>LR738716.1:293357655-293404383 GCA_902687465.1 Secale cereale
TCTTTAAAAGGTTCATGGTGCTGGTCTCTCTTCTTTTTAAAAGAATCAACGTGAGAGGCAAAATTCTTGCACAAATCAATCACTAGATGGGAATCAAGACCAATCTTAGAGCAAAAAGTATTGAAGTAATCAGTTTTCACATAGCTCTCAATATAATCATGTTCATAATTTATAGCAGGTTTAATACCTTTATCAATTTCCCAATCTTCGGTATTCCTCTGGATCCTTTCAATGAGATCCCACCTTTCTTCAACACTCTTCTTCTGAAATACCCCACTAGAGGAGGCATCCATCATCTCCTTATCCCGACGAGAAAGCCTGGCATAAAAATTTGTAAGTATAATTTCCTTGGGAAGCTTATGAATAGGGCATTTGAGCATTAGGGACTTCAATCTCCCCCAAGCTTGAGCAATGCTTTCTCCGTCACGAGACCTAAAATTATAGATATAGTTCCTGTCTCGATGAATTTCATGAAGAGGATAAAACTTAGTATAAAAGAGAGACATAAGCTCCTGCCAGTAAAGCAAGTGTGAGTTATCGAGAAGCCTATACCAATCCGAAGCTTTATCTATAAGTGATACGGCAAACAATTTCCTCATGACAAACTCCCTCGATACACCTGCAAGCTTAAATAATGAACTTAGTTGTGACAGATATAGCAAGTGTTCACCGGGATGTCTGTCTCCTGCATAACGATTAGCCAAAACATAATCGATAATGCCAGCTGGTATTTTATAAGGCACAATTTCAGTAGGGGGAGGATCAACCACCACGGGTGTGGGGCGTCTTCCCGCAAGCAACGATCCAATAACAGGGTTGTCCATAAGGAAAAAGAGCAGCAATAGCAAAAATAAAAACAGAATTATAAAAACTTCCTTACCAGTTTCACTTAACCAATAGCGCTACGCTCCCCGGCAACGGCGCCAGAAAACGGTACTTGATGACCCACAACCGTAAGGGATCTATTGCAGCGTTTTCGATAAGTAAGAGTGTCGAACCCAACGAGGAGCAGAAGGTATTGATAAGCGATTCTGAGCAAGAAATTACTGCAAGCACTGAAAGATAACTTTTAGGGGTTTTCTCGGTATAAGCAACAGGAAAGTAAAAGCAAGTAATGTAAAAGGTACTGAGAGTAACAAGTGGCCCAATCCTTTCTTAGCAAAGGAGAGGCCTAGCAACTGAACTTATAAAGACTAAAGCGTTCCTGAGGACACACGGGAGAGGTAGTCATGTGCTTTTTACATATTCCATATCGATACTATGTTATGTGTTGATAAGTGTTGAATGGGTTGATCTATGCTAGTGCACTCACTAGACTAAGATGAATGCACTCTTATGATTAAACACCTTGCAAGCATCCGCAAATACAAGATAGAATTTAAGGCAAAAGCCTAACCATAGCAATACGATCGAGGATCCATTATTCCCTTATGCAAAAGCGTGCGAACTGGGGTTCAGGTTTCTGTCACTCCGGCAACCCACCATAAGCATTCTTTATACACAATGTATTCTCCTAGGTCCTTGATAAGGAGAAGTGTTGAGTGTTCGACTCACACAACACCAGTAGTAGAATGACAACACAACTTAAGTATCAAACAACACATATTACTTCAACAGCATATGACTACTAACAACAAGACTTTCCCCATGTCCTCAAGAACTAAGGTAACTACTCACGAGACATAAAAGAGATCATGATCAGTGGGGATAAATAGGTGATAATCAATCTGGACATAATGATATTTCTCCAACAAAACTCAATAGCATTCACCACAAAGTAGTAATCAACACCGATGGAGTAGAGAGGATAGGTAGTACGAGTTACAACACAAGTTGCGATTGTAAGTTGAGATTTGGATGAAGGTGGAGATGGTGCTGGTGTTGGGGATGATGTTGATGATGATCTCGATGATGCCCGTGACGATGGTGATGACGATGGCGACGATCTCCCCTTCCGGGAGGTGATCTCCCCAGCGGAAATCTGCCCGCCGGAGATGGCTTTTTCTTCTCTGTAGATTTCCGCCACGGAGCGGCGGCGGAAATCTCCCTAGGGTTTTTGGATAACGGAGAGCATATATGCAAAAGGGGGCGGCCATAGGTGGGCCAGGGGCTCCAGGCGCCCCCCCCGGTGCGGCCAGGGGGGGCGCCCCCAGTGCGCCTGGCCACCCTGTGGCCCCCCTCTGGTTGCCCTTTCGCGTGCCTTCGTGATCCTTCTGAAAAATATCTCCCGTCAATTTTCAGGTAATTTGGAGGTATTCTTCTTCAGCAACTCAGCGTCCACTTTTTACTGCTGAATCCTGCGTCTGCTGCTTCGGCATCGGAAAGTTTGCAAACTGTGTAAAATAGACCAAAACAACATAAGAACGTCACCGTAACGCGAAATGTATCAATGAATAAGGATAAATTATGATACAAAATAGTGATGCATTTTGGACGTATCAATGAGCACTCGTTGCTTAAAGGTGACTGGCGGGTGTCTGTCTCTCTCACTTTAGCTGAATCGAGTGTGCTTACGCCCGGTCCTTGTGAATGTTAAAACAACACATACTTGACGAAACATCGTTGTGGTTTTGTATGCGTAGGTAAGAACGGTTCTTGCTAAAGCCCGTAGCAGCCACGTAAAACTTGCAACAACAAAGTAGAGGACGTCCAACTTGTTTTTGCAGGGCATGTTGTGATGGGATATGGTCAAGACATGATGAGTTATACATTTTTGTATGAGATGATCATGTTTTGTAAAGTTATCGGCAACTGCACTACTAGGAAAAGGCCTATTAATGGCGCACCTAATTTGGCCATTAATGGCGCATTAGTTGTGCGCCATTACTAGCACGCCATTAGTATTTGATACTAATGGCGCACCTCTGGTGCGCCATTAGTATCTGGTATACTAATGGCGCACCTGGGATGCGCCATTATTGTGCACCTTAGTGCGCCATTAGTATGCCTCCCAGGGGCCAGGTGCTATGGCATACTAATGGCGCACTAAGTATGATGCGCCATTAGTATTATCCACATAGTAATGGCGCACTGCGTGTTAATGCGCCATTACTGTGCTTTGGCATACTAATGGCGCACTGCCAGTTAATGCGCCATTACTATGCTTTGGCATACTAATGGCGCACTTTTCTCTGATGCGCCATTAGTATGAATATTAGGTTTTTTTAATATTATTTTTCTGATTTTTTTGCACAGATTAAAAAATGTATAATTGCACAGAATATAGACAGCACACATCAACAACACATTCATCGAATACAATAGAAGATTAATCTCTGAATACAATTCATCATATTAGTCTCCGAATACAATTCATCGATCATATTAGTCTCCGAATTGAAAAGACCGAACAAAGATAGAACAATATATTACAAGTCTCGAGATCGCGAGTAGCGAGTTTGTCTTCGCATTACAAGTCGATATCGATCATCTAAACTACCATCACATAGAAGAGAGCTGCGGTCGTCACGATGAGCATCATCACGATGAAACTCGTTTTCATCCGGTTCCTCCAACGCTCCCTCCCCTCTCCCGCTAGATAGCGGGCGTATCTAGATTCGGCCTCGGCCCTAGTGGTGTACCCTTTGTAACTGTTACCGCTGAATCGGTGAACCTGTCTCCGACACTCCTCCCAGTCGTCGTAGACTCCGGGAACCTTACCCTTGTACACGACATACGACGGCATCGCTATGCACTAGCCAAACGAAACGTTAGTACCAATTCACAGACAATACATAAGCAATATATAAGTATGCAACAGAACGATCGAAAGAGAAAAGCAAGACATTAATAGCATCGATTACATCTAAGTTGAACGACTCTCGAAACCAAAGAGACATACTACAAGTTCATTAAAGTTTAATTACAACATGAGCCAATCGATGTTTCAGAACTAGACACAGCATCACTGCTTTCGACTCGACTCAAGTGACCGGAGCGTGGATGAAGCCGCCGTCTATCGTGGGAGTCATGAAATCACGGGCGTTGTCAGCCTACATTTGTAGCATTGTGTCGATGTCACTGTTCGACGGTTGATTTCTGAGGTAGAACTGCCCCGAGGTATGAAGGACATCTTGATGGATGATTTCCGCAAACTCCGACTGGATGCGAAAGAATTCTTGTCTGATGTCCGCGTCCTGGATTGCCGACACGCTCGCGGCCCAATCTTTGAGTTTACTCGGTAGCAGAAGTTGATGATGGTCCCGTACGATTGCCCGCATGTGATGGATGGCGTAGTAGGCACCCTTCTGACCGCCAGGCGGCTGCTTGACGCAGCAGAACGTCGTATTGTGGGAGAACACATGCTTGCCGGTCTTACGAATAGGCCTGGTGAAGGTGCCTCCAGATTTGGCGTAGCCGGGGAGAACATCATCAAGAACCTTCTTGACATTTGTGTAGTCTACTTTCGACTGACGGTCCGGGTCGAAATATGTGGCCATGGAATATTTGGGGCTTAGGAGGATGAGCGTGCAATGTGTGTCACTGCAGAAAACACGGAATGTTAAAAGAAGAACGATCGAAATCTAAGAATTCATATGTTACGGGGCGCTTGAGGCGGAGGACTTACTCGGGAAAGTAAGGCACGAGGAAGTTATCCTTATCTCGGTTTGCCAGAATGACGCCTTCGAGGTAAGAACTCGCGACTTGCCGGTCCCCAGCGCTGCCCAAGATCTTGGCACGCATGTAGAAGGGGTCGACTATCACGATGTCCGGGGTCTTGTCGCGAATGATCCGCATCTCCATACTCAGCGAAAATAGCCGAACGAAGGTGTAGTGCAGCGGAAGAAGGTTCAACATAGCGTGGATGTCATCAAACCGCAGGACGATCGTACCCCCGATGGAGTTATCCACAAATTCCTTGCCCTCTGGCACCTTGGCCGCGAAAACCGGGTATGCCACATCCTTCTCTCTGAGACGCCGCTTCTCCAAAGAAAGAACACTGTCATGCAGACTCCGCATAGCACCGGTTACAGCATCGAGCATATTTCTCGGTAGCATCGGCCTACCCGCCACATGCACCCTCCTCATTACATCCTCAGGTGAAGGTGGCCCGTCCTGAGCACGGATCGTACTCGGTGCCGGCTGGCTCGCACCCTTGTTAGTTTATCTTTTGCGTGCCTTCTTCTTCTCCTGAATTGGGACCGAGTTCTGCTCAGAGACCACCTTCTTGAGTGTGTTGGGGCTGTAATATTTCGCACCTCGCCAATCTGAGGCTCGGTGAAGTCGGCAGCTGGAGGCGTCTCCTGAGAGCTGAACGGCAGACGACGCCTGTTGCAACTTGGCTTCTCCGCGGTACCAGCTAGATCGCGCACGTCTTTCGTTGGGTTGGGTTCTTGAGAAGGAGGCCCCATGAAGTCGCCACCGTACCCATGATCGGCAAAGTACTGATCGACGTTGGCAAATGCATCGTCGTCGTCGTTGTTCTGATCCTGTGCCATATGCATGTTTGGATCCAGTGGCATAGTGATTTCCGGCACCGTTGCGGCGGTCTTGCCATGGGGACGACTTGGTGCCGGCACGACTGGCGGTGTTGTCTTTGGGGTGGTGTCCCCGCCCCCAAACGAATCTGGCTCTTCGGCCAAAGCAGGGGCCAGCTCAGGCAGGCGCTGAGGGTCATCACGTCATCATCATCGGCACCGACGGGTCGAATCGGAGGTAACACCTCGTCGCAGCCTGGCAGCACCCGAACCAGTTGAACCCTAAACAAGTTGGGTGGCATCTGGGTACCGTGAAACAAGGGGTTGCCCGGTTGAACGATTTTGCCCTTGGCTACATCGACCAACTCGTTGTTCACAAAGTGCAGGAGAGTGCACGGAACGTCGGCGGCGCCCTGCGAAAACATGTAGGGCGTCAGGGATGCCCAGTCAAAGGCAAGGAGATGAAGTCCTCGGCCAAGAGAGGCTTAATTAGTTACCGTGATGATGGCTTCGAGCTCGGCTAATGTCGAGGCACCGCCAACGGCGGGCGTGCAGTTGACGGAGGGGCCGCTTGCGGCCGTGCAGTTTAAACTAGTAATGGCGCACTGTGGGATAGTTTAAACTAGTAATGGCGCACTGTGGGACAGTGCGCCATTAGTAGTTTTGTAAAAAAAAGAATAAAAAATATCATAAAAAAAGAACATTAATGGCGCACTTTACTGCTGGTGCGCCATTACTAGTTACAACTAGTAATGGCGCACTTCGTCTCGATGCGCCATTAGTATGTTTGGACAGGTGCACTAGTTCAAAAAAAAAACTTTTTGATACTAATGGCGCACGCTGGGCCTGGTGCGCCATTAGTAGTGTGAACTCTAATAGCGTATCTGTTATAGGTGCGCCATTACTATATACTAATGGCGCACTGCTTGTCTGGTGCGCCATTAGTATCAATTCCATCTATATCCCTTTTCCTAGTAGTGTATGGAAACTGGTTGTTGTGATGTGAATGAGTGTATGTAGTTTCACGTGTTCTGTTCTGTATAGCATATTGTAATAAACTTATTTTAGCTGTTATTTGAAGATTTTCATATGCTTTCTCTCTTCTGTCTGTTTGATATATACATATATATTGCTTATTAATAAGCTGTGAAAAATCTGACATTTGGGACCCATCTGTAAACTGGAGCTGGGAAAAAGCTGGAAATAAAAAATAAATTGACTACAAAATGTTGTGCGCTAGAAAATAAAAAGGCCAAATTGTAGGCGAGGCCCATGTAGCTAACCGAAGTTAACATAAAATACATATATTAAAAGGGCTTGCCTAAAAAATAATACATGGGCCGAATTACTGGGTCAGACCCATGTAGCTAATAAAAGCACAGGGAAAAAAACATTAAAAAGGCTTAATTGTTGGGTTAGGCCCATGTAGAAAATCAAATTTGGACTGGGCTGATTCTTGTGCCACATCAGATTGCCACGTCGGATGCCTACGTGGCCTAAGGGAGGCCGCTAGTGACCAAAACATAACAATAGACATATTTTGGTCGTAAACGTCTACGACCTTCTCACATAGAATGTCGTTAATTTCAGTTTACGACCCTCAGCTTTTGACCATCTGTTTTTGGTCAAAAAAAGGTCACAAATGAAAAACAATGACCTTTCAGTGACCAATAGTCAAGGTCACAAGTTGACATATTTCTTGTAATGTCTGGGAAGGCCTGGAAGACATGGTTAGGAGTATACTGATTGGCGAGAAGCTCTTCATAGGAGGAGACCTCAATGGCCACGTGCGTACATCTAACACATGTTTTGAAGGGGTGCATGGGGGCTTTGGCTATGGCATCAGGAATTAGGAAGGAGAAGATGTCTTAAGCTTTGCTCTAGCCTATGGCATGATTGTAGCTAACACCCTCTTTAGAAAGAGAGAATCACATCTGGTGACTTTTAGTATTGGCCAACACTCTAGCCAGATTGATTTCATCCTCTCGAGAAGAGAAGATAGGTGTGCGTGCCTAGATTGTAAGGTGATACCTGGAGAGAGTGTTGTACCTCAGCATAAGCTGGTGGTTGCTGACTTCCGCTTTCGGGTTTCTGTCCAGCGGGATATTCACGCCAAAGCCGCTAGAACGAAGTGGTGGAAACTCAAGGGGGAGGTAGCTCAGGCGTTCAAGGAGAGGGTCATTAAGGAGGGCCCTTGGGAGGAAGGAGGGGATGCGGACAATGTGTGGATGGAGATGGCGACTTGCATTCGTAAGGTGGACTCGGAGGAGTTTGGAGTGTCCACGGGAAGGAGAAGCGAAGATAATGATACCTGGTGGTGGAATGATGATGTCCTGAAGGCGATTAAAGTGAAGAAAGAGTTCTTCAGACGCCTATACCTGGATAGGAGTGTAGACAACATAGAGAAGTACAAGATGGCGAAGAAGGCCTGTAAGTGCATCTAGTGCCACCCCTAGTGGTTTTGGAGTATTGACGACAAACCTGGTTAAGGGACTAATGTGTTTGTGAGAATTGCAGGATAATACAGGTAGTAGTCCCTCATTGATTCGGTTAACCTACCGGAGATGACCCCTAAAAATGTATGAAGACATTGATAACAGTGGTGGTATATGAAGATAATCATATTGAAGACTATGACATGAGAAGACATTGTGTGAAGACTATGGAGAGCGAAGACGTAGATGTTTCGTTGTTTCCTTTTCTTCTTTGTTGAGTCATAGGAACCACCGTACTGTTAAGTGGGGTCCAAGTGAACTAAGTCAGAGTGACTGAAGTGATGCTCAACCAAATCCTATGTCTTCGAGCGAAGACTATGAGAGCAAATCTTATCCAGAGGAGGATGAGTCAGCTTTACTTGGAGCTCAAGTAAAGTTGCTGTGTGTGTTTGAAATCTGACCGTTGGAACACGTGTCAGTTCCTTAGTGACCCAGGGTCACTTCGGACAAATCAGGTCGGGGTGCCCAGTGGCTATAAATAGCCCACCCCCTACACCATAAATTGGTGGCTGCTCAGAGTTATTGCACGGCTTTTGTCGTTTGAGAGCAACCCACCTCCGAAGCATTTGAGAGAGAAATACTTGCGAGGACAAAGCCCAAACACCCAGAGCCAAAGAGTGTTAGGCATCACTGAAGTCTTTTTGTCTGTGTGACCTGAAGGCTTATTACACTTAAGGACTATGTTTCCTCCAGCCGGTTAGGCGTCGCGTTCTGAGCATCCAAGAGTAATTGTGGATTGCCGGTGAACGAAGTCTGTGAAGGTTTGGAAGTCTACCTTGAAGACTTACCAGAGTGATTGGGCGAGGACTAGGTGTCCTTAGCTCAAGGGGAACAAGGTGAAGACGCGGTCTTCTGAGTTAAATCTCAGCCTCCCTAACCAGACGTACAGTTGTCACAGTAACTGGAACTGGTCTAACAAATCACTGTCTTCCCCGAGCTACTGGTTCTATCCCTTCCTTCCCTTTACTTACTGCTTTATGTTGTGAAGACATTGCATGCTTGCTTTATCTGTTTGTCTTCACTGAGTATCTACTTGTTGTGATTGGCTTCATTCCTTCTTCCTTTATGATCACTACTGCCTAGTTGCTATTAGTCTTCATGCTTTCACTTCATTGAATACATGACTATGGCTTATCTAGTGTAGTCCACTTTCCGCTGCATACTAATAGGCTTGAGCTTATCGTTGTCTTCGAAACTACCATGTTTTGAAGCATATCAAAAAAAATCACCTATTCACCCCCCTCTAGTCGATATACTGCACTTTCAATTGGTATCAGAGCAAGGTACTCCCTTGTTTTGTGTGATTCAGTTTAACCACCTGGAGTTTTAGATATGTCGACCACAGGAATGAAGACTGTGTCTTGCCCCATGTTTGACGGCCAAGAGTATCCCAAGTGGAAGGCCATGATGAAGAAATGTCTCATGGCGATTAACAGTGAGCTGTGGACCGTCACTGAGATTGGTCTTACCGATCTATGCAAGAGGGCAGAAGCTGATGATATTTGCAAGTTCACTCTTCTCAATCTCACAGCGAAGGACGTCATCCGCTCGTGTCTATCTCAAGATCAGTTCAGAAACATCATGCATCTCGATCATGCGAAGCTTATCTAGGACCGTCTCTTTGAAGTCTATGAAGGTCATCGAACTCGTGATGATTCTGGGTTTGAGAAATTCAAGGAATCCCTCAAGACATGACTTTCGATCTAGAACCATCATCTTCTGCACCATGTCTTATGGCAAAAGGTGCCAAGGTAACCGAATGCTATTCATCTGAATCTAGTGATGATGAATCTGGTGATGAGTTTGGACCCAGCTATGTCGAGCTTGCTTCCCTTGACAATAAACAACAAATTGCTCTGGAAAAGGCTCAAATAATGCTTAAAAAGAGCAATGACATGTTGGGTGAAGAAATGGATCAGTCAAAAAACTTAGCTGAAAGTCTTCAGAGACTTCAGGCTAAATTAACTACGCTTCACAGTCTTCATAACACTCTCTTGTCTGATCATGAAAAGTTAAGAGGATGTTATGAAGATCTTCAAAAGGAGCGTGATTCATTACTTGCTCAACATGTTAGTGCTACTCACGAAGAGTTTGAACCACCATGTCTAAAATGCATTGAACGTGATAATGCTACATCTGTTGCTGAATGCTCTACTGCTGCCACTGTTGCAATATCTTCAACTATTGATGTGGTAACTAACCCCTCTGCTGAGGAAATCACTAATATTGCTGATGAAAATGCTAGGTTGAAGACTTTGCTTGAAACAGGGATGTACAAAAGCCTCAAAGGGCATCAGACTCTATGTGATGTCCTCAAAAAGCAGATACTGAACCGAAACCCTAGGAAAGAGGGTGTTGGGTTCGACAGGAAAATGAATGTTGATGGTTCATACTGGAAGCCTGAGCAGTATCCCAAAACCACATGGGTTGCTGCAAAGGAACCTATAGTGGATCCATCTACTCTATCTGGCTTCACTTGTGCTAATCCTGTTATCGTCGATGAATCATTTGATGCAAACTATAAACTGTTTAAGAATCAAAATGGTGAAGTGTTTGCCAGGTATATTGGTACTAACTGCAGGAATGGACCACCTATGAAGAAGATCTGGGTACCCAAAGGTTGTCTTGAGAAGCTTCCAGCAAATACTGTCATGACACCTCCTGGGATGAAGACAAACCCCAGACCAAAGGCTTCATATGGTCCTAAGGCTTCATACAACCAAAGGACTCATCTGAGTCACCCTAATGCGAGTGTTTTGCAGGGAAATCATACTCAGACCCATGAATATGAGCGTGTTTCTTCAAACCGCTATGCTCATAAATCAAAGAACTTCTCTGACTATTCTTATGAGTATTATTCTCCTCCTGCAAGACTATTTGCTAGGGCCCCAATGCCAAAATTCTCAAATGCTGCTCTTAGACTCATTGCTTCTAAGCCACCCCTGAAAATGTGGGTGGTTAAGAAGAGCTAACTTTCTCTTGCAGGGAAAGGTCTCCAGCCTATAATCAAAGGCTTCTAATGCTAGTGCTGGGGACCTAAAACACTTGTAGGGCACAAGATCAAATGCCCAAAATGACTTACTGCTCATACTATTCATAAATCACTTGCTGA
Source organism: Secale cereale (assembly GCA_902687465.1). Lineage (NCBI taxonomy): Eukaryota > Viridiplantae > Streptophyta > Magnoliopsida > Poales > Poaceae > Secale > Secale cereale. The sequence continues at coordinate 293,368,680 of LR738716.1, forward strand.
ACATCTTATCAGTCCTGACTTACACCTAAAGCTTTCATAATCCACTTATGCATCAATTGTTTATGCTTCCCACTGGCTTTTGGTGAAGCCTATCCTCCTAACTGCAATTGTAGGGAGTGACACCAAAGTCTTCAGAATGGATTATGGATAGCGGATGCACAAATCATATGACTGGTGATCGAAATCTTCTCATGGACTCAACTTTACGTCCATCCAACAAGAGTCACATCACATTTGCTGATACTGGTAAAAGCAAAGTGTTGGGTCTAGGGATAGTTGCAATCTCAAGAGATCAGCACATGGACAAAGTCATGCTTGTTGAATCTCTTGGCTTCAACTTAATGTCTGTCTCAATGCTTTCTGACTTAAACATGATTGTGATCTTTGGTAAATTTCGTTGCATTGTACTAATGGAATCTGACAAGTCTTCAGTACTTGAAGGATACAGAAAAGGTGATCTGTATATGGTAGATTTCTCAGCAGGACCGCAGATGGCCGTATGTCTTCTAGCAAAAGCTTCAGAGTGCTGGCTCTGGCATCAGAGGCTAGGACATGCTGGCATGAGGAACTTGCACACTCTCGCAAAGAAGAAGCATGTCATATGCATCGATGAAGTCAAGTTCAAGAAAGATCATCTATGTGGTGCCTGTGAAGCTGGGAAGATGACTAGAGCCAAGCACCCCTCGAAGACAATCATGACGACATCCAAACCCTTCGAGCTGCTTCACATGGACTTATTTGGCCCTACTCACTACTCCACATTCTCTACCACAGCCTGTCTCTATGGCTTCGTCATTGTTGATGATTACTCAAGATACACATGGGTGCACATAATACTCTACAAGACTGAAGTGCAAGATGTCTTCAGACGCTTCGCCAACCGTGCCATGAACAACTATGGCATCAAAATCAAACATATCAGAAGTGACAATGGCACTGAATTCAAGAACACTGGCCTCGATCTTTATCTGGATGAGATGGGAATCACTCATGAATTCTCAGCCCCATATACACCTCAGCAAAATGGAATCGTTGAGCGCAAGAACATAACTCTAATTGAGATGGCTCGAACAATGCTCGATGAGTACAAAACACCAAGAAGATTCTGGCCCAAAGCTATTGACACTGCATGCCATATCATCAACCGTGTTTATCTTCACAAGCTTCTGAAGAAAACATCCTATGAACTCCTCACTGGAAAGAAGCCAAATGGAAGCTACTTCAGAGTATTTGGAGCTAAGTGCTGGATCAAGGATCCTCATCATAAGTCAAAATTTGCACCCAAAGCTCATGAAGGCTTCATGCTCGGATATGGAAAGGACTCACACTCCTACAGAGTCTTCAACATTTTTCTCTATAAAATTGTTGAAACTGTGGATGTGAGGTTTGATGAGACAAATGGATCACAAAGAGAATCCCAACCAAATGTGCTAGATGAAGCCTCACCAAATGAATCTATCAAGCTAATGGGAACTGGTGAGATCATGCCTTCTGAAGCACAACCTGACGAGGAACTCATCATCTCTGCTCCAAATCAACCTGACGACAATGCTCAGCCTGAAGACAATACTCCTGATGAAGACAATGTACAACAAGAGCAAAATCTTCGTCCATCTCATCCTCGTGTTGCAAATGAAGTACAAGTTGAGAAGATAATTGATAGCATAAATGCTCCTGGTCCACTCACTCTCTCAAGAGCAACACAGCTTGCAAATTTTTGTGGGCACTTTGCTTTTGTCTCAATATCTGAACCCAAGAAAGTCGCTGAAGCTTTTATGGAGCCTGAGTGGATTCAAGCAATGCAAGAAGAGCTTCAACAGTTTGAGCTGAACAATGTGTGGGAACTTGTCAAGCGTCCTGATCCTCGAAAGGACAACATTATAGGCACAAAATGGATCTATCGCAACAAGCAAGATGAGCATGGTCAAGTGGTCAGAAACAAAGCTCGTCTCGTTGCTCAAGGATACACTCAAGTTGAAGGGATTGACTTCGATGAAACATTTGCTCCTGTGGCTAGACTTGAAGCTATTCGTATACTGCTAGCCTATGCAAATCATCACAACATACTTCTATATCAAATGGATGTAAAGAGTGCCTTTCTCAATGGAAGAATTGAAGAAGAAGTGTATGTTGCACAACCACCTGGCTTTGAAGACCCAAAACGTCCTGATATAGTATACAAGCTCAACAAGGCACTATATGGCCTCAAACAAGCGCCTCGTGCTTGGTATGACACTCTCAAAGACTTCTTGAAGAGCAAAGGCTTCAAACCTGGATCCCTAGATCCCACACTCTTCACGAAGACATATGATGATGAGCTATTTGTCTGCCAAATCTATGTGGATGACATTATCTTCGGCTGCACGGACAAAAAATACAGTGATGAGTTTGGTCACATGATGCAAGAACAATATCAAATGTCTATGATGGGTGAGCTGAAGTTCTTCCTTGGTCATCAAATTCGTCAGCAAAGCAACGACATCTTCATATCTCAAGAGAAGTATCTTAAAGACTGCTTGAAGAAGTTTGGAATGCAAGACTGCGAAGGGTACTCGACGCCAATGCCTGCTAAACATTATCTGGGTCCCGACGCCAATGGTAAAGAGTTTGATCAACAGGTATACCGCTCCATGATTGGTTCTTTACTTTATTTATGTGCATCTAGGCCAGATATTATGCTTAGTGTTTGCATGTGTGCTCGATATCAAGCGGCACCAAAGGAGTCGCATCACTTAGCTGTGAAGCGAATACTTTGATATTTGGCTTACACCCCAACACTAGGATTATGGTATCCAAAGGGCTCAGAGTTTGATCTAGTAGGATTTTCAAATGCTGATTATGCTGGTGACAAAGTTGATCGCAAGTCCACATCTGGCACATGTCACTTTCTAGGACGATCACTTGTCTGTTGGTCTTCAAAGAAGCAGAACTGTGTATCACTCTCCACTGCTGAATCTGAATACATTGCTGCTGGATCTTGCTACGCTCAGCTTCTCTGGATGAAGTAAACACTCAAGGACTATGGAGTCCATCTGAAGCATGTGCCACTCTACTGTGATAATGAAAGCACCATCAAGATTGCCAACAACCTAGTTCAGCACTCGAAGACAAAGCACATTGAAATTCGTCATCACTTTCTCAGAGATGATGTTATGAAGGAAGATATTGATATCATACACGTCAACACTGAAGAGCAACTGGCAGATATCTTCACAAAGCCCTTGGATGAGAAAAGGTTTTGCAAGTTGCGGTGTGAGCTAAATATCTTAGAATCCTCAAATGTCCTGTAATCAGGCACACATCCTAACACTTACGCATATTGATGACTTAGATGTGCAACACACGAAGTAAAGTATATCTTCAATCAATGAAGACTTACATTCTAAGTGTGAATACATTAACATGGAATTTGACTTCGGAGCGCCACGATAATTGTGCGCCGTGTCTGGGTCTAATACTTCCTATACGGTGGGTAACGCCACCACCAAATTCTAGTTTGAAGCGTTTCTTGTGGCATTACATTTGCAAAGTCTTCGCACTTGGTTTGTCTTCATATAGGACATATATATATATAGAGTTGTGTTCTGTCCTCAACATCATTCACTTATAGCTATGTCTTCGTATTTGAATCTTTTGGACTAAGTGAATGTGATCGGACCCTAACCTCTCTATGCTTTCTCATCTCACACTGTCTGTCCAAATCATATGCATTCTGTTGAAACAGTCGAATATCTTCTCTGCGTCCTTGTCAGCAGAAGATACGGAGACAAACTTTAAATCTGGTTTTAATGCTACATCCGTTATGCCTGAAACTCGGAGAAGCCGGAACGACTACTTCGACAGTCGTGGTGTACGTGGGATCGTGGGACAACTCCCAATGCATTACATGACCGCCACATGTCACTCGTACGTGAACCGTCAGGGGCACCTGAGTAATTACGATGTGTCGTCTCCCATGCCTATAAATGCACGTCCCATCACGGTCAAAAGTTTCTTCCACCACCTCTCCACCTCGACCAACCCTAGCGCCTCCGCTAGCTTTCGACGACGCCGGTGATGAAGCGCTTTGCTGCCGCAACTTTGTCGACGCCGTCCTCACGCCGGCCGCGGACATCTTCTACTCCGCCGTCGCCGTAGCTGTCCTCCATCGCCAAGTTAGGGCACGGAAGACCAAACTGCTGGGCACCCAACTCCTACTCCGTCTAAGCAGTTCATCGTGTGGTAAATAAACTTGCTTTTTACCATCTTCTAGATCCATAACGATTCATCTATTTTACCACAAGAGGTTTCTGCCTACTTAGATATATAGATCTATCCTGTCTGCATCTCATATCTTGCCTAGTACATTCACATATGCTTCAACTATAGTTAGATTCCTCACTTCTACTTATTCGTGGATTCGTACAAATCTGGAACCAACTCCCATGAGTGAATGTCTTCGCACTATGAGGTCAAAGTCTTCAAAACTGTTCTAATCTTCAAAACTTCTGAGAATGCATATGACCTCTTCCCCTTCCCTCGCATCTCTAATGCTGTCACAAGTACATGTCCGTGGGAGAATCCCTTGGTTCTTATAGTCTGCATTCATTTGCAGAGTTTTTGCAGCGTCACATTCATTCTCCTGAAGCCAGTTCCTGTCTTACCAGCAAACCGAAGCATTTGCCAGTTTTGAAGCCATTCAATTTGAAGCCCTTCAGGTTGAAGCAAATGGCAACTGACAAGACAGTAAGAAAGGGTGGCAGACAGCACCGTGGTAACACCTCCCGTGATTTGCCTCCAGATCTCAGTGAGATATACAAGACTGATCTAGAGGAGGATTACAATCAGAGGAAGACCCGAATCCAATGGATTCGAAGATACTGGGCTGAACAATGGTTCAAGTATAGGTTCGTGACCCAAGAGTATGCCGAGAAAAACGCCATCAAGCATCCTTGGGGATATATCACTTATAAGAATCTTCCCCCCCAAGACTCGTGCTGAAGCCATTGCTCAAGGCTTCTATCCTTGCATGGTTAGAGAGTCTCAGCCTGCTGAAGCTGATCCAAGCTCTCTGCTCTAGTGTCGCGACGACAATCTTTTTAAGCGAAATCTTCAATTCGCCAGGAACTCGGCCAAAGAAAACAAGAAGCTGTGGGGATTAGACTTCAATCATGGCCCCTCTGCGCCCCGCGCTGATGGCTCGCGCGAAGCTAAACCGAATCTGGTTGGGCCCTTCTACAACCTAGAGGGCCTCATCAGTCACATAAGGGTTCAAGGGGCAGATGTAGATCAGCCTGAAGCAGATGATGACTCTAAAGAAGCACCTGCAACACCGAAGCCCCAGAAGAAGAAATCAAAGGCTTCGAAGACTATTCCTCCAAAGGTGTCTAGAGTGAAGCCTTTGGCCACTGCTCCACCTGCACCAAGTGTGCAATCTGAGGAACACTCTAGAATCTCCAAGAGCAGACAGCTAAAGAGGAAGCCAACACGCAACCCCAGTCCAGCTCTCACTCCTGATGCAGTACTGAAGACTGCCAATGATGCCCTTGGTCTCTCAAGTGATGAAGATCTTGGAGATGATGCTCTGGAGCTATTGATCAAGAGCAAGCAAGATTCTGAAATCTTCAATGATTTGCCACTCTTTGACGTTGAAGTGCTTAATAACTTCATTGATGAATTGTTTGACACTCCCAACCTGAGCTTCGATGATCTTCAACTTCGAATTGGCCTCAGCGTCTCCTTCCATGGCGCCAATGCTTCTGAGCTGGCTCTAGCTCAAAGAATTGTTGAGTTGAAGCAAAAGATAGATCATGAAAAAGCTCAGTTCAAGAAGCATATGGACAAGCTCAGCGTGCAAGAAGTTCAAAACTTCAAGGTTATGATGCAAGAGCTCAAGGAAGCCTTTCGCCAGTGGCGTGAAGAAGCTAAAGGTTCTCGAGAGCGCATCAAGGACTTGGCTGCAAAATGCGTTCAAGTTTTCAATGAAGCTGAAAAGCGCAAGGCACTTGGGCGTCCTGGCATTGATCCAAGGATGGCTGCCAAGAAGAAGAAGAAGCAGCCTGTGCCCGAAGCTGAAGAATCTGGGCAGGAAATGCCTCGCATAGTCTTCCCTACTAGCATGACTGGCACGAAGCCTAAGGCAACTCCAACCGCTTCAAAGCTCAAGAAGACTAAGGTGGCTGAAACTGAAGCTCGCAAGCGTAAGCAATCTACTGATGAAGCTCCACCCACCAAGAAGCGAAAGACCAAGAAGGATAAGTCTGCTTCCAAAGAGCCTATCTTTGTCGAGCCAATCTCAGTTGCTCGCCCTGCATCTGCCCAGAGAGAACAAAGACTGACTGTTCATGAGCCTGCTCCCACAGAGGCTGAAGACATTACAGCTGTTGACCACACCACAGCTGAAGACATTGGTCCTCACGACAATGTTGAAGATGATGACGTCCTTCCTCATATCGAATACAACATTGACTCTTCGCCTGTTCTCATGAACAGCGAACGCATCAGCATTGGTCGTCCATTGACGCCAATTGCTCAGGATGACTCGTGGGCTGATCACCAACAAGATACACAAGACACTCCCCAGCAAACTCAAGACACCAGTACGGTGCTTGAAGACGAAGACTTTGAGGCCCAACAACCTCCATCTCCTCAGGCGTCGCCAGCTTTTCGCAGGCTTCGTAAAGGACCAAGGCCTCAAGTCACTGCCCCAAGTGCTCCAGAAGGAGTAGAGCAACCATCTGCACCTGATGCTGCTCCTACTGGAAGCCCCTCAGAATCTGAAGCCAAAGCGGCCGAAGATATTCCGGCTGTATCAGCCGAAGAAGAACCACCCCAACAAGAAGAAGAACAACCCCAAGTTGTAGAAGAAAGTACTGTCGCACCCCCTGTTCTCGAGGAGAACGTGTCCGACCCTCCAGCTCCTGAAGTGGAGGCAACAAATTCAGAGGCTGTCACCACCAACACTGAATCCAATGACGTGGTCATGGCTGAAGCTTATGTGGCAACTGAAGATACTGTGGCGCCTGAAGTACCTGCGCCTGAAACAACTGCTCCTGAAGCCAGTGCTGTGCCTGAAGCCAATGTTGTACCTGACGCCAATCTGCAGCTTCAAGACAATGCCTCTGCTCCTGTTCCGCCTCCACGGCCTCATACCATTGAGAAAGCATACAACAAGGATGATCAGCTTGTTACTGTCCGGTGGCCCATTCTGATTCCGCCACCTACAACTGAACCAAGTGCTGCTGGTCCTCAGTTTGATCATCATGTTGCGCACATGCCCCAAGTTCAGAAGCCTAAGCCAAGACTGCCAAGGCTTCCAGGTATTGCAACATCTTCAGGGTCATTCAATGCCAATAGCTTCACTGTGCACAACACCTTCTTTGACAGCGCCAAGAACCCATATTCCAAGCCAAGAATATCGTCAGATAGGTTCTGGAGCCATCAACAGCGCAGCTACTACTCAAGAGTACTCTATAATCAAGGCTGCATTTTCCCTCATATGCGTCTTGACACTGAAGCTATTGCTGGCCTGCCTTGCTTGGAGGAAGCTCTTGACTTCTTCCGTGATGCTGGCCTACTCAATTTTGTCCTGGATAAAGAGCATTGGAATGAAGAGCTGCTTCTGCAATTCTATGCAACACTCCACATCATAGGCTACAACAGGGATCCGAAGACATGGGTCCTTGAGTGGATGACAAGCAATGTGCATCATGAAGCTAAAGCCTTTGATCTCATTGAGCTTACAGGACTGCCCACTCCAGGAGATCTCTATGAACCTGGCTATCAACTGCACACTGAAGCCTTGGAGAGTATCTTTCAGAAGCATCAGCCCAACATGAGCCAAATGCTCAGCATGATGAAGCCTCTGCCAAGTGATGCTGAATATCCTAAGGAATTCTTTGTTGAAGACCTTGAGTACCTGCCTCGCACCATCTATCACATCATAAGGCGTACTCTATGGCCAATCAAAGGACATTCTTCACCAGCCAAGCTTGAAGGCACTATGAAGACTTTGGTCTTTTATATCTTCAATGGCATCAACTTCAATGCTCAAGATTTCTTCATCAGGCAAATGGCTATGTCTGGAGCTGATCTATTTGGACTGAAATTTTATGCTCCTTGGATAATGCGCCTCATCAAGTTGCACTCAGTTGTCACTTATCAGCCCTCTGCTCGCAACCATCAGATTTTTTTGCCTGAGGTTGATATGTTAGCTGAAGCCATCTACCAAGAGCCTGCTAAAGAGCCAGTTAGTCTTCACAATACTGATCATCAAAGCTTCACTCAGCAGATTGAAGGAGTTCCTGCAGTCTCACGTGTCTATCCTCTGGCTGGCCGCACTCGTCTACCTCGACACGCTGAAACCGAAGCCACTGAAAGCACCATCGCTCAAAGGCCTCAGAAGCGATCTCGTGTCCTGAACAACCGAGAGCTTCTTGTAAGCCTTCATCAGAAATAGGACAAGCATCACCTCTGGTTAAAGCGTCAAATGCAAAGCCTCTTGGTGGATGTCAATCGCATTCGCAATCTTGCCACCAAGAATGCTTTTGTTGCTCATGAAACATGTCGGAGGTCTTGGAAGAGTTTGACCTTGCTGAGTGCTGAAGCAGATCTTCAAGACGATGGCTTCACTGAGCGATTCAAGTTTGACAACACTCCTCCAAGGACTGCTATTATGCGTCGAACTCCATCCCTTGAAGATTCTGAATACTCCTCCTCCATTGCAACAATTGACTCCAGGGTGATCGATGATCAGGATGATGCTACTTCACCGCCTCCTACTTCAGCGTGCATCGACACTGCACCAACCACTTCTGCACCGCCAAAGAACAACACCGACCCTGCATCCTCTTCTGCCCCACCTAGGAACGAGTAGAGGCTCTATGTCTTCAAACCTTTTTGGTCCTTACTGACAAAAGGGGGAGAAGCATATGAGTTGATAGTCTTCAAGCGGGTCCATATGGGCGGGTGCTTTATAATTTTCTTTATAATTTGCCTAGTGTTTACAACTCTCGCTTTGCTACATTTGGTTCTTTGAGTTGTAACACTTAAACTGATGGTCGTCTGCTACATTTTTATGCTACTCTCTAATGCAATGATAAATTCCGCATCTTATATTCCGCACTTAGTCAATATTGCAGACGTCCATTTTTCATTACGCATGTCATTATCTTCGACATATCAATTATGCATGATGAATTGTCTTCATAAGTGGAAGAGGATCTCCACAAGTACAACCTGCCATGTGCATTTGCATTCAAAGGCAAATCAACTATATGCACATCTTCAGGGGGAGCCTTTTGCTACTTACGAAGACAATACCTTATCCTTTACAATTTCACATATCTTTATCCCCGTTGAAAACTTCAACCAGTTTGTCATCAATGACCAAAAAGGGGGAGATTGTAAGTGCATCTAGTGCCACCCCTAGTGGTTTTGGAGTATTGACGACAAACCTGGTTAAGGGACTAATGTGTTTGTGAGAATTGCAGGATAATACAGGTAGTAGTCCCTCATTGATTCGGTTAACCTACTGGAGATGACCCCTAAAAATGTATGAAGACATTGCTAATAGTGGTGGTATATGAAGATAATCATATTGAAGACTATGACATGAGAAGACATTGTGTGAAGAATATGGAGAGCGAAGACGTAGGTGTTTCGTTGTTTCCTTTTCTTCTTTGTTGAGTCATAGGAACCACCGTACTGTTAAGTGGGGTCCAAGTGAACTAAGTCAGAGTGACTGAAGTGATGCTCAACCAAATCCTATGTCTTCGAGCGAAGACTATGAGAGCAAATCTTATTCAGAGGCGGATGAGTCAGCTTTACTTGGAGCTCAAGTAAAGTTGCCGTGTGTGTTTGAAATCTGACCGTTGGAACACGTGTCAGTTCCTTAGTGACCCAGGGTCACTTCGGACAAATCAGGTTGGGTTGCCCAGTGGCTATAAATAGCCCACCCCCTACACTATAAATTGGTGGCTGCTCAGAGTTATTGCACGGCTTTTGTCGTTTGAGAGCAACCCACCTCCGAAGCATTTGAGAGAGAAATCCTTGGGAGGAGAAAGCCCAAACACCCAGAGCCAAAGAGTGTTAGGCATCACTGAAGTCTTTCTGTCTGTGTGACCTGAAGACTTATTACACTTGAGGACTGTGTTTCCTCCAGCCGGTTAGGCGTCGCGTTCTGAGCATCCAAGAGTAATTGTGGATTGCCGGTGAACGAAGTCTGTGAAGGTTTGGAAGTCTACCTTGAAGACTTACCAGAGTGATTGGGCGAGGACTAGGTGTCCTTAGCTCAAGGGGAACAAGGTGAAGACGCGGTCTTCTGAGTTAAATCTCAGCCTCCCTAACCAGACGTACAGTTGTCACAGCAACTGGAACTGGTCTAACAAATCACTGTCTTCCCTGAGCTACTGGTTCTATCCATTCCTTCCCTTTACTTACTGCTTTATGTTGTGAAGACATTGCATGCTTGCTTTATCTGATTGTCTTCACTGAGTATCTACTTGTTGTGATTGGCTTCATTCCTTCTTCCTTTATGATCACTACTGCCTAGTTGCTATTAGTCTTCATGCTTTCACTTCATTGAATACATGACTATGGCTTATCTAGTGTAGTCCACTTTCCGCTGCATACTAATAGGCTTGAGCTTATCGTTTGTCTTCTAAACTACCATGTTTTGAAGCATTTCACAAAAATCGCCTATTCACCCCCCCTCTAGTCGATATACTGCACTTTTAAGGCCGCAAAGCGAGATGTCGGTGAAGCAAGGGGTAGGGCGTATGAGGGCCTCTACCAACGGTTAGGCACGAAGGAAGGTGAAAGGGACATCTATAAGATGGCCAAGATCCGAGAGAGGAAGACGAGGGATATTGGCCAAGTCAAATGCATCAAGTACGGAGCATACCAACTCCTCGTGAAGGACGAGGAGATTAAGCATAGGTGGCGGGAGTATTTCGATAAGCTATTCAATGGGGAGAATGAGAGTTCTACCATTGAACTGAACGACTCCTTTGATGAGACCAGCATGCATTTTGTGCGGCGAATCCAGGAGTCTAAGTTCAAGGAGGCTTTAAAAAGGATGAAAGGAGGCAAGGTGATGGGCCCTGATCGTATCCCCATTGAGGTGTGGAAAGGCCTCGGGGACATAGCGATAGTATGGCTAAACAAGCTTTTCAAGCTCATTTTTCGGGCAAACAAGATGCCAGAAGAATGGAGATGGAGTATATTAGTACCAATCTTCAAGAACAAGGGGGATGTTCAGAGTTGTACTAATTACCGTGGAATTAAGCTGAAGAGCCATACAATGAAGCTACGGGAGAGAGTCATTGAGGACCGCTTAAGAAGAATGACAAGGGTGACCAAAAATCAGTTTGGTTTCATGCCTGGGAGGTCGACGATGGAAGCCATTTTCTTGGTTTGACAACTTATGGAGAGATATAGGGAGCAAAATAAGGACTTGCATATGGTGTTCATTGACTTTGGATAAGGCCTATGATAAGATGTCGCAGAATGTCATGTGGTGGGCCTTGGAGAAACACAAAGTCCCAGCAAAATACATTACCCTCATCAAGGACGCATGCACGATAATCTTGTGACAAGTGTTCGAACAAGTGATGTTGACACTGATGACTTCCCGATTAAGAAAGGACTGCATCAGGGGTCAGCTTTGAGCCCTTATCTTTTTGCCTTGGTGATGGATGAGGTCACAATGGATATACAAGGAGATATCCCATGGTGTATGCTCTTTGCGGACAATGTGGTGCTAGTTGGCGATAGTCGGATGAGGGTAAATAGGAAGTTAGAGTTATGGAGACAAACCTTGGAATCGAAAGGGTTTAAGCTTAGTAGAACCAAAACTGAGTACATGATGTGCATTTTCAGTACTACTAGGTGTGAGGAGGAGGAGGTTAGCCTTGATGGGCAGGTCGTGCCTGAGAAGAACACCTTTCGATATTTTGGGTCAATGCTGCAGGAGGATGGGGGTATTTATGAAGATGTGACCCACCGAATCAAAGTCGAATGGATGAAGTGGCGCCAAGCTTTTGGCATTCTCTGTGACAAGAGAGTGCTACAAAAACTAAAAGGCAAGTTTTACAGGATGGCGGTGTCAGTGTCAAAACCGTCGGATCTCGGGTAGGGGGTCCCGAACTGTGTGTCTGAGAATCGATGGTAACAGGGGACTGGGGACACGATGTTTACCCAGGTTCAGGCCCTCTCTATCGAGGTAATACCCTACTTCCTGCTTGATTGATCTTGATGAATATGGGGTTACAAGAGTTGACCTACCTCGAGATCGTAATGGCTAAATCCTAGAAGTCTAACCTATGATATTGTGATTCTGTCCCTACGGACTAAACCCTCCGGTTTATATATGCATCGGAGGGACCTAGGGTTGTACATGATCATCTTGCAGAGGATGGAAACATTACGCCCGAACTTGAAACTTGCCAATATACACATATAGGAGTCCTATCCGGATACGGGGAATAATCTTCAATGATGATCTTCATGGCCCACCAGTCCGGCCCATAACGAGTATCCGGCCACTCGAGGACCCCTTAATCCAGGACTCCCTTAGGCGGTACAACCCGCAATGATGTATGGCGATGCGTGTTGGCCGACTAAAAGGCGACATGTTCAGCATTTAGGTGTGGCGGAGATGCGTATGTTGAGATGGATGTGTGGCCACACGAGGAAGGATCTAGTCCGGAATGATGATATACGAGATAGAGTTGGGGTAGCACCAATTGAAGAGAAGCTTGCCCAACATCGTCTGAGATGGTTTGGGCATATTAACCGCAGGCCTCCAGAAGCCCCAGTGCATAGCGGATGGCTAAAACGTGCGGAGAATGTTAAGAGATGTCGGGGTAGACCAAATTTGACAAGGGAGGAGTCCGTTAAGAGAGACCTGAAGGATTGGACTATCACCAAAGAACTAGCTATTGACAGGGGTGCTTGGAAGCTTGCTATCCATGTGCCAGAGCCATGAGTTGTTCACGAGATCTTATGGGTTTCACCTCTAGCCTACCCCAACTTGTTTGGGACTAAAGTCTTTGTTGTTGTTGTATAATTATGTTGTTCTTTTCTTGCCGAGTTAAATCTCCTATAGCGACTGGAAATTCTCCAACCTATTTTTCCTCACTCGCTCACTCTTTAAGGGAAGGATATCCAGCACGCCGCCACGGCTCCTCCTACATTGCGGATCGAGCTCGCTCGCCTCCGCTCCCCATTCCACAGTCCGCACCTCGAGCGATGGCCTCCATCTCGAGCTCCCCTCCTAGCGTGGGAGCGGACAAGCACGGCCTCAACACAGTTTGACCCCGCTCCCTGCCCGGGTCAGCAAGTATCTTTGTCCTATGGGGCATTAGCATGACACTTCCCGGCTGTCTACCGCTACATGTTTGGCCCGACTCCGGAGAGGGGAGGGTCATGAGTGCGGCACGTCTTTGTCTCACTCAATGTTTTTAGTCCTCGTATAATCTATAGACATGAATGTTTTTTTTAACTTTTAGAGTTCTTTATATTGCGTTGACAACGATGGATTGAGTGGAGGGCTGGCTGTTTATTGGCATGAGAATTGTGTTGTTGAGATTGTTGACAAAAACGAGCGTCATATTGATGCTCTCGTTCGGCTCCAGGAGGGTGCAAGTCAATGGCGGATCACTTTTGTCTATGGTGAACCCCGTGTAGAAAATAGGCATCTCATGTGGGCTAAGCTACAGAACCTGAAAATTGTGAGTGACTTGCCTTGGCTTGTAATCGGCGATTTCAATGAAGCGATGTGGGACTTCGAGCATTTTTCGGCCACTCCTAGGGTTGCGGCTCAGATGCTAGCTTTCCGTGATGTACTTGAAACTTGCGAGCTGGTGGACCTTGGTTTCTCTGGAGTCCCGTTCATGTATGATAACAGGCGTAATGGTATGGGTAATGTGAGAGTTCGGTTCGATCGGGCAGTTGCTACAAGTTCGTGGAGAAATATGTTTGCTTTTGCTTCTGTTGAGCATGTTGTTTCATGATGACCCACAAGTGTAGGGGATCTATCGTAGTACTTTCGATAAGTAAGAGTGTCGAACCCAACGAGGAGCAGAAGGAAATGATAGGCAGTTTTTAGTAAGGTATTTTTTGCAAGCACTGAAATTATAGGTAACAGATAGTTTTGTGATAAGGTAATTGGTAGCAAGTAACAAAAGTTAAAAGTAAATAAGGTGCAACAAGATGGCCCAATCCTTTTTTAGCAAAGGACAAGTCTGGACAAACTCTTATATGAAGGAAAACGCTCCCGAGGACACATGGGAATTATCGTCAAGCAAGTTTTCATCACGATCATCTGATCCACGTTCGGTACTTTGATAATTTGGTATGTGGGTGGACCGGTGCTTGGGTGATGCCCTTACTTGGACAAGCCTCCCACTTATGATTAACCTCTAATGCAAGCATCCGCAACAACAAAATAAGTATTAAGGTAAACCTAACCATAGCATGAAACAAGTGGATCCAAATCAGCCCCCTTACGAAGCAACGCATAAACTAGGGTTTAAGCTTCTGTCACTCTAGCAACCAATCATCTACTTATTACTTCCCAATGCCTTCCTCTAGGACCAAATAATGGTGAAGTGTCATGTAGTCGACGTTCACATGACACCACTAGAGGAGAGACAAGATACATCTCCTCAAAATATTGAACGAATACCAAATTCACATGACTACTTATAGCAAGACTTCTCCCACGTCCGCAGGAACAAAAGTAACTACTCACAAGACATAATATTGTTCATGATCAGAGGGGTATTAATATGCATAATGGATCTGAACATATGATCTTCCACCAAATAAACCAACTAGCATCAACTACAAGGAGTAATCAACACTACTAGGAACCCACAGGTACCAATCTGAGGTTTGGGTACAAAGATTGGATACAAGAGATGAACTAGGGTTTGAGAGGAGATGGTGCTGGTGAAGATGTTGATGAAGATAACCCTCCCCAAGATGGGAGAGTTGTTGGTGATGACGGCGGTGACGATTCCCCCCTCCCGCAGGGAACTATCCCCGGCAAAACAGCTCTGCCGGAGCCCTAGATTGGTTTCCGCCAAGGTTCCACCTCGAGACGGCGGCATCTGGTCCCGAAAGCTGCTACCTCTTGAGCTTGCGTTGTATTCCCTCGAAGAGGAAAGGGAGATGCAGCACAGTAGCGTAAGTATTTCCCTTAGTTTTTTAGAACCAAGGTATCAATTCGGTAGGAGACCACGTGCGAGTCCCTTGCACCTGCACAAACAAATAAGAACTTCGCAGCCAATGCGATAAGGGGTTGTCAATCCCTTTACGGTCACTTACGAAAGTGAGATCTGATAGAGATGATAGTGATATTTTTGGTATTTTTAGTTTAATAAAACAGCAAATAAAAGCGGTAAAAGTAAAGTAGATGTAGATTGATATGTTGAGAATAGACCCGGGGGCCATACTTTTCTCTAGTGGCTTCTCTCATGATAGCGATATTCTACGGCGGGTAAACAAATTACCGTCGAGCAATTGATAGAAAAGCGAATAATTATGAGACTATCTAGGCATGATCATTGTATATAGGCATCACATCCGAAACAAGTAGACCGACTCCTGCCTATATCTACTACTATTACTCCACACATCAGCCGCTCAGGCCCGTTGACATGGGAGGCCAAATTGGCCGACCGCATAGGGCCCCAAAATTTGTGGGGCCCCCGGTCCAGGAAATATTACGTGTATATATGAGAAAAGGGCCTAGTAAACCAACACCCAGGGAGCCCATTCCAGCACTTACGATTTGCAACCAAATACATGCACGCACGCAGCCCCGCAGCCTGTCTGTTCGATTTCTGTAACTCCCGAACGCATCGCACGCACATGTTACATTTTATCCCTGCTTTACCGATCGCTAGATCAAGAAGAGGTATCGATCAAGGCAAGGGGCGGGCCGGGCATGGGCGACGGCAGCCGGCGGGCGAGGGCGGCAAGAGTAGGAGACGGAGACCGAGGAAAACTTTGTATTGAGATCCAGAGAGAGAGAAGAAGCCATCTAGATACTAGCTATGGACCCGAAGGTCTGTGGTAAAGTACTCACAACTCAAGGTGAGGGCGATGATGATGATGATGAAGGCCTCCGTGATGGATCCCCCTCCGGTGGAGTCTGGAACAGGCTCCAAGATGGGATCTCCACGAGAACAGAAGGTATGGCGGTGGAATTAGGGTTTTCTCTCTGTTCACGGAGTTTCTGGGGCACGTAGACTTATATAGGAAGAAGGAGGGCACCGGGGGAGTCACGGGGGCTCCACGAGGCAGGGGGCGCGCCCTGGGAAGGGGAGCGCGCCCCCACCCTCGTGGGCCCCTCGTGGCTCTTCTGACGTGGTTCTCAAGTTCATCGTGCGTGATTTCCTCCAAAAATATCTCTCGCGAAGGTTTCATTCCGTTTGGACTTCGTTTGATATTCTTTTTCTGCAAAACCCTGAAATTGGCAAAAAAAAACAGCAATCTGGACTGGGCCTTTAGGTTAGTAGGTTAGTCCCAATAATGATATAAAAGTGAATGATAAAGCCCATAAATTACAGCATGGAACAATAAAAAATTATAGATATGTTAGAGACGTATCAAGCATCCCCAAGCTTAATTCCAGCTCGTCCTCGAGTAGGTAAATGATAAAGAAAGAATTTTTGATGTGGAATGCTAACCAATATAGTTTTTCAATGTAATTCTCTTAATTGTGGCATGAATGTTCAGATCTGAAAGATTCAAGATAAAAGTCTATATTGACATAAGAAACAATAATACTTCAAGCATACTAACAAAGCAATCATGTCTTCTCAAAATACTATGGCTAAAGAAAGTTATCCCTACAAAATCATATAGGGTTGGCTATGCTCCCTCGTTATCACACAAAAATATTCATATCATGCACAACCCCGATTTCAGCCAAGCACTTGTTTTCATACTCTATCTTTTCAAACCTTTCAACTTTCACGCAATACATGAGCGTGAGCCATGGATATAGCACTATGGGTGGAATAGAGGTGGTTGTGGAGAAGACAAAAAAGGGAGATAGTCTCACATCGACTAGGCGTATCAACGTGCTATGGACATGCCCATCGATAGATATCAATGTGAGTGAGTAGGGATTGCCATGTAACGGATGCACTAGAGCTAAATATGAATGAAAGCTCAACAAAAGAAACTAGTGGGTGTGCATCCAACTTGCTTGCTCACGAAGACCTAGGGCTTTTGAGGAAGCCCATCGTTGGAATATACAAGCCAAGTTCTATAATGAAAATTCCCACTAGTATATGAAAGTGACTAAGCATGAGACTCTCTACAATGAAGAACATGGTGCTACTTTGAAGCACAAGTGTGGAAAAAGATAGTAGCAATTGTCCCTTTTTCTTCCCTTTTTTTGGGCCTTTCTTTTTTTCCTTTTTTTGCGGAGGGGCTTTATAGATTTAGCATTTCCTCCCATGGGACAATGCTCTAATAATGATGATCATCACACTTTTATTACAACTCAATACTACAACAACAAAGTATGACTCTATATGAATGCCTCCGGCGGTGTACCCGTATGTGCAATGAAACAAGAGTGACATGTATAAAAATTATGCATGGTGGCCCTGCCACAAATACGATGTCAACTACATGATCATGCAATGGCAATATGACAATATGATGCGTGTCATATGAACGGAACGGTGGAAAGTTGCATGGCAATATATCTTGGAATGGCTATGGAAATGCCATGATAGGTAGGTATGGTGGCTGTTTTGAGGATCAATATGGTGGCTGTTTTGAGGAAGGATATATAGTGGGTTTATGGCACCAGCGAAAGTTGCACGGTACAAGAGAGGCTAGCAATGGTGGAAGGGTGAGAGTGCGTATAATCCATGGACTCAACATTAGTCATAAGAACTCATATACTTATTGCAAAAATCTACGAGTCATCAAAACAAAGCAATCAACGCATGCTCCTAGGGGGGAGGTTGGTAGGAGTTAACCATCGCGCACCCCCGACCTCCACACAAAGGTTGGCACTCTACAAATACCTCATGCTCTAACTTAGTCACACAACAGTTCACCATACGTGCATGCTACGGGAATTACTAACCTTAACACAAGTATTTCTCAATTTAATAATAACTCCATGATGAATTCTCGCCCCTCGTTGGTTACCCCAAGTGGAAGGTTTGAGATGCAGTGTAGCGGAAGTTTTCCCTTGGCAAAGATACCAAGGATCGATTTCCCCTGAGACTCCCAGTTTCAACAAGAAGGTGTCAACTGCTAACGGCGCCAGATATTAGCAATCAACGTGGATCTGCACACAGATACAAATAACTTTGCTCCCAACGAGTACAGAGAGGTTGTCAATCCCTCCGGCCTTGTCGTTTACAAAGGATCAAACGCAAGTGATAATAGTGATAGGTAATGCTGCAAGTAATAAGTAAAAGCGGAAAGTAAATAGCGGATGTGATCAATGATGGTAATATGGACCGGGGTCCCATGATGTTCACTAGTGATGTCTCTCTCCCAAAAGGCGATAAAACAGCTATGTGAGGTGAACGAATTACAGCTGGGCAATTGACAGAATTATGTGCGCAAACCAATGCTAACTATGTTGCAAGAAAGGTAGAGGTTCAAAGCATGGGCGGTACGCCAAGGCAAGTAGACCGAAATCCATCTGCATCTACTACTAATCATCCACCTTGAGATATCTATCCAGAACATCTCGCTGGTATTAAGTTGCGAGTCCCACCCATAGTGTAAACTCAAAGCAACAGACAACTGCATTAAAAGAACTTTGCGTAAAGTAAACAATCCTTGCACCCGCGGGCACAAGCACCGTTGTTTTCCCCCTTGTGGCAACAGCACATCCCCTAGACTCATGTTTCTGTCACTCAAGCTAGTCATCGAGGGGCATGAACCCACAATCAAGCATAACGTTCCCTCTTGGAGTCACTACCTACTACTTGGCCAAAGCAATAAATAGCAACGGAGAACATGCAAGAATTACTTACGAACATAAATATAAAAGAGGTAGATCAAATATATTACTCAAACACAATCTGAACATAATCTCACAATCCATCGGATCCCAGCAAACTCAACATAGCAACAACATAAGGATTACATATGTGCCTCGATAATGTAGGGCAGCTCACGAGGTCTAATTAGTGAAGCACAAGAACGGGAGGAGAACATCACATAGCTACTGGTCATGGACCCATGGTCCAAGGGAGACTACTCACAACTCATCCGGGAGGCGTCCATGGTGGTGGAGAGGCTCCCGGTGGTGATCCTCCCCTCCGGCAGGGTGCCGGGAAGAGTTCTCCTGGTGCTCCCAATCTTGGAAGCGCGGCGGCGGCGGAACAGAGATGAGATCGCGAAAAAGGGTTCCCGTCTCGAGGGTTTCGGTACACGATATAAATATATGCCAAAGGGGGGAATCAGCGGAGGCCTGGGGGGCCCAGGCGCCCTCCCGGCGCGGCCAGGAGGGGGGCCGCGCCACCAGGGCGCCTGGAGCCCTGATGGCTCCCCTCCGGCTCTACTTTGGCTGCCGGGAAGCTTCTGGAACGCTGATTTTTTATATAATTTTTCCGGGATTTTTGTGGCAGTTTTCGTAATGGGAAAACCTGAAATACAAAAACAGCAGAAAACAGAAACTGGCACTGGGGTGCACTGAGTTAATAGGTTAGTCCAAATATGATCAAAATTGTATGGAAGTGTATAAATATCATAGCAATATCACCCAAAAGAGGCATGGAGCAAGCAGAAATTATAGATACGTTTTGGACGTATCAGGTGCTTTACGAGCTCAGGCCCTTCTCGGAGGAAATAACAGCCCTACGTCTCGGTGCCCGGAGGCGGTCGACTTATATGTGTGTATGTGAGTTACAGGGATGCGAACCCCTGTACATGAGGAGAGGGGTGGCTTATATAGTGCGCCAGGACCCCAACCATGCTCCACGTTACTAAGGGTTCAATGTACATTAAGGCAGGCGTTACTGATAACACCTGTAGTAAAGAGTGATTAAGGCATTCACTATGGCGAGTAAATACCAGACCGTTATTGTCCTAAGGGACCTTCGACCTTCGGGGGTCGAGTGCCTTGGATTGGTCGAGTGGGGTTGAGTCGTCTTGTAGATGCTTGTTCAGTCGAGTGAGGTGTCCTCTTGGGCCGTCTCAGTCAACTGTCTTTGTCACCATGGGTTTTGTCTTTTGATCTTCTGGGGTAGTGACCTTGGGTGGGGTACCTTGGTCAGGCCTGTGACCCTACCCTAGGTGTGTAACCTCGTCAGTAGCCCCTGAATGGATTGAGGCTTGAGCAGGAGAGAGTGCTGAGGAAAGCCCTGGTTCTGGCTCGACGCCTGATGACCCACAACCGTAAGGGATCTATTGCAGCGTTTTCGATAAGTAAGAGTGTCGAACCCAATGAGGAGCAGAAGGTATTGATAAGCGATTCTGAGCAAGAAATTACTGCAAGCACTGAAAGTTAACTTTTTAGGGGTTTTCTTGATATAAGCGACAGGAAAGTAAAAGCAAGCAAAATAAAAGGTACTGAGAGTGACAAGTGGCCCAATCCTTTCTGAGCAAAGGAGAGGCCTAGCAACTGAACTTATAAAGGCTAAAGCGTTCCTGAGGACACACGGGAGAGGTAGTCATGTGCTTTCACCATATCCCGTATCGATACTATGTTATGTGTTGATAAGTGTTGAGTGGGTGGATCTATGCTAGTGCACTCTCTAGACTAAGATGAATGCACTCTTATGATTAAACACCTTGCAAGCATCCACAAATACAAGATAGTATTTAAGGCAAAAGCCTAACCATAGCAATACGATCGAGGATCCGTTATTCCCTTATGCAAAAGCGTGCGAACTGGGGTTCAGGTTTCTGTCACTCCGGCAACCCAC
Organism: Secale cereale; assembly: GCA_902687465.1. NCBI lineage: Eukaryota > Viridiplantae > Streptophyta > Magnoliopsida > Poales > Poaceae > Secale > Secale cereale. The sequence continues at coordinate 293,389,583 of LR738716.1, forward strand.
CGTAAGCATTCTTTGTACACAATGTATTCTCCTAGGTCCTTAATAAGGCGAAGTTTTGAGTGTTCGACTCACACAACACCACTAGTAGAATGACAACACAACTTAAGTATCAAACAACACATATTACTTCAACAGCATATGACTACTAACAACAAGACTTTCCCCATGTCCTCAAGAACTAAGGTAACTACTCACGAGACATAAAAGAGATCATGATCAGTGGAGATAAATGGGTGATAAACAATCTGGACATAATAATATTTCTCCAACAAAACTCAATAGCATTCACCACAAAGTAGTAATCAACACCGATGGAGTAGAGAGGATAGGTAGTACGAGTTACAACACAAGTTGCAATTGTGAGATGAGATTTGGATGAAGATGGGGATGGTTCTGGTGTTGGGGATGATGTTGATGATGATCTCGATGATGCCCGTGACGATGGTGATGACGATGGCGACGATCTCCCCTTCCGGGAGGTGATCTCCCCGGCGGAATCTGCCCACCGGAGATGGCTTTTTCTTCTCTATAGGTTTCCGCCACGGAGCGGCGGTGGAACTCCATAAAAAACTCCCGTCTTTAGGGTTTTCAGATAACGGAGAGTATATAGGCAAAAGGGGGCAGCCGGAGGTGGGCCAGGGGCTCCAGGCGCCCCCCCGGCGCGGCCAGGGGGGGCGCCCCCCAGGGCGCCTGGACGCCCTGTGGCCCCCCTCTGGTTGCCCTTTTGCATGTCTTCGTGATTCGTCCGGAAAATATCCTCCGTCGATTTTCAGGTAATTTGGAGGTATTCTTCTTCAGCAACTCAGCGTCCACTTTTTACCGCTGAATCCTGCGTCTGCTGTTTCGGCACCGGAAAGTTGCAAACTGTGTAAAATAGGCCAAAACAACATAAGAACATCATCGTAATGTGAAATATATCAATGAATAAGGATAAATTATGATACAAAATAGTGATGCATTTTGGACGTATCAACACCCCCAAGCTTAGACCTCGCTTGTCCCCAAGCGAATACTGAGCTCGGTAAACCTGTCCACAAGTTTTCGAGAGTGAAGTGTCGAGAAATAGAATACGGACAAGAAGCATCACAATTTCTTCACCAACTCAAATATCCTCAATAGCAATCTTCAACTCATAAGGCCCTTATAAAAGAGTGGTAACACTTATATTCGGAAGTAGGGCTAAGGAAACTCATTGAATCATGGCAAACATGTCCTTTGGTCAAAGAACAACTAATGGCTTTTACTTTTGCTCTTTCTTTATGTTTTGATGAGATTAACTGAAGCTTTTGAAAGAACATGTTATTAGGCAAGAAGTGAAAGTGTTAACACAAAGGAAGATATTTGCCTTAGCTGGGCTTGACAAACAACTTACTTATCAAATGATAATGTCAACAAGGATATGATATGACAAATCTTAATGCAACTTTATATGAATGAATCCTTATCAACATCAAATGTCTGCTCTCTTTGAGAAATAGAAGGAAGTAGGAATAACTGACTCAATCTAAAATTAAAAGATAGGCCCTGCTCTAGGGTAGTAGGGAAAACTCATGTGCTATCCTTAAATTAAACAGAATGAAAACAAGTTTTGAGAGGTGCATGATTTGTCATCGAATGCTAATAGATAACCCAATTACTTCTTGAGCTGGACAAGTTTCGAGGAACGGCTCCCGCATGAGGACGATCACATCCTCTTAATCTCCTTTGTTTATCACTGCCAAAGTTTTCTGATTTCTCATGAACAAAGCGAGAAGGAGGGTTTGTTTGTTGTATATTTTTTTAATGAGCCGGGCGCACTCTATGCCAGTTCCTTCTCGTATTATGGGTTTGCACATTAGACATGCAATCCCGGGGTGAAGCTCGTCCAACTCAAAAAGACCATGAATTAACTATTACTTCCTCATGAGCTAAAGCAGAGGCACAAAAATAAAAGATTTTGAACATTTAAGGATAACACATAAATTATGTACTTTAGGAGGTGGTAGTGGAATACCACGAGTAGGAAGGTATGGTGGACTCATACGGAAGGTATTGGTTTAAGGGTATGGATGCACAAGCAGAATTCCGCTTAGTACAGAGTTAGGCTAGCAAAGGTTTTGAGAGAACAGACAATTGATGATGACTAAGATGCAAAACAATATAAAGCATAAACATTGAAATAAGCATAACACATCAAGTTGTCTTCCTTGTCAGCATAACACTTCAAGCATAATAACATAAAGGTTTTGGCTATGTCGATACTTTAGGAAAATCATGCTTGTTGTTATCACCAAAGCTATGTTTGCCACGATTAAATAAAGTTTTCACAGCCATACCTGATATAAGGTCAATACTCCCCATAAGAATCATCATATAAGGTCGATTGCGTGAAGAGAATACCGAGTGCAGCAAAAGGAACCAATAAACTTCTCATTAATATCCCATCATAGATGACTCCACACTCACGGATACAATCTCTCCACCGAAGGAGTGATAGACCTCAATGCACACACCTATTTCATATAATAACCTCCCTAAACATGATATGACTCTACTTGACTCTAAAAGACAAAGGTAAAGATAAAGATACCGGGCACTCCCCCAAGCTTGGAACAAGCCAAGGGAATGCCGTTACCCAAGGAGATTTCACTCCTCATCCTTGTTGGCGTTGATCACGTAGTCCTCGGCGAAACGCTTCCATGGAAGGGGGTTCTCCAGTCTCATATGAGAAGTTCGTCTCCTGAATCCTGCATGCAGCACCCATACCCATGCGCATAAACCTTAGTTCATACTCACAGTTCTGGTTATGTAGATCATAAATTTGCCCTCAGAGCTCTTCAATTCTTTCTTCAGACGTGGTGATGCTTTTCCACATCTCCTTCATCTCCTTCAGGATGTAGGTCTTCAGCTCATTGATGATGTCAAAGTTAGCTTCAACACCACGCTCGATCATCTTCTTGTACTTGAAGACTTCTTGCTCCACTTCTTCCAGCCTGGCCTGGATGCTCCCCTCCTTGATAGGTCCCTTCAGATCTTCTTGATGAAGGACAACGTCCTCCATCCGAACAACCTGAGGGTGCTTCTTCACCTCAGCGAGGTAAGGGCTGATGACGTTGACGACGAACTTGTCCTTGGGGGAACTTGGAGAAGCCATGGCACCTAGATTCACTAAAAGATTCCCTGGCAGAAACAGATCGAAAAGAAAACACACGAAATCGCAAGATGCGTTGCCGGAACAATCTGGGCAAATATATAGCAAAAATTTATGCACAAAAAGGAAGGTAACAGGCTAAAGCGGGGTCGGAGACGGACTCCCGGGTGTCCAGGCGCCCTGGCGGCGCGGCCAGGAGGTAGGGCGCGCCAGGGGGGCGCCTGGACCCCCTGGAGCTCGTCTCCGGCTCCACTTAGGCTCAGAATCTATGCCTATACTAATTAGAGACTCCCTAGAAATTACCACGTTAATTAGAAATTAACAGCCGTTCGTCTATGTGGGGCCGAATTATTATGGTCTAGATTAGCCTATCAGATCCAGTGTATGCTCAGAAAAAAATATCCGATCCAGTTTTTTTTTCTTTTACGTCTTAGATCTTTTCAATCTAATCATACCTAGATCCCAACCAGTCCACGTTGTCCCTGCTCTCCTGTTTCCGGATCTCTCTCCTACCCAAGGATAATCGATCTCTCCCTACTCGGCAACCTCTCTCCTCTCAATGGCTCCTTATCACGTCCCCTCCTCCACATCTTCTCTCTCTACCCTCTAATGAGATCTATGTTGCATTCCAGCCGGAAGGAATTATCAAGTGCATGTCCGATCAAGGTCGTGTTACTCATGTACGTGCACCTCTAATGAGGTATGCATTGCCTCTCCAGCCGCAAAGATTGATCAAGTTCATGCTCCAATTAAGGTTTGTGTACATGCATGTTCAAAAGAGGAGGCAACATGTACGTGCATCTCGCCTGATGAGCTTCGGCATGATCAGCTGGGGGGGATTATCAAGTGCATGTCTGATCAAGGTCGTGTACGTGCACCTCTAATGAGATATGTGTTGCCTTTGCAGCCGCAGTCAAGTTTGTGCTCCAAACAAGATTTGTGTATGTGCATGTTGAAAAGAGGAGACAACATGCACGTGCATCTCGCCGGACGAGATTCCACATGATCGCCTGGAGAAGGAGTCAGGCCAACTTGCTTTGTCGTCGTTGTCTGTCCGACGTTGTCGACCAATACGTGCATGGTTCTATTGATGTCGATCATACCTCACATCGGCATATGCAGCTCCTTCCTCTATCATATTTTGTGCTGCTCCTCTGCATCTCCTCAGGGCGAAGGTATGACCATGATGGGTAGGTTCTCTTATAAAGCGTTGGTAATGTTCCCGATCAAGATACCCACGAGCTAGCACTTCAATCTATCGCCATAGCACACCCAGCTGATTGGTCATCTATCCAGGATTTCCCCGTACAATACTCTAGGTCTCATCACCTTGCCAATAGCTTTCTCTCACGTGAGGTCTCTCCATTGTTCCGTTCTTCTATATGTATCTCATTTGCATAGGAGGCTCCAACCTTTGCAAAGGCTCAGCTCCCAGGTAGCTTTTGTTTCTAAACTAGGTATTTGATTACAATTTTTTTGTATCTAAATAGGATAATATTTTTGTTCTTATGTATTATTATAATTTATTAATTATTAACAGACAAATGTTGGCTGCAGTCTGCCTATGATCCAATCTTTTAGCATTGATCCTGAGTGCCCTCTATGGATTTTTAACGTGTCGATGGCAGTTCACTTGAAACAGTTTCTACCAATTATGTGGTACTCTGCAAACACCAAACTTGACTTCAGAGCCTTTGTTGATCAATCTGACAGTGATTTTTGATTATCCGATCAAATTAGCTGCTACAATGGGCATTCACTACACACTGAACTTGAATTAAAAATCTCTCCTGATTAATCTGCAGGTGCTTGAATACCATTATGTGTATAACGTGCATGTTTGAATTATATGAAGATTGATCGAAGTATGCTTTTACTTTTCTTTCTCGTGGTGCCCTGAGTGAGTGCCGTATTGGAAAGGTGATGTGTGGTCGTGGGTTTCAAGTCCAAAGATGGTAGTCAGAATTAGGCAAAGATGTCTTCCTGGAGCTGCATGCGTACTTAGTTATACTTAATTAGCATTAAAATAAATTAACCATTCAAACTTATTTTCCCACCATATATTGTGCTACCACAGTCATGTTTATTCAATCCAAATTTCATGTTTTGCGGTTTACATGTGGGCTTACAGACCATGTAAAACTGTGTGACGCAACCAACTTATGCAATGCAATGAGTTGTTTTAGACTAGACTTTGTTTTGACATTCTGGAAATTAGTCATGTGATCTCTAAGGTTTTTCCCTCATGCTCTACTGATTCTTCTTAATTTCTAATTGGACGGAGACTTAACGTTGCTGATGTTTTGCGCTCATAATAATTGTTACAGAAGGAGAGTTTCTCGAAAGATAGCAGTACATTATTTGTGTCAGAACAATGGTAAGATTTCCAAGTTGGTCAGCAAGAGTTTTATTTATACTACTACAAGTGCTTAACTGTGCATGTAAGATATCATTAAAGGTAAGCTATGATCTATTTATGTGTTAACTGTGCATGTAGGCTCCTTTGGGTGATTAGAATGGTAAGCTATCTAGGGTTATTAGAACAAGATTTCCAAGGTCGTCAGCAAGTGCTCTTGTGTTAACTGTGCGTTTATGATCTATTTATGTAGGTCCCTTTGCGTTGTTAAAACGGTAAGCTATCCAAGGTCATTGACAAGAGTGAGTTTACAAGCGGGCTTACATAACGTGTAAAACCGGGTGGTGCCTTCTTGAAGCAAACGCGGGTTTTTTTACCTTCATACTTTCAATTGGACTCTAAGTAATCTTGAAATCGTGGAAATTAGTCATGTGGTCTGTATGGTTTTACCCACGTGCTCTCTTTAGTAATTCTTCTTAATTTGTGATTTCATGGAGCCTGAAAGTTTCCAAAGTTTTGAGATCAAAAGAATCATTTTACAGATGGAGAGTATTGGGCACAGATGGTACATGATGTGGGCAAGAACAATGGTAATATTTTCGAGGTCATTAACATGAGTGTGATTTATACTACAAGTGTTCAACTCTGTATGATATTATTAAAGGTATTATTGTTGTGTTGCCTATTTTGGTAGGCTCCATTGGGCCATTAGAAAGGTAATTTAGCTATCCAGTGTCATTGACAAGAACATGATTTATACTATAGTTGTTTAACTATGTAAGATAACAAGATATTCTCTGAAGTCTTATTTGTTTGTCTATTTTTGTAGGCCTGCTGCCAGCTTTCTTCCTCACTGGGGAATTTCACTCATGACTAAATAAGTGAAAGGTAAATTATCTAAAATAATATATAGTTTGAATATGCATCTTTGTAGTCGAGTTTGAGGACCTTTTTTCAGCTGAAGCAATCTTCGAGTTATTGCTTAGAAATATTTTATCCAAATTGCATTTTCAATTTCACAAGCATGCTGGCATACCCCTTATAAGAAAGTGGTCCGAACAAATTCTGGGGAACTCAAGGAATTCCTTACGTTGTTCACATTTTAGTCAGATCAAACCATCTCTTGATGTTCTAAGTGTTTTCAGATTCTTAGTAATTAAAGTGGCTGATTGACCTTGCTGCTCTAATGCATGGTGACGATCCAATTCTTCTTTGTTATTGCAATAGCTTTTATGTTTCCTAGCTGTCCCCTGCAAATAATCGCCCTAGAGAGGGTATATGTTCATTTTATTTCTAGGATCCTATTTGTCCTATGTTTGCAATTTTAGTTAGGTCACCAATGTGCTGGAATTCAAGTATTTGACAGAGATAGGGATACATGTTGTGCTTTAGAAGAATGGTAGGTTGTAAACATGATTCTACTATGTGTTCAACTACATAATATATTCTTAGTAATAGAAGTATTATGTATTATTTCTAAATTATTTGAGTCCTACCATTATCTATTATTTTACTATGGAGTTTGCTCATGATTAAACTGACAAAAAGTATATCATCTAAAACAACGCATAGTGTAAATATGCAGGTTAGTTCAGTTTGTGTTTGCTAAATTACATCTTTGTCTTACCTCTGAATATGACATTTGAATGTCTGGAACTATTCAAAGGCTTGCTTTTCCAATGCATATTCTTATTTTCGTTAAGATTTTTTCATAATCAGTTCACACATACTATATGGACTCCCTCCATCCATATATATATAGGGCCTAATGTGTTTTTCGAGATTGTCTGTGACTATGGATTACATTAATAGTATGTGAGATGTATAATGTGAAAACTATATTATTGGAAGCTCCTTTTACATACGAATTTGATGGCTTGCTTTGCGTAATTTGCATGTCATATATTATTGCTCTAACATGTGGTCAAAGTTAGCCTCGAAAAAGGTATTAGGCCCTATATATATGGATAGAGGGAGTACAAATATTTGATTAGATACAAACAAAATCATAGCAATTATAACGTTCTTGATAAATAGCATTTTGTTTATTTACTATTCATTTACCATGGGTACGCTTCTCTAAATAATTGTTGTAGTTGTACCTAAGCACACATGCATCTTCTACCTTGCTACAAGATCCTTATTTTTTTAACTCGGACAGTCCAAAGTTCAATGGAGTTGCCTTTATAATATATAAGCTCACACGGTACAGCATGAGGACTTCGAGAAGTAGTGACCCATTGTTGAATTAAGAAATATTGATACGCTGGAATCAAAACTATTAAAAAGATATGAACTTCTATCTCCAAGCGGGGTCCATACAATGGACGTGTCAAGATATATTTCCATGTTAATATTTATTTTTATCCTTATGAAACATATTTTTGCGTTATTTTCATGGGTTATATGACCCTATACAAATTGGTAGAGCTGGCCACTATATGTAGCAACATTTGTGTAATTCGATCATGTGCATATGGATAGTTCTATATAGCGTCTTTGATACTACATATTCTCCATTTAATGAACATCACTTAAAATTCTAAGTTATTCATTTTAGAGAAATCTAGCCCGTGCGCATGCACGGGTTGACGACTAGTTTTACTAATTTTGCAAAAACTCATAATACGGAACTTTTATGGCGGTTCGCGATGTTTCCTTACCGTAATATATACCTTTTCTTTATTCTGCTTCTGCTGGCGTCTGAAACAGGGCTGCAACATGTTCTTCGTGAGTTGTTGTGTATATTATATTCACATCAACATTAACAGGGTCTCCTGCTATGTAATGTTTAAGTCTTTGCCCATTCACAACTTGAGGTTTGGTGCCTTCAAAATTGTTAATCTTAATTGCACCAGACCGATAGACTTCTTCAATATGAAATGGCCCTTCCCACCTGGAAAGTAGTTTACCTGGAGAAAACATGAAACGGGATCTAAACAACAAAACTTTATCACCAACATTAAATTCACGTTTCAGAATCTTCCTATCATGCCACTTATTTACCTTTTCCTTGAACATTTTAGCGCTCTCGTAAGCTTCACTTCTCCATTCATCTAGAGAAGTCAAGTTCATGAGACGCTTCTCACCAGCTAATTTTGGGTCAGCATTAAGCTCTCTAACAGCCCAGAAAGCTTTGTGCTCTAACTCTAATGGCAAATGGCAAGCCTTGCCATACACCATCTTATAGGGGGACATGCCCATGGGGTTTTTGTAAGCAGTTCTATATGCCCACAAAGCATCTCCTAACTTATTTGACCAGTCCTTTCTATTTCTGTTTACTGTCTTCTGCAAGATCAACTTAATCTCTCTATTGGTGAGCTCAACTTGCCCACTAGTTTGAGGATGATATGGTGAAGCAATTCTATGATTGACATCGTATTTGACTAAAGCTTTTCTAAAAGCTCCGTGCGTGAAGTGTGATCCTCCATCGGTCATGAGATACCTTGGTACACCAAACCTAGGAAAAATTACATCTTTAAGCATTTTCAAAGATGTCTTGTGATCAGCACTTTCAGTGGGGATTGCTTCTACCCACTTGGTCACATAATTAACAGCTACTAAAATGTGAGTGTACTTGTGCGAAGAAGGAAAAGGACCCATAAAATCAAAACCCCAACAATCAAAAGGTTCAATCACTAGTGAGTAATTCATAGGCATCTCATTCCTTCTACTAATGTTACCAACTCTCTGACATTTATCACAGGCTAAAACATAATTTCTAGCATCCTTAAAGAGAGTAGGCCAATAAAAACCTGATTGAAGAACCTTATGTGCAGTCCTCTCACCGGCATGATGTCCTCCATAGGGACTATCATGACACCGTCTGAGAATGTCCTTCTGCTCATGTTCCGGTATGCATCTTCTCACGATCCCGTCGGGACCTTCTTTGAAAAGATGTGGGTCATCCCAAAAGTAGTGCCTCAAATCATGAAAGAACTTCTTCCTTTGCTGAAATGTTAAACCTGGAGGCAAATACTTTGCAACAATAAAATTAGCATAATCTGCATACCAAGGATCGGAAAGAGATTGTACTTTTACAACGGCAAGTTGCTCGTCTGGAAAACTATCGTTGACTGGGATGGGATCATGCGGTATATCTTCCATCCTTGAAAGATTGTCCGCCACCGGATTGTCTTCTCCTTTCCTATCAACAATCTGCAAATCAAATTCTTGAAGAAGGAGTACCCATCTGATAAGCCTTGGCTTGGCATCCTTCTTTGTCATAAGGTACTTAATGGCATCATGATCAGTATGAATAATAACTTTGGAATCAACAATATACTGCCTAAACTTATCACAAGCAAATACTACAGCTAAGAATTCCTTCTCAGTAGTAGCATAGTTCCTTTGAGCACTATCAAGGGTTTTACTAGCATAATGTATAACATTTAATTTCTTATCAACTCTTTGTCCTAAAACAGCTCCAACAGCAAAATCACTTGCATCACACATAATCTCAAAAGGTAAATTCCAGTCAGGTGGTTGTACTATAGGAGCGGTTATTAAAGCTTTCTTAAGGACTTCAAAAGCTTCCTTACAACCCTCATCAAATACAAAAGGAACGTCCTTCTGGAGAAGATTAGTGAGGGGCCTCGAGGTTTTAGAAAAGTCTTTAATAAATCTTCTATAGAAACCAGCATGACCAAGAAAACTGCGAATACCTTTGATGTCCCTTGGATAGGGCATCCTCTCAATAGCTTCGATCTTGGCTTTGTCCACTTCAATTCCCCTTTCGGAAATCTTGTGACCAAGAACAATTCCTTCGTTAACCATGAAGTGGCACTTCTCCCAGTTGAGCACCAAATTCGTCTCCTCACATCTCTGCAAAACTTTATTAAGATTGTGGAGACAATGGTCAAAAGAAGTTCCATAGACGGAGAAATCGTCCATGAAGACTTCCATAATATCCCCACAGAAACCATGAAAGATAGCAGACATACACTTTTGAAAAGTAGCGGGGGCATTACATAAACCAAAAGGCATACGCCTGTAAGCATAAGTACCAAAGGGACAAGTAAAAGTGGTCTTCTCTTGATCGGCGGTGTTAACATGAATTTGAGAGAAGCCAGAATAACCATCGAGATAACAAAAGTGGGTATTTTTGGATAACCTTTCAAGCATTTGGTCGATGAATGACAAAGGGTAGTGATCCTTCCTGGTTGCCTTGTTCAACTTCCTGTAATCAATACACATTCTATATCCAATAATAATTCTCTGGGGTATTAGTTCATTTTTATCATTAGGAACCACAGTTGTACCTCCTTTCTTAGGAACACAATGTACCGGGCTTACCCACATACTATCAGCTATAGGATAGATATTACCTGCGGCTAGAAGCTTGAGAATCTCAGTTCTCACAACATCCATCATCTTCGGGTTCAACCGTCGTTGATGATCAACAACTGGTTTAGCATCAGGCTCAAGGTTGATAGTATGTTGACAGATAGATGGACTAATCCCCTTAAGGTCATCAAGGGTATAGCCAATTGCGCCTCGGTGTTTACGGAGTACTTCCGATAGTCGCTCTTCTTCATATCCTGAAAGGTTAGAATTGATAATAACAGGATATACTTTCTTTTCATCTAAATAAGCATACTTGAGCGTATCTGGAAGAAGTTTAAGATCGAACACCGGGTCTTCTTTCGGTTTTGATAAAATTCCCAAAGGTTCAACCGGAAGGTTGTGCTTCAGGATAGCAGGTTGCCTCAAGAATATTTCATCTAGTTCCTTTCTTTCCTGCATATGCAAATCATTCTCGTGGTCCTCCATATATTGCTGCAAAGGATCATTAGGGGGAATAGCAATAGAAGCAATACTTTCAATAAGTTCATCATCACTAGGTAAATTGGTACCACGAGGCTGCTTAGAGAACTTAGAAAAATTAAATTCATATGGCTCACCATTGAATTCAACAGAAACTTTACCTTTCTTGCAATCTATTATAGCTCCACAAGTTCTAAGAAAAGGTCTACCAAAAATAATAGAACAGAAATTGTCCCTCTCTGAACCAAGTACTAGAAAGTCGGTAGGGTATTTTACCTTTCCACATAGGACTTCAACGTCCCTCACAATTCCGATAGGAGAGATAGTTGTTCTGTTTGCAAGATGAATGGTAACATCAACTTCTTCAAGTTCACAAGGGGAAATCTCACCGATGATCTCTTCAAAAAGTGAATAGAGGATAGCACTTGCACTCGATCCCAAATCGCATAGCCCATAATAATTGTGATCTCCTATTTTAACAGATACCACTGGAGTACCTGAAATTGGGCCTTTATTCTTGGCTGTGACAAGGTTAGTAGAAACATCACAAAAATTTATATTGGAATCCAAAACATCATTAGTAATAAGGTCTTTAATTAATGCAACTTGAGGATCGACCCTGATCTGGTCCTCAGGCTCATCAACTCTTCTCTCACTTTTATTTATTATGCCTATCACAAGAGTGTGCTCCCTCATCCTTGCGGGAAAAGGAGGTTGCTCATATATAAATGCAGGCAAAATAGGGTCAGCAACATGAATATCAACAGGTGGCTCTTTAAAAGGTTCATGATGCTGGTCTCTCTTCTTTTTAAAAGAATCAACGTGAGAGGCAAAATTCTTACGGAAATCAATCACTAGATGGGAATCAAGACCAATCTTAGAGCAAAAAGTATTGAAGTAATCAGTTTTCACATAGCTCTCAATATAATCATGTTCATAATTTATAGCGGGTTCAATACCTTTATCAATTTCCCAATCTTCGGTATTCCTCTGGATCCTTTCAATGAGATCCCACCTTTCTTCAACACTCTTCTTCTAAAATACCCCACTAGAGGAGGCATCCAGCATCTCCTTATCCTGACGAGAAAGCCTGGCATAAAAATTTGTAAGTATAATTTCCTTGGGAAGCTTATGAATAGGGCATTTGAGCATTAGGGACTTCAATCTCCCCCAAGCTTGAGCAATGCTTTCTCCGTCGCGAGACCTAAAGTTATAGATATAGTTCCTGTCTCGATGAATTTCATGAAGAGGATAAAACTTAGTATAAAAGAGAGACATAAGCTCCTGCCAGTCAAGCAAATGTGAGTTATCGAGAAGCCTATACCAATCTGAAGCTTTATCTATAAGTGATACAGCAAACAATTTCCTCATGACAAACTCCCTCGATACACCTGCAAGCTTAAATAATGAACATAGTTGTGACAGATATAGCAAGTGTTCACCGGGATGTCTGTCTCCTGCATAACGATTAGCCAAAACATAATCGATAATACCAGCTGGTATTTTATAGGGCACAATTTCAGTAGGGGGAGGATCAACCACCACAGGTGTGGGGCGTCTTCCCGCAAGCAACGATCCAATAACAGGGTTGTCCATAAGGACAAAGAGCAGCAATAGCAAAAATAAAAACAGAATTATAAAAACTTCCTTACCAGTTTCACTTTACCAATAGCGCTACGCTCCCCGGCAACGGCGCCAGAAAACGGTACTTGATGACCCACAACCGTAAGGGATCTATTGCAGCGTTTTCGATAAGTAAGAGTGTCGAACCCAACGAGGAGCAGAAGGTATTGATAAGCGATTCTGAGCAAGAAATTACTGCAAGCACTGAAAGATAACTTTTAGGGGTTTTCTCGGTATAAGCAACAGGAAAGTAAAAGCAAGTAATGTAAAAGGTACTGAGAGTAACAAGTGGCCCAATCCTTTCTTAGCAAAGGAGAGGCCTAGCAACTGAACTTATAAAGACTAAAGCGTTCCTGAGGACACACGGGAGAGGTAGTCATGTGCTTTCACCATATTCCGTATCGATACTATGATATGTGTTGATAAGTGTTGAGTGGGTGGATCTATGCTAGTGCACTCTCTAGACTAAGATGAATGCACTCTTATGATTAAACACCTTGCAAGCATCCGCAAATACAAGATAGAATTTAAGGCAAAAGCCTAACCATAGCAATACGATCGAGGATCCATTATTCCCTTATGCAAAAGCGTGCGAACTGGGTTTCAGGTTTCTGTCACTCCGGAAACCCACCATAAGCATTCTTTATACACAATGTATTCTCCTAGGTCCTTAATAAGGCGAAGTGTTGGGTGTTCGACTCACACAACACCACTAGTAGAATGACAACGCAACTTAAGTATCAAACAACACATATTACTTCAACAGCATATGACTACTAACAACAAGACTTTCCCCATGTCCTCAAGAACTAAGGTAACTACTCACGAGACATAAAAGAGATCATGATCAGTGGGGATAAATATGTGATAAACAATCTGGACATAATAATATTTCTCCAACAAAACTCAATAGCATTCACCACAAAGTAGTAATCAACACCGATGGAGTAGAGAGGATAGGTAGTACGAGTTACAACACGAGTTGCGATTGTAAGATGAGATTTGGATGAAGATGGAGATGGTGCTGGTGTTGGGGATGATGTTGATGATGATCTCGATGATGCCCGTGACGATGGTGATGACGATGGCGACGATCTCCCCTTCCGGGAGGTGATCTCCCCGGCGGAATCTGCCCGCCGGAGATGCCCTTTTCTTCTGTGTAGGTTTCCGCCTCGGAGCGGCGGCGGAACTCCGTAAAAAGTCTTCTTTTTAGGGTTTTCGGAGAACGGAGAGTATATAGGCAAAAGGGGGCATCCGGAGGTGGGCCAGGGGCTCCAGGCGCCCCCCCGGCGCGGCCAGGGGGGGCGCGCCCCCAGGCCGCCTGGGCACCCTGTGGCCCCCCTCTGGCTCCCCTTTTGCGTGTCTTCGTGATTCATCTGAAAAATATCTCCCGTCAATTTTCAGGTAATTTGGAGGTATTCTTCTTCAGCAACTCAGCATCCACTTTTTACTGCTGAATCCTGCGTCTGTTGTTCCGGCATCGGAGAGTTTGCAAACTGTGTAAAATAGACCAAAACAACATAAGAACATCACCGTAACGTGAAATATATCAATGAATAAGGATAAATTATGATACAAAATAGTGATGCATTTTGGACGTATCAACCGCTAAACCTAGACAAATCTCGGAGAAAATAGAGCTTCGAGAGGAGAAAAGCTTAACTAGTGAGGCTCGGGCATTCCACCGAACACGTTGTGTGCATAGGAGGTGAGCTAGAGCACCACTAACCCCTCTCCTCCTCGGCCAGAAAAAAAAAACAGAGCAGTGAGCTCTGCTCTTGAGTGAGGGGTTATATATAGGCACCTCATTGGTCCCGGTTGGTGCTATGAACCGGGGCTAAAGGGGAGCCTTTGGTCCCGGTTCATAACACAAACCGGGACCAATGGTGGTGGGCCAGGACCAAGAGCCATTGGTCCCGGTTTGTC
>LR738716.1:293408969-293440093 GCA_902687465.1 Secale cereale
CAAGTCAAACTAAGATGATAGGCACGAAATTTTTTTGACGAATTTTTTTTTCGAAATCAGGGCAGCGACGATGAAAAAGTGCGGGAAAAAATCAGTATGGTGGCACGTGTCTCAAAAGACTCAGAAAAGCCCAAAAGTAGGATAGGGAAAAAATATTTTCACCTGTCGAAATTTTGGCCTAAAAACTGCCCGGGGGTCTCCAGATGGATCTCGACAGGTGAAAATATTTTTTCCCTATCCTACTTTTGGGCTTTTCTGAGTCTTTTGAGACACGTGCCATCATACTGTTTTTTTACCGCACTTTTTCGTCGTCGCTGCCCTGATTCCGAAAAAAAAATTCGTCAAAAAATTTCGTGCGTATCATCTTAGTTTGACTTGGGAAGTGTTTTGAGACACTCGCCATTATAGTGATTTTCGGCAAAAAAAAAAAGCAGCGCAAAAAAAAAGCGCTAAAAGAAAAGAGGAAAAAAAAATTCAGAGTGTGCTTTCCCCTTGATTACGTGCAGCGCCGTGATTTCGTTAGTGTTCTAGGCTCGCGTCTCTAGTACGGTCTAGCCTAGGACCAGCACAGTACCGTCGTTGAGCGTTTATTCACCTTTGCATCTCTGAATTGATTATTGCTGACCCTTTTTGCTACCATATTATAAGCCTTCCCAGCTCCACATACATCTACATCGTGCGTTTGACTCTCCCTGGTAATCGCTCTATCCAAGCTTTGAGAGTTTTGACTACATCGGTTGCCGATCACCGCTTGGTGCTGGGTAAGAACGGGTAAGAATTTGAGATTTGCTTGACGGATTTGTGACACCCGCCACCACCACCACTTGTTAGTAGTCTGTAGGATCATATTCTTGTGTGTTTCTATTGCTGCTAACCATGCCAGGATCACAAGTCGACGAGACTGACTGGGAGAACTTGACGAACAAGAAGCTTCATGATAAGTTTCAGCAAATGATGAGTGAACAGGTGCAAGATGTGCTAAACACATTGGACGCGGCCATGGAGAAGATAGATGGCATGGAGAAGACGTTTGACACAAAGCTCGATAACAAGTTTGCTGAATTGCTTGCGCGTTTTCCACCACCGCCGGCTGCTGCAGCTGTCCCACCTCTTCAACAACAACAACAACAACAACAACGGCGCCTTCCGAATCAAGTGGGACGAGCACAGCGCGTTCCCCTTGAGACTGGTCAAGCTTCTGGTGCTGCTGTTGATGTTTCTGTAGCTCCTGCTGCTACTGCAGAGGTGGAGGACCATTACGAGGATGAGGTTGACCAAAATCAGAACTACGTGCAACAACCAGCACCACCACCACCAGGTCGTGCTCATGCATATCATCGCAACGGTAGGGCTGCACCACCACCTGAGGTACATGACCATCTTCCTAAACTGAAATTGAATATTCCACCATTTGAGGGTAGATATGTTCCTGATATATATCTTACTTGGGAGTTACAAACTGAACAACGTTTTACATGTTTAAACTATCCCGAGGAGAGACGTGTTCCTGCTGCTGTTTGTGCTTTCACTTGTTTTGCATGTGTTTGGTGGTCTGAACATTGTAGATTATATCCTACTCCAGCTACTTGGACTGCTTTGAAAACTGCTATGCGTACTCGTTGGGTTCCACCATATTATCAACGTGAATTACTTCAAAAACAGCAGCGCTTAAGACAAGGAAAAAATTCTGTAGAAGAATATTATCAGCAATTACAAACTGGCCTGATTAGATGTTGATGTAGGGTGGAACCCTAATCAGCGGACCTTTCACGATTTGGAGGGTGGCACACGATGAACACGGGGAAAAACAAGAGAAGGACGGGGAAAACACAAGAGAAAACACTCAAATCAACACGGAAGCAATCACACAAGCGCTAGATTCGCGATACAAAGTCGAGATCCATGATCCAAAGTCAACAACGGTGATACAGATAGTCTTCTCCCGGAGGAGGTCTTGATATCCCGGGGGATCTTCTCCGTGAAGGAGGTCCTGAATCCGTAGTGGATCTTCTCCGTAGAGGCGCACCGTCTCGTGGGAGAAATCCACACAAGTATGAGAATGAGCTAAACCACAGCTAACCCTAAACGGAATGAGGAGAGGAGTATATATAGTCTACGGGCGAAGGGGATACACGGGCCTCGGCCCAAGTGCTGCGCGCAGGCAGATCAGGAGCCGGACGTCCGGGCAGTGGGCCGGATGTCCGGGACTTCGCGGGGCGCCGGATGTCCGGGGCGGGGGCCCGGATGTCCGGGCGGGAGGAGCCGAGCCTCGGGTGCTCTCTGGACAGGAGCGCCGGATTTCCGGGCCCGAGGCCGGATGTCCGGGCCGTGCTTGGCCGGATGTCCGGGCCCTGGCCGGATGTCCGGGCCCTGAGGCTGGCCTTCTGTAGAGAGATGCCCAGGGGCCGGATGTCCGGGACAGGGGGCCGGATGTCCGGGGCCTGGAGCTGCTTTCTGGTCTTCTTGTTGCATCAGCTCGTCCATGACCTTGGGGACTTGTCCATCTTCAAGCTCTTCTCCAATGTGGTCTCCTTCACACCTGAGCACACAAAGCACACCCGTTTGAGGTAGCAACCATGTCTCGCAAGATTCGTATGGAAGTAGGGATAGGAGTGACGTCACCTCGGTCTCGAAAGCTCTAGCACGAGCACGTGTCATCGGTCCTTGAAGTACTTGAGGAGGTGAAGAAGGGTCCGTGGGGATGACCTTGGGATGCTCCGCATCATCTCCCCTCCCTTGGGAGAGATCCGTCCTCGGATCGAATTCGTCATCACCATGGAACGGAGAGAGATCCTTGACGTTGAACGTGTCGCTCACGGAGTACTTGTCTGGCGGGAGTTCGATCTTGTAGGCGTTGTCGTTGTAGCGGGCGAGCACCTTGAATGGTCCGTCGGCGCGAGGTAGAAGCTTGGACTTGCGCTCGTGTGGGAAGCGGTCCTTGCGAAGATGAAGCCAGACAAGATCGCCCGATTGGAACACCATTTGTGTCTTGTTGACGTTGAGCTTGGTGGCGAGACGTTGGACTTGGCGCTCGATCATTGCCCTTGTATCTTCGTGCACCTTCTTGAGATAGGTTGCTCGAGCGCTTGCATCCATGTTGATGCGCTCTTGTAGCGGTAGAGGTAGAATGTCCAAAGGTGACAACGGGTTGAAGCCGTAGACAACCTCGAATGGCGACTTGCCGGTGGTCGAATGTCTTGCCCGGTTGTAGGCGTACTCGGCGATGGGTAAGCAATTCTCCCATTCCCGGATGTTCCGCTTGATCAACACACGAAGAAGAGTGGATAGCGTGCGGTTCGTCACCTCCGTCTAGCCATCCGTTTGTGGGTGGTACGCCGAAGAAAAGAGTAGCTTGATTCCCAGCTTGGCACATAGTGTTTTCCAAAAGTAACTCAGGAACTTGACGTCCCGGTCCGACACGATCGTTTTAGGCACGCCATGAAGACGAAGTACCTCCCTGCAAAAGAGTGTGGCAACATGTGAAGCATCGTCGATCTTGTTACAAGGAATGAAATGAGCCATTTTGGAGAATCTATCTACCACCACAAGCACAGAATCTTTGCCCGTTTGAGTCCTAGGCAAGCCAAGTATGAAATCCATGCTTATGTCTTCCCATGGATGATATGGTATAGGGAGAGGCATATAAAGACCGTGAGATTGAGCTTTGGACTTAGCTTTGCGGCATGTCGAACATCGGTTGGTGAGGCGTGAGACGTCACGAAGCATCTTGGCCAAAAATAGTTCTTACAGAGAGTAGCAAACGTCTTGTCGCGTCCAAAGTGTCCCATGAGTCCTCCTCCATGCGATTCCTGCAAAAGGAGCAAACGAAGCGAAGACTCGGGAATACAAAGTTTGTTAGCTCTCATAAGATATCCATCCTTGATGTAGTAATGTTCCCAAGAAGTGTGAGTCAAGCATTTAGCATAAGCATTTGCAAAGAAAGGATCATGCTCATATAAATCTTTAATATGCTCAAAGCCAAGCACATTCAACTCAAGTTGTGTTACAAGCATGCATTTGCGGGAAAGCGCGTCCGCCACAACATTTTCGTTGCCCTTGATGTATTTGATGACATAGGGAAAAGACTCAATGAACTCACTCCATTTAGCATGACGCTTGTTCAACTTAGTTTGACCTTTGAGATACTTGAGTGTCTCATGATCCGTATGAAGAATGAATTCATGAGGTCGAAGATAGTGTTCCCAAACACGTAGAACTCTCACCAAGGCATAAAGCTCTTTATCATATATGGGGTAGTTAAGTTGCGCTCCCGATAGCTTCTCGCTAAAGTACGCAATTGGGCGCTTTTCTAGCATTAGCACGCCACCTATGCCGGTACCACTAGCATCACAATGAATCTCAAACGGTTTGTCAAAGTTTGGTAGGGCTAGAAGTGGTGCGTGCGTGAGCAAGCTCTTAAGCTCATTGAACGCGTGATACGGTGTATCCTAGGGCCATCACCATGGACCCTTCATCGCCTCACCAAGTGCCCAAAGGACCCATGACTAGAGCCCGTGCAAGAGCTTTCGAGACCGAGGTGACCTCGCTCCTCTCTTTACATCTTCCGGATTCACTTGAGACACGGCTTCTACCTTCATCAGAGACTATGCATACTCAGGTGCTTGGACGAAGGCCGCGGGAAAGCTCTACATGATGCTCAAGAGGACAGGCCCGACAAGTGCACGAGACAAGAAGAAGGAAGGCAGAAGATGCTACAGGCACCGGACGTCCGGCCTGCACCGGACGACTGGCGACTCCCAGGCACCGGACGACCGGAAGACACCGGACGTCCGGCCTCCCCCAGACGACCGGACGACCGGAAGCCACCGGACGTCCGTGACAACGACTACAGAAGCTAAATAGCGGAAATCCGAGGATGACCGGACGTCCGGTCCCTCCGGAACCACCGGACGTCCGGTAACCCACGGACGTCCGCTACGACGGCGCCTACCCATGTAATTTAAATACTGTTGACCTCCTTCCTTTAGACTCAGCTGTGGTTTAGCTCATTCTTAGACTTGTGTGGATTTCTCCCACGAGACGGTGCGCCTCTACGGAGAAGATCCACTACGGATTCAGGACCTCCTTCATCGGAGAAGATCACCAGGGATATCAAGACCTCCTCACGGAGAAGACTATCTTTGTATCACCGGTGTTGACTTTGGATCATGTATCTCAACCTTGTATCGCGAATCTAGTGCTTGTGTGATTATCTTCGTGTTGATTGAGTGTTTTCCTCTTGTGTTTCCCCCATGTTTCCCTTGTGATTCCCTGTGTTCATCGTGAGACAACCTCCAAATGTGAAAGATCCGCTGATTAGGGTTCCACCCTGTATCATATGGTATCAAGAGCAAAGGTTTCTCACGATTTTGGAGCCCCACACTTTGTTTTCTAGCCTGTTTTTGTCGTGTTCTTCCCTATTTCGAAAATTCCCCACAAAAAGAGCCCCAAAATTTTTTGTGATCTGTTGATTTGGCAAGATTTTGTTGAAATTGTTCCATGGATTTGCTGTGCCACGTGTCGATCTAGCATTTCCCCACCTTTTCACCCTTTTTCCCACCGCAAATCCGACAACGTTTCACCGTTTTCGCCACGGATCCCACCAACCGCATCACAGACCTACCGGACGACCGACGTTTACCGGACGTCCGGCATCCCTCGAGACACCGGACGTCCGCTAAACACCGGACGACCGACACCCAGACAACAGAACGCTTTTTCCGGATTTCCGGACTCCACCGGACGTCCGACCCAGCCAGAACGACCGGACGACCGGTATCTGCCGGACGTCCGACAAACCCTGAAACTGCTGATTTTGTTCAGTTACGTTTCCGCTACCACCCACTTTCCGCAAATACTATCTACCTTCCGCTACCACCATCGTTTTCCCGCTCTGAGTTTGAAAAGTGTGTCTCACTTTGCCTTAGATACTTGAGTTGTGGTTTCACCGTTTCCTTGGATGTTTCGGCTACCTTGGGACGGCAAAACTTCGACAACACCACCGCTCAACTTCGGCAAGGACGGTAACATCGACGACACTTCGCTCATTCTACCTTGCAATTGCATTGTCACCCTATGAACCATCTTTGCGTAGCTTTCCCATTGAGACTAGCCATTTGAGTATTGCCGGGCCACGACACTTGTGCACATTAGTGATACTCATAGATATTGCATACTACATCATTGTGAGTAACATCACATCATCTTGGTATCTTGCATATCCCCGTGTGCCACAAGAGTGCTCCGCATACACAATAGCTACCTTGATACGAGAAGCATACATATGTGCCCAAAGAAAGAGCTCAAAAGCTGCTAAGCAAAAGAGCCAATACAAACAAAGAAACAAGAGCATCATACGCCTTGCATCCAAACAGATCATACATAGCAACATCATCTTGTGCTAAAGCATCGGCACATCATACACTCATAGCATACTTGTGATAGTTAGTCGTTACGTTTTGCCTCTTATAGGTCGTGCACAAGTGCGTATCCGCCTATTAAGCAATCGGTTAGCGTCTCTCTAGTGTTGTGCAACACGAGCATTTTCCGTGGTTTTCCACATTTTCGCTCATCCTTGTTGAAAGTGACTCAAATATGTTGAAAATGTTTCACAATTTGCTCATGCAACAAGTAGATCACTAGCAAAGAGTAGCACACGGAACACACGCACGTATAGATAAATGTGGTTGTGCAACCAAGGATGAGCGAAAAATGTGGTAAACCACGGAAAATGCTCGTGTTGCACAACGCTAGAGAGACGCTAACCGATTGCTTAATAGGCGGATACGCACTTGTGCACGACCTATAAGGGCAAAACGTAACGACTGTCTATCACAAGTATGCTATGAGTGTATGATGTGCCGATGCTTGAGCACAAGATGATGTTGCTATGTATGATCTCTTTGGATGCAAGGCGTATGATGCTATTGTTTCTTTGCTTGGATTGGCTCTTTTGCTTAAAAGCTTTTGAGCTCTTTCTTTGGGCACATATGTATGCTTCTCGTATCAATGTAGCTATTGTGTATGCGGGACACTCTTGCGGCACATGGAGATATGCAAGATACCAAGATGATGTGATGTGACTCACAATAATGTAGTATGCAATATTTATGACTATCACTAATGTGCACAAGTGTCGTGGCCCGGCAATACTCAAATGGCTAGTCTCAAAGGGAAAGCTACGCAAAGATGGTTCATAGGGTGACAATGCAATTGCAAGGTAGAATGAGCGAAGGGTCGTCGATGTTACCGTCCTTGCCGAAGTTGAGCGGTGGTGTAGTCGAAGTCTTGCCGTCCCAAGGTAGCCTAAACATCCAAGGAAACGGTGAAACCACAACTCAAGTGTCCACGGCAAATGGAGACAAATATTCCAAACTCGAAGCGGTGAAGCGATGGTGGTTGTTGCGGAAGATTGGTGGTGGTTTGCGGAAGAATGGGTGGATCACCGAACGAAAAGGCGATGGAGGTTTGCTAGGTGGGGTGTGGTGGTGGTTTTGTGGCTGCGGGAGGCCGGATGTCCGGGCCAAAGGCCGGATGTCCGTGCTGGGCCGGATGTCCGGGGCACGAGCCGGATGTCCGGGGTGCCCGAGCCAGGAAGAACACGTTGCAAACGGTGGTTTCGGGGCAAAAATTCGGCGGATTTTGCGGATGAAATTTGGGGAAAAGTGGGGGAAAAGCTAGATCCACATGTGGCACAGCAAATCCATGGAACAAATTCAACAAAATCTTGCCAAATCAACAGATCGCAGAAAATTTTTGGGGCTCTTTTTGTGGGGAATTTTTCGAAATTGGGAAGAACACGACAAAAACAAGCTAGAAGACGGGGTGCGGGGCTCCAAAATCGTGATCAACCTTGCTCTTGATACCAAGATGATGTAGGGTGGAACCCTAATCAGCGGACCTTTCACGATTTGGAGGGTGGCACACGATGAACACGGGGAAAAACAAGAGAAGGACGGGGAAAACATAAGAGAAAACACTCAAATCAACACGGAAGCAATCACACAAGCGCTAGATTCGCGATACAAAGTCGGGATCCATGATCCAAAGTCAACAACGGTGATACAGATAGTCTTCTCCCGGAGGAGGTCTTGATATCCCGGGGGATCTTCTCCGTGAAGGAGGTCCTGAATCCGTAGTGGATCTTCTCCGTAGAGGCGCACCGTCTCGTGGGAGAAATCCACACAAGTATGAGAATGAGCTAAACCACAGCTAACCCTAAACGGAATGAGGAGAGGAGTATATATAGTCTACGGGCGAAGGGGATACACGGGCCTCGGCCCAAGTGATAGAGGCAAAGGTGTCCCGTCTTTCGATGAGATGGTGGTTATCGTTTTGGAGGAAGTCGACTTTGACGATCCGACTACGAACGTGCGAGGACGTCGCGCCTTAGCAATCGCTAAACCAACTCCGAGAGGTTGTTGACCACGCCGGAGCACGATCAACCTGACCACGAAGGTCTGTTTCCTGCAGGCAAACGAAGAACAAGCAAGAAACTAAGATTGCAATCTGGATATTGCGAATATAAGAGGAAAGCTTTATTGATCAAGGTGGGGTTCTGTGACGCCTTGGTCTGGTCGTTGAACACAAACGAAGTACGCGAAGTTGCAGCTATGGCGAACTTTTAATCTAAACAAAACCCAAAGTCTAAACGACGCCCTAAGGGCTGTATATATGAGGGAAAGAGGGGGGAATTTCGTGGCCCTTGGTGGAGGGGTCCGAAACCAACCCTAACTCTTGTTTCCCCACACATACGGACTCTAAAAACAGCCTATACTCAAGTATTTCGAAATTACATGGGCCTGGCCCAATAATAAGGTGACGCAGCACCTAAAATAGCCTCTGGACGAAATTTATGAAGTGGCATCTTGTATATTTCGTCCAAGGCTTCTCGCACTCATTATGGTGGCATCAAAGTCCTGAAATCATCCATTGTAACTCCATTCTTGTCCCCCTTGCGCATGCCATCATCTCCATGCTTGATCTTGCTCCAATGTTCATCCTTCTTGTCCAAGCTAGGCCCTTCATTTGTAAGCAAGACAAATGTATCCAATTTAGGCAGCATCATATTCTCATGAACATTAGATTCATTACCAAGAAACGAAAGTACCTGGTAATTTAATTGGCATGCGCGAGCTCTAGTAATTGGTCCTGTATATGTGTCAGTTGGAGCTGTGGGTGTAACCTTGTTAGTGATGTCCTCATCATCCTCCCCTTCTTGAATTGAAGTCGTCCTCGACGGAAGCTCATCTTCCTCACCCAAGTAAGGCTTCAAATCTGCAATGTTAAATGTGGGACTAACCCCAAAATCTGCAGGCAGCTCAAGTTTATATGCATTATCATTTATTTTCTCTAACACCTTGAAAGGACCATCAGCACGTGGCATTAGCTTTGACTTGCGCAAATTAGGAAACCTATCCTTACGCAAATGTAACCAAACAAGATCTCCAGGTGCAAAGACAACACGTTTTCTACCCTTATCTCCAACAAGTTTATATTTAGCATTCATGCGCTCAATATTTTCCTTAGTTAACTCATGCATTTTTAAGATCAATTCAGCACGTTGTTTAGCATCAATATTAACCATCTCCGAAGATGGAAGAGGCAACAAATCAATAGGTGCACGAGGTAGGAAACCATAGACAATTTCAAAAGGGCACATTTTAGTAGTAGAATGCAACGAACGATTATAAGCAAATTCAATATGAGGCAAGCATTCTTCCCACATTTTCTTATTATTCTTCAAAACAGCCCTAAGCATAGTAGACAAAGTTCTGTTGACTACTTCAGTTTGTCCATCAGTTTGGGGGTGACAAGTAGTACTAAAAAGCAGTTTAGTCCCCAACTTAGCCCATAAACATCTCCAAAAGTGGCTAAGAAATTTAGTATCACGATCTGAAACAATAGTATTTGGCACACCATGCAAGCGAATAATTTCACGAAAGAACAAATCAGCAACATTAGCAGCATCATCGCTTTTATGACATGGTATAAAGTGTGCCATCTTCGAGAACCTATCCACGACAACAAATATGCTATCCCTCCCCTTCTTTGTTCGAGGTAAACCCAAAACAAAGTCCATAGATATATCTTCCCAAGGAACACTATGATACAGGGTGGAACCCTAATCAGCGGATCTTTCACGTTTGGAGGTTGGCACACGATGAACACGGGGAAAACACGGAGGAAGATGAGGGAAACACAAGAGAGAACATTCAAATCAACACGAAAGCAATCACACAAATGCTAGATTCGCGATACAAGGTTGAGATCCATGATCCAAGGTCAACAACGGTGATACAGATAGTCTTCTCCCGGAGGAGGTCTTGATATCCCTGGGGATCTTCTCCGTTGAAGGAGGTCCTGAATCCGTAGTGGATCTTCTCCGTAGAGGCGCACCGTCTCGTGGGAGAAATCCACACAAGTAACAAATGAGCTAAACCACAGCTAACCCTAAACGGAATGAGGAGAGGAGTATATATAGTCTACGGGGCGAAGGGGATACATGGGCCTCGGCCCAAGGGATGCGCGCAGGCATATCAGGGGCCGGACGTCCGGGCGTCGAGCCGGATGTCCGGGGCTTCGCGGGGCGCCGGATGTCCGGGGCCATGGGCCGGATGTCCGGGCTGGAGTGGGCGCGCCTCGGGTGCTCTCTGGACAGAGGCGCCGGATTTCCGGGCCCGAGGCCGGATGTCCGGGCCATGCCTGGCCGGATGTCCGGGCCCTGTAGCTTTGGCTGCTGCTGGCCTTCTGTAGCTGATCGTCCAGGGGCCGGATGTCCGGGCCAGGGGGCCGGATGTCCGGGGCCTGGAGCTGCTTTCTGGTCCTCTTGTTGCATCAGCTCGTCCATGACCTTGGGGACTTGTCCATCTTCAAGCTCTTCTCCGAAGCGGTCTCCTTCACACCTGAGCACGCAAAGCACATCCGTTTGAGGTAGCAACCATGTCTCGCAAGATTCATAAGGAAGAAGGGCTAGGAGTGACGTCACCTCGGTCTCGAAAGCTCTAGCACGAGCACGTGTCATCGGTCCTTGAGGCACTTGAGGGGGTGAAGGAGGGTCCATGGGGATGGCCCTAGGATACACCGTATCATCTCCCCTCCCTTGGGAAAGATCCGACCTCGGATCGAAATCTTCATCACCATGGAAAGGAGAGAGGTCCTTGATGTTGAAAGTATCGCTCACGGAGTACTTGTCTCGTGGGATGTCGATCTTGTAGGCGTTGTCGTTGTAGCGTGCTAGCACCTTGAAGGGTCCGTCGGCGCGAGGTTGAAGCTTGGACTTGCGCTCGTGTGGGAAGCGGTCCTTGCGAAGGTGAAGCCAAACAAGATCTCCCGGTTGGAACACCATCGGTGCCTTGTCGACGTTGAACTTGGTGGCGCGACGGTGGACTTGTTGCTCGATCATCGCCCTTGTGTCTTCGTGCACCTTCTTGAGATAAGTTGCCCTTGCACTTGCGTCCATGTTCGTGCGCTCTTGGAGAGGAAGAGGTAGGATGTCCAAAGGCGACAACGGGTTGAAGCCGTAGACGATCTCGAAGGGGGACTTGCCGGTTGTGGAGTGTCTTGCGCGGTTGTAGGCGAACTCGGCGATTGGCAAGCAATGCTCCCATTCCCGGATGTTCCTCTTGATCAACACACGAAGAAGAGTGGAGAGCGTGCGGTTCGTCACCTCCGTCTGGCCGTCCGTTTGTGGATGGTACGCCGAAGAAAATAGAAGCTTGATTCCGAGCTTGGCACATAGTGTTTTCCAAAAGTAACTCAAGAACTTGACGTCCCGGTCCGACACGATCGATTTTGGCACGCCGTGTAGACGAAGTATCTCCCTGCAAAAGAGAGTTGCAACATGTGAAGCATCGTCGATCTTGTTACAAGGAATGAAATGAGCCATTTTGGAGAACCTATCTACCACGACAAACACGGAATCTTTGCCATTTTGAGTCCTAGGCAAGCCAAGTATGAAATCCATGCTTATGTCTTCCCATGGATGATATGGAATAGGAAGAGGCATATAAAGACCATAAGATTGAGCTTTGGACTTAGCTTTGCGGCATGTCGAACATCGGTTGGTGAGGCGTGAGACGTCACGGAGCATCTTGGGCCAAAAATAGTTCTTAGAGAGGGTAGCAAACGTCTTGTCGCGTCCAAAGTGTCCCATGAGCCCTCCTCCATGCGATTCCTGCAAAAGTAGCAAACGAAGCGAAGACTCGGGGATGCAAAGTTTGTTAGCTCTCATAAGATATCCATCCTTGATGTAGTAATGTTCCCAAGAAGTGTGAGTCAAGCATTTAGCATAAGCATTTGCAAAGAAAGTGATGAGGACATCACTAACAAGGTTACACCCACAGCTCCAACTGACACATATACAGGACCAATTACTAGAGCTCGCGCACGCCAATTAAATTACCAGGTACTTTCGTTTCTTGGTAATGAATCTAATGTTCATGAGAATATGATGCTGCCTAAATTGGATACATTTGTCTTACTTACAAATGAAGGGCCTAGCTTGGACAAGAAGGATGAACATTGGAGCAAGATCAAGCATGGAGATGATGGCGTGCGCAAGGGGAACAAGAATGGAGTTTCAATTGATGATTTCAGGACTTTGAAGCCACCATAATGAGTGCGGGAAGCCTTGGACGAAATATACAAGATGCCACTTCATACATTTCGTCCAGAGGCTATTATAGGTGCTGCGTCACCTTATTATTGGGCCAGGCCCATGTAATTTCGAAATACTTGAGTATAGGCTGTTTTTAGAGTCCGTATGTGTGGGGAAACAAGAGTTAGGGTTGGTTTCGGACCCCTCCACCAAGGGCCACGAAATTCCCCCCTCTTTCCCTCATATATACAGCCCTTAGGGCGTCGTTTAGACTTTGGGTTTTGTTTAGATTAAAAGTTCGCCATAGCTGCAACTTCGCGTACTTCGTTTGTGTTCAACGACCAGACAAAGGCGTCACAGAACCCCACCTTGATCAATAAAGTTTTCCTCTTATATTCGCAATATCCAGATTGCAATCTTAGTTTCTTGCTTGTTCTTCGTTTGCCTGCAGGAAACAGACCTTCGTGGTCAGGTTGATCGTGCTCCGGCGTGGTCGATAACCTCTCGGAGTTGGTTTAGCGATTGCTAAGGCGCGACGTCCGCGCACGTTCGTAGTCGGATCGTCAAAGTCGACTTCATCCAAATGATAGCCACTATCTCATCGAAAGACGGGACACCTTTGCCTCTATCATAAGCGCTGCAGTTTTTGAAGTAATTCACGTTGATAATATGGTGGAACCCAACGAGTACGCATAGCAGTTTTCAAAGCAGTCCAAGTAGCCGGAGTAGGATATAATCTACAATGTTCAGACCACCAAACACATGCAAAACCAGTGAAAGCACAAACAGCAGCAGGGACACGTCTCTCCTCGGGATAGTTTAAACATGTAAAACGTTGTTCAGTTTGTAACTCCCAAGTAAGATATATATCAGGAACATATCTACCCTCAAATGGTGGAATATTCAATTTCAGTTTAGGAAGATGGTCATGTACCTCAGGTGGTGGTGCAGCCCTACCGTTGCGATGATATGCATGAGGACGACCTGGTGGTGGTGGTGCTGGTTGTTGCACGTAGTTCTGATTTTGGTCAACCTCATCCTCGTAATGGTCCTCCACCTCTGCAGTAGCAGCAGGAGCTACAGAAACATCAACAGCAGCACCAGAAGCTTGACCAGTCTCAAGGGGAACGCGCTGTGCTCGTCCCACTTGATTCGGAAGGCGCCGTTGTTGTTGTTGTTGTTGTTGAAGAGGTGGGACAGCTGCAGCAGCCGGTGGTGGTGGAAAACGCGCAAGCAATTCAGCAAACTTGTTATCGAGCTTTGTGTCAAACGTCTTCTCCATGCCATCTATCTTCTCCATGGCCTCGTCAAATCTGTTTCGCACATCTTGCACCTGTTCACTCATTATTTGCTGAAACTTATCATGAAGCTCCTTGTTCGTCAAGTTCTCCCAGTCAGTCTCGTCGACTTGTGATCCTGGCATGGTTAGCAGCAATAGAAACACACAAGAATATGATCCTACAGACTACTAAGAAGTGGTGGGGGTGGCGGGTGTCACAAATCCGACAAGCAAATCTCAAATTCTTACCAGTTCTTACCCAGCAGCAGGCGGTGATCGGCAACCGATGTAGTCAAAACTCTCAAAGCTTGGATAGAGCGATTACCAGGGAGAGTCAAACGCACGATGTAGATGTATGTGGAGCTGGGAAGGCTTATAATATGGTAGCAAAAAGGGTCAGCAATAATCAATTCAGAGATGCAAAGGTGAATAAACGCTCAACGACGGTACTGTGCTGGTCCTAGGCTAGACCGTACTAGAGACGCGAGCCTAGAACACTAACGAAATCACGGCGCTGCACGTAATCAAGGGGAAAGCACACTCTGAATTTTTTTTTTCGCCTCTTTTTTTTCGCTGCTTTTTTTTTTGCCGAAAATCACTATAATGGCGAGTGTCTCAAAACACTTCCCAAGTCAAACTAAGATGATAGGCACGAAATTTTTTTGACGATTTTTTTTTCGGAATCAGGGCAGCGACGACGAAAAAGTGCGGGAAAAAATCAGTATGGTGGCACATGTCTCAAAAGACTCAGAAAAGCCCAAAAGTAGGATAGGGAAAAAATATTTTCACCTGTCGAAATTTTGGCCTAAAAACTGCCCGGGGGTCTCCAGACTCTTTTTTTTTTCCGAGACCTACGCAGGCAAGGAAACACAAATCCGAAACCTAGATGGATTTCGAGAACAAACCTAATGTGAAAAGAACTCGGATTGGTGGTGGATATATGGTGGTAGGATATGGCAGCGGTGGTAGGTTATGTCAGCGGTGGTGGTATATGGATTCGGATTGGTGGTGGTATATGGATACGGATCGGTGGTGGTATGTGGCAGTAGTGATGAAGATGTTGCGGCGGCGGCGTGACAACTTATGACCAGAACTCGAAACTCTAAAAGACTAGAAGCTAAGACCAGCAACTGGACACGACGATGCAACCGCAAATTCAACAAAGCAAATACAGAAAAGATTATGCAAAGGCTCAGATTGGTTCGGATGGGATGAACTAACCCTAATTTTTTTTTGGCTTTTTCGTGGACTATAGGTATGAAGAACAGACTCGATCTAAACTATGAAAAACTATAAAATCTCACCGAGCAACCTGGAAATCTGATACCACTTGATAGAGGCAAAGGTGTCCCGTCTTTCGATGAGATGGTGGTTATCGTTTTGGAGGAAGTCGACTTTGACGATCCGACTACGAACGTGCGAGGACGTCGCGCCTTAGCAATCGCTAAACCAACTCCGAGAGGTTGTTGACCACGCCGGAGCACGATCAACCTGACCACGAAGGTCTGTTTCCTGCAGGCAAACGAAGAACAAGCAAGAAACTAAGATTGCAATCTGGGTATTGCGAATATAAGAGGAAAGCTTTATTGATCAAGGTGGGGTTCTGTGACGCCTTGGTCTGGTCGTTGAACACAAACGAAGTACGCGAAGTTGCAGCTATGGCGAACTTTTAATCTAAACAAAACCCAAAGTCTAAACGACGCCCTAAGGGCTGTATATATGAGGGAAAGAGGGGGGAATTTCGTGGCCCTTGGTGGAGGGGTCCGAAACCAACCCTAACTCTTGTTTCCCCACACATACGGACTCTAAAAACAGCCTATACTCAAGTATTTCGAAATTACATGGGCCTGGCCCAATAATAAGGTGACGCAGCACCTAAAATAGCCTCTGGACGAAATTTATGAAGTGGCATCTTGTATATTTCGTCCAAGGCTTCTCGCACTCATTATGGTGGCTTCAAAGTCCTGAAATCATCCATTGTAACTCCATTCTTGTCCCCCTTGCGCATGCCATCATCTCCATGCTTGATCTTGCTCCAATGTTCATCCTTCTTGTCCAAGCTAGGCCCTTCATTTGTAAGCAAGACAAATGTATCCAATTTAGGCAGCATCATATTCTCATGAACATTAGATTCATTACCAAGAAACGAAAGTACCTGGTAATTTAATTGGCGTGCGCGAGTCTAGTAATTGGTCCTGTATATGTGTCAGTTGGAGCTGTGGGTGTAACCTTGTTAGTGATGTCCTCATCAAGAGAGTGAGACTACCTCCACCTTGGAGAAGATCCCTAGTGGATGCAAGACCTCCCACGGGAGAAGAATCCTTGTGGATTGTCGAGACTTCCCACGGGAGAAGAATCCTTGTGGATTGTCAAGACCTCTCTCCTCATAGGATTGGGATGAACTCTACCATGTATCTTATTTCCCTTTGATTGTTCGTGTACCTTGTGGATCTCATGTGTTTGTGAGTCTAGTGGATGTGTGATTGGACTTGTTCTTGAGTGTTTCTCTTGTGTTCTTCCCTTGTGTCCTTCTTGTTCTTGGGGATTCCCCTCCAATTCGTGAAAGATCTCCACCTAGGGTTCCACCCTACAACATCATGGTATCTAGAGCTATGGTTTCTCACGAAATTGGAGCCCCCCTTCGTGTTTTCTAGCCTTGTTTTGTTGTGTTCTTGCCCAATTTCGAAAATCCCCACAAAAAATAGCCCCAAATTTTCTTGTGATTTGTTGGTTTGAGGATGTTTTGTTGGATTCGATCCATGGATTTGCTTGGTTTTGAGTGGATCTAGCATCTCCCCAAGTTTCACCACTTTCCATCCACGAAATCCATCCAATTTCGCCCCCGAAATCATCCATTTCCGCCCCAAATTCGCCCCGATCGCGATCTGCGAAGTTTTTCCCGACACCAGCGGTACTACCGCTCATCCAAGCGGTACTACCGCCCTACAAGCGGTAGTAATTTTTTAGTTCCGCTCAACCAAAGCGGTACTACCGCCCCGCACTTTTTCAGCCTTCCGAGTTTCACCGTTTTGACCATAACTTTTACTCCCGAACTCCGATTTGAGTGTTCTTTGGCTCGTTGGAAAGCTAGCGACGTGCCCGAGCTGCTCATCTTGGTTTTACCACCATTTCACTCCATCATATTTTGTGAATTTTGACATCTCTTCCTAGGGCTTCCACCACATCATCCGCTATACCACCACCGACTTCCGCAACCTAACCATTTTGTTTCCCATAGCATTTGTGGTTGCTTGAGTAGTGATTTGAGTCTCCTAAGGTGTTTAGGCTACTTAGGGACAATTGCTTCTTCATCAACCACCACCACCACTTCCGCATTGTCATCTTCGACACCACCACCACCGCTTTCCGCTACCACCATTTGACTTTCGCCTTTGAGATTTTGAGTTGTGGTTTTTCCGTTTCCTAAGGTGTTTCGGCTAATTAGGAACGGGTCGCCATCGACAACACCGCCTCTCATCATCATCATCGGACGGTAACCTCGACGACACCGTTGTATGTTCCCCTTGCAATTGCATTGTTAACCCCTAGCCCATTTTGCGTCACTTGCCCATCGAGACTAGCCATTTGAGTATTGTCGGCAACGTTACTTGTGCACATTAGCGGTCATCGATATACACCATCCATTGCATACATACCATATCTTGGTATCATCATATCATCCCTTGTGTCACAAGATTGTTCCCGCATATACACAATTGTTATCTTGGTTTGTGCATCGTGGCCATATAAAAAAAAAGAGAAGAAGAATAAGCTTTTAAGCAAAAGAGAGCAAAGAGCTTGTAAGCAAGAGCCATAGCATCGCATCATATCATATCATACTTGATCATCTTGTGCTAAAAGCACCGGAACATCATACACATAGCATACTTGGGATAGAAAGCTCATACATTTTGCATCCTATAGGTTGTGCACAAGTGTCGTATCCGCCTATTGAGCAATCGTGCTAGCGTCTCTCTTGAGTTGTGCAACACGAGCGTTTTCCGTGGATTCCACATTTTGGGCTCATTCCTTGGTTGCACGACCCCATTTATCTATCCGTGTGTGTGTTTCCGTGTGCCACATTTTGCTATTGGTCTACTTGTTTCACTTGCAGATTTGTGAATCTTTTCCAACATTATTGACTCTTGCTAACTTTTTGCATCAATTTTTTTTGTGCCACTATCCTCACCGAGCTCCACCATAAGCTTTAATTTGTAGGTGTGAGTGAACAAGTCCGGTACCAATTCCACTATTCTTTCATTTCACATTGAGTGAAACGGGATACACCCTCAACGTTGGGAAAAGGTAACTTGGTATTGTTTATCTCATTTCCTACTCACCTTTGCTCGAGTCTTGTGATGGATAGGCAAAGCACTTCATCTCCGGTCTACAACAACAACGACGAGTTCGGTGCCATGACTAGATCACATCGGCATCGACACCATCACCGACAAGAACGTGAAGGTCACGAGCTCAACATCAACAATCGCTCAATGACTTCACCATCTACCTTGGCATCTTCGCCAAGTGACTTCAAGGCATCTTCGCCTTCGGACTTGCGGCATCTTCGCCGACCCGCACCTCAAGAGAAGCTCCCCAAGCTCAAGTCCGCGACGTCCACGAGCTACTACGACCTCGACAACGACCACGCGATTCCTTTCTATGGGACTCAAGACCCCGAGGAGTATCTTGAGTGGGAGCGCAAGATGGACGACTACCTCAAGCTACATCAAGTTCCCTATGAAGATCAAGTGAAGTGCGCCACAAGAAACTTCCACGACAATGCGTCAACATGGTGGCTTCACACACCTTCGACGAGCTTTAACGTGAATTGGCCCAAGATGAAGAGAGCTATGCGGCGAGAGTTCGTGCCTCCCACCTACACGGAACAACTTCTACGCCAATTGGAGAACACCATACAAGGATCCAAGTCCATCGACGCGTACTTCAACGACATGAAGAATGTCTTGCAACGAGCCGGCGTGGACGACCCCATTTGGATGAAGTTTTACTTCATGATGGGATTGGACAACGACATCTCCAAGACTATCTTCCTCGAGAACTACAAGTCCCTCGACGATAACTACATCGGTGCTCTCAAGGCGGAACAAGAACTCATGAAGGCCAAGGCTTATCCACCGCAAGCACACTTCTCGAAGACCAAGCTCCAAGATGGCGAGCATGAGGCTAGTACAACCACGATGTCCAAGCCCAACGAGCTCCAAGATGACGCTCCCAACTTCGACTCCGCCGCCATACCTCTTTTTGGCATTGATGATGCCGAGTCTACTTCGACTCTTTTTCAAGACGGTGCGGCGACGACTACGACTATGGAGCCATTCGAGGACCAAGCTTTGGAGGCGAGCGACAAGGTGGCGAGCGAGGATGATGCTTCCATCTTTGGAGGCGAGATTGATGATGTGCCATCTTCGGCCTTCATCCACGACGACGACTACGAGATGGTTGAGCATGGGATTTTCCCTTCGACCACGGCGACGTATGTTGACTTGAGTGACTTTTGCCACCATATTGAGAGTGAGAGTGACTTCACCACTAGCCCCATATATGATGAGATGCCCCATTTCACATGTGAGGAGAGCCACCACAACCACCACTTGAGTGAGATGAGTGACTCCACCATATGTGACCATGAGTGCACCTACCTTGAGGGAGTGAGTGAGCCACCACATAGAGAGAGTGAGATAGTTGATAGGTCATGTGAGGCCACTTTCAACACTAACGACTTGACCTCTACCTCTATTGTGTCTTCTCGTTTGGTGCTAGGTCCCATATATGATGATGCGCCGATCCTCGATGACTTCGTCCTTCCTTTGGACAAGATGATGGCCATGGCGGAATATGATGCACCTCCCACATGGTTCCATCAAGATGAACATGATGACCACCATTTGGTCTTTCCCACCTCACCTACACCACATGAGTGGAATGAGAAAGGTAACAAAGGTGAAGGTGATGCTCTCGTCCCACTAGTGGACCATGTCGACATTGATTGCTTGCATGATGTTGATCCACCTATTGCCATGCTTCGTGCTAGTATGATTTCCACATGCGATGATTTACCCATTTATGATGTGTATGATGATTTCCATGTGGAGTCTATTAGTTGTGATGCCATGTTGCATAGGATTTCATGTGATACTTCTCTCGGTCACATCATGTTTGACAATCCGCTTGACTTGTCATATGCTATGAATGAGATCAACCATATGTTACAATTGCAATCTCTTCGTAGTAACTATGCATATCCCATTAAAGTAAATCCTATTTGCACTTGTGGCATAGATGACAAGATGATGGTCATTGGCTTTTGTTTTTCATGCGATGATATTGCCATGCTTCCTTTACATGATTTGCGCAATTCATCTACTATGCCATGCCATGATCATATTGTTCCAAATATGCTTTGTTTTGGATGTTGTCAATATTCTCCATGTGATTTTTCCACTAATGCTCATGAGGAGACCCCCATAGTTTCCTCATACATATTAGGAGATTTTGATCAATCCCTTCCATTGCATGATTCTCATAATCATTTGCACAATATGCTCCCCATGAATTCCAATGATATTGTTGTGCCACATACTTGCTCTAATTTGAGTCTCCATTATGCTATACATAATAACAAACCTCTCATGATGGATGACATGTTTCTATATCACGCATCTCATTTATTTGAGCATTGGTTACTTTGTGCTAACGAACACATGCACGTGCGCATCATGATGGATGATGTGTACATATACCACGCACACACGATTTTTCCTTTGTCTTTGTTTTGTGTAGGTACTCATGAACATTTGTCAACCTCACAATCCCATGAGTTGACAAAACGAGCTCTTGAGAGCGACGACACTTTGGGATCCCGTGGATTGTGCCTACCACCGTTCTCTTCGCGCAACGACTACGCGCATCTCTTTTACTTGGCTCTCACACGGCTATGGGTTATTTACCACTTGTCACCTTATACCCATACTATCGTGTTCACTTTGCATGTTATGCCTCTTGCTATGACTTTGCCATGCAATTGTGACCCTTGTTTGCCTTTACACATGATTCACTATTATGCCACTTCTATGTGTATTTGCATGCTTGGAGGAGATACTAGTAGCTATTGCCAACATTTCTTGGTGCCCCATGCTATTGTTGATTCTTGTGTTGGGAGAGTCATGATATCCCATTGCTATTTCCATACGGCCTCTCATCAACACATTGATGCTATTTTGCTCATATCTTGCTTTCATGCTTGTGCTATGCCATGTCCATCACGTATGCTCACTATTTGCACACATGACATGCTTGCCATGATTACCTCTAGTACGTTGCATCTTCGCACTACTAGCATGTTTGACTTGATCACCATGATTGCTCGCTATGTTGCATCACCCATGTTCCACTCTTACTTGCTTTCTTGGGTTGATGACATATATGTTCATGCCTTTCACATGATATACATTGATCATTGTCACTTGTCTCAATTTGGTGCATCCCTCATATCCACATACCTTGAGTGCAACCATGCTATGATTATTGATCTTGGAGACTTCGACAACTTACTTGTGATGCATGCTTATTTCTTTGAGCTTCAAGATGATGAGTACTTGGTGATCATCCGCTTCTACACGACGACACCATCTCTTTCCCATGGTGATTTGGTTCTCGATCCGAGGTCGGATCTTTCCCAAGGGGGAGGGGATGATGCGGAGCATCCTACGGACATCTCCATGTCAAGAGCCCATGTGGCAAGTGACACGTGCGCCATCTACTTCTCATACATAAAGGTGAATCTTCTCCTTTACACGTGTTCACTTGACCCCTTCGAGGATGGTATACTACTTGACACTCCACTTGTGTGCATGCATAGGTGTTGTCGGAGCTTCACGGACGACACGGAGGAGCGCAAGCGCCAAGGAACGCCTACACCATCCGCGAGGGAAGCGTGGAAGCGAAGACGGAAGAAGAAGAGCCTGTCCAGTCCGGAACGGGCGGTACTACCGCCTACAAGCGGTACTACCGCCTACATGCGGTACTACCGCTCCCAAGCGGTACTACCGCCCGAGGTCCGGTACTACCGCCCTGCCTGTGCGCAGCCGTGGGCCTTTGGCCTTGTATCCCTCGCCACTTACCCCTTCGTGGCTCAGACTATAAATAAACCACCTCCACCTCCTTTCTAGGGTTAGCGAATATGATAGCTCATTTGTATGTGAGCTTTGCTCCTACCTTCTCCTCTTGAGAGAGTGAGACTACCTCCACCTTGGAGAAGATCCCTAGTGGATGCAAGACCTCCCACGGGAGAAGAATCCTTGTGGATTGTCAAGACCTCCCACGGGAGAAGAATCCTCGTGGATTGTCAAAACCTCTCTCCTCATAGGATTGGGATGAACTCTACCATGTATCTTATTTCCCTTTGATTGTTCGTGTACCTTGTGGATCTCATGTGTTTGTGAGTCTAGTGGATGTGTGATTGGACTTGTTCTTGAGTGTTTCTCTTGTGTTCTTCCCTTGTGATGTAGGGTGGAACCCTAATCAGCGGATCTTTCACGTTTGGAGGTTGGCACACGATGAACACGGGGAAAACACGGAGAGAGATGGGGAAAACACACGAGAGAACACTCAAATCAACACGGAAGCAATCACACAAGTGCTAGATTCGCGATACAAGGTCGAGATACATGATCCAAAGTCAACAACGGTGATACAGATAGTCTTCTCCTGGAGGAGGTCTTGGAATCCCGTGGGATCTTCCCGTTAGGGGTCTTGAATCCAGAGGTGGATCTTCTCCGTAGAGGCGCACCGGTCTCGTGGGAGAAATCCACACAAGTGTCAAATGAGCTAAAACCACAGCTAACCCTAAACGGAAAGAGGAGAGGAGTATATATAGTCTACGGGGCGAATGGGTACATGGGCCTCGGCCCAGGGGCTGCACGCAGGCAGATCAGGGGCCGGATGTCCGGGCTACGGCCCGGATGTCCGGGGCTTCATGGGTCGCCGGATGTCCGGGGCGGGGGGCCCGGATGTCCGGGCGGGGGTGGACGCGCCTCGGGTGCTCTCTGGACAGAGGCGCCGGATTTCCGGGCGCGGGGCCGGATGTCCGGGCCGTGCCTGGCCGGATGTCCGGGCCCTGGCCGGATGTCCGGGCCCTGTAGCCTCGGCTGCTGTTGGCCTTCTGTAGGTGACTGCCCAGGGGCCGGATGTCCGGGCCAGGGGGCCGGATGTCCGGGTCCTGGAGCTCTCTTCTGCCCTTCTCGATGCATCAGCTCGTCCGTGGCCTTGGGGACTTGTCCATCTTCAAGCTCTTCTCCGAAGTGGTCTCCTTCACACCTGAGCACACAAAGCACACTCGCTTGAGGTAGCAACCATGTCTCGCAAGATTCATAAGGGAGTTGGGCTAGGAGTGACGTCACCTCGGTCTCAAAAGCTCTAGCACGAGCACGTGTCATCGGTCCTTGAGGCACTTGAGGGGGTGAAGGAGGGTCCATGGTGATGGCCCTAGGATACACCGTATCATGTTCACGTTGATGAAACTAAAATTGAAGCAATTAAAACTTGGCCTCAACCAAAGAATCTCATGCAAGTGCGTAGTTTCCTTGGTTTAGCCGGTTTCTATCGACGTTTTGTGAAGGACTTTAGCACCATTGCTATGCCTCTACACGCTTTGAGCAAGAAGAACGCACCCTTCATTTGGGGTCCTTCGCAAGACACCGCGTTCAATGAGCTTAAGAGCTTGCTCACGCACGTACCACTTCTAGCCCTACCAAACTTTGACAAACCGTTTGAGATTCATTGTGATGCTAGTGGTACCGGCATAGGTGGCGTGCTAATGCAAGAAAAGCGCCCAATTGCGTACTTTAGCGAGAAGCTATCGGGAGCGCAACTTAACTATCCTATTTATGATAAAGAGCTTTATGCCTTGGTGAGAGTTCTACGTGTTTGGGAACACTATCTTAGACCTCATGAATTCATTCTTCATACGGACCATGAGACACTCAAGTATCTCAAAGGTCAAACTAAGTTGAACAAGCGTCATGCTAAATGGAGTGAGTTCATTGAGTCTTTTCCCTATGTCATCAAATACATCAAGGGCAAAGAAAATGTTGTGGCGGACGCGCTTTCCCGCAAATGCATGCTTGTAACACAACTTGAGTTGAATGTGATTGGCTTTGAGCATATTAAAGATTTATATGAGCATGATCCTTTCTTTGCAAATGCTTATGCGAAATGCTTGACTCACACTTCTTGGGAACATTACTACATCAAGGATGGATATCTTATGAGAGCTAACAAACTTTGCATCCCCGAGTCTTCGCTTCGTTTGCTACTTTTGCAGGAATCGCATGGAGGAGGGCTCATGGGACACTTTGGACGCGACAAGACGTTTGCTACCCTCTCTAAGAACTATTTTTGGCCCAAGATTCTCCGTGACGTCTCACGCCTCACCAACCGATGTTCGACATGCCGCAAAGCTAAGTCCAAAGCTCAATCTTATGGTCTTTATATGCCTCTTCCTATTCCATATCATCCATGGGAAGACATAAGCATGGATTTCATACTTGGCTTGCCTAGGACTCAAAATGGCAAAGATTCCGTGCTTGTCGTGGTAGATAGGTTCTCCAAAATGGCTCATTTCATTCCTTGTAACAAGATCGACGATGCTTCACATGTTGCAACTCTCTTTTGCAGGGAGATACTTCGTCTACACGGCGTGCCAAAATCGATCGTGTCGGACCGGGACGTCAAGTTCTTGAGTTACTTTTGGAAAACACTATGTGCCAAGCTCGGAATCAAGCTTCTATTTTCTTCGGCGTACCATCCACAAACGGACGGCCAGACGGAGGTGACGAACCGCACGCTCTCCACTCTTCTTCGTGTGTTGATCAAGAGGAACATCCGGGAATGGGAGCATTGCTTGCCAATCGCCGAGTTCGCCTACAACCGCGCAAGACACTCCACAACCGGCAAGTCCCCCTTCGAGATCGTCTACGGCTTCAACCCGTTGTCGCCTTTGGACATCCTACCTCTTCCTCTCCAAGAGCGCACGAACATGGACGCAAGTGCAAGGGCAACTTATCTCAAGAAGGTGCACGAAGACACAAGGGCGATGATCGAGCAACAAGTCCACCGTCGCGCCACCAAGTTCAACGTCGACAAGGCACCGATGGTGTTCCAACCGGGAGATCTTGTTTGGCTTCACCTTCGCAAGGACCGCTTCCCACACGAGCGCAAGTCCAAGCTTCAACCTCGCGCCGACGGACCCTTCAAGGTGCTAGCACGCTACAACGACAACGCCTACAAGATCGACATCCCACGAGACAAGTACTCCGTGAGCGATACTTTCAACATCAAGGACCTCTCTCCTTTCCATGGTGATGAAGATTTCGATCCGAGGTCGGATCTTTCCCAAGGGAGGGGAGATGATACGGTGTATCCTAGGGCCATCCCCATGGACCCTCCTTCACCCCCTCAAGTGCCTCAAGGACCGATGACACGTGCTCGTGCTAGAGCTTTCGAGACCGAGGTGACGTCACTCCTAGCCCTTCTTCCTTATGAATCTTGCGAGACATGGTTGCTACCTCAAACGGATGTGCTTTGCGTGCTCAGGTGTGAAGGAGACCGCTTCGGAGAAGAGCTTGAAGATGGACAAGTCCCCAAGGTCATGGACGAGCTGATGCAACAAGAGGACCAGAAAGCAGCTCCAGGCCCCGGACATCCGGCCCCCTGGCCCGGACATCCGGCCCCTGGACGATCAGCTACAGAAGGCCAGCAGCAGCCAAAGCTACAGGGCCCGGACATCCGGCCAGGCATGGCCCGGACATCCGGCCTCGGGCCCGGAAATCCGGCGCCTCTGTCCAGAGAGCACCCGAGGCGCGCCCACTCCAGCCCGGACATCCGGCCCATGGCCCCGGACATCCGGCGCCCCGCGAAGCCCCGGACATCCGGCTCGACGCCCGGACGTCCGGCCCCTGATATGCCTGCGCGCATCCCTTGGGCCGAGGCCCATGTATCCCCTTCGCCCCGTAGACTATATATACTCCTCTCCTCATTCCGTTTAGGGTTAGCTGTGGTTTAGCTCATTTGTTACTTGTGTGGATTTCTCCCACGAGACGGTGCGCCTCTACGGAGAAGATCCACTACGGATTCAGGACCTCCTTCAACGGAGAAGATCCCCAGGGATATCAAGACCTCCTCCGGGAGAAGACTATCTGTATCACCGTTGTTGACCTTGGATCATGGATCTCAACCTTGTATCGCGAATCTAGCATTTGTGTGATTGCTTTCGTGTTGATTTGAATGTTCTCTCTTGTGTTTCCCTCATCTTCCTCCGTGTTTTCCCCGTGTTCATCGTGTGCCAACCTCCAAACGTGAAAGATCCGCTGATTAGGGTTCCACCCTGTATCATAGTGTTCCTTGGGAAGATATATCTATGGACTTTGTTTTGGGTTTACCTCGAACAAAGAAGGGGAGGGATAGCATATTTGTTGTCGTGGATAGGTTCTCGAAGATGGCACACTTTATACCATGTCATAAAAGCGATGATGCTGCTAATGTTGCTGATTTGTTCTTTCGTGAAATTATTCGCTTGCATGGTGTGCCAAATACTATTGTTTCAGATCGTGATACTAAATTTCTTAGCCACTTTTGGAGATGTTTATGGGCTAAGTTGGGGACTAAACTGCTTTTTAGTACTACTTGTCACCCCCAAACTGATGGACAAACTGAAGTAGTCAACAGAACTTTGTCTACTATGCTTAGGGCTGTTTTGAAGAATAATAAGAAAATGTGGGAAGAATGCTTGCCTCATATTGAATTTGCTTATAATCGTTCGTTGCATTCTACTACTAAGATGTGCCCTTTTGAAATTGTCTATGGTTTCCTACCTCGTGCACCTATTGATTTGTTGCCTCTTCCATCTTCGGCGAAGGTTAATTTTGATGCTAAACAACGTGCTGAATTGATCTTAAAAATGCATGAGTTAACTAAGGAAAATATTGAGCGCATGAATGCTAAATATAAACTTGTTGGAGATAAGTGTTGTAGGGTGGAACCCTAGGTGGAGATCTTTCACGAATTGGAGGGGAATCCCCAAGAACAAGAAGGACACAAGGGAAGAACACAAGAGAAACACTCAAGAACAAGTCCAATCACACATCCACTAGACTCACAGACACATGAGATCCACAAGGTACACGAACAATCAAAGGGAAATAAGATACATGGTAGAGTTCATCCCAATCCTATGAGGAGAGAGGTCTTGACAATCCACGAGGATTCTTCTCCCGTGGGAGGTCTTGACAATCCACAAGGATTCTTCTCCCGTGGGAGGTCTTGCATCCACTAGGGATCTTCTCCAAGGTGGAGGTAGTCTCACTCTCTCAAGAGGAGAAGGTAGGAGCAAAGCTCACATACAAATGAGCTATCATATTCGCTAACCCTAGAAAGGAGGTGGAGGTGGTCTATTTATAGTTTGAGCCACGAAGGGGTAAGTGGCGAGGGATACAAGGCCAAAGGCCCACGGCTGCGCACAGGCAGGGCGGTAGTACCGGACCTCGGGCGGTAGTAACGCTTGGGAGCGGTAGTACCGCATGTAGGCGGTAGTACCGCTTGGGAGCGGTAGTACCGCTTGTAGGCGGTAGTACCGCCCGTTCCGGACTGGACAGGCTCTTCTTCTTCCGTCTTCGCTTCCACGCTTCCCTCGCGGATGGTGTAGGCGTTCCTTGGCGCTTGCGCTCCTCCTCGTCGTCCGTGAAGCTCCGACAACACCTATGCATGCACACAAGTGGAGTGTCAAGTAGTATACCATCCTCGAAGGGGTCAAGTGAACACGTGTAAAGGAGAAGATTCACCTTTATGTATGAGAAGTAGATGGCGCACGTGTCACTTGCCACATGGGCTCTTGACATGGTGATGTCCGTAGGATGCTCCGCATCAATAAGGGTAGAAAACGTGTTGTCTTTGCACCTGGAGATCTTGTTTGGTTACATTTGCGTAAGGATAGGTTTCCTAATTTGCGCAAGTCAAAGTTAATGCCACGTGCTGATGGTCCTTTCAAGGTGTTAGAGAAAATAAATGATAATGCATATAAACTTGAGCTGCCTGCAGATTTTGGGGTTAGTCCCACATTTAACATTGCAGATTTGAAGCCTTACTTGGGTGAGGAAGATGAGCTTCCGTCGAGGACGACTTCAATTCAAGAAGGGGAGGATGATGAGGACATCACTAACAAGGTTACACCCACAGCTCCAACTGACACATATACAGGACCAATTACTAGAGCTCGCGCACGCCAATTAAACTACCAGGTACTTTCGTTTCTTGGTAATGAATCTAATGTTCATGAGAATATGATGCTGCCTAAATTGGATACATTTGTCTTGCTTACAAATGAAGGGCCTAGCTTTGACAAGAAGGATGAACATTGGAGCAAGATCAAGCATGGAGATGATGGCATGCGCAAGGGGAACAAGAATGGCGTTTCAAGTGATGATTTCAGGACTTTGAAGCCACCATAATGAGTGCGAGAAGCCTTGGACGAAATATACAAGATGCCACTTCATAAATTTCGTCCAGAGGCTATTATAGGTGTTGCGTCACCTTATTATTGGGCCAGGCCCATGTAATTTCGAAATACTTGAGTATAGGCTGTTTTTAGAGTCCGTATGTGTGGGGAAACAAGAGTTAGGGTTGGTTTCGGACCCCTCCACCAAGGGCCACGAAATTCCCCCCCTCTTTCCCTCATATATACAGCCCTTAGGGCGTCGTTTAGACTTTGGGTTTTGTTTAGATTAAAAGTTCGCCATAGCTGCAACTTCGGCTACTTCGTTTGTGTTCAACGACCAGACAAAGGCGTCATAGAACCCCACCTTGATCAATAAAGCTTTCCTCTTATATTCGCAATAATCCAGATTGCAATCTTAGTTTCTTGCTTGTTCTTCGTTTGCCTGCAGGAAACAGACCTTCGTGGTCAGGTTGATCGTGCTCCGGCGTGGTCGATAACCTCTCGGAGTTGGTTTAGCGATTGCTAAGGCGCGACGTCCACGCACGTTCGTAGTCGGATCGTCAAAGTCGAC
Organism: Secale cereale; assembly: GCA_902687465.1. NCBI lineage: Eukaryota > Viridiplantae > Streptophyta > Magnoliopsida > Poales > Poaceae > Secale > Secale cereale. The sequence continues at coordinate 293,437,930 of LR738716.1, forward strand.
TTCATCCAAACGATAGCCACTATCTCATCGAAAGACGGGACACCTTTGCCTCTATCAACTAATGTGCACAAGTAACGTTGCCGGCAATACTCAAAGGCTAGTCTCGATAGGCAAGTGACGCAAAATGGGCTAGGGGTTAACAATGCAATTGCAAGGGAATATACAATGATGTCGTCGAAGTTACCGTCCGTGTCGATGATGAGAAGTGGTGCTCTTGATGTAGACCCGTTCCTAATTAGCCGAAACACCTTAGGAAACAGAAAAACCACAACTCAAAATCTCAAGGATAAATGTCAAATGGTGGTAGCGGCAATGCCGTGGTGGTTGCGGAAGTGGAATGATGGGCTATACACGGTGTTAGAGTTGAAGTCACGGTCCCTAAGTAGCCGAAACACCTTAGGAGACACGAGCCACAACTCAAACAAGCTCGAACAAAATTTGGTTAAGTTGGGTTGGTAATGTATAGTGTGCTAGGCTATGCGGAAGAGGTGGTGGTGGTTGATGAAGAAGCAATTGTTCCTAAGTAGCCTAAACACCTTAGGAGACTCAAATCACTACTCAAGCAACCACAAATGCTATGGGGAACAAAAAGGGTTAGGTTGCGGAAGGCTATGGTGGCTATGCGGGTGATATGGTGGAGGGCCTATACAAACTTGCCAAATTTGATAAACTTTGATGGATTCAAATGATGATGGTAGTATTTTTCTGGTATGGGGAATGTCAAGAGCTTCAAAACGAGCTCAAGAACGTCCAAATCGGAGTTCGTATGAATTAGTTATGACCAAAACAAAAATCAGCCAAAGTCAAAATCTGGGTGTACCGGACGTCCGGAAAAGACCGGAAATTCGGTATTTTCTGCTGTATAGGTGGTTCCGGTCGTCCTGTGAGTTCCGGACGTCCGGTGCTTCGTGGGGGTCCGGACGTCCGGTAAAACGCCGGTCGTCCGGTGGGTCGGGGTCAACGCGAGATTTGAGTTCCGGGACGCGATTTTGGGGGGAATTTGATGATTTTGGGGTCAAAATTTGACGGATTTTGTGGAGGAAAGATGGGGAAACTTGGGGAAATGCTAGATCCACTTGAAACCAAGCAAATCCATGGATCAAAATCAACAAAATATCATCAAATCAACAAATCACAAAAAAAATTGGGGCTATTTTTGGTAGGGATTTTCGAATTTTAGGATGAAATCACACAAAAGAAAGCTAGAAAACGGTGGAGGGGGCTCCAAATTCATGAGAAACCGTGGCTCTTGATACCATAATGATGTAGGGTGGAACCCTAGATGGCCGATCTTTCACGAAATGGAGGGGATCCCACGATGAACACGAAGAACACAAAGGGGAATCACGAGGGAAACACTCAAGAACAAGTCCAATCACACATCCACTAGACAATCAAACACACAAGATCACGAGTACATGAACAACAAAGGGAAAGTGATGAGGACATCACTAACAAGGTTACACCCACAGCTCCAACTGACACATATACAGGACCAATTACTAGAGCTCGCGCACGCCAATTAAATTACCAGGTACTTTCGTTTCTTGGTAATGAATCTAATGTTCATGAGAATATGATGCTGCCTAAATTGGATACATTTGTATTGCTTACAAATGAAGGGCCAAGCTTGGACAAGAAGGATGAACATTGGAGCAAGATCAAGCATGGAGATGATGGCATGCGCAAGGGGGACAAGAATGGAGTTACAATGGAGGATTTCAGGACTTTGAAGCCACCATAATGAGTGCGAGAAGCCTTGGACGAAATATACAAGATGCCACTTCATAAATTTCGTCCAGAGGCTATTATAGGTGCTGCGTCACCTTATTATTGGGCCAGGCCCATGTAATTTCGAAATACTTGAGTATAGGCTGTTTTTAGAGTCCGTATGTGTGGGGAAACAAGAGTTAGGGTTGGTTTCGGACCCCTCCACCAAGGGCCACGAAATTCCCCCCTCTTTCCCTCATATATACAGCCCTTAGGGCGTCGTTTAGACTTTGGGTTTTGTTTAGATTAAAAGTTCGCCATAGCTGCAACTTCGCGTACTTCGTTTGTGTTCAACGACCAGACAAAGGCGTCACAGAACCCCACCTTGATCAATAAAGTTTTCCTCTTATATTCGCAATATCCAGATTGCAATCTTAGTTTCTTGCTTGTTCTT
>LR738716.1:293441070-293451167 GCA_902687465.1 Secale cereale
CGCCCGGACATCCGGCCCCTGATCTGCCTGCGTGCAGCCCCCTGGGCCGAGGCCCATGTACCCATTCGCCCCGTAGACTATATATACTCCTCTCCTCTTTCCGTTTAGGGTTAGCTGTGGTTTTAGCTCATTTGACACTTGTGTGGATTTCTCCCACGAGACCGGTGCGCCTCTACGGAGAAGATCCACCTCTGGATTCAAGACCCCTAACGGGAAGATCCCACGGGATTCCAAGACCTCCTCCGGGAGAAGACTATCTGTATCACCGTTGTTGACTTTGGATCATGTATCTCGACCTTGTATCGCGAATCTAGCACTTGTGTGATTGCTTCCGTGTTGATTTGAGTGTTCTCTCTTGTGTTTTCCCCATCTTTCTCCGTGTTTTCCCCGTGTTCATCGTGTGCCAACCTCCAAACGTGAAAGATCTGCTGATTAGGGTTCCACCCTATATCAGATACTTTCAACGTCAAGGACCTCTCTCCTTTCCATGGTGATGAAGATTTCGATCCGAGGTCGGATCTTTCCCAAGGGAGGGGAGATGATGCGGAGCATCCCAAGGGCATCCCCATGGACCCTCCTTCACCCCCTCAAGTGCCTCAAGGACCGATGACACGTGCTCGTGCTAGAGCTTTCGAGACCGAGGTGACGTCACTCCTAGCCCTACTTCCTTATGAATCTTGCGAGACATGGTTGCTACCTCAAACGGGTGTGTTTTGTGTGCTCAGGTGTGAAGGAGACCACATCGGAGAAGAGCTTGAAGATGGACAAGTCCCCAAGGTCATGGACGAGCTGATGCAACAAGAAGACCAGAAAGCAGCTCCAGGCCCCGGACATCCGGCCCCCAGGCCCGGACATCCGGCCCCTGGGCATCTCTCTACAGAAGGCCAGCCACAGGGCCCGGACATCCGGCCAGGGCCCGGACATCCGGCCAAGCACGGCCCGGACATCCGGCCTCGGGCCCGGAAATCCGGCGCTCCTGTCCAGAGAGCACCCGAGGCTCGGCTCCTCCCGCCCGGACATCCGGGCCCCCGCCCCGGACATCCGGCGTCCCGCGAAGTCCCGGACATCCGGCCCGCTGCCCGGACGTCCGGCTCCTGATCTGCCTGCGCGCAGCACTTGGGCCGAGGCCCGTGTACCCCTTCGTACCCGTAGACTATATATACTCCTCTCCTCATTCCGTTTAGGGTTAGCTGTGGTTTTAGCTCATTTGATACTTGTGTGGATTTCTCCCACGAGACGGTGCGCCTCTACGGAGAAGATCCACTACGGATTCAGGACCTCCTTCATGGAGAAGATCCCCCGGGATATCAAGACCTCCTCCGGGAGAAGACTATCTATATCACCGTTGTTGACCTTAGATCATGGATCTCAACCTTGTATCGCGAATCTAGCATTTGTGTGATTGCTTCCGTGTTGATTTGAGTGTTCTCTCTTGTGTTTTCCCCATCTTTCTCCGTGTTTTCCCCGTGTTCATCGTGTGCCATCCTCCAAATCGTGAAAGGTCCGCTGATTAGGGTTCCACCCTACATCAACTTCCGAACAAGGCTCCCTACCGCGTCAACCCGGAGGAAACAAAGGAGATACAACGTCAAGTACAACAACTCATCGACAAAGGTCATGTACGTGAAAGCCTAAGCCCTTGTGCAGTTCCCGTTATTCTCGTGCCTAAGAAAGATGGAAGCTTTCGCATGTTGATGCGGAGCATCCTATGGACATCACCATGCAAAGAGTCCGCTTGGCAAGTGACACGTGTGACCTCTACTTCTCATACTTAAAGGTGAATCATCTCCTTTACACATGTTCACTTGACCCCTTCGAGGATGGTATACTACTTGACACTCCACTCGTGTGCATGCATAGGTATTGTTGGAGCTTCACGGACGACGAGGAGGAGTGCAAGCGCCAAGGATCGCCTACACCATCCGCGAGGGAAGCGTGGAAGAGAAGACGGAAGAAACGGAGCTGCTGCAAGATACAGGCTCCGGACGACCGGCGTTTACCGGACGTCCGACGCGTCCCAGGCGACCGGACGACCGGCAGCCACCGGACGTCCGTGACATCCTTCACAGAACCAAAATAGCGGAAGTACGAGAGCCACCGGACGTCCGGTCCCTCCCGAGCCACCGGACGTCCGGTGCCCAGCGGACGTCCGCTCACTGCCTGTGCGCAGCCGCGGGCCTTTTGGCCATGTATCCCTTTCGCCCCTCACTTACCCCTTCGTGGCCTTAGACTATATATACTCATCCACCTCCACCATTTTAGGGTTAGCATTAGTTTAGCTCATATGTGAGATAGAGCTTTGCTCATCCATCCCGGATCTACTCCACGAGAGAGATCGCGGCCCCTCTACGGAGAAGATCCACCTTGGATTCAAGACCCCTAACGGGAAGATCCTTCGTGGATTCAAGACCTCCTCTTGGAGATGAACTCTACCTTGTATCTTTCTGATAGAGGCAAAGGTGTCCCGTCTTTCGATGAGATAGTGGCTATCGTTTGGATGAAGTCGACTTTGACGATCCGACTACGAACGTGCGTGGACGTCGCGCCTTAGCAATCGCTAAACCAACTCCGAGAGGTTATCGACCACGCCGGAGCACGATCAACCTGACCACGAAGGTCTGTTTCCTGCAGGCAAACGAAGAACAAGCAAGAAACTAAGATTGCAATCTGGATATTGCGAATATAAGAGGAAAACTTTATTGATCAAGGTGGGGTTCTGTGACGCCTTTGTCTGGTCGTTGAACACAAACGAAGTACGCGAAGTTGCAGCTATGGCGAACTTTTAATCTAAACAAAACCCAAAGTCTAAACGACACCCTAAGGGCTGTATATATGAGGGAAAGAGGGGGGAATTTCGTGGCCCTTGGTGGAGGGGTCCGAAACCAACCCTAACTCTTGTTACCCCACACATACGGACTCTAAAAACAGCCTATACTCAAGTATTTCGAAATTACATGGGCCTGGCCCAATAATAAGGTGACGCAGCACCTATAATAGCCTCTGGACGAAATTTATGAAGAGGCATCTTGTATATTTCGTCCAAGGCTTCTCGCACTCATTATGGTGGCTTCAAAGTCCTGAAATCCTCCATTGTAACTCCATTCTTGTCCCCCTTGCGCATGCCATCATCTCCATGCTTGATCTTGCTCCAATGTTCATCCTTCTTGTCCAAGCTAGGCCCTTCATTTGTAAGCAAGACAAATGTATCCAATTTAGGCAGCATCATATTCTCATGAACATTAGATTCATTACCAAGAAACGTAAGTACCTGGTAATTTAATTGGCGTGCGCGAGCTCTAGTAATTGGTCCTGTATATGTGTCAGTTGGAGCTGTGGGTGTAACCTTGTTAGTGATGTCCTCATCATCCTCCCCTTCTTGAATTGAAGTCGTCCTCGACGGAAGCTCATCTTCCTCACCCAAGTAAGGCTTCAAATCTGCAATGTTAAATGTGGGACTAACCCCAAAATCTACAGGCAGCTCAAGTTTATATGCATTATCATTTATTTTCTCTAACACCTTGAAAGGACCATCAGCACGTGGCATTAGCTTTGACTTGCGCAAATTAGGAAACCTATCCTTACGCAAATGTAACCAAACAAGATCTCCAGGTGCAAAGACAACACGTTTTCTACCCTTATCTCCAACAAGTTTATATTTAGCATTCATGCGCTCAATATTTTCCTTAGTTAACTCATGCATTTTTAAGATCAATTCAGCACGTTGTTTAGCATCAATATTAACCTTCTCCGAGGATGGAAGAGGCAACAAATCAATAGGTGCACGAGGTAGGAAACCATAGACAATTTCAAAAGGGCACATTTTAGTAGTAGAATGCAACGAACGATTATAAGCAAATTCAATATGAGGCAAGCATTCTTCCCACATTTTCTTATTATTCTTCAAAACAGCCCTAAGCATAGTAGACAAAGTTCTGTTGACTACTTCAGTTTGTCCATCAGTTTGGGGGTGACAAGTAGTACTAAAAAGCAGTTTAGTCCCCAACTTAGCCCATAAACATCTCCAAAAGTGGCTAAGAAATTTAGTATCACGATCTGAAACAATAGTATTTGTCACACCATGCAAGCGAATAATTTCACGAAAGAACAAATCAGCAACATTAGCAGCATCATCGCTTTTATGACATGGTATAAAGTGTGCCATCTTCGAGAACCTATCCACGACAACAAATATGCTATCCCTCCCCTTCTTTGTTCGAGGTAAACCCAAAACAAAGTCCATAGATATATCTTCCCAAGGAACACTAGGTGATGAGGACATCACTAACAAGGTTACACCCACAGCTCCAACTGACACATATACAGGACCAATTACTAGAGCTCGCGCACGCCAATTAAATTACCAGGTACTTTCGTTTCTTGGTAATGAATCTAATGTTCATGAGAATATGATGCTGCCTAAATTGGATACATTTGTCTTGCTTACAAATGAAGGGCCTAGCTTGGACAAGAAGGATGAACATTGGAGCAAGATCAAGCATGGAGATGACGGCATGCGCAAGGGGGACAAGAATGGAGTTACAATGGATGATTTCAGGACTTTGAAGCCACCATAATGAGTGCGAGAAGCCTTGGACGAAATATACAAGATGCCACTTCATAAATTTCGTCCAGAGGCTATTTTAGGTGCTGCGTCACCTTATTATTGGGCCAGGCCCATGTAATTTCGAAATACTTGAGTATAGGCTGTTTTTAGAGTCCGTATGTGTGGGGAAACAAGAGTTAGGGTTGGTTTCGGACCCCTCCACCAAGGGCCACGAAATTCCCCCCTCTTTCCCTCATATATACAGCCCTTAGGGCGTCGTTTAGACTTTGGGTTTTGTTTAGATTAAAAGTTCGCCATAGCTGCAACTTCGCGTACTTCGTTTGTGTTCAACGACCAGACAAAGGCGTCACAGAACCCCACCTTGATCAATAAAGCTTTCCTCTTATATCCGCAATATCCAGAATGCAATCTTAGTTTCTTGCTTGTTCTTCGTTTGCCTGCAGGAAACAGACCTTCGTGGTCAGGTTGATCGTGCTCCGGCGTGGTCGATAACCTCTCGGAGTTGGTTTAGCGATTGCTAAGGCGCGACGTCCACGCACGTTCGTAGTCGGATCGTCAAAGTCGACTTCATCCAAACGATAGCCACTATCTCATCGAAAGACGGGACACCTTTGCCTCTATCACATTGCTGCACCTCTCAATGAGCTTACAAAGAAGGATGTGCCTTTTGTTTGGGGTACTGCACAGGAAGAAGCATTCGCGGTATTGAAAGATAAGTTGACACATGCTCCTTTACTCCAACTTCCTGATTTTAATAAGACTTTTGAGCTTGAATGTGATGCTAGTGGAATTGGGTTAGGAGGTGTGTTATTACAAGATGGTAAACCTGTTGCATATTTTTCTGAAAAATTGAGTGGGCCTAGTCTGAATTATTCTACTTATGATAAGGAATTATATGCTCTTGTTCGGACTTTGGAGACATGGCAACATTATTTATGGCCCAAAGAATTTGTTATACATTCTGATCATGAATCTTTAAAGCACATTAAAAGTCAAGCAAAACTGAACCGTAGACATGCTAAATGGGTTGAATTCATAGAGACTTTCCCTTATGTTATTAAACACAAGAAGGGAAAAGAAAATGTTATTGCTGATGCATTGTCTCGTCGTTATACTATTCTTTCACAACTTGACTTTAAAATATTTGGTTTGGAGACCATCAAAGATCAATATGTGCATGATGCTGAATTTAAAGATGTATTGCAGAATTGTAAAGAAGGGAGAACATGGAACAAGTTCGTCGTTTGTGATGGATTTGTGTTTCGAGCTAACAAGCTATGCATTCCAGCTAGCTCTGTTCGTCTTTTGTTGTTGCAGGAGGCGCATAGAGGAGGATTAATGGGACACTTTGGCGTGAAGAAGACGGAGGACGTACTTGCTACACATTTCTTTTGGCCAAAGATGCGACGGGATGTCGAGCGTTTTGTTGCTCGCTGCACTACATGTCAAAAAGCTAAGTCACGACACAATCCTCATGGTTTATATATGCCTTTGCCTGTCCCTAGTGTTCCTTGGGAAGATATATCTATGGACTTTGTTTTGGGTTTACCTCGAACAAAGAAGGGGAGGGATAGCATATTTGTTGTCGTGGATAGGTTCTCGAAGATGGCACACTTTATACCATGTCATAAAAGCGATGATGCTGCTAATGTTGCTGATTTGTTCTTTCGTGAAATTATTCGCTTGCATGGTGTGCCAAATACTATTGTTTCAGATCGTGATACTAAATTTCTTAGCCACTTTTGGAGATGTTTATGGGCTAAGTTGGGGACTAAACTGCTTTTTAGTACTACTTGTCACCCCCAAACTGATGGACAAACTGAAGTAGTCAACAGAACTTTGTCTATTATGCTTAGGGCTGTTTTGAAGAATAATAAGAAAATGTGGGAAGAATGCTTGCCTCATATTGAATTTGCTTATAATCGTTCGTTGCATTCTACTACTAAAATGTGCCCTTTTGAAATTGTCTATGGTTTCCTACCTCGTGCACCTATTGATTTGTTGCCTCTTCCATCTTCGGAGAAGGTTAATATTGATGCTAAACAACGTGCTGAATTGATCTTAAAAATGCATGATTTAACTAAGGAAAATATTGAGCGCATGAATGCTAAATATAAACTTGTTGGAGATAAGGGTAGAAAACGTGTTGTCTTTGCACCTGGAGATCTTGTTTGGTTACATTTGCGTAAGGATAGGTTTCCTAATTTGCGCAAGTCAAAGCTAATGCCACGTGCTGATGGTCCTTTCAAGGTGTTAGAGAAAATAAATGATAATGCATATAAACTTGAGCTGCCTGCAGATTTTGGGGTTAGTCCCGCATTTAACATTGCAGATTTGAAGCCTTACTTGGGTGAGGAAGATGAGCTTCCGTCGAGGACGACTTCAATTCAAGAAGGGGAGGATGATGAGGACATCACTAACAAGGTTACACCCACAGCTCCAACTGACACATATACAGGACCAATTACTAGAGCTCGCGCACGCCAATTAAATTACCAGGTACTTTCGTTTCTTGGTAATGAATCTAATGTTCATGAGAATATGATGGTGCCTAAATTGGATACATTTGTCTTGCTTACAAATGAAGGGCCTAGCTTGGACAAGAAGGATGAACATTGGAGCAAGATCAAGCATGGAGATGATGGCATGCGCAAGGGGAACAAGAATGGCGTTTCAATTGATGATTTCAGGACTTTGAAGCCACCATAATGAGTGCGAGAAGCCTTGGACGAAATATACTAGATGCCACTTCATAAATTTCGTCCAGAGGCTATTATAGGTGCTGCGTCACCTTATTATTGGGCCAGGCCCATGTAATTTCGAAATACTTGAGTATAGGCTGTTTTTAGAGTCCGTATGTGTGGGGAAACAAGAGTTAGGGTTGGTTTCGGACCCCTCCACCAAGGGCCACGAAATTCCCCCCTCTTTCCCTCATATATACAGCCCTTAGGGCGTCGTTTAGACTTTGGGTTTTGTTTAGATTAAAAGTTCGCCATAGCTGCAACTTCGCGTACTTCGTTTGTGTTCAACGACCAGACAAAGGCGTCACAGAACCCCACCTTGATCAATAAAGTTTTCCTCTTATATTCGCAATATCCAGATTGCAATCTTAGTTTCTTGCTTGTTCTTCGTTTGCCTGCAGGAAACAGACCTTCGTGGTCAGGTTGATCGTGCTCCGGCGTGGTCGATAACCTCTCGGAGTTGGTTTAGCGATTGCTAAGGCGCGACGTCCACGCACGTTCGTAGTCGGATCGTGATACGGTGTATCCTAGGGCCATCCCCATGGACCCTCCTTCACCCCCTCAAGTGCCTCAAGGACCGATGACACGTGCCCGTACTAGAGCTTTCGAGACCGAGGTGACGTCACTCCTAGCCCTACTTCCTTATGAATCTTGCGAGACATGGTTGCTACCTCAAGCGAGTGTGCTTTGTGTGCTCAGGTGTGAAGGAGACCACTTCGGAGAAGAGCTTGAAGATGGACAAGTCCCCAAGGTCATGGACGAGCTGATGCAACAAGAAGACCAGAAAGCAGCCCCAGGACCCGGACATCCGGCCCCCTGGCCCGGACATCCGGCCCCTGGGCATCTCTCTACAGAAGGCCAGCCACAGGGCCCGGACATCCGGCCAGGGCCCGGACATCCGGCCAAGCACGGCCCGGACATCCGGCCTCGGGCCCGGAAATCCGGCGCTCCTGTCCAGAGAGCACCCGAGGCTCGGCTCTTCCCGCCCGGACATCCGGGCCCTCGCCCCGGACATCCGGCGCCCCGTGAAGTCCCGGACATCCGGCCCGCCGCCCGGACGTCCGGCCCCTGAAATGCCTGCGCGCATCCCCCGGGCCGAGGCCCATGTACCCATTCGCCCCGTAGACTATATATATTCCTCTCCTCTTTCCGTTTAGGGTTAGCTGTGGTTTAGCTCATTTGACACTTGTGTGGATTTCTCCCACGAGACCGGTGCGCCTCTACGGAGAAGATCCACCTCTGGATTCAAGACCCCTAACGGGAAGATCCCACGGGATTCCAAGACCTCCTCCGGGAGAAGACTATCTGTATCACCGTTGTTGACTTTGGATCATGTACCTCGACCTTGTATCGCGAATCTAGCACTTGTGTGATTGCTTCCGTGTTGATTTGAGTGTTCTCTCTTGTGTTTTCCCCGTCTTCCCCTTGTGTTTTCCCCGTGTTCATCGTGTGCCAACCTCCAAACGTGAAAGATCCGCTGATTAGGGTTCCACCCTGTATCAAGTTTGTAATTGCTGATAATATTCTTCTACAGAATTTTTTCCTTGTCTTAAGCGCTGCAGTTTTTGAAGTAATTCACGTTGATAATATGGTGGAACCCAACGAGTACGCATAGCAGTTTTCAAAGCAGTCCAAGTAGCTGGAATAGGATATAATCTACAATGTTCAGACCACCAAACACATGCAAAACCAGTGAAAGCACAAACAGCAGCAGGGACACGTCTCTCCTCGGGATAGTTTAAACATGTAAAACGTTGTTCAGTTTGTAACTCCCAAGTAAGATATATATCAGGAACATATCTACCCTCAAATGGTGGAATATTCAATTTCAGTTTAGGAAGATGGTCATGTACCTCAGGTGGTGGTGCAGCCCTACCGTTGCGATGATATGCATGAGGACGACCTGGTGGTGGTGGTGCTGGTTGTTGCACGTAGTTCTGATTTTGGTCAACCTCATCCTCGTAATGGTCCTCCACCTCTGCAGTAGCAGCAGGAGCTACAGAAACATCAACAGCAGCAACAGAAGCTTGACCAGTCTCAAGGGGAACGCGCTGTGCTCGTCCCACTTGATTCGGAAGTCGGCGTTGTTGTTGTTGTTGTTGTTGTTGAAGAGGTGGGACAGCTGTAGCAGCCGGTGGTGGTGGCAAACGCGCAAGCAATTCAGCAAACTTGTTATACAGCTTTGTTTCAAACGTCTTCTCCATGCCATCTATCTTCTCCATGGCCTCGTCCAATGTGTTTAGCACATCTTGCACCTGTACACTCATCATTTCCTGAAACTTACCATGAAGCTCCTTGTTCGTCAAGTTCTCCCAGTCAGTCTCGTCAACTTGTGATCCTGGCATGGTTAGCAGCAATAGAAACACACAAGAATATGATCCTACAGACTACTAACAAGTGGTGGTGGTGGCGGGTGTCACAAATCCGTCAAGCAAATCTCAAATTCTTACCAGTTCTTACCCAGCAGCAGGTGGTGATCGGCAACCGATGTAGTCAAAACTCTCAAAGCTTGGATATAGCGATTACCAGGGAGAGTCAAACGCACGATGTAGATGTATGTGGAGCTGGGAAGGCTTATAATATGGTAGCAAAAAAAAAGGTCAGCAATAATCAATTCAGAGATGCAAAGGTGAATAAACGCTCAACGACGGTACTGTGCTGGTCCTAGGCTAGACCGTACTAGAGACGCGAGCCTAGAACACTCCAAAATCACGGCGCTGCACGTAATCAAGGGGAAAGCACACTCTGAAATTTTTTTTTTCGCCTCTTTTTTTTTTTTGCGCTTTTTTTTT
>LR738716.1:293451267-293476258 GCA_902687465.1 Secale cereale
TGTAATTGCGATAACTTTCATTTTTTCCAATCCTGCAAGCCATTTTTTAGGGCCAAGACGACCCTTTTTGGGCTCAGAATTTTCCACGCACGTGATCCTGTGTGTGCACGTATGTAAAATCCTCCAGATCGTAAAAACTAGAAGTCCTATCACCTCAATTCCCCAATAGCTTTCAAACGCCTATGAAAACGACGAAATCGGTGCTTGTTCTCACTTGCTTTGAGAGTCTCGATCAATTCGGACTCTAGGTTGATTTTTGTATTTTCTTTGATCACCGTTTCTTCGTGAGAGTTGGCCTAACACCCTATTGTATCCATACATGGGTGGGGCGCCAAGGACCTGAACACCAAAGTCATATCCCGGCTCATCAAAATTTGAGCTGTAATTGCGATAACTTTCATTTTTTCAAATCCTGCAGGCCATTTTTGAGGGCCAAGACGACCCTTTTTGGGCTCAAAATTTTCCGCGCATGTGATCCTGTGTGTGCACGTATGTAAAATCCTCCAGATCGTAAAAACTAGAAGTCCTATCACCTCAATTCCCCAATAGCTTTCCAACGCCGATGAAAATGACGAAATCGGAGCTTGTTCTCACTTGCTTTGAGAGTCTCGATCAATTCGGACTCTAGGTTGATTTTTGTATTTTCTTTGATCACCGTTTCTTCGCGAGAGTTGGCCTAACACCCTATTGTATCCATACATGGGTGGGGCACCCAGGACCTGAACACCAAAGTGATATGCCGGCTCATCAAAATTTGAGCTGTAATTGCGATAACTTTCATTTTTTCCAATCCTGCAGGCCATTTTTTAGGGCCAAGACGACCCTTTTTGGGCTCAAAATTTTCCGCGCACGTGATCCTGTGTGTGCACGTATGTAAAATCCTCCAGATCGTAAAAACTTGAAGTCCTATCACCTCAATTCCCCAATAGCTATCCAACGCCTATGAAAATGACGAAATCGGAGCTTGTTCTCACTTGCTTTGAGAGTCTCGATCAATTCGGACTCTAGGTTGATTTTTGTATTTTCTTTGATCACCGTTTCTTCGCGAGAGTTGGCCTAACACCCTATTGTATCCATACATGGGTGGGGCACCCAGGACCTGAACACCAAAGTGATATGCCGGCTCATCAAAATTTGAGCTGTAATTGCGATAACTCTCATTTTTTCCAATCCTGCAGGCCATTTTTGAGGGCCAAGACGACCCTTTTTGGGCTCAGAATTTTCCACGCACGTGATCCTGTGTGTGCACATATGTAAAATCCTCCAGATCGTAAAAACTAGAAGTCCTATCACCTCAATTCCACAATAGCTTTCCAACGCCTATGAAAACGACGAAATCGGTGCTTGTTCTCACTTGCTTTGAGAGTCTCGATCAATTCGGACTCTAGGTTGATTTTTGTATTTTCTTTGATCACCGTTTCTTCGCGAGAGTTGGCCTAACACCCTATTGTATCCATACATGGGTGGGGCGCCAAGGACCTGAACACCAAAGTGATATGCCGGCTCATCAAAATTTGAGCTGTAATTGCGATAACTTTCATTTTTTCCAATCCTGCAGGCCATTTTTGAGGGCCAAGACGACCCTTTTTGGGCTCAAAATTTTCCGCGCACGTGATCCTGTGTGTGCACGTATGTAAAATCCTCCAGATCGTAAAAACTAGAAGTCCTATCACCTCAATTCCCGAATAGCTTTCTAACGCCTATGAAAACGACGAAATCGATGCTTGTTCTCACTTGCTTTGAGAGTCTCGATCAATTCGGACTCTAGGTTGATTTTTGTATTTTCTTTGATCACCGTTTCTTCGCGAGAGTTGGCCTAACACCCTATTGTATCCATACATGGGTGGGGCGCCAAGGACCAGAACACCAAAGTGATATGCCGGCTCATCAAAATTTGAGCTGTAATTGCGATAACTTTCATTTTTTCCAATCCTGCAGGCCATTTTTGAGGGCCAAGACGACCCTTTTTGGTCTCAAAATTTTCCGCGCACGTGATCCTGTGTGTGCACGTATGTAAAATCCTCCAGATCATAAAAACTAGAAGTCCTATCACCTCAATTCCCCAATAGCTTTCCAACGCCTATGAAAATGACGAAATCGCAGCTTGTTCTCACTTGCTTTGAGAGTCTCGATCAATTCGGACTCTAGGTTGATTTTTTTATTTTCTTTGATCACCGTTTCTTCGCGAGAGTTGGCCTAACACCCTATTGTATCCATACATGGGTGGGGCGCCCAGGACCTGAACACCAAAGTGATATGCCGGCTCATCAAAATTTGAGCTGTAATTGCGATAACTTTCATTTTTTCCAATCCTGCAAGCCATTTTTGAGGGCCTAGACGACCCTTTTTGGGCTCAGAATTTTCCATGCATGTGATCCTATGTATGCACGTATGTAAAATCCTCCAGATCGTAAAAATTAGAAGTCCTATCACCTCAATTCCCCAATAGCTTTCCAACGCCTATGAAAACGACGAAATCGGTGCTTGTTCTCACTTGCTTTGAGAGTCTCGATCAATTCGGACTCTAGGTTGATTTTTGTATTTTCTTTGATCACCGTTTCTTCGCGAGAGTTGGCCTAACACCCTATTGTATCCATACATGGGTGGGGCGCCAAGGACCTGAACACCAAAGTGATATGCCGGCTCATCAAAATTTGAGCTGTAATTGCGATAACTTTCATTTTTTCCAATCCTGGAGGCCATTTTTGAGGGCCAAGACGACCCTTTTTGGTCTCAAAATTTTCCGCGCACGTGATCCTGTGTGTGCACGTATGTAAAATCCTCTAGATCGTAAAAACTAGAAGTCCTATCACCTCAATTCCCCAATAGCTTTCCAACGCCTATGAAAATGACGAAATCGGAGCTTGTTCTCACTTGCTTTGAGAGTCTCGATCAATTCGGACTCTAGGTTGATTTTTGTATTTTCTTTGATCACCGTTTCTTCGCGAGAGTTGGCCTAACACCCTATTGTATCCATACATGGGTGGGGCGCCAAGGACCTGAACACCAAAGTGATATGCCGGCTCATCAAAATTTGAGCTGTAATTGCGATAAATTTCATTTTTTCCAATCCTGCAGGCCATTTTTGAGGGCCAAGACGACCCTTTTTGGGCTCAGAATTTTCCACGCACGTGATCCTGTGTGTGCACGTATGTAAAATCCTCCAGAACGTAAAAACTAGAAGTCCTATCACCTCAATTCCCCAATAGCTTTCCAACGCCTATGAAAACGACGAAATCGGTGCTTGTTCTCACTTGCTTTGAGAGTCTCGATCAATTCGGACTCTAGGTTGATTTTTGTATTTTCTTTGATCACCGTTTCTTCGTGAGAGTTGGCCTAACACCCTATTGTATCCATACATGGGTGGGGCGCCAAGGACCTGAACACCAAAGTGATATGCCGGCTCATCATAATTTGAGCTGTAATTGCGATAACTTTCATTTTTTCCAATCCTGCAGGCCATTTTTGAGGGCCAAGACGACCCTTTTTGGGCTCAAAATTTTCCACGCACGTGATCCTGTGTGTGCACGTATGTAAAATCCTCCAGATCGTAAAAACTAGAAGTCCTATCACCTCAATTCCCCAATAGCTTTCCAACGCCTATGAAAATGACGAAATCGGAGCTTGTTCTCACTTGCTTTGAGAGTCTCGATCAATTCGGACTTTAGGTTGATTTTTGTATTTTCTTTGATCACCGTTTCTTCGCGAGAGTTGGCCTAACACCCTATTGTATCCATACATGGGTGGGGTGCCCAGGACCTGAACACCAAAGTGATATGCCGGCTCATCAAAATTTGAGCTGTAATTGCGATAACTTTCATTTTTTCCAATCCTGCAGGCCATTTTTTAGGGCCAAGACGACCCTTTTTGGGCTCAGAACTTTCCACGCACATGATCCTGTGTGTGCACGTATGTAAAATCCTCCAGATCATAAAAACTAGAAGTCCTATCACCTCAATTCCCCAATAGCTTTCCAACGCCTATGAAAACGACGAAATCGGTGCTTGTTCTCACTTGCTTTGAGAGTCTCGATCAATTCGGACTCTAGGTTGATTTTTGTATTTTCTTTGATCACCGTTTCTTCGCGAGAGTTGGCCTAACACCCTATTGTATCCATACATGGGTGGGGCGCCAAGGACCTGAACACCAAAGTCATATGCCGGCTCATCAAAATTTGAGCTGTAATTGCGATAACTTTCATTTTTTCCAATCCTGCAGGCCATTTTTGAGGGCCAAGACGACCCTTTTTGGGCTCAAAATTTTCCGCGCATGTGATTCTGTGTGTGCACGTATGTAAAATCCTCCAGATCATAAAAACTAGAAGTCCTATCACCTCAATTCCCCAATAGCTTTCCAACGCCTATGAAAATGACGAAATCGGAGCTTGTTCTCACTTGCTTTGAGAGTCTCGATCAATTCGGACTCTAGGTTGATTTTTGTATTTTCTTTGATCACCGTTTCTTCGCGAGAGTTGGCCTAACACCCTATTTTATCCATACATGGGTGGGGTGCCAAGGACCTGAACACCAAAGTGATATGCCGGCTCATCAAAATTTGAGCTGTAATTGCGATAACTTTCATTTTTTCCAATCCTGCAGGCCATTTTTGAGGGCCAAGACGACCCTTTTTGGTCTCAAAATTTTCCACGCACGTGATCCTGTGTGTGCATGTATGTAAAATCCTCCAGATCGTAAAAACTAGAAGTCCTATCACCTCAATTCCCCAATAGCTTTCCAACGCCTATGAAAACGACGAAATCGGTGCTTGTTCTCACTTGCTTTGAGAGTCTCGATCAATTCGGACTCTAGGTTGATTTTTGTATTTTCTTTGATCACCGTTTCTTCGCGAGAGTTGGCCTAATTCCCTATTGTATCCATACATGGGTGGGGCACCAAGGACCTGAACACCAAAGTGATATGCCGGCTCATCAAAATTTGAGCTGTAATTGCGATAACTTTCATTTTTTCCAATCCTGCAGGCCATTTTTGAGGGCCAAGACGACCCTTTTTGGTCTCAAATTTTTCCGCGCACATGATCCTGTGTGTGCACGTATGTAAAATCCTCCAGATCGTAAAAACTAGAAGTCCTATCACCTCAATTCCCCAATAGCTTTCCAACGCCTATGAAAATGACGAAATCGGAGCTTGTTCTCACTTGCTTTGAGAGTCTCGATCAATTCGGACTCTAGGTTGATTTTTGTATTTTCTTTGATCACCGTTTCTTCGCGAGAGTTGGCCTAACACCCTATTGTATACATACATGGGTGGGGCACCCAGGACCTGAACACCAAAGTGATATGCCGGCTCATCAAAATTTGAGCTGTAATTGCGATAACTTTCATTTTTTCCAATCCTGCAGGCCATTTTTGAGGGCCAAGACGACCCTTTTTGGGCTCAGAATTTTCCACGCACGTGATCCTGTGTGTGCACGTATGTAAAATCCTCCAGATCGTAAAAACTAGAAGTCCTATCCCCTCAATTCCCCAATAGCTTTCCAACGCCTATGAAAACGACGAAATCGGTGCTTGTTCTCACTTGCTTTGAGAGTCTCGATCAATTCGGACTCTAGGTTGATTTTTGTATTTTCTTTGATCACCGTTTCTTCGCGAGAGTTGGCCTAACACCCTATTGTATCCATACATGGGTGGGGCGCCAAGGACCTGAACACCAAAGTGATATGCCGGCTCATCAAAATTTGAGCTGTAATTGCGATAACTTTCATTTTTTCCAATCCTGCAGGCCATTTTTGAGGGCCAAGACGACCCTTTTTGGTCTCAAAATTTTCCGTGCACGTGATCCTTTGTGTGCACGTATGTAAAATCCTCTAGATCGTAAAAACTAGAAGTCCTATCACCTCAATTCCCCAATAGCTTTCCAACGCCTATGAAAATGACGAAATCGAAGCTTGTTCTCACTTGCTTTGAGAGTCTCGATCAATTCGGACTCTAGGTTGATTTTTGTATTTTCTTTGATCACCGTTTCTTCGCGAGAGTTGTCCTAACACCATATTGTATCCATACATGGGTGGGGCGCCCAGGACCTGAACACCAAAGTGATATGCCGGCTCATCAAAATTTGAGCTGTAATTGCGATAACTTTCATTTTTTCCAATCCTGCAGGCCATTTTTGAGGGCCAAGACGACCCTTTTTGGGCTCAGAATTTTCCACGCACGTGATCCTGTGTGTGCACGTATGTAAAATCCTCCAGATCGTAAAAACTAGAAGTCCTATCACCTCAATTCCCCAATAGCTTTCCAACGCCTATGAAAACGACGAAATCGGTGCTTGTTCTCACTTGCTTTGAGAGTCTCGATCAATTCGGACTCTAGGTTGATTTTTGTATTTTCTTTGATCACCGTTTCTTCACGAGAGTTGGCCTAACACCCTCCATACATGGGTGGGGCGCCCAGGACCTGAACACCAAAGTGATATGCCGGCTCATCAAAATTTGAGCTGTAATTGAGATAACTTTCATTTTTTCCAATCCTGCAGGCCATTTTTGAGGGCCAAGACGACCCTTTTTGGGCTCAGAATTTTCCACGCACGTGATCCTGTGTGTGCACGTATGTAAAATCCTCCAGATCGTAAAAACTAGAAGTCCTATCACCTCAATTCCCCAATATCTTTCCAACGCCTATGAAAACGACGAAATCGGTGCTTGTTCTCACTTGCTTTGAGAGTCTCGATCAATTCGGACTCTAGGTTGATTTTTGTATTTTCTTTGATCACCGTTTCTTCACGAGAGTTGGCCTAACACCCTATTGTATCCATACATGGGTGGCGCGCCAAGGACCTGAACACCAAAGTGATATGCTGGCTCATCAAAATTTGAGCTGTAATTGCGATAACTTTCATTTTTTCCAATCCTGCAGGCCATTTTTGAGGGCCAAGACGACCCTTTTTGGGCTCAAAATTTTCAGCGCACGTGATCCTGTGTGTGCACGTATGTAAAATCCTCCAGATCGTAAAAACTAGAAGTCCTATCACCTCAATTCCCCAATAGCTTTCCAACGCCTATGAAAATGACGAAATCGGAGCTTGTTCTCACTTGCTTTGAGAGTCTCGATCAATTCGGACTCTAGGTTGATTTTTGTATTTTCTTTGATCACCGTTTCTTCGCGAGAGTTGGCCTAACACCCTATTGTATCCATACATGGGTGGGGCGCCCAGGACCTGAACACCAAAGTGATATGCCGGCTCATCAAAATTTGAGCTGTAATTGCGATAACTTTCATTTTTTCCAATCCTGCAGGCCCTTTTTGAGGGCCAAGACGACCCTTTTTGGGCTCAGAATTTTCCACGCATGTGATCCTGTGTGTGCATGTATGTAAAATCCTCCAGATCGTAAAAACTAGAAGTCCTATCACCTCAATTCCCCAATAGGTTTCCAACGCCTATGAAAACGACGAAATCGGTGCTTGTTCTCACTTGCTTTGAGAGTCTCGATCAATTCGGACTCTAGGTTGATTTTTGTATTTTCTTTGATCACCGTTTCTTCGCGAGAGTTGGCCTAACACCCTATTGTATCCATACATGGGTGGGGCGCCAAGGACCTGAACACCAAAGTGATATGCCGGCTCATCAAAATTTGAGCTGTAATTGCGATAACTTTCATTTTTTCCAATCCTGCAGGCCATTTTTGAGGGCCAAGACGACCCTTTTTGGGCTCAAAATTTTCCGCGCACGTGATCCTGTGTGTGCACGTATGTAAAATCCTCCAGATCGTAAAAACTAGAAGTCCTATCACCTCAATTCCCGAATAGCTTTCTAACGCCTATGAAAACGACGAAATCGATGCTTGTTCTCACTTGCTTTGAGAGTCTCGATCAATTCGGACTCTAGGTTGATTTTTGTATTTTCTTTGATCACCGTTTCTTCGCGAGAGTTGGCCTAACACCCTATTGTATCCATACATGGGTGGGGCGCCAAGGACCAGAACACCAAAGTGATATGCCGGCTCATCAAAATTTGAGCTGTAATTGCGATAACTTTCATTTTTTCCAATCCTGCAGGCCATTTTTGAGGGCCAAGACGACCCTTTTTGGTCTCAAAATTTTCCGCGCACGTGATCCTGTGTGTGCACGTATGTAAAATCCTCCAGATCATAAAAACTAGAAGTCCTATCACCTCAATTCCCCAATAGCTTTCCAACGCCTATGAAAATGACGAAATCGCAGCTTGTTCTCACTTGCTTTGAGAGTCTCGATCAATTCGGACTCTAGGTTGATTTTTTTATTTTCTTTGATCACCGTTTCTTCGCGAGAGTTGGCCTAACACCCTATTGTATCCATACATGGGTGGGGCGCCCAGGACCTGAACACCAAAGTGATATGCCGGCTCATCAAAATTTGAGCTGTAATTGCGATAACTTTCATTTTTTCCAATCCTGCAGACCATTTTTGAGGGCCAAGACGACCCTTTTTGGGCTCAGAATTTTCCACGCACGTGATCCTGTGTGTGCACGTATGTAAAATCCTCCAGATCGTAAAAACTAGAAGTCCTATCACCTCAATTCCCCAATAGCTTTCCAACGCCTATGAAAACGACGATATCGGAGCTTGTTCTCACTTGCTTTGAGAGTCTCGATCAATTCGGACTCTAGGTTGATTTTTGTATTTTCTTTGATCACCGTTTCTTCGCGAGAGTTGGCCTAACACCCTATTGTATCCATACATGGGTGGGGCGCCAAGGACCTGAACACCAAAGTGATATGCCGGCTCATCAAAATTTGAGCTGTAATTGTGATAACTTTCATTTTTTCCAATCCTACAGGCCATTTTTGAGGGCCAAGACGACCCTTTTTGGTCTCAAAATTTTCCGCGCACATGATCCTGTGTGTGCACGTATGTAAAATCCTCCAGATCATAAAAACTAGAAGTCCTATCACCTCAATTCCCCAATAGCTTTCCAACGCCTATGAAAATGACGAAATCGGAGCTTGTTCTCACTTGCTTTGAGAGTCTCGATCAATTCGGACTCTAGGTTGATTTTTGTATTTTCTTTGATCACCGTTTCTTCGCGAGAGTTGGCCTAACACCCTATTGTATCCATCCATGGGTGGGGCGCCCAGGACCTGAACACCAAAGTGATATGCCGGCTCATCAAAATTTGAGCTGTAATTGCGATAACTTTCATTTTTTCCAATCCTGCAGGCCATTTTTGAGGGCCAAGACGACCCTTTTTGGGCTCAGAATTTTCCACGCACGTGATCCTGTGTGTGCACGTATGTAAAATCCTCCAGATCGTAAAAACTAGAAGTCCTATCACCTAAATTCCCCAATAGCTTTCCAACGCCTATGAAAACGACGAAATCGGTGCTTGTTCTCACTTGCTTTGAGAGTCTCGATCAATTCGGACTCTAGGTTGATTTTTGTATTTTCTTTGATCACCGTTTCTTCGCGAGAGTTGGCCTAACACCCTATTGTATCCATACATGGGTGGGGTGCCAAGGACCTGAACACCAAAGTGATATGCCGGCTCATCATAATTTGAGCTGTAATTGCGATAACTTTCATTTTTTCCAATCCTGCAGGCCATTTTTGAGGGCCAAGACGACCCTTTTTGGTCTCAAAATTTTCCGCACGTGTTCCTGTGTGTGCACGTATGTAAAATCCTCCAGATCGTAAAAACTAGAAGTCCTATCACCTCAATTCCCCAATAGCTTTCCAACGCCTATGAAAATGACGAAATCGGAGCTTGTTCTCACTTGCTTTGAGAGTCTCGATCAATTCAGACTCTAGGTTGATTTTTGTATTTTCTTTTATCACCGTTTCTTCGCGAGAGTTGGCCTAACACCCTATTGTCTCCATACATGGGTGGGGCGCCCAGGACCGAAACACCAAAGTGATATGCCGGCTCATCAAAATTTGAGCTGTAATTGCGATAACTTTCATTTTTTCCAATCCTGCAGGCCATTTTTGAGGGCCAAGACGACCCTTTTTGGGCTCAAAATTTTCCGCGCACGTGATCCTGTGTGTGCACGTATGTAAAATCCTCCAGATCGTAAAAACTAGAAGTCCTATCACCTCAATTCCCCAATAGCTTTCCAACGCCTATGAAAATGACGAAATCGGAGCTTGTTCTCACTTGCTTTGAGAGTCTCGATCAATTCGGACTCTAGGTTGATTTTTGTATTTTCTTTGATCACCATTTCTTCGCGAGAGTTGGCCTAACACCCTATTGTATCCATACATGGGTGGGGCACCCAGGACCTGAACACCAAAGTGATATGCCGGCTCATCAAAATTTGAGCTGTAATTGCGATAACTTTCATTTTTTCCAATCCTGCAGGCCATTTTTTAGGGCCAAGACGACCCTTTTTGGGCTCAGAATTTTTCACGCACGTGATCCTTTGTGTGCACGTATGTAAAATCCTCCAGATCGTAAAAACTAGAAGTCCTATCACCTCAATTCCCCAATAGCTTTCCAACGCCTATGAAAACGACGAAATCGGTGCTTGTTCTCACTTGCTTTGAGAGTCTCGATCAATTCGGACTCTAGGTTGATTTTTGTATTTTCTTTGATCACCGTTTCTTCACGAGAGTTGGCCTAACACCCTATTGTATCCATACATGGGTGGGGCGCCCAGGACCTGAACACCAAAGTGATATGCCGGCTCATCAAAATTTGAGCTGTAATTGAGATAACTTTCATTTTTTCCAATCCTGCAGGCCATTTTTGAGGGCCAAGACGACCCTTTTTGGGCTCAGAATTTTCCACGCACGTGATCCTGTGTGTGCACGTATGTAAAATCCTCCAGATCGTAAAAACTAGAAGTCCTATCACCTAAATTCCCCAATATCTTTCCAACGCCTATGAAAACGACGAAATCGGTGCTTGTTCTCACTTGCTTTGAGAGTCTCGATCAATTTGGACTCTAGGTTGATTTTTGTATTTTCTTTGATCACCGTTTCTTCACGAGAGTTGGCCTAACACCCTATTGTATCCATACATGGGTGGGGCGCCAAGGACCAGAACACCAAAGTAATATGCCGGCTCATCAAAATTTGAGCTGTAATTGCGATAACTTTCATTTTTTCTAATCTTGCATGCCATTTTTTAGGGCCAAGACGACCCTTTTTGGGCTCAAAATTTTCCGCGCACGTGATCCTGTGTGTGCACGTATGTAAAATCCTCCAGATCGTAAAAACTAGAAGTCCTATCACCTCAATTCCCCAATAGCTTTCCAACGCCTATGAAAATGACGAAATCGGAGCTTGTTCTCACTTGCTTTGAGAGTCTCGATCAATTCGGACTCTAGGTTGATTTTTGTATTTTCTTTGATCACCGTTTCTTCGCGAGAGTTGGCCTAACACCCTATTGTATCCATACATGGGTGGGACGCCAAGGACCTGAACACCAAAGTCATATGCGGGCTCATCAAAATTTGAGCTGTAATTGCGATAACTTTCATTTTTTCCAATCCTGCAGGCCATTTTTGAGGGCCAAGACGACCCTTTTTGGGCTCAAAATTTTCTGCGCACGTGATCCTGTGTGTGCACGTATGTAAAATTCTCCAGATCTTAAAAACTAGAAGTCCTATCACCTCAATTCCCCAATAGCTTTCCAACGCCTATGAAAATGACGAAATCGGAGCTTGTTCTCACTTGCTTTGAGAGTCTCGATCAATTCGGACTCTAGGTTGATTTTTGTATTTTCTTTGATCACCGTTTCTTCGCGAGAATTGGCCTAACACCCTATTGTATCCATACATGGGTGGGGCGCCTAGGACCTGAACACCAAAGTGATATGCCGGCTCATCAAAATTTGAGCTATAATTGCGATAACTTTCATTTTTTCCAATCCTGCAGGCCATTTTTGAGGGCCAAGACGACCCTTTTTGGGCTCAGAATTTTCCACGCACGTGATCCTGTGTGTGCAAGTATGTAAAATCCTCCAGATCGTAAAAACTAGAAGTCCTATCACCTCAATTCCCCAATAGCTTTCCAACGCCTATGAAAACGACGAAATCGGTGCTTGTTCTCACTTGCTTTGAGAGTCTCGATCAATTCGGACTCTAGGTTGATTTTTGTATTTTCTTTGATCACCGTTTCTTCACGAGAGTTGGCCTAACACCCTATTGTATCCATACATGGGTGGGGCGCCAAGGACCTGAACACCAAAGTGATATGCCGGCTCATCAAAATTTGAGCTGTAATTGCGATAACTTTCATTTTTTCCAATCCTGCAGGCCATTTTTTAGGGCCAAGACGACCCTTTTTGGGCTCAAAATTTTCCGCGGACGTGATCCTGTGTATGCACGTATGTAAAATCCTCCAGATCGTAAAAACTAGAAGTCCTATCACCTCAATTCCCCAATAGCTTTCCAACGCCTATGAAAATGACGAAATCGGAGCTTGTTCTCACTTGCTTTGAGAGTCTCGATCAATTCGGACTCTAGGTTGATTTTTGTATTTTCTTTGATCACCGTTTCTTCGCGAGAGTTGGCCTAACACCCTATTGTATCCATACATGGGTGGGGCGCCCAGGACCTGAACACCAAAGTGATATGCCGGCTCATCAAAATTTGAGCTGTAATTGTGATAACTTTCATTTTTTCCAATCCTGCAGGCCATTTTTGAGGGCCAAGACGACCCTTTTTGGGCTCAGAATTTTCCACGCACGTGATCCTGTGTGTGCATGTATGTAAAATCCTGCAGATCGTAAAAACTAGAAGTCCTATCACCTCAATTCCCCAATAGCTTTCCAACGCCTATGAAAATGACGAAATCGGAGCTTGTTCTCACTTGCTTTGAGAGTCTCGATCAATTCGGACTCTAGGTTGATTTTTGTATTTTCTTTGATCACCGTTTCTTCACGAGAGTTGGCCTAACACCCTATTGTATCCATACATGGGTGGGGCGCCCAGGACCTGAACACCAAAGTGATATGCCGGCTCATCAAAATTTGAGCTGTAATTGCGATAACTTTCATTTTTTCCAATCCTGCAGGCCATTTTTGAGGGCCAAGACGACCCTTTTTGGGCTCGGAATTTTCCACGCACGTGATCCTGTGTGTGCACGTATGTAAAATCCTCCAGATCGTAAAAACTAGAAGTCCTATCACCTCAATTCCCCAATAGCTTTCCAACGCCTATGAAAATGACGAAATCGGAGCTTGTTCTCACTTGCTTTGAGAGTCTCGATCAATTCGGACTCTAGGTTGATTTTTGTATTTTCTTTGATCACCGTTTCTTCGCGAGAGTTGGCCTAACACCCTATTGTATCCATACATGGGTGGGGCGCCCAGGACCTAAACACCAAAGTGATATGCCGGCACATCAAAATTTGAGCTGTAATTGCGATTACTTTCATTTTTTCCAAACCTGCAGGCCATTTTTGAGCGCCAAGACGACCCTTTTTGGGCTCAGAATTTTCCACGCACGTGATCCTGTGTGTGCACGTATGTAAAATCCTCCAGATCGTAAAAACTAGAAGTCCTATCACCTCAATTCCCCAATAGCTTTCCAACGCCTATGAAAACGACGAAATCGGTGGTTGTTCTCACTTGCTTTGAGAGTCTCGATCAATTCGGACTCTAGGTTGATTTTTGTATTTTCTTTTATCACCGTTTCTTCGCGAGAGTTGGCCTAACACCCTATTGTATCCATACATGGGTGGGGCGCCAAGGACCTGAACACCAAAGTGATATGCCGGCTCATCAAAATTTGAGCTGTAATTGCGATAACTTTCATTTTTTCCAATCCCGCGGGCCATTTTTGAGGGCCAAGACGACCCTTTTTGGTCTCAAAATTTTCCGCGCACGTGATCCTGTGTGTGCACGTATGTAAAATCCTCCAGATCGTAAAAACTAGAAGTCCTATCACCTCAATTCCCCAATAGCTTTCCAACGCCTATGAAAATGACGAAATCGGAGCTTGTTCTCACTTGCTTTGAGAGTCTCGATCCATTCGGACTCTAGGTTGATTTTTGTATTTTCTTTGATCACCGTTTCTTCGCGAGAGTTGGCCTAACACCTTATTGTATCCATACATGGGTGGGGTGCCCAGGACCTGAACACCAAAGTGATATGCCGGCTCATCAAAATTTGAGCTGTAATTGCGATAACTTTCATTTTTTCCAATCCTGCAGGCCATTTTTGAGGGCCAAGACGACCCTTTTTGGGCTCAAAATTTTCCGCGCACGTGATCCTGTGTGTGCACGTATGTAAAATCCTCCAGATCATAAAAACTAGAAGTCCTATCACCTAAATTCCCCAATAGCTTTCCAACGCCTATGAAAACGACGAAATCGGTGCTTGTTCTCACTTGCTTTGAGAGTCTCGATCAATTCGGACTCTAGGTTGATTTTTGTATTTTCTTTGATCACCGTTTCTTCGCGAGAGTTGGCCTAACACCCTATTGTATCCATACATGGGTGGGGTGCCAAGGACCTGAACACCAAAGTGATATGCCGGCTCATCATAATTTGAGCTGTAATTGCGATAACTTTCATTTTTTCCAATCCTGCAGGCCATTTTTGAGGGCCAAGACGACCCTTTTTGGTCTCAAAATTTTCCGCACGTGTTCCTGTGTGTGCACGTATGTAAAATCCTCCAGATCGTAAAAACTAGAAGTCCTATCACCTCAATTCCCCAATAGCTTTCCAACGCCTATGAAAATGACGAAATCGGAGCTTGTTCTCACTTGCTTTGAGAGTCTCGATCAATTCAGACTCTAGGTTGATTTTTGTATTTTCTTTTATCACCGTTTCTTCGCGAGAGTTGGCCTAACACCCTATTGTCTCCATACATGGGTGGGGCGCCCAGGACCGAAACACCAAAGTGATATGCCGGCTCATCAAAATTTGAGCTGTAATTGCGATAACTTTCATTTTTTCCAATCCTGCAGGCCATTTTTGAGGGCCAAGACGACCCTTTTTGGGCTCAAAATTTTCCGCGCACGTGATCCTGTGTGTGCACGTATGTAAAATCCTCCAGATCGTAAAAACTAGAAGTCCTATCACCTCAATTCCCCAATAGCTTTCCAACGCCTATGAAAATGACGAAATCGGAGCTTGTTCTCACTTGCTTTGAGAGTCTCGATCAATTCGGACTCTAGGTTGATTTTTGTATTTTCTTTGATCACCATTTCTTCGCGAGAATTGGCCTAACACCCTATTGTATCCATACATGGGTGGGGCGCCCAGGACCTGAACACCAAAGTGATATGCCGGCTCATCAAAATTTGAGCTATAATTGCGATAACTTTCATTTTTTCCAATCCTGCAGGCCATTTTTGAGGGCCAAGACGACCCTTTTTGGGCTCAGAATTTTCCACGCACGTGATCCTGTGTGTGCAAGTATGTAAAATCCTCCAGATCGTAAAAACTAGAAGTCCTATCACCTCAATTCCCCAATAGCTTTCCAACGCCTATGAAAATGACGAAATCGGAGCTTGTTCTCACTTGCTTTGAGAGTCTCGATCAATTCGGACTCTAGGTTGATTTTTGTATTTTCTTTGATCACCGTTTCTTCGCGAGAGTTGGCCTAACACCCTATTGTATCCATACATGGGTGGGGCGCCCAGGACCTGAACACCAAAGTGATATGCCGGCTCATCAAAATTTGAGCTGTAATTGCGATAACTTTCATTTTTTCCAATCCTGCAGGCCATTTTTGAGGGCCAAGACGACCCTTTTTGGGCTCAGAATTTTCCACGCACGTGATCCTATGTGTACACGTATGTAAAATCCTCCAGATCATAAAAACTAGAAGTCCTATCACCTCAATTCCCCAATAGCTTTCCAACGCCTATGAAAACGACGAAATCGGTGCTTGTTCTCACTTGCTTTGAGAGTCTCGGTCAATTCGGACTCTAGGTTGATTTTTGTATTTTCTTTGATCACCGTTTCTTCGCGAGAGTTGGCCTAACACCCTATTGTATCCATACATGGGTGGGGCGCCAAGGACCTGAACACCAAAGTGATATGCCGGCTCATCAAAATTTGAGCTGTAATTGCGATAACTTTCATTTTTTCCAATCCTGCAGGCCATTTTTTAGGGCCAAGACAACCCTTTTTGGGCTCAGAATTTTCCACGCACATGATCCTGTGTGTGCACGTATGTAAAATCCTCCAGATCGTAAAAACTAGAAGTCCTATCACCTCAATTCCCGAATAGCTTTCTAACGCCTATGAAAACGACGAAATCGATGCTTGTTCTCACTTGCTTTGAGAGTCTCGATCAATTCAGACTCTAGGTTGATTTTTGTATTTTCTTTGATCACTGTTTCTTCGCGAGAGTTGGCCTAACACCCTATTGTATCCATACATGGGTGGGGCGCCAAGGACCAGAACACCAAAGTGATATGCCGGCTCATCAAAATTTGAGCTGTAATTGCGATAACTTTCATTTTTTCCAATCCTGCAGGCCATTTTTGAGGGCCAAGACGACCCTTTTTGGGCTCAAAATTTTCCGCGCACGTGATCCTGTGTGTGCACGTATGTAAAATCCTCCAGATCGTAAAAACTAGAAGTCCTATCACCTCAATTCCCCAATAGCTTTCCAACGCCTATGAAAATGACGAAATCGGAGCTTGTTCTCACTTGCTTTGAGAGTCTCGATCAATTCGGACTCTAGGTTGATTTTTGTATTTTGTTTGATCACCGTTTCTTCGGTAGAGTTGGCCCAACACCCTATTGTATGCATACATGGGTGGGGCGCCCAGGACCTGAACACCAAAGTGATATGCCGGCTCATCAAAATTTGAGCTGTAATTGCGATAACTTTCATTTTTTCCAATCCTGGAGGCCATTTTTGAGGGCCAAGACGACCCTTTTTGGGCTCAAAATTTTCCGCGCACGTGATCCTACGTGTGCACGTATGTAAAATCCTCCAGATCGTAAAAACTAGAAGTCCTATCACCTCAATTCCCCAATAGCTTTCCAACGCCTATGAAAATGACGAAATCGGAGCTTGTTCTCACTTGCTTTGAGAGTCTCGATCAATTCGGACTCTAGGTTGATTTTTGTATTTTCTTTGATCACCGTTTCTTCGCGAGAGTTGGCCTAACACCCTATTGTATCCATACATGGGTGGGGCGCCCAGGACCTGAACACCAAAGTGATATGCCGGCTCATCAAAATTTGAGCTGTAATTGCGATAACTTTCATTTTTTCGAATCCTGCAGGCCATTTTTGAGGGCCAAGACGACCCTTTTTGGTCTCAAAATTTTCCGCGCACGTGATCCTGTGTGTGCACGTATGTAAAATCCTCCAGATCGTAAAAACTAGAAGTCCTATCACCTCAATTCCCCAATAGCTTTCCAACGCCTATGAAAATGACGAAATCGGAGCTTGTTCTCACTTGCTTTGAGAGTCTCGATCAATTCGGACTCTAGGTTGATTTTTGTATTTTCTTTGATCACCGTTTCTTCGCGAGAGTTGGCCTAACACCCTATTGTATCCATACATGGGTGGGGCGCCCAGGACCTAAACACCAAAGTGATATGCCGGCACATCAAAATTTGAGCTGTAATTGCGATTACTTTCATTTTTTCCAAACCTGCAGGCCATTTTTGAGCGCCAAGACGACCCTTTTTGGGCTCAGAATTTTCCACGCACGTGATCCTGTGTGTGCACGTATGTAAAATCCTCCAGATCGTAAAAACTAGAAGTCCTATCACCTCAATTCCCCAATAGCTTTCCAACGCCTATGAAAACGACGAAATCGGTGGTTGTTCTCACTTGCTTTGAGAGTCTCGATCAATTCGGACTCTAGGTTGATTTTTGTATTTTCTTTGATCACCGTTTCTTCGCGAGAGTTGGCCTAACACCCTATTGTATCCATACATGGGTGGGGCGCCCAGGACCTGAACACCAAAGTGATATGCCGGCTCATCAAAATTTGAGCTGTAATTGCGATAACTTTCATTTTATCCAATCCTGCGGGCCATTTTTGAGGGCCAAGACGACCCTTTTTGGGCTCAGAATTTTCCACGCACGTGATCCTGTGTGTGCACGTATGTAAAATCCTCCAGATCGTAAAAACTAGAAGTCCTATCACCTCAATTCCCCAATAGCTTTCCAACGCCTATGAAAACGACGAAATCGGTGCTTGTTCTCACTTGCTTTGAGAGTCTCGATCAATTCGGACTCTAGGTTGATTTTTGTATTTTCTTTGATCACCGTTTCTTTGCGAGAGTTGTCCTAACACCCTATTGTATCCATACATGGGTGGGGCGCCAAGGACCTGAACACCAAAGTGATATGCCGGCAAATCATAATTTGAGCTGTAATTGCGATAACTTTCATTTTTTTCCAATCCTGCAGGCCATTTTTGAGGGCCAAGTCGACCCTTTTTGGGCTCAGAATTTTCCACGCACGTGATCCTGTGTGTGCACGTATGTAAAATCCTCCAGATCATAAAAACTAGATGTCCTATCACGTCAATTCCCCAATAGCTTTCCAACGCCTATGAAAACGACGAAATCGGTGCTTGTTCTCACTTGCTTTGAGAGTCTCGATCAATTCGGACTCTAGGTTGATTTTTGTATTTTCTTTGATCACCGTTTCTTCGCGAGAGTTGTCCTAACACCCTATTGTATCCATACATGGGTGGGGCGCCAAGGACCTGAACACCAAAGTGATATGCCGGCTCATCAAAATTTGAGCTGTAATTGCGATAACTTTCATTTTTTCCAATCCTGCAGGCCATTTTTGAGGGCCAAGACGACCCTTTTTGGTCTCAAAATTTTCCGCGCACGTGATCCTGTGTGTGCACGTATGTAAAATCCTCCAAATCGTAAACACTAGAAGTCCTATCACCTCAATTCCCCAATAGCTTTCCAACGCCTATGAAAACGACGAAATCGGTGCTTGTTCTCACTTGCTTTGAGAGTCTCGATCAATTCGGACTCTAGGTTGATTTTTGTATTTTCTTTGATCACCGTTTCTTCGCGAGAGTTGGCCTAACACCCTATTGTATCCATACATGGGTGGGGCGCCAAGGACCTGAACACCAAAGTGATATGCCGGCTCATCAAAATTTGAGCTGTAATTGCGATAACTTTCATTTTTTCTAATCTTGCATGCCATTTTTTAGGGCCAAGACGACCCTTTTTGGGCTCAAAATTTTCCGCGCACGTGATCCTGTGTGTGCACGTATGTAAAATCCTCCAGATCGTAAAAACTAGAAGTCCTATCAAATCAATTCCCCAATAGCTTTCCAACGCCTATGAAAATGACGAAATCGGAGCTTGTTCTCACTTGTTTTGAGAGTCTAGATCAATTCGGACTCTAGGTTGATTTTTGTATTTTCTTTGATCACCGTTTCTTCGCGAGAGTTGGCCTAACACCCTATTGTATCCATACATGGGTGGGGCGCCCAGGACCTGAACACCAAAGTGATATGCCGGCTCATCAAAATTTGAGCTGTAATTGCGATAACTTTCATTTTTTCCAATCCTGCAGGCCATTTTTGAGGGCCAAGACGACCCTTTTTGGTCACAGAATTTTCCACGCACGTGATCCTGTGTGTGCACGTATGTAAAATCCTCCAGATCATAAAAACTAGAAGTCCTATCACCTCAATTCCCCAATAGCTTTCCAACGCCTATGAAAACGACGAAATCGGTGCTTGTTCTCACTTGCTTTGAGAGTCTCGATCAATTCGGACTCTAGGTTGATTTTTGTATTTTCTTTGATCACCGTTTCTTCGCGAGAGTTGGCCTAACACCCTATTGTATCCATACATGGGTGGGGCGCCAAGGACCTGAACACCAAAGTCATATGCGGGCTCATCAAAATTTGAGCTGTAATTGCGATAACTTTCATTTTTTCCAATCCTGCAGGCCATTTTTGAGGGCCAAGACGACCCTTTTTGGGCTCAGAATTTTCTGCGCACGTGATCCTGTGTGTGCACGTATGTAAAATCCTCCAGATCTTAAAAACTAGAAGTCCTATCACCTCAATTCCCCAATAGCTTTCCAACGCCTATGAAAATGACGAAATCGGAGCTTGTTCTCACTTGCTTTGAGAGTCTCGATCAATTCGGACTCTAGGTTGATTTTTGTATTTTCTTTGATCACCGTTTCTTCGCGAGAGTTGGCCTAACACCCTATTGTATCCATACATGGGTGGGGCGCCCAGGACCTGAACACCAAAGTGATATGCTGGCTCATCAAAATTTGAGATGTAATTCCGATGACTTTCATTTTTTCCAATCCTGCAGGCCATTTTTGAGGGCCAAGACGACCCTTTTTGGGATCAAAATTTTCTGCGCACGTGATCCTGTGTGTGCACGTATGTAAAATCCTCCAGATCGTAAAAACTAGAAGTCCTATCACCTCAATTCCCCAATAGCTTTCCAACGCCTATGAAAATGACGAAATCGGTGCTTGTTCTCACTTGCTTTGAGAGTCTCGATCAATTCGGACTCTAGGTTGATTTTTGTATTTTCTTTGATCACCGTTTCTTCGCGAGAGTTGGCCTAACACCCTATTGTATCCATACATGGGTAGGGCGCCAAGGACCTGAACACCAAAGTGATATGACGGCTCATCAAAATTTGAGCTGTAATTGCGATAACTTTCATTTTTTCCAATCCTGCAGGCCATTTTTGAGGGCCAAGACGACCCTTTTTGGGCTCAGAATTTTCCCCGCACGTGATCCTATGTGTGCACGTATGTAAAAACCTCTAGATCATAAAAACTAGAAGTCCTATCACCTCAATTCCCCAATAGCTTTCCAACGCCTATGAAAATGACGAAATCGGAGCTTGTTCTCACTTGCTTTGAGGGTCTCGATCAATTCGGACTCTAGGTTGATTTTTGTATTTTCTTTGATCACCGTTTCTTCGCGAGAGTTGGCCTAACACCCTATTGTATCCATACATGGGTGGGGCACCCAGGACCTGAACACCAAAGTGATATGCCGGCTCATCAAAATTTGAGCTGTAATTCCGATAACTTTCATTTTTTCCAATCCTGCAGGCCATTTTTGAGGGCCAAGACGACCCTTTTTGGGATCAAAATTTTCCGCGCACGTGATCCTGTGTGTGCACGTATGTAAAATCCTCCAGATCGTAAAAACTAGAAGTCCTATCACCTCAATTCCCCAATAGCTTTCCAACGCCTATGAAAATGACGAAATCGGAGCTTGTTCTCACTTGCTTTGAGAGTCTCGATCAATTCGGACTCTAGGTTGATTTTTGTATTTTCTTTGATCACCGTTTCTTCGCGAGAGTTGGCCTAACACCCTATTGTATCCATACATGGGTGGGGCGCCCAGGACCTAAACACCAAAGTGATATGCCGGCACATCAAAATTTGAGCTGTAATTGCGATTACTTTCATTTTTTCCAAACCTGCAGGCCATTTTTGAGCGCCAAGACGACCCTTTTTGGGCTCAGAATTTTCCACGCACGTGATCCTGTGTGTGCACGTATGTAAAATCCTCCAGATCGTAAAAACTAGAAGTCCTATCACCTCAATTCCCCAATAGCTTTCCAACGCCTATGAAAACGACGAAATCGGTGGTTGTTCTCACTTGCTTTGAGAGTCTCGATCAATTCGGACTCTAGGTTGATTTTGGTATTTTCTTTGATCACCGTTTCTTCGCGAGAGTTGGCCTAACACCCTATTGTATCCATACATGGGTGGGGCGCCCAGGACCTGAACACCAAAGTGATATGCCGGCTCATCAAAATTTGAGCTGTAATTGCGATAACTTTCATTTTATCCAATCATGCAGGCCATTTTTGAGGGCCAAGACGACCCTTTTTGGGCTCAGAATTTTCCCCGCACGTGATCCTGTGTGTGCACGTATGTAAAATCCTCCAGATCGTAAAAACTAGAAGTCCTATCACCTCAATTCCCCAATAGCTTTCCAACGCCTATGAAAACGACGAAATCGGTGCTTGTTCTCACTTGCTTTGAGAGTCTCGATCAATTCGGACTCTAGGTTGATTTTTGTATTTTCTTTGATCACCGTTTCTTCGCGAGAGTTGTCCTAACACCCTATTGTATCCATACATGGGTGGGGCGCCAAGGACCTGAACACCAAAGTGATATGCCGGCTCATCAAAATTTGAGCTGTAATTGCGATAACTTTCATTTTTTCCAATCCTGCAAGCCATTTTTGAGGGCCAAGACGACCCTTTTTGGGCTCAGAATTTTCCACGCACGTGATCCTGTGTGTGCACGTATGTAAAATCCTCCGGATCATAAAAACTAGAAGTCCTATCACCTCAATTCCCCAATAGCTTTCCAACGCCTATGAAAACGACGAAATCGGTGCTTGTTCTCACTTGCTTTGAGAGTCTCGATCAATTCGGACTCTAGGTTGATTTTTGTATTTTCTTTGATCACCGTTTCTTCGCGAGAGTTGGCCTAACACCCTATTGTATCCATACATGGGTGGGGCGCCAAGGACCTGAACACCAAAGTGATATGCCGGCTCATCAAAATTTGAGCTGTAATTGCGATAACTTTCACTTTTTCCAATCCTGCAGGCCATTTTTTAGGGCCAAGACGACCCTTTTTGGGCTCCGCGCACGTGATCCTGTGTGTGCACGTATGTAAAATCCTCCAGATCATAAAAACTAGAAGTCCTATCACCTCAATTCCCCAATAGCTTTCCAACGCCTATGAAAATGACGAAATCGGAGCTTGTTCTCACTTGCTTTGAGAGTCTCGATCAATTCGGACTCTAGGTTGATTTTTGTATTTTCTTTGATCACCGTTTCTTCGCGAGAGTTGGCCTAACACCCTATTGTATCCATACATGGGTGGGGTGCCCAGGACCTGAACACCAAAGTGATATGCCGGCTCATCAAAATTTGAGATGTAATTGCGATAACTTTAATTTTTTCCAATCCTGCAGGCCATTTTTTAGGGCCAAGACGACCCTTTTTGGGCTCAGAATTTTCCACGCACGTGATCCTATGTGTGCACGTATGTAAAATCCTCTAGATCGTAAAAACTAGAAGTCCTATCACCTCAATTCCCCAATAGCTTACCAACGCCTATGAAAACGACGAAATCGGTGCTTGTTCTCACTTGCTTTGAGAGTCTCGATCAATTCGGACTCTAGGTTGATTTTTGTATTTTCTTTGATCACCGTTTCTTCGCGAGAGTTGGCCTAACACCCTATTGTATCCATACATGGGTGGGGCGCCAAGGACCTGAACACCAAAGTGATATGCCGGCTCATCAAAATTTGAGCTGTAATTGCGATAACTTTCATTTTTTCCAATCCCGCAGGCCATTTTTGAGGGCCATGACGACCCTTTTTGGTCTCAAAATTTTCCGCGCACGTGATCCTGTGTGTGCACGTATGTAAAATCCTCCAGATCGTAAAAACTAGAAGTCCTATCACCTCAATTCCCCAATAGCTTTCCAACGCCTATGAAAACGACGAAATCGGAGCTTGTTCTCACTTGCTTTGAGAGTCTCGATCAATTCGGAATCTAGGTTGATTTTTGTATTTTCTTTGATCACCGTTTCTTCGTGAGAGTTGGCTTAACACCCTATTGTATCCATACATGGGTGGGGCGCCAAGGACCTGAACACCAAAGTGATATGCCGGCTCATCAAAATTTGAGCTATAATTGCGATAACTTTCATTTTTTCCAATCCTGCAAGCCATTTTTGAGGGCCTAGACTACCCTTTTTGGGCTCAGAATTTTCCACGCACGTGATCCTGTGTGTGCACGTATGTAAAATCCTCCAGATCATAAAAACTAGAAGTCCTATCACCTCAATTCCCCAATAGCTTTCCAACGCCTATGAAAACGACGAAATCGGTGCTTGTTCTCACTTGCTTTGAGAGTCTCGATCAATTCGGACTCTAGGTTGATTTTTGTATTTTCTTTGATCACCGTTTCTTCGCGAGAGTTGGCCTAACACCCTATTATATCCATACATGGGTGGGGCGCCAAGGACCTGAACACCAAAGTGATATGCCGGCTCATCAAAATTTGAGCTGTAATTGCGATAACTTTCATTTTTTCCAATCCTGCAGGCCATTTTTGAGGGCCAAGACGACCCTTTTTGGGCTCAAAATTTTCCGCGCACGTGATCCTGTGTGTGCACGTATGTAAAATCCTCCAGATAGTAAAAACTAGAAGTCCTATCACCTCAATTCCCCATTAGCTTTCCAACGCCTATGAAAATGACGAAATCGGAGCTTGTTCTCACTTGCTTTGAGAGTCTCGATCAATTCGGACTCTAGGTTGATTTTTGTATTTTCTTTGATCACCGTTTCTTCGCGAGAGTTGGCCTAACACCCTATTGTATCCATACATGGGTGGGGCGCCCAGGACCTGTACACCAAAGTGATATGCCGGCTCATCAAAATTTGAGCTGTAATTGCGATAACTTTCATTTTTTCCAATCCTGCAGGCCATTTTTGAGGGCCAAGACGACCCTTTTTGGCTCAGAATTTTCCACGCACGTGATCCTGTGTGTGCACGTATGTAAAATCCTCTAGATCGTAAAAACTAGAAGTCCTATCACCTCAATTCCCCAATAGCTTTCCAACGCCTATGAAAACGACGAAATCGGTGCTTGTTCTCACTTGCTTTGAGAGTCTCGATCAATTCGGAATCTAGGTTGATTTTTGTATTTTCTTTTATCACCGTTTCTTCGCGAGAGTTGGCCTAACACCCTATTGTATCCATACATGGGTGGGGCGCCAAGGACCTGAACACCAAAATGATATGCCGGCTCATCAAAATTTGAGCTGTAATTGCGATAACTTTCATTTTTTCCAATCCTGCAGGCCATTTTTGAGGGCCAAGACGACCCTTTTTGGGCTCAAAATTTTCCGCGCACGTGATCCTGTGTGTGCACGTATGTAAAATCCTCCAGATCGTAAAAACTAGAAGTCCTATCACCTCAATTCCCCAATAGCTTTCCAACGCCTATGAAAATGACGAAATCGGAGCTTGTTCTCACTTGCTTTGAGAGTCTCGATCAATTCGGACTCTAGGTTGATTTTTGTATTTTCTTTGATCACCGTTTCTTCGCGAGAGTTGGCCTAACACCCTATTGT
>LR738716.1:293482496-293492528 GCA_902687465.1 Secale cereale
TGAGCTGTAATTGCGATAACTTTCATTTTTTCCAATCCTGCAGGCCATTTTTGAGGGCCAAGACGACCCTTTTTGGGCTCAGAATTTTCCACGCACGTGATCCTGTGTGTGCACGTATGTAAAATCCTCCAGATCGTAAAAACTAGAAGTCCTATCACCTCAATTCCCCAATAGCTTTCCAACGCCTATGAAAACGACGAAATCGGTGCTTGTTCTCACTTGCTTTGAGAGTCTCGATCAATTCGGACTCTAGGTTGATTTTTTGTATTTTCTTTGATCACCGTTTCTTCGCGAGAGTTGGCCTAACACCCTATTATATCCATACATGGGTGGGGCGCCCAGCACCTGAACACCAAAGTGATATGCCGGCTCATCAAAATTTGAGCTATAATTGCGATAACTTTCATTTTTTCCAATCCTGCAGGCCATTTTTGAGGGCCAAGACGACCTTTTTTGGGCTCAGAATTTTCCACGCACGTGATCCTGTGTGTGCACGTATGTAAAATCCTCCAGATTGTAAAAACTAGAAGTCCTATCACCTCAATTCCCCAATAGCTTTACAACGCCTATGAAAACGACGAAATCGGTGCTTGTTCTCACTTGCTTTGAGAGTCTCGATCAATTCGGACTCTAGGTTGATTTTTGTATTTTCTTTGATCACCGTTTCTTCGCGAGAGTTGGCCTAACACCCTATTGTATCCATACATGGGTGGGGCGCCAAGGACCTGAACACCAAAGTGATATGCCGGCTCATCAAAATTTGAGCTGTAATTGCGACAACTTTCATTTTTTCCAATCCTGCAGGCCATTTTTGAGGGCCAAGACGACCCTTTTTGGCCTCAAAATTTTCCGCGCACGTGATCCTGTGTGTGCACGTATGTAAAATCCTCCAGATCATAAAAACTAGAAGTCCTATCACCTCAATTCCCCAATAGCTTTCCAACGCCTATGAAAATGACGAAATCGGAGCTTGTTCTCACTTGCTTTGAGAGTCTCGATCAATTCGGACTCTAGGTTGATTTTTGTATTTTCTTTGATCACCGTTTCTTCGCGAGAGTTGGCCTAACACCCTATTATATCCATACATGGGTGGGGCGCCCAGGACCTGAACACCAAAGTGATATGCCGGCTCATCAAAATTTGAGCTGTAATTGCGATAACTTTCATTTTTTCCAATCCTGCAGGCCATTTTTGAGGGCCAAGACGACCCTTTTTGGGCTCAGAATTTTCCACGCACGTGATCCTGTGTGTGCACGTATGTAAAATCCTCCAGATTGTAAAAACTAGAAGTCCTATCACCTCAATTCCCCAATAGCTTTCCAACACCTATGAAAATAACGAAATCGGAGCTTGTTCTCACTTGCTTTGAGAGTCTCGATCAATTCGGACTCTAGGTTGATTTTTGTATTTTCTTTGATCACCGTTTCTTCACGAGAGTTGGCCTAACACCCTATTGTATCCATACATGGGTGTGGCGCCCAGGACCTGAACACCAAAGTGATATGCCGGCTCATCAAAATTTGAGCTGTAATTGCGATAACTTTCATTTTTTCCAATCCTGCAGGCCATTTTTGAGGGCCAAGACGACCCTTTTTGGGCTCAGAATTTTCCGCGCACGTGATCCTGTGTGTGCACGTATGTAAAATCCTCCAGATCGTAAAAACTAGAAGTCCTATCACCTCAATTCCCCAATAGCTTTCCAACGCCTATGAAAACGACGAAATCGGTGCTTGTTCTCACTTGCTTTGAGAGTCTCGATCAATTCGGACTCTAGGTTGATTTTTGTATTTTCTTTGATCACCATTTCTTCGCAAGAGTTGGCCTAACACCCTATTGTATCCATACATGGGTGGGGCGCCAAGGACCTGAACACCAAAGTGATATGCCGGCTCATCAAAATTTGAGCTGTAATTGCGATAACTTTCATTTTTTCCAATCCTGCAGGCCATTTTTGAGGGCCAAGACGACCCTTTTTGGTCTCAAAATTTTCCGCGCACGTGATCCTGTGTGTGCATGTATGTAAAATCCTCCAGATCGTAAAAACTAGAAGTCCTATCACCTCAATTCCCCAATAGCTTTCCAACGCCTATGAAAACGACGAAATCGGTGCTTGTTCTCACTTGCTTTGAGAGTCTCGATCAATTCAGACTCTAGGTTGATTTTTGTATTTTCTTTGATCACCGTTTCTTCGCGAGAGTTGGCCTAACACCCTATTGTATCCATACATGGGTGGGGCGCCAAGGACCTGAACACCAAAGTGATATGCCGGCTCATCAAAATTTGAGCTGTAATTGCGACAACTTTCATTTTTTCCAATCCTGCAGGCCATTTTTGAGGGCCAAGACGACCCTTTTTGGTCTCAAAATTTTCCGCGCACGTGATCCTGTGTGTGCACGTATGTAAAATCCTCCAGATCATAAAAACTAGAAGTCCTATCACCTCAATTCCCCAATAGCTTTCCAACGCCTATGAAAATGACGAAATCGGAGCTTGTTCTCACTTGCTTTGAGAGTCTCGATCAATTCGGACTCTAGGTTGATTTTTGTATTTTCTTTGATCACCGTTTCTTCGCGAGAGTTAGCCTAACACCCTATTGTATCCATACATGGGTGGGGTGCCCAAGACCTGAACACCAAAGTGATATGCCGGCTCATCAAAATTTGAGCTGTAATTGAGATAACTTTCATTTTTTCCAATCCTGCAGGCCATTTTTGAGGGCCAAGACGACCCTTTTTGGGCTCAAAATTTTCCACGCACATGATCCTGTGTGTGCACGTATGTAAAATCCTCCAGATCGTAAAAACTAGAAGTCCTATCACCTCAATTCCCCAATATCTTTCCAAC
Organism: Secale cereale; assembly: GCA_902687465.1. Classification (NCBI taxonomy): domain Eukaryota; kingdom Viridiplantae; phylum Streptophyta; class Magnoliopsida; order Poales; family Poaceae; genus Secale; species Secale cereale. Next base: position 293,485,341 of record LR738716.1, read on the forward strand.
GCCTATGAAAACGACGAAATCGGAGCTTGTTCTCACTTGCTTTGAGAGTCTCGATCAATTCAGACTCTAGGTTGATTTTTGTATTTTCTTTGATCACCGTTTCTTCGCGAGAGTTGGCCTAACACCCTATTATATCCATACATGGGTGGGGCGCCCAGGACCTGAACACCAAAGTGATATGCCGGCTCATCAAAATTTGAGCTGTAATTGCGATAACTTTCATTTTTTCCAATCCTGCAGGCCATTTTTGAGGGCCAAGACGACCCTTTTTGGGCTCAGAATTTTCCACGCACGTGATCCTGTGTGTGCACGTATTTAAAATCCTCCAGATCGTAAAAAGTAGAAGTCCTATCACCTCAATTCCCCAATAGCTTTCCAACGCCTATGAAAACGACGAAATCGGTGCTTGTTCTCACTTGCTTTGAGAGTCTCGATCAATTCGGACTCTAGGTTGATTTTTGTATTTTCTTTGATCACCGTTTCTTCGCGAGAGTTGGCCTAACACCCTATTATATCCATACATGGGTGGGGCGCCCAGGACCTGAACACCAAAGTGATATGCCGGCTCATCAAAATTTGAGCTGTAATTGCGATAACTTTCATTTTTTCCAATCCTGCAGGCCATTTTTGAGGGCCAAGACGACCCTTTTTGGGCTTAGAATTTTCCACGCACGTGATCCTGTGTGTGCACGTATGTAAAATCCTCCAGATTGTAAAAACTAGAAGTCCTATCACCTCAATTCCCCAATAGCTTTACAACGCCTATGAAAACGACGAAATCGGTGCTTGTTCTCACTTGCTTTGAGAGTCTCGATCAATTCGGACTCTAGATTGATTTTTGTATTTTCTTTGATCACCGTTTCTTCGCGAGAGTTGGCCTAACACCCTATTGTATCCATACATGGGTGGGGCGCCAAGGACCTGAACACCAAAGTGATATGCCGGCTCATCAAAATTTGAGCTGTAATTGCGACAACTTTCATTTTTTCCAATCCTGCAGGCCATTTTTGAGGGCCAAGACGACCCTTTTTGGTCTCAAAATTTTCCGCGCACGTGATCCTGTGTGTGCACGTATGTAAAATCCTCCAGATCATAAAAACTAGAAGTCCTATCACCTCAATTCCCCAATAGCTTTCCAACGCCTATGAAAATGACGAAATCGGAGCTTGTTCTCACTTGCTTTGAGAGTCTCGATCAATTCGCACTCTAGGTTGATTTTTGTATTTTCATTGATCACCGTTTCTTCGCGAGAGTTGGCCTAACACCCTATTGTATCCATACATGGGTGGGGCGCCCAGGACCTGAACACCAAAGTGATATGCCGGCCCATCAAAATTTGAGCTGTAATTGCGATAACTTTCATTTTTTCCAATCCTGCAGGCCATTTTTGAGGGCCAAGACGACCCTTTTTGGTCTCAGAATTTTCCACGCACGTGATCCTGTGTGTGCACGTATATAAAATCCTCCAGATCGTAAAAACTAGAAGTCCTATCACCTCAATTCCCCAATAGCTTTCCAACGCCTATGAAAATGACGAAATCGGAGCTTGTTCTCACTTGCTTTGAGAGTCTCGATCAATTCGGACTCTAGGTTGATTTTTGTATTTTCTTTGATCACCGTTTCTTCGCGAGAGTTGGCCTAACACCCTATTGTATCCATACATGGGTGGGGCGCCCAGGACCTAAACACCAAAGTGATATGCCGGCTCATCAAAATTTGAGCTGTAATTGCGATAACTTTAATTTTTTCCAATCCTGCTGGCCATTTTTTAGGGCCAAGACGACCCTTTTTGGGCTCAGAATTTTCCACGCACGTGATCCTGTGTGTGCACGTATGTAAAATCCTCCAGATCGTAAAAACTAGAAGTCCTATCACCTCAATTCCCCAATAGCTTTCCAACGCCTATGAAAACGACGAAATCGGTGCTTGTTCTCACTTGCTTTGAGAGTCTCGATCAATTCGGACTCTAGGTTGATTTTTGTATTTTCTTTGATCACCGTTTCTTCGTGAGAGTTGGCCTAACACCCTATTGTATCCATACATGGGTGGGGCGCCAAGGACCTGAACACCAAAGTGATATGCCGGCTCATCAAAATTTGAGCTGTAATTGCGATAACTTTCATTTTTTCCAATCCTGCAAGCCATTTTTGAAGGCCTAGACTACCCTTTTTGGGCTCAAAATTTTCCGCGCACATGATCCTGTGTGTGCACGTATGTAAAATCCTCCCGATCGTAAAAACTAGAAGTCCTATCACCTCAATTCCCCAATAGCTTTCCAACGCCTATGAAAACGACGAAATCGGAGCTTGTTCTCACTTGCTTTGAGAGTCTCGATCAATTCGGAATCTAAGTTGATTTTTGTATTTTCTTTGATCACCGTTTCTTCGCGAGAGTTGGCCTAACACCCTATTGTATCCATACATGGGTGGGGCGCCAAGGACCTGAACACCAAAGTGATATGCCGGCTCATCAAAATTTGAGCTGTAATTGCGATAACTTTCATTTTTTCCAATCCTGCAGGCCATTTTTGAGGGCCAAGACGACCCTTTTTGGTCTCAAAATTTTCCGCGCACGTGATCCTGTGTGTGCATGTATGTAAAATCCTCCAGATCATAAAAACTAGAAGTCCTATCACCTCAATTCCCCAATAGCTTTCCAAAGCCTTTGAAAATGACGAAATCCGAGCTTGTTCTCACTTGCTTTGAGAGTCTCGATCAATTCGGACTCTAGGTTGATTTTTGTATTTTCTTTGATCACCGTTTCTTCGCGAGAGTTGGCCTAACACCCTATTGTATCCATACATGGGTGGGGCGCCCAGGACCTGAACACCAAAGTGATATGCCGGCTCATCAAAATTTGAGCTGTAATTGCGATAACTTTCATTTTTTCCAATCCTGCAGGCCATTTTTGAGGGCCAAGACGACCCTTTTTGGGCTCAGAATTTTCCACGCACGTGATCATGTGTGTGCACGTATGTAAAATCCTCCAGATCGTAAAAACTAGAAGTCCTATCACCTCAATTCCCCAATAGCTTTACAACGCCTATGAAAACGACGAAATCGGTGCTTGTTCTCACTTGCTTTGAGAGTCTCGATCAATTCGGACTCTAGGTTGATTTTTGTATTTTCTTTGATCACCGTTTCTTCGCGAGAGTTGGCCTAACACCCTATTGTATCCATACATGGGTGGGGCGCCAAGGACCTGAACACCAAAGTGATATGCCGGCTCATCAAAATTTGAGCTGTAATTGCGATAACTTTCATTTTTTCCAATCCTGCAGGCCATTTTTTAGGGCCAAGACGACCCTTTTTGGGCTCAAAATTTTCCGCGCATGTGATCCTGTGTGTGCACGTATGTAAAATCCTCCAGATCATAAAAATAGAAGTCCTATTACCTCAATTCCCCAATAGCTTTCCAACGCCTATGAAAACGACGAAATCGGTGCTTGTTCTCACTTGCTTTGAGAGTCTCGATCAATTCGGACTCTAGGTTGATTTTTGTATTTTCTTTGATCACCGTTTCTTTGCGAGAGTTGGCCTAACACCCTATTGTATCCATACATGGGTGGGGCGCCAAGGACCTGAACACCAAAGTGATACGCCGGCTCATCAAAATTTGAGCTGTAATTGCGATAACTTTCATTTTTTCCAATCCTGCAGGCCATTTTTGAGGGCCAAGACGACCCTTTTTGGGCTCAGAATTTTCCACGCACGTGATCCTGTGTGTGCACGTATGTAAAATCCTCCAGATCATAAAAAATAGAAGTCCTATCACCTCAATTCCCCAATAGCTTTACAACGCCTATGAAAACAACGAAATCGGTGCTTGTTCTCACTTGCTTTGAGAGTCTCGATCAATTCGGACTCTAGGTTGATTTTTGTATTTTCTTTGATCACCGTTTCTTCGCGAGAGTTGGCCTAACACCCTATTGTATCCATACATGGGTGGGGCGCCAAGGACCTGAACACCAAAGTGATATGCCGGCTCATCAAAATTTGAGCTGTAATTGCGATAACTTTCATTTTTTCCAATCCTGCAGGCCATTTTTGAGGGCCAAGACGACCCTTTTTGGGCTCAGAATTTTCCACGCACGTGATCCTGTGTGTGCACGTATGTAAAATCCTCCAGATCATAAAAACTAGAAGTCCTATCACCTCAATTCCCCAATAGCTTTCCAACGCCTATGAAAACGACGAAATCGGTCCTTGTTCTCACTTGCTTTGAGAGTCTCGATCAATTCGGACTCTAGGTTGATTTTTGTATTTTCTTTGATCACCGTTTCTTCGCGAGAGTTGGCCTAACACCCTATTGTATCCATACATGGGTGGGGCGCCCAGGACCTGAACACCAAAGTGATATGCCGGCTCATCAAAATTTGAGCTGTAATTGCGATAACTTTCATTTTTTCCAATCCTGCAGGCCATTTTTGAGGGCCAAGACGACCCTTTTTGGGCTCAGAATTTTCCACGCACGTGATCCTGTGTGTGCACGTATGTAAAATCCTCCAGATCATAAAAACTAGAAGTCCTATCACCTCAATTCCCTAATAGCTTTACAACGCCTATGAAAACGACGAAATCGGTGCTTGTTCTCACTTGCTTTGAGAGTCTCGATCAATTCGGACTCTAGGTTGATTTTTGTATTTTCTTTGATCACCGTTTCTTCGCGAGAGTTGGCCTAACACCCTATTGTATCCATACATGGGTGGGGCGCCAAGGACCTGAACACCAAAGTGATATGCCGGCTCATCAAAATTTGAGCTGTAATTGCGATAACTTTCACTTTTTCCAATCCTGCAGGCCATTTTTGAGGGCCAAGACGACCCTTTTTGGTCTCAAAATTTTCCGCGCACGTGATCCTGTGTGTGCATGTATGTAAAATCCTCCAGATCGTAAAAACTAGAAGTCCTATCACCTCAATTCCCCAATAGCTTTCCAACGCCTATGAAAATGACGAAATCGGAGCTTGTTCTCACTTGCTTTGAGAGTCTCGATCAATTCGGACTCTAGGTTGATTTTTGTATTTTCTTTGACCACCGTTTCTTCACGAGAGTTGGCCTAACACCCTATTGTATCCATACATAGGTGGGGCGCCCAGGACCTGAACACCAAAGTGATATGCCGGCTCATCAAAATTTGAGCTGTAATTGCGATAACTTTCATTTTTTCCAATCCTGCAGGCCATTTTTGAGGGCCAAGACGACCCTTTTTGGTCTCAAAATTTTCCGCGCACGTGATCCTGTGTGTGCATGTATGTAAAATCCTCCAGATCGTAAAAACTAGAAGTCCTATCACCTCAATTCCCCAATAGCTTTCCAACGCCTATGAAAATGACGAAATCGGAGCTTGTTCTCACTTGCTTTTAGAGTCTCGATCAATTCGGACTCTAGGTTGATTTTTGTATTTTCTTTGATCACCGTTTCTTCGCGAGAGTTGGCCTAACACCCTATTGTATCCATACATGGGTGGGGCGTCCAGGACCTGAACACCAAAGTGATATGCCGGCTCATAAAAATTTGAGCTGTAATTGCGATAACTTTCATTTTTTCCAATCCTGCAGGCCATTTTTGAGGGCCAAGACGACCCTTTTTGGGCTTAGAATTTTCCTCGCACATGATCCTGTGTGTGCACGTATGTAAAATCCTCCAGATCGTAAAAACTAGAAGTCCTATCACCTCAATTCCCCAATAGCTTTCCAACGCCTATGAAAACGACGAAATCGGTGCTTGTTCTCACTTGCTTTGAGAGTCTCGATCAATTCGGACTCTAGGTTGATTTTTGTATTTTCTTTGATCACCGTTTCTTTGCGAGAGTTGGCCTAACACCCTATTGTATCCATACATGGGTGGGGCGCCAAGGACCTGAACACCAAAGTGATACGCCGGCTCATCAAAATTTGGAGTAAATTGCAAAAAACCACCACAATTAGGGACCCTAATTCAAAAAACCACCACCATTCAGTTTTTTTTCAAAAAACCACCATCATTGTGCTGACAGTTTTCAGAAAACGCTAATTGACAGATTAGAGTGGTTTGATGCAGAATCTGACAGGTGGGTCCCGCTGACAGGTGCCACCTGGCTGGTGTGGAGACGGTGCCCACCACGCACGTCCTCACGGTGTAAGGTTTGACCGGTTCACGTTTTAGAAAGAAAAAAGGTTTCGCCGGTACATATCACAACCGCCGCGCCGCAGCGCACCCGCCGCCGGCCCGCGCCCGCCGGCAAGCCTGCCTTGCAGCGCCGCCACCCCGCGCCCGCCAGCAAGCTGTCTTGCAGCACCGCCGTCCCCTGCTACTGGGCCGCGCCATCACCGCCATTTCCCTTCCCCTGGGCGCGCCGCCGCCACCTGCTCCAGGTCGGGCCACCCGACGCCGTGGAGCACTCATCGGGTATGACTCCAGAGGCTTCGGGAGGTCGAAGAAGACCTAAGGAAGCTACGGCAAGATTCGGAGCCGGGGTCCAGCGATGGCGGCGAATCGGGCGTGGTGGCCGGCGGACAGAGCTCGGGAAGACGACGATGGTGCGGTTGATTGACGGCGGCTCGATGCAATTCCTTCGGTAGAGATAAGATAGAGGACGAGGCGGAGCTCCCTGACATGGTTGCGAGGCGAGACTGATACATTGGCCGCGGGAAGACTGACAAGCGCAGCAGCGGCAACACCATGCGTGTGGGTGCAGTGCCTATGCTTGTTGCTGCCGCTAGTGGGTGCAGTGCGTGTAGTGCCTGCTAGGAGGTCACCCAGCCCACCGCCGACCCGACCTGCGGCAACAACGCTGCTACCTCTAGCCACCTAGCCTTCCCTGCCTCCATCGGGGAGCACGGGCACCGCCGTGGCTGCCGGGGCTCGGCCAGCACGGGGAGGCGACAGGATCTTGGCCGAGCGTGCGCACCGCCGCGCGGGAAGGCGGCCATTGAGCGTCGACGGAGGAGGCAGGGTGGAAGGCGGCGAGGAGCTCCTCGCGACGGGATGGGTACCGGTGCGACTCCTCGTCCGAGCTCGAACCAGGACCTCGCCGCCGCCTACTCCGATGTGGAGCCCCTCCACAACGTCGCCGTTCTGCATCGTCCACCACCATAGCGGCCATGGGTGAGCCACGCTGCCGGTAGCGAGCTCTTCGGCAAGCTCACGAGCTGTTCGATGGAATGCCAAAGCAGGGATGGAGAGAGACGGGAGAGATGTGAGATGCT
>LR738716.1:293533695-293544568 GCA_902687465.1 Secale cereale
GGGGCGCCCGGGTCCTGAACACCAAAGGGATGTGCCGGCTCATCGAAATTTGAGTTGTAATTGCAATAACTTTCATTTTTTCCAATCCTGCAGGCCCTTTTTGAGGGCCCAGATGGCCCTTTTTGGGCTCGATATTTTCCGCGCATGTGATCCTGTGTGTGCACGTATGTAAAATCCTCCAGATCGCAAAAACTAGAAGTCCTATCAGCTCAATTTCCCAATAGCTTTCCAACGCCTATGAACACGACGAAATCGGAGCTTGTTCTCACTTGCTTTGAGAGTCTTGGTCAATTCGGAATCTAGGTTGATTTTTGTATTTTCTTTGCTCATCATTTCCTTGCGAGAGTTCGCCTAACACCCTATTGTATCCATACATGGGTGGGGCGCCCAGGGCCTGAACACCAATGGGATGTGCCGGCTCATCGAAATTTGGGCTGTAATTGTGATAACTTTCGTTTTCCCAATCCTGCAGGCCATTTTTGAGGGCCTAGACGACCCTTTTTGGGTTCAATATTTTCGGCACACGTGATCCTATGTGTGCACGTATGTAAAATCCTCCAAATCACAAAAACTAGAAGTCCTATCAGCTTTATTCCCAGATAGCTTTCCAACGCCTATGAAAACGATGAAATCGGAGCTTGTTCTCACTTGCTTTGAGAGTCTCGATCAATTCAGACTCTATATTGATTTTTGTATTTTCTTTTATCACCATTTCTTTGTGAGAGTTGACCTAAGACCCTATTGTATCCATACATGGGTGGGGCGCCCGGGTCCTGAACACCAAAGGGATGTGCCGGCTCATCGAAATTTGAGGTGTAATTGCAATAACTTTCGTTTTTTCCAATCCTGCAGGCCCTTTTTGAGGGCCCAGATGGCCCTTTTTGGGCTCGATATTTTCCGCGCATGTGATCCTGTGTGTGCACGTATGTAAAATCCTCCAGATCGCAAAAACTAGAAGTCCTATCAGCTCAATTTCCCAATAGCTTTCCAACGCCTATGAAAATGATGAAATCGGAGCTTGTTCTCACTTGCTTTGAGAGTCTCCATCAATTCAGACTCTAGGTTGATTTTAGTATTTTCTTTTATCACCGTTTCTTTGTGAGAGTTGACCTAAGACCCTATTGTATCCATACATGGGTGGGGCGCCCAGGGCCTGAACACTAAAGGGATGTGCTGGCTCATCAAAATTTGGGCTGTAATTGTGATAACTTTTATTTTTCCAATCCTGCAGGCCATTATTGAGGGCCCAGACGACCCTTTTTGGGCTCAATATTTTCGGCACACGTCATCCTACGTGTGCACGTATGTGAAATCCTCCAAATCACAAAAACTAGAAGTCCTATCAGCTTAACTCCCCAATAGCTTTCCAACGCCTATGAAAACGATGAAATCGGAGCTTGTTCTCACTTGCTTTGGGAGTCTCCATCAATTCAGACTCTATGTTGATTTTAGTATTTCTTTTATCACCGTTTCTTTGCGAGAGTTGACCTAAGACCCTATTGTATCCATACATGGGTGGGGCGCCCGGGTCCTGAACACCAAAGGGATGTGCCGGCTCATCGAAATTTGAGCTGTAATTGCAATAACTTTCGTTTTTTCCAATCCTGCAGGCCCTTTTTGAGGGCCCAGATGGGCCTTTTTGGGCTCGATATTTTCCGCGCATGTGATCCTGTGTGTGCACGTATGTAAAATCCTCCAGATCGCAAAAACTAGAAGTCCTATCAGCTCAATTCCTCAATAGCTTTCCAACGCCTATGAACACGACGAAATCGGAGCTTGTTCTCACTTGCTTTGAGAGTCTCGATCAATTCAGACTCTATATTGATTTTTGTATTTTCTTTTATCACCGTTTCTTTGCGAGAGTTGACCTAAGACCCTATTGTATCCATACATGGGTGGGGCGCCCGGGTCGTGAACACCAAAGGGATGTGCCGGCTCATCGAAATTTGAGTTGTAATTGCAATAACTTTCATTTTTTCCAATCCTGCAGGCCCTTTTTGAGGGCCCAGATGGCCCTTTTTGGGCTCGATATTTTCCGCGCATGTGATCCTGTGTGTGCACATATGTAAAATCCTCCAGATCGCAAAAACTAGAAGTCCTATCAGCTCAATTTCCCAATAGCTTTCCAACGCCTATGAACACGACGAAATCGGAGCTTGTTCTCACTTGCTTTGAGAGTCTTGGTCAATTCGGAATCTAGGTTGATTTTTGTATTTTCTTTGCTCACCATTTCCTTGCGAGAGTTCGCCTAACACCCTATTGTATCCATACATGGGTGGGGCGCCCAGGGCCAGAACACCAATGGGATGTGCCGGCTCATCGAAATTTGGGCTGTAATTGTGATAACTTTCGTTTTTCCAATCCTGCAGGCCATTTTTGAGGGCCTAGACGACCCTTTTTGGGTTCAATATTTTCGGCACACGTGATCCTATGTGTGCACGTATGTAAAATCCTCCAAATCATAAAAACTAGAAGTCCTATCAGCTTAATTCCCAGATAGCTTTCCAACGCCTATGAAAACGATGAAATCGGAGCTTGTTCTCACTTGCTTTGAGAGTCTCGATCAATTCAGACTCTATATTGATTTTTGTATTTTCTTTTATCACCATTTCTTTGTGAGAGTTGACCTAAGACCCTATTGTATCCATACATGGGTGGGGCGCCCGGGTCCTGAACACCAAAGGGATGTGCCGGCTCATCGAAATTTGAGGTGTAATTGCAATAACTTTCGTTTTATCCAATCCTGCAGGCCCTTTTTGAGGGCCCAGATGGCCCTTTTTGGGCTCGATATTTTCCGCGCATGTGATCCTGTGTGTGCACGTATGTAAAATCCTCCAGATCGCAAAAACTAGAAGTCCTATCAGCTCAATTTCCCAATAGCTTTCCAACGCCTATGAAAATGATGAAATCGGAGCTTGTTCTCACTTGCTTTGAGAGTCTCCATCAATTCAGACTCTAGGTTGATTTTAGTATTTTCTTTTATCACCGTTTCTTTGTGAGAGTTGACCTAAGACCCTATTGTATCCATACATGGGTGGGGCGCCCAGGGCCTGAACACTAAAGGGATGTGCTGGCTCATCAAAATTTGGGCTGTAATTGTGATAACTTTTATTTTTCCAATCCTGCAGGCCATTATTGAGGGCCCAGACGACCCTTTTTGGGCTCAATATTTTCGGCACACGTCATCCTACGTGTGCACGTATGTGAAATCCTCCAAATCACAAAAACTAGAAGTCCTATCAGCTTAACTCCCCAATAGCTTTCCAACGCCTATGAAAACGATGAAATCGGAGCTTGTTCTCACTTGCTTTGGGAGTCTCCATCAATTCAGACTCTATGTTGATTTTAGTATTTCTTTTATCACCGTTTCTTTGCGAGAGTTGACCTAAGACCCTATTGTATCCATACATGGGTGGGGCGCCCGGGTCCTGAACACCAAAGGGATGTGCCGGCTCATCGAAATTTGAGCTGTAATTGCAATAACTTTCGTTTTTTCCAATCCTGCAGGCCCTTTTTGAGGGCCCAGATGGCCCTTTTTGGGCTCGATATTTTCCGCGCATGTGATCCTGTGTGTGCACGTATGTAAAATACTCCAGATCGCAAAAACTAGAAGTCCTATCAGCTCAATTCCCCAATAGCTTTCCAACGCCTATGAACACGACGAAATCGGAGCTTGTTCCCACTTGCTTTGAGAGTCTCGGTCAATTCGGAATCTAGGTTGATTTTTGTATTTTCTTTGCTCACCGTTTCCTTGCGAGAGTTCGCCTAACACCCTATTGTATCCATACATGGGTGGGGCGCCCAGGGCCTGAACACCAATGGGATGTGCCGGCTCATCGAAATTTGGGCTGTAATTGTGATAACTTTCGTTTTTCCAATCCTGCAGGCCATTTTTGAGGGCCCAGACGACCCTTTTTGGGCTCAATATTTTTGGCACACGTGATCCTACGTGTGCACGTATGTAAAATCCTCTGAATCACAAAAACTAGAAGTCCTATCAGCTTAATTCCCCAATAGCTTTCCAACGCCTATGAAAACGATGAAATCAGAGCTTGTTCTCACTTGCTTTGAGAGTCTCGATCAATTCAGACTCTATATTGATTTTTGTATTTTCTTTTATCACCATTTCTTTGCGAGAGTTGACCTAAGACCCTATTGTATCCATACATGGGTGGGGCGCCCGGGTCCTGAACACCAAAGGGATGTGCCGGCTCATCGAAATTTGAGCTGTAATTGCAATAACTTTCGTTTTTTCCAATCCTGCAGGCCCTTTTTGAGGGCCCAGATGGCCCTTTTTGGGCTCGATATTTTCCGCGCATGTGATCCTGTGTGTGCACGTATGTAAAATCCTCCAGATCGCAAAAACTAGAAGTCCTATCAGCTCAATTCCCCAATAGCTTTCCAACGCCTATGAACACGACGAAATCGGAGCTTGTTCTCACTTGCTTTGAGAGTCTTGGTCAATTCGGAATCTAGGTTGATTTTTGTATTTTCTTTGCTCACCGTTTCCTTGCGAGAGTTGGCCTAACACCCCATTGTATCCATACATGGGTGGGGCGCCCAGGGCCTGAACACCAAAGGGATGTGCCGGCTCATCGAAATTTGGGCTGTAATTGTGATAACTTTTGTTTTTCCAATCCTGCAGGCCATTTTTGAGGGCCCAGACGACCCTTCTTGGGCTCAATATTTTCGGCACACGTGATCCTACGTGTGCACGTATCTAAAATCCTCCAAATCACAAAAACTAGAAGTCCTATCAGCTTAATTCCACAATAGGTTTCCAACGCCTATGAAAACGATGAAATCGGAGCTTGTTCTCACTTGCTTTGAGAGTCTCGATCAATTCAGGCTCTATGTTGATTTTAGTATTTTCTTTTATCACCGTTTCTTTGCGAGAGTTGACCTAAGACCCTATTGTATCCATACATGGGTGGGGCGCCCGGGTCCTGAACACCAAAGGGATGTGCCGGCTCATCGAAATTTGAGCTGTAATTGCAATAACTTTCGTTTTTTCCAATCCTGCAGGCCCTTTTTGAGGGCCCAGATGGCCCTTTTTGGGCTCGATATTTTCCGCGCATGTGATCCTGTGTGTGCACGTATGTAAAATCCTCCAGATCGCAAAAACTAGAAGTCCTATAAGCTCAATTCCCCAGTAGCTTTCCAACGCCTGTGAACACGACGAAATCGGAGCTTGTTCTCACTTGCTTTGAGAGTCTGGGTCAATTCGGAATCTAGGTTGATTTTTGTATTTTCTTTGCTCACCGTTTCCTTGCGAGAGTTGGCCTAACACCCTATTGTATCCATACATGGGTGGGGCACCCAGGGCCTGAACACTAAAGGGATGTGCCGGCTCATCGAAATTTGGGCTGTAATTGTGATAACTTTCGTTTTTCCAATCCTGCAGGCCATTATTGAGGGCCCAGACGACCCTTTTTGGGCTCAATATTTTCGGCACACGTGATCCTACGTGTGCACGTATGTAAAATCCTCCAAATCATAAAAACTAGAAGTCCTATAAGCTCAATTCCCTAATAGCTTTCCAACGCCTGTGAACACGACGAAATCGGAGCTTGTTCTCACTTGCTTTGAGAGTCTGGGTCAATTCGGAATCTAGGTTGATTTTTGTATTTTCTTTGCTCACCGTTTCCTTGCGAGAGTTGGCCTAACACCCTATTGTATCCATACATGGGTGGGGCGCCCAGGGCCTGAACACTAAAGGGATGTGCCGGCTCATCGAAATTTGGGCTGTAATTGTGATAACTTTCGTTTTTCCAATCCTGCAGGCCATTATTGAGGGCCCAGACGACCCTTTTTGGGCTCAATATTTTCGGCACACGTGGTCCTAGGTGTGCACGTATGTAAAATCCTCCAAATCACAAAAACTAGAAGTCCTATCAGCTTAACTCCCCAATAGCTTTCCAACGCCTATGAAAACGATGAAATCGGAGCTTGTTCTCACTTGCTTTGAGAGTCTCCATCAATTCAGACTCTATGTTGATTTTAGTATTTTCTTTTATCACCGTTTCTTTGCGAGAGTTGACCTAAGACCCTATTGTATCCATACATAGGTGGGGCGCCCGGGTCCTGAACACCAAAGGGATATGCCGGCTCATCGAAATTTGAGCTGTAATTGCAATAACTTTCGTTTTTTCCAATCCTGCAGGCCCTTTTTGAGGGCCCAGATGGCCCTTTTTGGGCTCGATATTTTCCGCGCATGTGATCCTGTGTGTGCACGTATGTAAAATCCTCCAGATCGCAAAAACTAGAAGTCCTATCAGCTCAATTCCCCAATAGCTTTCCAACGCCTATGAACACGACGAAATCGGACCTTGTTCTCACTTGCTTTGAGAGTCTCGGTCAATTCGGAATCTAGGTTGATTTTTGTATTTTCTTTGCTCACCGTTTCCTTGCGAGAGTTCGCCTAACACCCTATTGTATCCATACATGGGTGGGGCGCCCAGGGCCTGAACACCAATGGGATGTGCCGGCTCATCGAAAATTGGGCTGTAATTGTGATAACTTTCGTTTTTCCAATCCTGCAGGCCATTTTTGAGGGCCCAGACGACCCTTTTTGGGCTCAATATTTTCGGCACACGTGATCCTACGTGTGCACGTATGTAAAATCCTCCAAATCACAAAAACTAGAAGTCCTATCACCTCAATTCCCCAATAGCTTTCCAACGCCTATGAAAACGACGAAATCGGTGCTTGTTCTCACTTGCTTTGAGAGTCTCGATCAATTCGGACTCTAGGTTGATTTTTGTATTTTCTTTGATCACCGTTTCTTCGCGAGAGTTGGCCTAACACCCTATTGTATCCATACATGGGTGGGGCGCCAAGGACCTGAACACCAAAGTGATATGCCGGCTCATCAAAATTTGAGCTGTAATTGCGATAACTTTCATTTTTTCCAATCCTGCATGCCATTTTTGAGGGCCAAGACGACCCTTTTTGGTCTCAAAATTTTCCGCGCACGTGATCCTGTGTGTGCACGTATGTAAAATCCTCCAGATCATAAACACTAGAAGTCCTATCACCTCAATTCCCCAATAGCTTTCCAACGCCTATGAAAACGACGAAATCGGTGCTTGTTCTCACTTGCTTTGAGAGTCTCGATCAATTCGGACTCTAGGTTGATTTTTGTATTTTCTTTGATCACCATTTCTTCGCGAGAGTTGGCCTAACACCCTATTGTATCCATACATGGGTGGGGCGCCAAGGACCTGAACACCAAAGTGATATGCCGGCTCATCAAAATTTGAGCTGTAATTGCGATAACTTTCATTTTTTCCAATCCTGCAGGCCATTTTGAGGGCCAAGACGACCCTTTTTGGGCTCAGAATTTTCCACGCACGTGATCCTGTGTGTGCACGTATGTAAAATCCTCCAGATCGTAAAAACTAGAAGTCCTATCACCTCAATTCCCCAATAGCTTTCCAACGCCTATGAAAACGACGAAATCGGTGCTTGTTCTCACTTGCTTTGAGAGTCTCGATCAATTCGGACTCTAGGTTGATTTTTGTATTTTCTTTGATCACCGTTTCTTCGCGAGAGTTGGCCTAACACCCTATTGTATCCATACATGGGTGGGGCGCCAAGGACCTGAACACCAAAGTGATATGCCGGCTCATCAAAATTTGAGCTGTAATTGCGATAACTTTAATTTTTTCCAATCCTGCAGGCCATTTTTGAGGGCCAAGAGGACCCTTTTGTTGGGGAACGTTGCATGGGAAACAAAAAATTTTCCTACTGTTCACCAAGATCAATCTAGTAGATGCAACTACGAGGAAGGAGTGTGATCTACGTACCCTTGTAGATCGCTAAGCGGAAGCGTTATGAACGCGGATGATGGAGTCGTACTCGTCGCGATTCAGATCGCCGAAGACCTAGCACCGAAGCAACGGTGCCTCCGCGTTCTTCACACGTACGGCTCGGGGACGTCTCCTCCTTCTTGATCCAGCAAGGGGTGGAGGAGAGGTTGATGGAGAACCGGCAGCACGACGGCGTGGTGGTGATGGTGGAGAAGAACTCCAGCAGGGCTTCGCCTAAGCACCGCGGGAGAAGAAGATATGACGGGAGAGGGAGGGCAGCACCGAGGCACGAACTGTGTTGGCTGCCCTCCCTTTGCCCCACTATATATAGGGGGGTGGAGAGGCTAGGGCGCCCTAGGGTTTCCCCCTAGGGGCCGGCGGCCAGGGCAAGGGGAGGGGGGCGGCGGCCAGGGCAGGGGGAGGCGCCCAGGCCCTAGGGTTTCCCCCCTAGGTGCCTTGCCCCCCAAGTCCCAAGGGGTGCGGCCAGCCCTAGGGGGTCCCACCCCCTTAGCCGCATGGGGAGAGGGCCCAGGGGGGGCGCACAGCCCCCTGAGGGCTGTGGTGTCCCCCTTTGTGGCCCAATAGGCCCAGAACACCTTCCGGACCCCCGAAAACCTTCCCGGTACTCCGCCGATTTCCCGATGCTCCCCGGAACACTTCCGGTACTCCGAAACCTTTCATCCTATATATCAATCTTCGTCTCCGGACCATTCCGGAGACCCTCGTCATGTCCGGGATCTCATCCGGGACTCCGAACAACCTTCGGTAACCATGCACTCTTCTCACTAACAACCCTAGCGTCACCGAACGTTAAGTGTGTAGACCCTGCGGGTTCGGAAACCATGTAGACATGACCGAGACACTCCCAGGTCAATAACCAATAGCGGGATCTGGATACCCATATTGGTTCCCACATGCTTCTCGATGATCTCATCGGATGAACCACGATGTCAAGGATTCAGGCAATCCCGTATACAGTTCCCTTTGTCTCGTCGGTATGTTACTTGCCCGAGATTCGATCGTCGGTATCTCTATACCTAGTTCAATCTCGTTACCGGCAAGTCTCTTTACTCGTTACTGTAATACATAATCCCGTGACCAACTACTTAGTCACTCTGAGCTCATTGAGATGACGTATTACCGAGTGGGCCCGGAGATACCTCTCCGTCACAAGGAGTGACAAATCCCAGTCTCGATCCATGTCAACTCAACAGACACCCTCGGAGATACCTGTAGAGTACCTTTATAGTCACCCAGTTACGTTGCGACGTTTGGCACACACAAAGCACTCCTACGGTGTCAGTGAGTTACATGATCTCATGGTCATAGGAACTTACACTTGACATGCAGAAAACTATAGCGATAACTGACACGATCAAAAGCTATGTTAACGTTTGGGTCTCGTCCATCACATCATTCTCCTAATGATGTGATCCCGTTATCAAATGACAACTCATGTCTATGACCTGGAAACCGCGGTCATCTTTGATCAACGAGCTAGTCCTGTAGAGGCTCACTAGGGACACAAAGTCTGTCTATTCATCCACACGTGTATTTGAGTTTCCAATTAATACAGTTATAGCATGGATAATAAACGATTATCATGAACAAGGAAATATAATAATAACTCTTTTATTATTGCCTCTAGGGCATATTTCCAACAATCCTGTGTCTGCACGTATGTAAAATCCTCTAGATCGCAAAAACTAGAAGTCCTATCAGCTCAATTTCCCAATAGCTTTCCAACGCCTATGAAGACGACGAAATCGGAGCTTGTTCTCACTTGCTTTGAGAGTCTCGATCAATTCAGACTCTATATTCATTTTTGTATTTTCTTTTATCACCGTTTCTTTGCGAGAGTTGACCTAAGACCCTATTGTATCCATACATGGGTGGGGCGCCAGGGTCCTGAACACCAAAGGGATGTGCCGGCTCATCGAAATTTGAGTTGTAATTGCAATAACTTTCGTTTTTTCCAATCCTGCAGGCCCTTTTTGAGGGCCCAGATGGCCCTTTTTGGGCTCGATATTTTCCGCGCATGTGATCCTGTGTGTGCACGTATGTAAAATCCTCCAGATCGCAAAAACTATAAGTCCTATCAGCTCAATTCCCCAATAGCTTTCCAACGCCTATGAACACGACGAAATCGGAGCTTGTTCTCACTTGCTTTGAGAGTCTCGGTCAATTCGGAATCTAGGTTGATTTTTGTATTTTCTTTGCTCACCGTTTCCTTGCGAGAGTTCACCTAACACCCTATTGTATCCATACATGGGTGGGGCGCCCAGGGCCTGAACACCAATGGGATGTGCCGGCTCATCGAAATTTGGGCTGTAATTGTGATAACTTTCGTTTTTCCAATCCTGCAGGCCATTTTTGAGGGCCCAGACGACCCTTTTTGGGCTCAATATTTTCGGCACACGTGATCCTACGTGTGCACGTATGTAAAATCCTCCGAATCACAAAAACTAGAAGTCCTATCAGCTTAATTCCCCAATAGCTTTCCAACGCCTATGAAAACGATGAAATCGGAGCTTGTTCTCACTTGCTTTGAGAGTCTCGATCAATTCAGACTCTATATTGATTTTTGTATTTTCTTTTATCACCATTTCTTTGCGAGAGTTGACCTAAGACCCTATTGTATCCATACATGGGTGGGGCGCCCGGGTCCTGAACACCAAAGGGATGTGCCGGCTCATCGAAATTTGAGCTGTAATTGCAATAACTTTCGTTTTTCCAATCCTGCAGGCCATTTTTGAGGGCCTAGACGACCCTTTTTGGGCTCAATATTTTTGGCACACGTGATCCTACGTGTGCACATATGTAAAATCCTCCAAATCACAAAAACTAGAAGTCCTATCAGCTTAATTCCCCAATAGCTTTCCAACGCCTATGAAAACAATGAAATCGGAGCTTGTTCTCACTTGCTTTGAGAGTCTCGATTAATTCAGACCCTATATTGATTTTTGTATTTTCTTTTATCACCGTTTCTTTGCGAGAGTTGACCTAAGACCCTATTGTATCCATACATGGGTGGGGGCGCCCGGGTCCTGAACACCAAAGGG
>LR738716.1:293594353-293615634 GCA_902687465.1 Secale cereale
GCGCCACCTCTCCCTCTTTTCCTTGCCCTCTCTTCCTTCTTGGTGGACTCCTACTAGGAATAGGATTGCAATCCTATTCCTAGTAGGATTGCCCTAGCCGCACCATAGGAGGCCGGCCGGCCCTCCCCTCTTGCTCCTTTATATACGGGGGCAGGGGGGCACCCAAAGACACACAAGTTGAATTGCTCCAGCCGTGTGCGGTGCCCCCCTCCACAGAAACACACCTCGGTCATACCGTTGCAGTGCTTAAGCGAAGCCCTGCGCCGGTGAATACATCATATCCGTCACCACGCCGTCGTGCTGACGAAACTCTCCCGTGAAGCTCAACTGGATCAAGAGCTCGTGGGACGTCATCAAGCTGAATGTGTGCTGAACGCGGAGGTGCCGTACGTTCGGTGCTTGATCGGTTGAATCACGAAGAAGTTCGACTACATCAACCGCGTCACTTGACACTTCCGCTTCCGGTCTACGAGGGTACGTAGACACACTCTTCCCTCTCGTTGATATGCATCTGGTAGATAGATCTTGCGTGATCATAGGAAAATTTTAAAATACTACGTTCTCCAACACTCCCGATCTTGGAAGCACGACGGCGGCGGAACAGAGATGAGATCGCGAAAAAGGGTTCTGTCCTCGAGGGTTTCGGGACGCGAGCAATATATATGCAAAAGGGGGTCACCAGAGGCGGAGGTGGGGCCCCAGGCGCCCCCCTGGCGCGGCCAGGGGTGGGGCCGCGCCGGGTGGCCGCCTGGGCCAGCCCAGGCTCCCCTCTGGCCCTGCTTTGGTTTTTCTGGAAGCTCCCGATACGCTGATTTTTCCTGTATTTTTCCCGGAATTTTTAGGGCACTTTTAATATGGGGGAAACCTGAAATAGAAAAACAGCAGAAAACAGGAACTGGCACTGGGGTGCACTGAGTTAATAGGTTAGTCCAAATATGATCAAAAGTGTATGGAAGTGCATAAATATCATAGCAATATCACACAAAAGAGGCATGGAGAAAGCAGAAATTATAGATACGTTTTGGATGTATCACCCTGCTGCCACGGGAGGGTAGGACAAAAGATGTTAGGCAAGTTCTTTTCCATAAGCACGTATGACTATATTCGGAATAAATGCCTACATTGCATTGATGAACTGGAGCTAGTTCTGTGTCACCCTAGGTTATAACTTCGACATGATGAATTGCATCCGACGTAATTTCCCATCACCGATCCAATGCCTACGAGCTTTACCTATATTGCTAGCCGCTTATTTACTTTTCCGTTGCTACTATCACAAAAACTACAAAAACAT
The DNA here is from genome assembly GCA_902687465.1 of Secale cereale. NCBI lineage: Eukaryota > Viridiplantae > Streptophyta > Magnoliopsida > Poales > Poaceae > Secale > Secale cereale. The sequence continues at coordinate 293,595,648 of LR738716.1, forward strand.
TATCTTTAGTTTTATTGCTGCTACCGCCACTATCATATTACTGTGCTACTAAACTATCTTGCTGCAGATACTAAGTTTCCAGGTGTGGTTGAATTGACAACTCAACTGCTAATACTTAAGAGTATTCTTTGGCTCCCCTTGTGTCGAATCAATAAATTTGGGTTGAATACTTTACCCTCGAAAACTGTTGCGATCCCCTACACTTGTGGGTTATCAAGAATATTTTCTGGCGCTATTGCCGGGGAGCATAGCTCTATTCTTTAAGTCACTCGGGATTTATATCTGCTTATCACTATGAAGAATTTGAAGGACTCAAAAACCAAGATCTTACCCTCAACTACGAGGGGAGGTAAGGAACTTCCATCTAGCTCTGCACTTGATTCTCCTTCTGTTATGAGTAAACTTGCGACACCTACTCCTACTATTGAATCTGATATGTCGTATGTTCTCGATGATGCTACTTCTGCTATGTATGATGAAACTACCTCTATGCCTGATACTGTGCCACTAGGTGAATTTCTAGATGAACAAATTGCTAAGATTAGGGAGAGTGCAAATGTTGATGGTATTTATGAAAGTGATGATGAAACTACTCACAATAGATATGAATTGCATGTTGTGCCTGAGGGTTATGTTATGGATGAAGAAACTGCTAGAGACTTTCTTGCTTGCAATGATAGATATGATCTTAAGAAGTTATTAGCTAAGCTGAAAGAAAAGTCCTTGAATGCTAGAATGAAACATGACCCTGCTTTTGCTACTTCACCTATATGTGTCACTGATAAGGATTATGAATTGTCTGTTGATCCTAAGTTAATTACTTTGGTTGAATCTGATCCTTTCCATGGCTATGACTCTGAAACTGTTGTGGCACATCTTACCAAGTTGAATGATATAGCCACCCTGTTTACCAATGATGAAAAGATTCGCTATTACTATATCCTTAAGTTGTTTACGTTCTCGTTAAAGGGTGATGCTAAGACTTGGTTAAATTCTCTTGAGCCTGGTTGTGTGCATAGTCCCCTGGGTATGATGTATTACTTTTCTGCTAAATATTTTCCCGCTCATAAGAAACAAGCTGCCCTACGGGAAATTTATAACTTTGCTCAAACTGAAGAAGAGAGTCTCCCACAAGCTTGGGGGAGGCTTCTCCAGTTACTTAATGCATTGCCCGATCTTCCTCTTGAGATGCATGATATACTTGATGTCTTTTATAATGGAGTAACTGATGCTTCCAGAGACCACCTGGATAGTTGTGTTGGTTGTGTTTTCAGGGAAAGAACAGTTGAACAAGCTGAACTACTATTGAATAATATGCTAGCCAATGAAAATAATTGGACACTTCCCAAACCAGCCCCTAAGCCAACTCCGAAGAAAAGAGGTGTTCTATTTCTCAGTCCTGAAGACATGAAAGAGGCAAAGAAATCTATGAAAGAAAAAGGTATTAAAGCTGAAGATGTTAAGAATTTACCGCCTATTGAAGAAATACATGGTCTTGATAACCCGACACAGGTAGGAAAGGTAAATTCTCTTTATAGATTTGATAAAGGTGATATTCCTCGTTATAAGTCTGCTAGCCAATGTTTAGCTGAGTTTGACAATTTCGTTGTGAAACAAGAAAACTTCAATGCTTATGTTGGTAGACAATTACAACACAATGCTTATATGATTGAATGCTTGAGTGATTATCTGTCTAATGCTAAGGATGAACTGAAACTTATTAGTATACATGCTTCTATGGTTACCACTCAAGTAGAACAAGTACTTAAGGCTTAGAATGATTTGCTCAATGAATTAAATAGTAAGAATAATGACTATGCTGTTTGAGTTGCTACTAGAGGTGGTAAAATGACTCAGGAACCTCTGTATCCTAAAGGCCACCCCAAGAGAATTGAGCAAGATTCTCAGAGAGCTAATTTAGATGCATCTAGTTCCTCTAAGAAGAAGAAAAAGAAAAATGATAGGACTTTGCATGCTTCTAGTGAACCTGTAGCTCACCCACCTGAGAATCCCAATGATCTATCTGTTTCTGATGCCGAGACACTATCTGGTAATGAACATGAACCTAGTGATAATATTAATGATGGTGTTCATGTTGATGCTCAACCTAGCAATGATAATGATTTAGAGATTGAACCTGCTGTTGATCTTGATAACCCACAATCAAAGAATCAACGTTATTATAAGAGAGACTTTGTTGCTAGGAAGCACGGTAGGGAAAGAGAACCATGGGTTCAGAAACCCATGCCTTTTCCTCCGAAACCATCCAAGAAAAAGGATGATGAGGATTTTGAGCGCTTCACTGAAATGATTAGACCTATCTTTTTGCGTATGCGTTTGACTGATGTGCTTAAAACAAATCCTTATGCCAAGTATATGCAAGACATTATTACCAACAAAAGAAAGATACCTGAAGTAGAAATTTCCACCATGCTTGCCAATTACACTTTTGAGGGTGGAATGCCTAAGAAATTAGGAGATCCAGGAGTACCTACTATACCTTGCTCCATTAAGAGAAACTATGTTAAAACTGCTTTGTGTGATCTTGGAGCCGGTGTTAGTATTATGCCTCTCTCTTTATATCGTAGACTTGACTTAAGTAAGTTGACACCTACCGAAATATCTTTGCAAATGGCTGATAAATCAACTGCTATACCTGTCGGTATTTGTGAGGATGTGCCTGTTGTAGTTGCAAATGTTACTATTCTAACAGACTTTGTTATACTTGATATTCCCGAGGATGATAGTATGTCTATTATTCTTGGAAGACCTTTTTTGAATACTGCAGGGGCTGTTATTGATTACAACAAAGGCAATGTCACTTTTCATGTCAATGGTAATGAGCATACGGTACACTTTCTGAGGAAACAACCTCAGGTCTTCAGTATCAATTATATTGGAAAAACTTCAACTATTACTATTGGAGGTTTTGAGTTTCCTATTCCTACTATCAAGAAGGCATATGACATACTTATTGTTGGGGACATACATATCCCCATTGAGGTAACATAGTGTTATTCGAAAATTCTCTAGTTTCATGTTACTCGGAAAGAGTTTATTAACAAGAACTGATCAACCTTGTTAATGGATTCCTTTTGATGAACATGGGATAGGTGAATCTAGATAGCACAAACCTGCTATACCCTCCTTTTACTTTCTGTTAATTAGGTCAAATAAAAGGAAATTAGCATTATCTGTCTGTTGTCAGACTTATCCGCGCAATAAAAAAATATCCCAAAAATAAAAGTTCTCCAAATGCCATGAAAATGAAATATGATTTTTTCTAGAATATTTGAGAAAATATGGCACTGAACACACAGCGAGGGGAGCCAGCACGTGGCCTCGAGGGCACAGGGCGCGTCCCCCTTCACAGGGCACGCTCCCCTGCCTCGAGGGCCCCACGTGGCCCCCCTCCACTTATCCTTTCACCCATGCTCTTCTTCTTCCTCCAAAAAAAAATCCCCAACCAGCTCAAACCCGAGTTCTAGCTTGTTTTGCTCTCATTTTCGATCTCCTTGCTCAAAGCACCATTCACCAAACTGTTTGGGGAGATTGTTCCTTGGTATGTGACTCCTCCATTGGTCCAATTAGTTTTTCCTCTAGTGCTTTATTTGTTGCAAATTTGTGCTGCTGTGGTGACCATGTTCTTGAGCTTGCATGTCAAATTTTCTTGGTCCCAAGTAGTTCTAATGCATGATATAGCTTCTAGGCACTTATAGGAGTTGTTGCTATCAATATTGTTGAGTTTGGTTAACTTTTATTGTGAGTTACTAAAAATTTCAGAAAATTTCAGAAAAATATCTAGGAAAAACATCCAAGGTGGTCCTTCAAGGAAGCAAGAACCAAGGCTAGCATTCCTTCAGTCGGACGATGAACCACCGAGGGATGCTGATGTACGGCCTTGTGAATGGCCGTCGGATGAATTTATGAGTCAAGTGGGCATCAAAGATGAATTTTACGCATATGTGCGTAACACCGACCTCGAGGACTTCATGCAAGATAAGTGCCTCCAATACCGTGGATTAACTGATAGCTTTGTGAGAAGGTTTAAATTTTCATCCTCACGTAATTCTCACACTGTCATGTTTGATCTTTATGATAAATCTTATACCATGGACTTAGAGGATTTTAATGTTGCCAGCAAGCTCCCACAGTGGGGCAGTATGAGTGATCCTCGTAAATCTGAATTTAGAGAATTCCTTGCTAGTATTACAGTGGGAGAATCCAGGGACATCACACAAGCTACCACGGGGAGCATACATTTTCCTGCTATTCATTACTTTGCTCTCTTTATCGGTAGATGCATAAATGGTAAGGATGAAGCATGTCACATGTGTGTCCCTGATCTTAGCATTATCAGGAGTGCTGTACTAGGTGATAGGCAATATAACTTAGGAGCAATTGTTGCACGTATACTACACCATAACGGTTTGTATGGATATTTATTTGGTGGGATCTATGCTACTCGCATAGCCCGCTATCTTGGTGTGTCTGTGCATCCTTATGATGAACCTTCACCTGCTGCTTATTTAGACTGTAATGCTATGGCTAGTCACCGGTTTATAAAGTGGGATAATCAAACTCTCAAATATCGACTAATCTTTAACCGGCAGCATGCCATCCCTATTGTTCTTCCTGCCCCTACTTTGTTTAACTTTCCGGAAAAAGGAAGACACACTATAACTATGGAGGAGGCAAATGCCTATTACAACATGACGAAGGCAGCCCACCTTCGAGCTACAGCTCAGCAGGCGGCATCTACTGCATCTCAGTACGACCCCAACTACAACTTTGGATATCCGTCAGGCCAGTACTGGCCATAGACCAACTTAGGCCAAAAGCCTAAGCTTGGGGGAGTACGTGTTTCTCACCGACTTACATTCATGTTCACACTTATGCTAGTTGTCGATGCTCACACTCTTTCACTGTACCATCCATGCTTAGTTTAATTTTTTTCTTAGTCTTTTTCTTGTGTGCTAGAAAAACCAAAAAAAAAAAACAAAAAAATATTAGTTGAAGCTTCCATGTAGTTTACTTTCTTTGCCTGTAGTAGTACCTAAAAATGAAAATCCAAAAAGATTTCACGTTCTTCTTATGCTTGTCGGGAGCTTTCCCGTGTAAATAGTTTCTTTTCTTTAGGGGTTAAGAGTAGAAGACCATGATTAAAATGCTTAGTGGCTCGCATATGCTTTGTTGATGATTTAACCTTGATCCATATTACCTTGTCTTCTCTCTCTTGTATCAAATGTCTGCAGATTCCAGCTTAGTCCAATGCAAGTGCACAATTATTATTTTCCACACCATTCGGTCGTGCGAGTGAAAGGCAATAAGGATGATATATGATGAACTAATTGAGATGAGAAAAGCTGGTATGAACTCGACCTCTCTTGTTTTTGTAAATATAATAGCTCGTCATTCTTGATTCAGCTTGTTATGAATGAAACATGTTTGCAATGACAATTAGAGATCATAGCTGCTTATGCCATGCTTAATTAGCTGAGAGTTTATACTGGTCCATCTTGCGTGCTAACATGATATTAAAATGGTTGTGATGTGGTATGATGGGTGGTATCCTCCTCTGAACGATTTAAGTGACTTGACTTGGCACATGTTCACGCATGTAGTTGAAACAAATCAACATAGCCTTCACGATATTTATGTTCATGGTAATTTATATCCTACTCATGCTTGCATTCATTGTTGATTAATTTTAATGCATGTTCATGACCGTTGTTGCTCTCTAGTTGGTCGCTTCCCAATCTCTTTCTACCCTTCACCTGTACTAAGCGGGAATACTGCTTGTGCATCCACTTTCATAAACCCCAAAGTTATTCCACATGAGTCCACCATACCTTCCTATATGCGGTATTTACCTGCCGTTCCAAGTAAATTTGTATGTGCCAAACTCTAAATCTTCAAATGAAATTCTGTTTTGTATGCTCGAACAGCTCATGTATCAACTAGGGCTGTCTATATCTTCCATGCTAGGTGGGTTATTCTCACGATGAGTGGACTCCGCTCATCATTCACAAGAAAATGGCTTGTAATCGGGATGCCCAGTCCCATGCTCAAAATCATAATAATTAAACAAAACTCCCCCAGGGCTGTTGTTTGTTTGGACGGTAACCCGTGGATTCGGCTGGCCGTGCAGTGTGCTTGTTGGTGGTTGGGGGAGTATAAACTTTACCATTCTATTTGGGAATCGCCTATAATGTGCGTAGCATGGGAGATATCGAGATTCTTGGTTGTTATGTTGACAATGAAAGTATACCGCTCAAAATGTTATTCAATCTCTATTTAAAAAAACGAGCTCTGGCACCTCTACAAATCCCTGCTTCCCTCTGCGAAGGGCCTATCTATTTACTTTTATGCAGAGTCATCATCCTCTTATCAAACAGCACCAGTAGGAAAGCACCTCTGTCGTTGCATGTATTACTATTAATTTGCATTGATTATGATCATGACTAGATCTCTTTTACCATGAATTACAATGTCTAGTCAGTCCTTGATCTTTAAAGGTGATCTGCATTTATGTTTTGCGGTCTCGGAAAGGGCTAGCGATATACCATCATGTTATATCATATCATGATTGTTTTGAGAAGTGTTGTCATCCGAGGTTTATTATTATTGCTCGCCAGTTGATTATGACAATGATGTGAGTAGTCTTGAGACCTGAAAGTTATTGTGAATGTGGCTAGTTCATGATCTTGTTGAAAACTTGAATGCTAGCTTACATATTTACAACAACAAGAGCAAACAGAGTTTGTCAAAGTTTTTCTTTATCACTTTCAGTTTATCAACTGAATTGCTTGAGGACAAGAAAATGTTTAAGCTTGGGGGAGTTGATACGTCTCCAACGTATCTACTTTTCCAAACACTTTTGCCCTTGTTTTGGACTCTAACTTGCATGATTTGAATGGAACTAACCTGGACTGACACTGTTTTCAGCAGAACTGCCATGGTGTTGTTTTTGTGCAGAATAAAAAGTTCTCGGAATCACCTGAAAATCAACGGAGAATTATTTCAGAAAATATAAAAAATATCTGCAAGAAGATCTGCACCGGGGGGGGGGCCACACCCTGTCATCGATGGTGGGGGGGCGCCCCCTTCCCAGGGCGCGCCCCCTGCCTCGAGGGCCCCCCGAAGCTCCACCGACGTATCCCTAGGTCCTATATATTCCGTTTTGTGGAGAAAAAATCAAGGAAAAAGAATTATCGTGTTTTACGAGACGGAGCCGCCGCCAAGCCCAAATCTCTCTCGGGAGGGCTGATCTGGAGTCCGTTCGGGGCTCCGGAGAGTCGAGATTGTCGCCATAGTCATCATCAACCTTCCTCAATCACCAATTCCATGATGCTCACCGCCGTGCGTGAGTAATTCCATCGTAGGCTTTGGTCCGGTACTCTATTAAAAGGAGGCCCTAATATCCCTTAGTTTCCAATAGGACCCCGCTGCCACGGGAGGGTAGGACAAAAGATTTCATGCAAGTTCTTTTCCATAAGCACGTATGACTATATTCGGAATAGATGCCTACATTGCATTGATGAACTGGAGCTAGTTCGGTGTCACCCTAGGTTATAACTTCTACATGATGAATTGCATCCGACGTAATTTCCCATCACCGATCCAATGCCTACGAGCTTTACCTATATTGCTAGCCGCTTATTTACTTTTCCATTGCTACTATCACAAAAACTACAAAAATATTATCTTTACTTTTATTGCTGCTACCGCCACTATCCTATTACTGTGCTACTAAACTATCTTGCTGCAAATATTAAGTTTCCAGGTGTGGTTGAATTGACAACTCAGCTGCTAATACTTAAGAATATTCTTTGGCTCCCCTTGTGTCGAATCAATAAATTTGGGTTGAATACTTTACCCTCAAAAACTGTTGTGATCCCCTACACTTGTGGGTTATCAAGCACATGCAAGACATACATCAAGTGTTCTCAAATCCTTAAAGACTCAATCCGATAAGATAACTTCAAAGGGAAAACTCAATCCATTACAAGAGAGTAGAGTGGGAGAAGCATCATAAGATCCAACTGTAATAGCAAAGCTCGCGATACATCAAGATCGTGCCATCTCCAGAACACGAGAGAGAGAGAGAGAGAGAGAGAGAGAGAGAGAGAGAGAGAGAGAGATCAAACACATAGCTACTGGTACATACCCTCAGCCCCAAGGGTGGACTACTCCCTCCTCGTCATAGAGAGCGCCGGGATGATGAAGATAGCCACCGAAGAAGGATTCACCACCACCGGCAGGGTGCCAGAGCGGGTCTAGATTGGTTTTCGGTGGCAACAGAGGCTTTCGGCGGCGGAACTCCCGATCTAGGTTATTTTCCGGAGGTTTCAGTATATATAGGAGGTGTTGGAGTCGGGGCCAAGCAAAGGGGGCCTATGGGCTGTCCACGAGGCAGGGGGCGCACCCAGTAGGGGGGGGGGCGCCCCCCACCCTCGTGGGCAGCCCGTGGGTCCTCTCGTCCCCCTCCGGCACTTCCTGGGCTTCTTTAGGTCGAAAAACTTCCTCCGTTGAGTTTCAGGTCAATTGGGCTCCGTTTGATATTCCTTTTCTACGAAACCCTAAAACAGGAGAAAAACAGAAACTGGCACTAGGCTCTGGATTAATAGGTTAGTCCCAAAAATAATATAAAAGTGTATAACAAAGCCCATTAAACATCCAAAACATCATAAATAATAGCATGGAACAATAAAAAATTATAGATACGTTGGAGACGTATCAGCATCCCCAAGCTTAATTCCTGTTCGTCCTCGAGTAGGTAAATGATAAAAACAAAAAAATTATGTGGAATGCTAACCAACATAATTTTCAATGTAGTTCTCTTAATTGTGGCATGAATGTTCAGATCTGAAAGATTCAGGACAAAAGTCTATATTGACATAAGAAATAATAATACTTCAAGCATACTAACAAAGCAATCATGTCTTCTCAAAATACTATGGCTAAAGAAAGTTATCCCTACAAAATCATATAGTCTGGCTATGCTTCCTCTTCATCACACAAAATACTCATATCATGCACAACCCCGGTTTCAGCCAAGCACTTGTTTTCATACTCTATTCTTTCAAACCTTTCAACTTTCACGCCATACATGAGCATGAGCCATGGACATAGCACTATGGGTGGAATAGAGTGGTGGTTGTGGAGAAGACAAAAAGGAGGGAGATAGTCTCACATTGACTAGGCGTATTAACGGGCTATGGAGATGCCCATCAATAGATATCAATGTGAGTGATTAGGGATTGCCATGCAACGGATGCACTAGAGCTAAAAATGTATGAAAGCTCAACAAAAGAAACTAAGTGGGTGTGCATCCAACTTGCTTGCTTACGAAGACCTAGGGCATTTGAGGAAGTCCATCGTTGGAATATACAAGCCAAGTTCTATAATGAAAATTCCCACTAGTATATGAAAGTGACTAAACATGAGACTCTCTATCATTAAGAACATGGTGCTACTTTGAAGCACAAGTGTGGAAAAGGATAGTAGCAATTGTCCCTTCTCTCTTTTCTCTCTTTTTTTGGAGGGGCTTTCTCTTCTTTTTTTTAGCCCCTCTCTATTTTTTTGGGCCATCTCCTTTTTTTATTGGCCTTTCCTCACATGGGACAATGCTCTAATAATGATGATCATCACACTTTTATTGATTTACAACTTGATATTACAACTCGATACTAGAACAAAGTATGACTCTATATGAATGCCTCCGGCGGTGTACCGGGGTGTGTAATGAATCAAGAGTGACATGTATGAAAAATTATGCATGGTGGCTTTGCCACCAATATGATGTCAACTACATGATCATGCATGAGAATATGACAATATGAAGTTTGTCATATGAACGAGACGGTGGAAAGTTGCATGGAAATATATCTCGGAATGGCTATGGAAATGCCATGATAGGTAGGTATGGTGGCTGTTTTGAGGAAGGTATATGGTGGATGTTTGGTACCGGCGAAATTTGCACGGTACGAGAGAGGCTAGCAATGGTGGAAGGGTGAGAGTGCGTATAATCCATGGACTCAACATTAGTCATAAGAACTCATATACTTATTGCAAAAAATTACGAGTCATCAAAACAAAGCAGTCAACGCATGCTCCTAGGGGGAAGGTTGGTAGGAGTTAACCATCACGCGCCCCCGACGTCCACACAAAGGATGACACTCTACAAATACCTCATGCTCTAACTTCGTCACATAGCGGTTCACCATACGTGCATGCTACGGTAATCACTAACTTTAACACAAGTATTTCTCAATTTCATAATAAATCCACTAGCATGACTCTAATATCACTATCCTCATATCTCAAAACAATTATCAAGCATCCAACTTCTCATCATATTCAATGCACTTAGTATGAAAGTTTTTACTACATTAATCTTGGATGCCTATCATATGAAGGCTAGTTTTATAGCCAAAGCACATTACCATGCTGTTCTAATAGACTCTCAAAAGGATATAAGTGAAGCATGAGAGGTCATCTATTTCTTCAAAATAAAACCACCGTCGTGCTCTAAAACATATAAGTGAAGCACTAGAGCAATAACAAACTACTCCGAAAGATATAAGTGAAGATTAATGAGTAGTTGAATAATTATGTAACTATGCGAAGACTCTCTAACATTTAAGAACTTCAGATCTTGGGATATTATTCAAACAGCAAGCAAAACAAAATAAACTAAATTAACGCTCCAAGCAAAACACATATCATGTGGTGAATAAAAATATAGCTCTGAGTATAGTTACCGATAGATGAAGACGAAAGAGGGGATGCCTTCACGGGGCATCCCCAATCTTAGGCTTTTGGTTGTCCTTGAATTTTACCTTGGGGTGCCTTGGGCATCCCCAAGCTTAGGCTCTTGCCACTCTTTGTTCCATAGTACATCAAAGCAATACTCAAAACTTGAAAACTTCACAACACAAAACTTAGACAAAAATCTCGTGAGCTCCGTTAGTATAAGAAAACAAACCACCACTCAAAGGTACTGTTATGAACTCATTCTAAATTCATATTGGTGTAATATCTACGGTATTCCAACTTCTCTATGGTTCATATCCTCCGATACTACTCACAGATTCATTAAAATAAGAAGACAACACTCGGAAAACAGAATCTGTCAAAAACAGAACAGTTTGTAGTAATCTGTAACTTTCACATACTTCTGTAACTCCAAAAAATTTGAAATAAATTGGTAAACGTGAGGAATTTGTCTATTAATCATCTGCCAAAAGAATCCACTAAATATCACCCTCCAGTAAAATCTGCTGACTATTCTAGTGAGCGCTAACGATTCTGTTTTTCACAGCATGATCATATAGACTTCACACAAGTCTTCCCAAAGGTTCTACTTGGCACAAACACTAATTAAAACATAAAACCACATCTAAGCAGAAGCTAGATGCAATATTTATTCCTAAACAGAAGCAAAAGCAAAGAAAATAAAATAAAGTTGGGTTGCCTCCCAACAAGCGCTATCGCTTAACGCCCCTAGCTAGGCATGATGATTTCAATGATGCTCGCATAAAAGATAGGGATTGAAACATAACGGGAGCATCATGAAGAATATGACTAGCACATTTAAGTCTAACCCACTTCCTATGCATAGGGATTTTGTAATCAAACAACTTATGTGAGCAATAATCAACTAGCATAGGAAGGGAAAACAAGCATAGCTTCAAAACTTCAAGCACATAGAGAGGAAACTTGATATCATTGCAATTCCTACAAGCATATGATCCTCTCTCATAATAATTTTTAGTAGCATCATGAATGAATTCAACAATATAACTATCACATAAAGCACTCTTTTCATGATCCCCAAGCATATAAATTTTATTACTCTCCACATAAGCAAAATTCTTCTCATTCAGAATAGTGGAAGTATCATAAGAGACTTGAATACTATAGATTGTTTCCACATTAAAAGACTAATGTTCAGAAAAAGGGTATTCATAATCATGACAAGCTTTATAAATATAATCATCACTTCTTTTTATAGCATAAGTGGCATCACAATAATCATCATAAATAGGAGGCATGCTTTCATCTTAATAGATTTGCATATCAAGACTTGAGAGGCTAAAAATATCATCTTCATCAAGCGTAGCATCCCCAAGCTTGGGAAAAACATTAATTGCAGCAAATAAATTCTCAAACATGCCATTCTCATCAAACATAGCATCCCCAAGCTTGGGCCTTTTCATATCATAAGCATAATCACTCTCATTGTTAATAGTATGGATAGCACCGATAGTATAGCAATTATCATAATCACAATTAGTAATAGGAGCAAAATCATTTGGGAGGGATACCTTTTTATCTTTGCTTCTCCGTCTTTTCTTTTTCTTCTTCACATTAAGTATGGGTTTAATCATCCTTTTGGAGCTCCTTATTAATGAGATTGGTAGAATAGGAGGCTCCTCCTCGTTACCTGATTCATCATAAGAAATAATAGGAGGATATTGGGAAATCTCTTCCCTTTCATTAGTATTCTCTTCTTCTCCTATTTGTTTTCTTGTCTCAAGGTAATTGGCAATATAAGGATTTTCAATGCAATTCACCGCACAATACATATAAATTTCCTCTAGATCAAAATCAAGAAGTTTATCAAGGGAAAATCCTGGAAGATGCTTAGTTCTACATTTGATTTCTTCATAACCCAAAAGCAAGATAAGTTCATTATGATGTGCAACGGAAATCAAGTCGTCACAATTTTTGGACACGATTCGATCATGAAACAATTCGCATTGGGTAATGAAATGACCACGTTCATTGCAAAGTTCAAAAGTACGGCTAAGAAATTTTAATTTTTCAGCACAATCATCTAGCCTCTATAGCAACCATTTAGTTTCTAAATACTTATGCCTCTTGCAAAATCTATCTTCCCTATTTGGTATGTACTTGCAAACTCTATGCACTCCACAAAAATCGATATGCTTATATGAGATATTCTGATCATGACTAGTGCATTCATCATTAGTACCATGGATATTCAAAGGATTCACACTAACAACATTGCAATCATGCTCATCATTCAAGTTTTTAGTGCCAAGCATTCTATGTAATTCTTCTTCTAGTACCTGAGCACAATTTTCCTTCCTATCATTTTCACAGAAGATATTAAAAAGATGAAGCATATGAGGTAACCTTAATTCCATTTTTTGTAGTTTTCTTTTATAAACTAAACTAGTGATAAAAACAAGAAACTAAAAGATTTGATTGCAATATCTAAAGATATACCTTCAAGCACTAACCTCTCCGGCAACGGCGCTAGAAAAGAGCTTGATGTCTACTACACAACCTTCTTCTTGTAGACGTTGTTGGGCCTCCAAGTGCAGAGGTTTGTAGGACAGTAGCAAATTTCCCTCAAGTGGATGACCTTAGGTTTATCAATCCATGGGAGGCGTAGGATGAAGATGGTCTCTCTCAAGCAACCCTGCAACCAAATAATAAAGAGTCTCTTGTGTCCTCAACACACCCAATACAATGGTAAATTGTATAGGTGCACTAGTTCGGCGAAGAGATGGTGATACAAGTGCAATATGGATGGTAGATATAGGTTTTTGTAAGCTGAAAATATGAAAACAGCAAGGTATAAAGTGGTAAAAGTGAGCATAAACGGTATTGCAATGATAGGAAACAAGGCCTAGGGTTCATACTTTCACTAGTGCAAGTTCTCTCAGCAATAATAACATAACTCGATCATATAACTATCCCTCAACATGCAACAAAGAGTCACTCCAAAGTCACTAATAGTGGAGAACAAACGAAGAGATTATGGTAGGGTACGAAACCACCTCAAAGTTATTCTTTCTGATCGATCTATTCAAGAGTCCATAGTAACATTCAATCTATCATAGAGTTCGTACTAGAATAACACCTTAAGACACAAATCAACCAAAACCCTAATGTCACCTAGATACTCCATTGTCACCTCAAGTATCTGAAGGAAATATGCCCTAGAGGCAATAATAAAGACGTTATTTGTATTTCCTTATATCATGATAAATGTCTTTTATTCATGCTAGAATTGTATTAACCAGAAACTTAGTACATGTGTGAATACATAGACAAAACAGTATGTCCCTAGTATGCCTCTACTAGACTAGCTCATTGATCAAAGATGGTTATGTTTCCTAGCCATAGACATGAGTTGTCATTTGATCAACGAGATCACATCATTAGGAGAATGATGTGATGGACAAGACCCATCCGTTAGCTTAGCACTATGATCGTTTAGTTTTACTGCTATTGCTTTCTTCATGACTTATACATTTTCCTATGACTATGAGATTATGCAACTCCTGAATACCGGAGGAACACCTTGTGTGCTATCAAACATCACAACGTAATTGGGTGATTATAAAGATGCTCTACAGGTGTCTTCGAAGGTGTTCGTGGTGTTGGCATAGATCAAGAATAGGATTTGTCACTCCGAATGTCGGAGAGGTATCTCCTGGGCCCTCTCGGTAATACACATCATAATAAGCCTTGCAAGCACATGACTAATGAGTTAGTCACGAGATGATGTATTACGGAATGAGTAAAGAGACTTGCCGGTAATGAAATTGAACTAGGTATTGAGATACCGACGATCGAATCTCGGGCAAGTAACATACCGATGACAAAAGTAACAACATATGTTGTTATGCGGTTTGACCGATAAAGATCTTCGTAGAATATGTAGGAGCCAATATGAGCATACAGGTTCCGCTATTGGTTATTGATCGGAGATGAGTCTCGGTCATGTCTACATAGTTCTCGAACCCGTAGGCTCCGCACGCTTAACGTTTGATGACGATCGGTATTATGAGTTTATGAGTTTTGATGTACCGAAGGTAGTTCGGAGTCCCGAATGAGATCACGAACATGATGATGAGTCTTGGAATGTCCGAGACGTAAAGATTGAAATATTGGACGACTATATTCAGACACCGGAAGTGTTCCAGAAAGTTTCTGAATAAACCGGAGTACCGGAGGGGTTACCGGAACCCCCCGGGGGAGCTATGGGCCCTAATGGGCTTTAGTGGAAAGAGAGAGGGCCGGCCAGGGCTGGGCCGCGTGCCCCTCCCCCTTGGTCTGAATTGGACAAGGAAAGGAGGGGGGCGGCGCCTCTTTCCTTCTCCCTCTCCCTCTCCTTCCTTCCCCCTCTCTCCCTCTTGGTGGATTCCCAGTAGGAATAGGATTGGAATCCTATTCCTAGTAGGATTGCCTCTCTGTCGGGGAAACTGGTCGTCCGCGAACACCTATGGGACCGGAGCCCCTTTTCGGTACGGCAGGGGGCGGAGATCGCACGAAGAGCGGATCGAGGCGAGCGCACGAGCAGTTTACCCAGGTTCGGGCCGCACGGATGCGTAAAACCCTACTCCTGCTTCGGTTTGTATTGCGTTCTTGCTCGAGAGCGAGGAGAGCTACAGTACACTCTAACCGCTAGCAAGACCGAGCGTGGGGATGATCGATGTTCGGAACCCCTTCTACGTTGCGCATGGGCCTCCTTTTATAGGTCAAAGGGGTAACCGACAGGTGGCAACACAGATGATGCTAAAAATGTAAAAGGGTGGTAGTTGGAACAGTGTTCCATACCTAACCCTGACGGCAGGGGACAAGGGCATTAAATGCCCGTCGCCGTCGCCCAAACAGTGCAAAAAGTGGCCGTCAGGGGCGCCACCGTCTGCCACGACGGTAGCCTTGTCATCGCCGCTTGCCACCTTGTACCCCTGGCTGCACAGCCTTCCGCCACGTGCGCCTGGAATGGTTCCAGAGCGACACATGGGTGGATGCGCTGGAGCGTGGGTACCGAGTGGAAGCTTGCCGAGGCAAGCGCCTTGCCGCGGTTGCTATCTTGTCGTTTCCAGGACCTTGCCGCTCACCGGGCCTTGTCGGGACGCGTGGCGCGTCGCGGCCAGTTTTCTTGAGATGCTTTGGTAGGTCTTCCCGGCAAGCTCCTCTTGCCGGGGCCTTGTTTCCTTGTCTCAAATACTTTGTTCTTGATTGGCTCCAGAGGAACCACGGAGGACCTTGGCGGTCGCCCGGCAAGCCTTGCCGCGGGACACTGCAACTGCCCGTGCACAAGTTCGGGATACTAAGGTACCCCTACTTTAGTACACCGACAGGAGCCCCCGGGCCTGGGCCATACACGGTGCCAAGCGCTGTTGGGCCAGGCCCAAGACAGTGCACGGGCACGCGTGGCCTGCGGCACGCCGTATCATACTCCGTATCCACGTCCCTTAATGGCACGCGTCAATCGTGGCGTCGTGGGAGAGATCGTGGCTGTTCTTTAATCAGAAATGCGGAACGTCCGCCCCCTCCCCCTTAAAAGCAGGGGAAACAGGGGCAGTTCGTCCATCTGCCCGTTGCTTCTTCAATCCTCAGAAACCTCCGCCGCTCCCCTCCTTCCCGAAGGCCGAAAGAGAGCAGCGCTCCGCCCCCCTCCGCCGCCACCGGCACAACCAGCGGCGTCGACCTCCCTCGTCGCCTCCGTCATGGCTCCGAAAGGCAAGAAGGAGAAGTCCGCTAAGTCGGCCGAGGCGCTGCGGCTCGCAGCGATGCGGAAGAAGAAGGCGGTCTTCCCCCCCCCCCCCAAGCTTGATGCGAAGGAGCTGAGGGAGGCCTTCTACCTTTTCTGGTCGAGGGAGACGCGGGCGCATCCGCGCACCAAGGTACTCCCAGCCATTGCTTGCGAAATGTTCCCGGGCGGATATGCGTTCTTCGCCCTGTTCTTCTACTGCGGGCTCTGCCCGCCCTTCTCCGAGTTCTTCTGTGACATCATGAACACCTACGGGTTCCACCTCCTTGACTTCACCCCCAATGCCGTTCTGACCATGGCCGTTTTCGCACATCTGTGCGAAAACTTCGTCGGAGTCTTCCCAAACGTAGCCCTTTTCCGCCACTACTTCACGCCCCGATTTGAGAGGGGAGAGCCTCTGTCTGGCGGAATTTCTTGGATCTCTAGGACCCACAAGAAGGAAGCTTACTTATTGGGAGAGCTCTGCGGCAAGTGGGATGAGTGGAGAGCCAATTGGTGTTGGATTGTAGAGGAGAACCCGCAGCCATTCACCTCCCGGCGCCAAGCCCCAGTAGTACGCGGCAACGACTGGAGTGACTTGGCCCCGGAAGACAGCAGACTGAAGATTGCTACGGCCCGGATCCTTCGCCTTAGGCTTGCCGGGCTGACTGTAGGCGCAGTTGGCGCAGACTTCCTCCGCCGCCGCATCGCCCCCCTGCAGGAGAGGAAGAGGCCCGCCTGGGAGTTCGAGAACGCGGCAGATATAATGAGGCTACGTCCGGGCCTCAATTGGAACTTCACGGTCTTGGAGCTCAACGGGATGCTTCAGGAGTTGTTCAAGTACGAACCCGACCATCCTGAATGGTTCATGTTGCCGAGGGGCGTAGTTCCGCTGTGCAACAACTCGTCGCTCAGCCGCATCCGTGCAATGATGCCGCTGTGCGACTCGCACGGGATCGACCCCACTTGGCAAGAGCCTACCGACGAAGCTATGCAGGCATTCTTCGACAACTTGGAAGAAATGCCTATCAACTCCGACGAGAAGAAGGGCCTCACCCGCGACACCACCGACAGAGAGGTGGTGTACATCGCCACCAGGATGGAAGAGGCGGCGGCAGCCACGGCCGCGGGCGAGTTCGGATACACCATGGAGGAGGCGGAGGCTGCGGAGGCGACAAGCCTTGCCGAGCGGGAAGAGTTTCTCAACACGGCGAAGCTTGCTGCGCAAGTCGCCGAGACAAGTGAGCCCGCCAAGCAGGGCGTCGGGTCGAGCGGGCCCGCCGAGCAAGGCGTCGAATCGAGCGGGCCCGCTGAGGACACGAGCGGCTCGTTGGAGATTGGCTCCTCTTCCTCCTCGTCTTCGAGCAGCTCGCCACCACCAGCAGAGCCTCCAGCTCCACCGAGAAGGCGTCTCCGCAAGGCCGGGGACGTGACGGAGCGGCAGACTGGCCAACAGCCGACGCGCCGCGCGACACGTGCCACCGCGGCAAGCAAGGCTGCCACGGGAGCACCTCGCGCTTCTGCAGCAACTGGAGCGGGGTCTTCTTGGACCACCGCTTCTGCCCCTGCCGCTCCCCACGCCTCGGCGGCAGCCGGAGCGGGGTCGTCTCAGACCACTGCCCCTGCTGCCGCCAAGAGGCCAAGGGAGCCTACTCCTCCGCCTCCTCGCGCCGGGACGCGTGAGCCAGACTTCGACTTCTCCGCGCTCAGCTCCGACAAGGAAGAAGAAGAGTAAGTCTTTGCAACCCTTGTATTTCTTCGATTTTCGCTGTTCTTTGTCTTGTATCTCTTTTGCCTAACTCTGAACCTGTTCCCTTTTCAGAACTTTGGCCCAGAGGGCAGCGAAGAGAGCCAAGGTCCCGGTGATTGTCATCGAGGACGAGCCCGCCGCAACGGCAGGGGGTGCGCCCGAGACAAACTTGCCGGACCCGGCAACTGGTCTTCAGAGCAGTCCCCAGCGCAGCCCCCAGCGTAAGTGTGGTTCATCTTCTGCTGTTAGGCGCGCGTGGGCGCTTCTTCTTTAGTGACGTCTTGTTCGTTGATTCGTGTAGGAGCAGAGCAGCAGCACCAGGAGCGCCAGGAGACCGCCCCCGACGTGTCGCAGGCTTCGACCACACCGCCGAGGGGAAGCTCTCCGGCAAAGGAGAACACTCCGCCAAGGGCGAGTACCCCGCCAAGGGCGAGTACTCCGCCAAGGACGAGTTCTCCGGCGAGGGATAGCACTAGCGGCCCTCCGCCGGCGGGAGCTACAACCACGCCGCCGAGGGGGAGCTCCCCGGCAAGGAACCTCACCGAAGAGCCGGCCCGCGCAGGTAATCCCTTTGCTTTAAAAACTCCCTTTGGGCTTTTCTTATTTTGATTTTCTTTTTTGGATATTTGCTTGACTGTTTTACTTTTCTTTTCTTCCGTCAGACCCATCCGCAGCTGAGCCAATGGAGATTGAGGTCGTTGTTGACGACGCCGCCGTTGCCGAAGAAACGGTAGGCGTTGACGATCCCGTCGGCGTAGAGGCCGCCAAGGCTGCCGCCGCAGCAGCCGGCGAAAGGGCTGGCGATCGCACTGACGGCCCTGAGGCCGCAGGAGCGCCAGACACTACACCGACCGCAGAGCCCTCCGCCGCCGCCGCAGCCCCCAGCTTCGACGAGCCCGAGCCAGGCGCCTACCTAAAGGCCGGCGACGACGTCTTCATCCAGCTCCCCTGGGCGTCTATGTCCAGGGCGCCGCTCGAGGGAGAGGTCTTCGACGGGGAGGTGCTTGCCTCTGCCGGGCTAAAGTTGTCGATGCGCCGAGCAGCAGCAGCGAGCCTGAGGAGGAGCGGCTGCTGCGCAAACTGCTGTCACTCTACCGCGCCCGGCAGGCCAAGCAGGGGTCCCGCGAGGCTCTTGCCGCAAAGGCGCGAGCTGATATCGAGAAGCGCGCGGAGGAGCTCCGGGCCATCAACCAAGCAGCTCTCCGCTCCTTGGCGGAGGAGCGGGAGCAACTTGCCGAGGCGCAGCAGGCCTTCATCCTCGAGAAGGCCGAAGTGGAGGAACAGCAGCGGCTTGCCGCTGAAAAACTGTCCACGCTGGAGGGTGAGCTGGCGCAGTGGAAGGTCAACCTCGACGGTCACGAGGAGGAACTTGCCGCGCGCGAGCAGTCGCTTGGCGGAGCTCTCCAGGAAGCGAAGGATGCTGCCGCAGCTGCCGAGACCGCCAAGAAGGAGTTGGAGATGAGGGTGGCGCAGCTGGAGGCCAACCTCAAAACGAGCGGCGAGGAGATTGCCGCACTCAAGCTCGAGCGAGAGAAGGACGCCCACATCCACTCGGAGCTGCAGGTTCGCCTCGCCGAGAAGGGCAAGGAGCTCACCGCCGCCAAGGATTCCAACGCCGACCTCGAGCTGAAGTTAGCCACTTTGACTGAGACGCTGGACGGCGCCAAGAAGCCGGAGGCGACCCTGAAGGAGGAGGTCAGGGCCGAGAAGGC
>LR738716.1:293623199-293633920 GCA_902687465.1 Secale cereale
ATCCTTGACGCGCTTGGGCGCTTCGATCTGCTCGATGGCCTTGATCTTGTCGGGGTTGGCTTCAATACCCCTTTGAGACACGAAGAACCCGAGAAGCTTGCCGGAAGGGACTCCGAACACGCACTTCTCGGGATTGAGCTTGAGCTGGATCTTGCGCAGATTCACAAAGGTTTCATCTAAATCTTGGACCAGAGTAGCCCTGTCCTTGCTCTTGACCACTATGTCATCCATGTATGCCTCTACATTCCTGTGAATTTGTGGCTCAAAAGCTGTATGGACCACTCTTGCAAATGTTGAACCAGCATTCTTCAAACCAAACGGCATCCTTATGAAACAGTACGTGCCACATGGAGTGATGAACGCGGTCTTCTCTTCATCTTCTTCAGCCATGAAGATCCGATGGTATCCTGAGTATGCGTCAAGAAATGAAAGCAAATCACATCCAGCCGTGGGGTCAACAATCTGGTCAATGCGCGGCAAGGGAAATGGGTCTTTGGGACAAGCTTTATTCACATCGGTGAAGTCGATACAAAGCCTCCATTTCCGGTTTGCCTTACGCACGACAACAGGATTGGCCAACCACGTGGGATGGAGCACACCTCTGACAAGGCCTGCTGCTTCCAACTTCTTGATTTCTTCCGCTATGAACTCTTGGCGCTCCACTGCTTGTTTCCTAACTTTTTGCTTGACGGGCCGCGCGTGAGGACAAACAGCAAGCTTGTGCTCAATTACTTTCCTGGGAACACCGGGGATGTCAGACGGTTGCCACGCAAACACGTCGACGTTCGCCCGCAGGAAAGCAACGAGCGCGCTTTCCTATTTAGGGTCAAGCGTGGCACTGATGGTGAAAGTACCACCAGTGCCGTCCTCCTTGGCGGACACCTTCTTGGTTTCTGGCGGAGCTGCCATCGTCTTCTTACACTTGCCGGTGGAGCTCGATGGTGCGTCCTCGACGGTAGCGCAGCACTCCGAAGAGGTGCGCTTGCCGGAGTGTGCCCCAGAGCTCTTGCCGGACTTGGTCTTCTTCTTCCCCCCGGGAGCTTCAGCGGCAAGTGTCTTGCGTTCTGATGCGGCTGCTGCTTCCCGGTAGATCTTGTCGGCGCAGATAAGGGCATCTTTCTTGTCGCCAGGGACAGAGATGACGCTTATCGGGCCGGGCATCTTGAGCATGTTGTACACATAGTGAGAGGCTGCCATGAACTTGGCGAGTGCGGGACGGTCAAGTATCCCATTGTAAGGCAATGGGAAATCGGCAACGTCAAAAGTGACCCTCTCAGTTCTGAAGTTTAGCTCGCCACCAAATGTTACTGGAAACGTGATCTTCCCCTTCGGCTTGCTCCTTCCCGGGTTGATTCCTTGGAAAGTGCCGGTCTCTTCGAGCTCGCTGTCAGGGATCTGGAGTTTCTGGATCACAGTGGAGGAGATCAGGTTCAAGCCGCCCCCGCCGTCAACTAACATCTTCGTGACCTTGAGGTTGCGGATGGTTGGTGAGACCAACATCGGCAAGCACCCGACTGTAGTTGTGCGATCAGGGTGGTCCTCAATGTCAAAGACGATAGGCGTGCTGGACCATTTCAGAAGTTTGCGCGATTCGATAGCCGCATTGACTTCCCGCACCCATTGTTTGAGTTGGCGGTGTGAAGTATGCAGAGAAGCACCGCCGTCAACGCACAAAACCTCTGTGGCTTTCTGAAACTCCTGCTCACTGGTCTCTCCATCATCCATGTCTTCGTCGTCGTCGTCATCTTCATCCTTGTCGCGGCCGCGGGGAGGTCTGTCTGTCCCCGGCCGTTGAAAGGCCGCTTCTTGCCGGATCCTCCATCACCTCCTTGGGCCTTCTCCTTGTCGCGCCGCTCGTACTCAGCCTTCTGTTGTTCGACAAGCTGCTCGACTCTCTTGCAGATCTGGAGATCTTGGCCCTTAGTGCGGTGGATCTTGCAGTACTGCTTGTCGGTGCCGTCCTGCTTGTCGGCGGCCGCCACAGCCTGGCAGTTGGTGCATGCGGCAGTTTCCTTGCCGGAGCTACCAACTTGGGCTTACTTGGCGCCACCTTCCTTGCCGGACTGCTCAACGACTAGTACTTCCTTGTTCTTCTTCTTCCTGTTATTCCGCCGCCGGTTCTTCTTTGCCGAGGCGGCGTCCTCACTGTCAGACCCCCTGCTCCTGTATCCTCTCCGGGGAGTTTCCTCCCCTCCTCAGCGCGTGCACACTTGTAGGCCAGTGCATACAGTTCACTGACGTCCCTGATCTTGCACATGGCCATCTCCTCCCTCATCCTGCGGTTACGCACGTTCTAGTGGAACGCGCTGATAACCGCGGCAGGGTGGACGTCTGGGATGTTGTGCTGCACACGGCTGAACCTCTGGATATACTTGCGCAGGGGCTCTCCTTCCTTCTGGGCTAGCAGGTGAAGGTCACTCTCTTGGCCATGAGGTTTGCGGCCGCCTGTAAAGGCGCCGACAAACTGATGGCATAGGTCTGCCCAAGAAGAAATGGAGTTGTCCGGCAAGTGCATGAGCCAGGATCTGACGTTAGGTTTGAGTACCATAGGGAAGTAGTTGGCAAGGATCTTGTCGTCTCGCCCCCCGGCAGCCTGCACCGCGATGGTGTAGATGCTAAGGAACTCCGACGGGTGCGTCTTGCCGTCGTACTTCTCCGGCACGTCTGGCTTGAAATTTTTCATGTTGGGCCACTGGACTTGCCGCAGCTCATGAGTGAACGCACGACAACCTACCGCGTACGGCAAGTCACCTGGTCCCCCTGGCGCTTGCATGTCGACAGTGGGCCCAGCGCGCTGGTCTGACTGACGCCGCGCTTCCCTTCGGCACTCGATGCGGGTTCGAGCGTCCTCTTGTTGTTGATCGTCGAGAACTTGGCGCTGATCGCGGCGAGCTTGCGGATCTGAAGACGCGGTGGAGTCGATGTCGACGTTGATCCGGCGAGTCGGCGATCTGGGCCTTCGTGGCGGGGAGTGTACGGTGGTTGCACCCCCACCAGTCTTGTCGGCATCAGCCCGCGCCCGGCTGACTTGTCGCGGCCGCGATGTGCTCGGCTGCTGCGGAGTGTCGCCGTTGGCGAAGGCGATGAGACTCTGGATGGTGGCCCTCCAGTCGTCGGCCTTGTCTGCCGCCGGAGGGAAATCTAGGAGCAGTTGAGCTCGTGCTAGAGCTTTTGCTGGAGTGGCGGGTAGCGGTGGCGAACGGTGTGAGGAGCGGGATATGCTCGGACTTCTAACTACGTTAGAAGGAGCGGGATATGCTCGGACATCTAACTACGTTAGAAGGAGCGGGATATGCTCGGACTTCTAACTACGTTAGAAGGAGCAGCATCACGTCCCGGCGACTGCGCCTTGCTCATGCCAGCATGTTGGCGCGCATGCTGGTCTCGAGCGTCCCGAGATCCGCCAGCTTGTCCCTGGCCCAGCAAGCGTATGGTACCTTGAGTACCACGACGCTGCCGGTCCCGCGCCTCCTGAGATGGGCGCGGCGCGTGCACGGACGCCGAGGTCTTGGAGTGCGCCCGGTCGTCGTGGGAGCCAGCTACGCCGCCGGTAAGCAGCGCAGCTTTGTCCTTGGACCTGGCGGCACCGTGAGTTCTCTCGTCGACGTCCGTTCTTCCGCCGGCGTCTACCCCACCAGCCGTGGCTCCGGCGGTGGCGGGATCGACGCGGACGGGCCTGCTGCCTCCGAAGCCTTCTTCTTCGGTAGCATGTTGATGAAGATGATGATGAAGATGTCGCTCATGTGACGCCGGATCGGGTTCACACAACCTCGACGCACCCCTACCTGGTGCGCCAAAGATGTCGGGGAAACTGGTCACCCGCGAACACCTATGGGACCGGAGCCCCTTTTCGGTATGGCAGGGGGCGGAGATCGCACGAAGAGCGGATCGAGGCGAGCGCACGAGCAGTTTACCCAGGTTCGGGCCGCACGGATGCGTAAAACCCTACTCCTGCTTCGGTTTGTATTGCGTTCTTGCTCGGGAGCGAGGAGAGCTACAGTACACTCTAACCGCTAGCAAGACCGAGCGTGGGGATGATCGATGTTCGGAACCCCTTCTACGTTGCGCATGGGCCTCCTTTTATAGGTCAAAGGGGTCACCGACAGGTGGCAACACAGATGAGGGTAAAAATGTAAAAAGGGTGGTAGTTGGAACAGTGTTCCATACC
Source organism: Secale cereale (assembly GCA_902687465.1). Lineage (NCBI taxonomy): Eukaryota > Viridiplantae > Streptophyta > Magnoliopsida > Poales > Poaceae > Secale > Secale cereale. The sequence goes on from LR738716.1 coordinate 293,627,368, forward strand.
TAACCCTGACGTCAGGGGACAAGGGCATTAAATGCCCGTCGCTGTCGCCCAAACAGTGCAAAAAGTGGCCGTCAGGGGCGCCACCGTCCGCCACGACGGTAGCCTTGTCATCGCCGCTTGCCACCTTGTACCCCTGGCTGCACAGCCTTCCGCCACGTGCACCTGGAATGGTCCCAGAGCGACACGTGGGTGGATGCGCTGGAGCGTGGGTACTGAGTGGAAGCTTGCCGCGGCAAGCGCCTTGCCGCGGTCGCTATCTTGTCGTTTCCAGGAGCTTGCCGCTCACCGGGCCTTGTCGGGACGCGTCGCACATCGCGGCAAGTTTTCTTGAGATGCCTTGTCTCCTTGTCTCAAATACTTTGTTCTTGATTGGCTCCAGAGGAACCACGGAGGACCTTGGCGCTCGCCCGGCAAGCCTTGCCGCGGGACACTGCAACTGCCCGTGCACAAGTACGGGATACTAAGGTACCCCTACTTTAGTACACCGACACTCTCTAGGCGCGCCATAGGGGGCCGACCGGCCTCCGCCCTTTGCTACTTTATATACAGGGGCAGGGGGCACCTCTAGACACACAAGTTGATCTCTCCAGCTGTGTGCGGTGCCCCCCCCCCCTCACAGAAACACACCTTGGTCATACCGTTGCAGTTCTTAGGCGTAGCCCTGCGCCGGTAACTTCATCATCTCCGTCAGCACGCCGTCGTGCTGACGAAACTCTCCCACGAGGGTCTACTGGATCAAGAGCTCGTGGGACGTCATCAAGCTGAACATGTGCCGAACGTGGAGGCTCCGTACGTTCGGTGTTTGATCGGTTGGATCGCGAAGAAGTTCGACTACATCAACCGCGTCACTAGACACTTCCGCTTTCGGTCTACGAGGGTACGTAGACACACTCACCCCCTCGTTGCTATGCATCTGGTAGATAGATCTTGCGTGATCGTAGGAATTTTTTTTAAATACTACATTCCCCAACAGTGGCATCATGAGCCAGGTCTATGCGTAGATGATATGGACGAGTAGAACACAAGTGAGTTGTGGACGACACTAGGCATACTGCTTACCAGCATGTCATACTTTGGTTTGGCGGAATTGTGAGATGAAGCGGCCCAGACCGACATTACGCGTACGCTTATGCGAGAGTGGTTTCACCGTTATGACCACTCATTGCTTAAAGGTGACTGGCGGGTGTCTGTTTCTCTCTCTTTAGCTGAATCGAGTGTGGCTACGCCCGGTCCTTGTGAAGGTTAAAACAACACATACTTGACGAAAAATCGTTGTGGTTTTGTATGCGCAGGTAAGAACGTTCTTTCTAAGCCCGTAGCAGCCACGTAAAACTTGCAACAACAAAGTAGATGACGTCTAACTTGTTTTTGCAGGGCATGTTGTGATGTGATATGGTCAAGACATGATGAGTTATATGTTATTGTATGAGATGATTATGTTTTGTAAAGTTATCGGCAACTGGCAGGAGCCATATGGTTGTCGCTTTATTGTATGAAATACAGTCGCCATGTAATTGATTTACTTTATCACTAAGCGGTAGCGATAGTTGTGGAAGCAATAGTTGGCGAGACGACAACGATGCTACGATGGAGATCAAGGTGTCACGCCGGTGACGAAGGTGATCATGACGGTGCTTTGGAGATGGAGATCAAAACCACAAGATGATGATGGCCATATCATGTCACATATTTTGATTGCATGTGATGTTTATCTTATTATGCTTCTTATTTTGCTTAGTACGGCGGTAGCATTATAAGATGATCCCTTACAAAAATTTCAAGGTATAAGTGTTCTCCCTGAGTATGCACCGTTGCGAAAGTTCGTCGTGTCGAGACACCACGTGATGATCGGGTGTGATAAGCTCTACGTTCACATACAACAAGTGTAAGCCAGTTTTGCACATGCAGAATACTCGAGTTAAACTTGACGAGCCTAGCATATGCAGATATGGCCTCGAAACGCTGAAGACCGAAAGGTCGAGCGTGAATCATATAGTATATATGATCAACATAAGATGTTCACCATCGAAAACTACTCCATCTCACGTGATGATCGGACATGGTTTAGTTGGTCTGGATCACATGATCATTAAGATGACTAGAGGGATGTCTATCTAAGTGGGAGTTCTTTAAGTAATATGATTAATTGAACTTTAATTTATCATGAACTTAGTCTTGATAGTTTTTGCATATCTATGTTGTTGTAGATCAATGGCCCGTGCTACTGTTCCTTTGAATTTTAATGCATTCCTAGAGAAAGCTAAGTTGAAAGATGATGGTAGCAATTACACAGAATGGGTCCGTAACTTGAGGATTATCCTCATTGCTGCACAGAAGAATTATGTCCTTGAAGCACCGCTAGGTGGCAAGCCCCCTCTCGCTAATGTAGACGCTTTGAATGTCTGGCAGACGCGGTCTGATGACTACACGATAGTTCAGTGTGCCATGCTCTACGGCTTAGAACCGGGACTTCAACGACGTTTTGAATGTCATGGACCATATGAGATGTTCCAGGAGTTGAAGTTAATATTTCAAGCAAATGCCCGGATTGAGAAATATGAGATTTCCAATAAGTTCTATAGCTGCAAGATGGAGGAGAATAGTTCTATCAGTGAACACTTGCTCAGAATGTCTGGGTACTACAATCATATGACTCAACTTGGTTGCAAAGTTGACGAGGATAGTGTTATTGATAGAGTTCTTCAATCACTGCCACCAAGCTATAAAGGCTTCGTGATGAACTATAATATGCAAGGGACGCAAAAGAAAATTCCCGAGCTCTTCGCTATGCTCAAGGCTGCGGAGGTAGAAATCAAAAAGGAGCATCAAGTGTTGATGGTTAACAAGACCACTAGTTTCAAGAAAAAGGGCAAGGGAAAAAGGGGAACTTCAAGAAGAATAGCAAGACAGTTGCTACTCCCGCGAAGAAACACAAGTCTGGAGCCAAGCCTGAAACTGAGTGCTTCTACTGCAAAGGGACTGGACACTGGAAGCGGAACTGCCCCAAGTATTTGGCGGATAAGAAGGATGGCAAGGTGAACAAAGGTATATGTGATATACATGTTATTGATGTGTACCGTACTAATGCTCGTAGTAGTACCTGGGTATTTGATACCGGTTCGGTTGCTAATATTTGTAACTCGAAACAGGGACTACGGATTAAACGAACATTGGCTAAGGACGAGGTGACGATGCGCGTGGGAAATGGTTCCAAAGTCGATGTTATCGCCGTCGGCACGCTACCTCTACATCTACCTTCGGGATTATTTTTAGACCTGAATAATTGTTATTTGGTGCCACGTTAAGCATGAACATTATATCTGGATCTTGTTTGTTGCGAGACGGTTATTCATTTAAATCTGAGAATAATGGTTGTTGTCTTTTTATGAATAATATTTTTTATGGTCATGCACCCTTGAATAGTGGTCTATTCTTGTTGGATCTCGATTGTAGTGATACACATATTCATAATATCGAAGCCAAAAGATGCAAGGTTAATAATGATAGTGCAACTTATTTGTGGCACAGCCGTTTAGGTCATATTGGTGTAAAGCGCATGAAGAAACTCCATAGTGTTGGACTTTTGGAATCACTTGATTATGAATAACTTGGTGCTTGCGAACCATGCCTCATGGGCAAGATGACTAAAACTACATTCTCCGGAACAATGGAGCGAGCAACAGATTTGTTGGAAATCATACATACTGATGTATGTGGACCAATGAGTGTTGAAGCTCGTGGCGGGTATCGTTATTTTCTGACCTTCACTGATGATTGGAGCAGATATGGGTATATCTACTTAATGAAACACAAGTCTGAAACATTTCAAAAGTTCAAAGAATTTCAGAGTAAAGTAGAGAATCATCGTAACAAGAAAATAAAGTTCCTACGATCTGATCGTGGAGGTGAATATTTGAGTTACGAGTTTGGTCTTCATTTGAAACAATGTGAAATAGTTTCACAACTCACGCCACCCGGAACACCACAGCGTAATGGTGTGTCCGAATGTCGTAACCGTACTTTATTAGATATGGTGCGGTCTATGATGTCTCTTACCGATTTACCACTATCGTTTTGGGGTTATGCTTTAGAGACAGCTGCATTCACGTTAAATAGGGCACCATCTAAATCCATTAAGACAACGCCTTATGAACTATGGTTTGGCAAGAAACCAAATTTGTCGTTTCTTAAAGTTTGGGGCTGCGATGCTTATGTGAAAAAGCTTCAACCTGATCAGCTCGAACCCAGGTCGGAGAAATGTGTCTTCATAGGATACCCAAAAGAGACAGTTGGGTACACCTTCTATCACAGATCCGAAGGCAAGATATTCGTTGCTAAGAATGGATCCTTTCTAGAGAAGGAGTTTCTCTCGAAAGAAGTGAGTGGGAGGAAAGTGGAACTTGATGAGGTAATTGTACCTTCTCCCGAATTAGAAAGTAGTACATCACAGAAACTAGTTCCAGTGATTCCTACACCAATTAGTGAGGAAGCTAATGATGATGATCATGAAACTTTAGATCAAGTTTCTGCTGAACTTCGTAGATCAACCAGAGTACGTTCTGCACCAGAGTGGTACGGCAACCCAGTTCTGGAAGTCATGTTACTAGACCATGATGAACCTACGAACTATGAGGAAGCGATGATGAGCCCAGATTCCGCAGAATGGCTTGAGGCCATGAAATCTGAGATGGGACCCATGTATGAGAACAAAGTATGGACTTTGGTTGACCTGCTCGATGATCGGCAAGCCATCGAAAATGAATGGATCTTCAAGAGGAAGACCGACGCTGACGGTAATGTTATTGTTTACAAAGCTCGACTTGTTGCGAAAGGTTTTCGACAAGTTCAAGGAGTTGACTACGTTGAGACTTTCTCACCCGTAGCGATCCTTAAGTCTGTCCGAATCATGTTAGCAATTGCCGCAGTTTTTATGATTATGAAATCTGAGAAATGGATGTCAAAACTGCATTCCTGAATGGATATCTCAAAGACGAGTTGTATATGATGCAACCAGAAGGTTTTGTCGCTCCTAAAGGTGCTAACAAAGTGTGCAAGCTCCAGCTATCCATCTATGGACTGGTGCAAGCATCTCGGAGTTGGAATATACGCTTCGATGAGGTGATCAAAGCATATGATTTTATACAGACTTTTGGAGAAGCCTGTATTTACAAGAAAGTGAGTGGGAGCTCTGTAGCATTTCTGATATTATATGTGGATGACTTATTGTTGATTGGAAATGATATAGAATTTCTGGATAGCATAAAAGGATACTTGAATAAGAATTTTTCAATGAAAGACCTCGGTGAAGCTGCTTACATATTAGGCATCAAGATCTATAGAGATAGATCAAGACGCTTAATTGGACTTTCACAAAGCACATACCTTGATAAAGTTTTGAAGAAGTTGAAATTGGATCAGTCATAGAAAGGGTTCTTGCATATGTTACAAGGTGTGAAGTTGAGTAATACTCAATGCCCGACCACTGCAGAAGATAGAGAGAAAATGAAAGTCATTCCCTATGCCTCAGCCATAGGATCTATCATGTATGCAATGCTGTGTACCAGACCTGATGCGTGCCTTGCTATAAGTCTAGTAGGGAGGTACCAAAGTAATGCAGGAGTGGATCACTGGACAGCGGTCAAGAACATCCTGAATTACCTGAAAAGGACAAAGGATATGTTTCTCGTATATGGAGGTGACAAAGAGCTCGTCGTAAACGGTTACGTCGATTCAAGCTTTGACACTGATCCGGATGACTCTAAGTCACAAACCGGATATGTATTGTTATTAAATGGTGGAGCTGTCAGTTGGTGCAGTTCCAAGGAGAGCGTCGTGGTGGGATCTACGTGTGAAACAGAATACATAGCTGCTTCAGAAGCAGCAAATGAAGGAGTCTGGATGAAAGATTTCATATCCGATCTAGGTGTAATACCTAGTGCATCGGGTCCAATGAAAATCTTTTGTGACAACACTGGAGCGATAGCCTTGGCGAAGGAATCCAGGTTTCACAAGAGAACAAAGCACATCAAAAGACGATTCAATTCCATCCGCGATCTAGTCAAGGAGGGAGACATAGAGATTTGCAAGATACATACGAATCAGAATTTTGCAGACCCGTTGACTAAGCCTCTTCCACGGGCAAAACATGATCAGCACCAAGACTCCATTGGTGTTAGAATCATTACTTTGTAATCTAGATTATTGACTCTAGTTCAAGTGGGAGACTGAAGGAAATATGCCCTAGAGGCAATAATAAAGATGTTATTCGTATTTCCTTATATCATGATAAATGTCTTTTATTCATGCTAGAATTGTATTAACCGGAAACTTAGTACGTGTGTGAATACATAGACAAAACAATATGTCCCTGGTATGCCTCTACTAGACTAGCTCATTGATCAAAGATGGTTATGTTTCCTAGCCATAGACATGAGTTCTCATTTGATCAACGAGATCACATCATTAAAATAATGATGTGATGGAAAAGACCCATCTGTTAGCTTAGCACTATGATCGTTTAGTTTTACTGCTATTGCTTTCTTCATGACTTATA
>LR738716.1:293644857-293657665 GCA_902687465.1 Secale cereale
CCACAAAACATGCCAGAATCGGCCAAAACCGCGAGTGTTGATGAACGACAGGTAAACGCACCCCTGGGTTCGTAAATCCTGGAAATTACTCCGGGACCCCAAAACAGTGAGTAGTCCACAAAACATACCAGAATCGGCCAAAACCGCGAGTGTTGATGACCGACACGTAAACGCACTCCGGGGTTCGTCAATCTTGAAAATCACTCCGGGACTCCAAAACAGTGAGTAATAGTCCACGAAAGAGGCCAAAATCGGCCAAAACTGCGAGTGCTGATAACCAACACGTAAGCGCACCTTGGGGTTTAGCAACTATGGAAATCGCTTTAGGACCCCAAAACGGTGAGTAATAGTCCACGAAACGGGTCAGAATTGGCCAAAACTTCGAGTGTTGATGACGGACATGTAAACGCACGCGGGGTTCGTCAATCGTGGAAATCACTATGGGACAAAAACTGTGACTGTTGATGAACGACACGTAAACGCACCCCTGGGTTCGCAAGTCCTGGAAATCACTCCGGGACCCCAAAACAGTGAGTAATAGTCCACAAGACATGCCAGAATCGACCAAAACCGCGAATGTTGATGACCAACACGTAAAGGCACCCCGTGGTTCGTCAATCTTGAAAATCACTCCGGGACCCCAAAACAGTGAGTAATAGTCCACGAAAGAGGCCAAAATCGACCAAAACTAATAGTGCTGATAACTGACAAGTAAGCGCACAATGGGGTTTAGCAACTATGGAAATCGCTTTAGGACCCCAAAACGGTGAGTAATAGTCCACGAAACGGGTCAGAATTGGCCAAAACTTTGAGTGTTGATGACGGACATGTAAACGCACCGCGGGGTTCGTCAATCGTGGAAATCACTATGGGGCCCCAAAACGGTCAGTAATAGTCCACGAAACGGGTCAGAATCGACAAAAACTGCGAGTGTCGATGAACGACACGTAAACGCACCCCTGGGTTCGTAAATCCTGGAAATCACTCCGGGACCCCAAAACAGTGAGTAGTCCACAAAACATGCCAGAATCGGCCAAAACCGTGAGTGTTAATGACCGACACGTAAATGCACCCCGGGGTTCGTCAATCTTGAAAATCACTCCGGGACACCAAAACAGTGAGTAATAGTCCACGAAAGAGGCCAAAATTGGCCAAAACTGCGAGTGCTGATAACCAACACGTAAGCGCACCTTGGGGTTTAGCAACTATGGAAATCGCTTTAGGACCCCAAAACGGTGAGTAATTGTCCATGAAACGGGTCAGAATTGGCCAAGACTTCGAGTGTTGATGACGGACATGTAAACGCACGCGGGGTTCGTCAATCGTGGAAATCACTATGGGACAAAAACTGTGAGTGTTGATGAACGACACGTAAACGCACCCCTGGGTTCGCAAGTCCTGGAAATCACTCCGGGACCCCAAAACAGTGAGTAATAGTCCACAAGACATGCCAGAATCGGCCAAAACCGCGAATGTTGATGACCAACACGTAAAGGCACCCCGTGGTTCGTCAATCTTGAAAATCACTCCGGGACCCCAAAACAGTGAGTAATAGTCCACGAAAGAGGCCAAAATCGACCAAAACTAATAGTGCTGATAACTGACAAGTAAGCGCACAATGGGGTTTAGCAACTATGGAAATCGCTTTAGGACCCCAAAACAGTGAGTAATAGTCCACGAAACGGGTCAGAATTGGCCAAAACTTTGAGTGTTGATGACGGACATGTAAACGCACCGCGGGGTTCGTCAATCGTGGAAATCACTATGGGGCCCCAAAACGGTGAGTAATAGTCCACGAAACGGGTCAGAATCGACAAAAACTGCGAGTGTCGATGAACGACACGTAAACGCACCCATGGGTTCGTAAATCCTGGAAATCACTCCGGGACCCCAAAACAGTGAGTAGTCCACAAAACATGCCAGAATCGGCCAAAACCGCGAGTGTTAATGACCGACACGTAAATGCACCCCGGGGTTCGTCAATCTTGAAAATCACTCCGGGACACCAAAACAGTGAGTAATAGTCCACGAAAGAGGCCAAAATCGGCCAAAACTGCGAGTGCTGATAACCAACACGTAAGCGCACCTTGGGGTTTAGCAACTATGGAAATCGCTTTAGGACCCCAAAACGGTGAGTAATAGTCCACGAAACGGGTCAGAATTGGCCAAAACTTCGAGTGTTGATGACGGACATGTAAACGCACGCGGGGTTCGTCAATCGTGGAAATCACTATGGGACAAAAACTGTGAGTGTTGATGAACGACACGTAAACGCTCCCCTGGGTTCGCAAGTCCTGGAAATCACTCCGGGACCCCAAAACAGTGAGTAATAGTCCACAAGACATGCCAGAATCGGCCAAAACCGCGAATGTTGATGACCGACACGTAAAGGCACCCCGTGGTTCGTCAATCTTGAAAATCACTCCGGGACCCCAAAACAGTGAGTAATAGTCCACGAAAGAGGCCAAAATCGACCAAAACTAATAGTGCTGATAACTGACAAGTAAGCGCACAATGGGGTTTAGCAACTATGGAAATCGCTTTAGGACCCCAAAACGGTGAGTAATAGTCCACGAAACGGGTCAGAATTGGCCAAAACTTTGAGTGTTGATGACGGACATGTAAACGCACCGCGGGGTTCGTCAATCGTGGAAATCACTATGGGGCCCCAAAACGGTGAGTAATAGTCCACGAAACGGGTCAGAATCGACAAAAACTGCGAGTGTCGATGAACGACACGTAAACGCACCCCTGGGTTCGTAAATCCTGGAAATCACTCCGGGACCCCAAAACAGTGAGTAGTCCACAAAACATGCCAGAATCGGCCAAAACCGCGAGTGTTAATGACCGACACGTAAATGCACCCCGGGGTTCGTCAATCTTGAAAATCACTCCGGGACACCAAAACAGTGAGTAATAGTCCACGAAAGAGGCCAAAATCGGCCAAAACTACGAGTGCTGATAACCAACACGTAGGCGCACCTTGGGGTTTAGCAACTATGGAAATCACTTTAGGACCCCAAAACGGTGAGTAATAGTCCACGAAACGGGTCAGAATTGGCCAAAACTTCGAGTGTTGATGACGGACATGTAAACGCACGCGGGGTTCGTCAATCGTGGAATTCACTATGGGACCCCAAAACGGTGAGTAATAGTCCACGAAACGGGTCAGAATCGACAAAAACTGCGAGTGTTGATGAACGACACGTAAACGCACCCCTGGGTTCGCAAGTCCTGGAAATCACTCCGGGACCCCAAAACAGTGAGTAATAGTCCACAAGACATGCCAGAATCGGCCAAAACCGCGAATGTTGATGACCGACACGTAAAGGCACCCCGTGGTTCGTCAATCTTGAAAATCACTCCGGGACCCCAAAACAGTGAGTAATAGTCCACGAAAGAGGCCAAAATCGACCAAAACTAATAGTGCTGATAACTGACAAGTAAGCGCACAATGGGGTTTAGCAACTATGGAAATCGCTTTAGGACCCCCAAACGGTGAGTAATAGTCCACGAAACGGGTCAGAATTGGCCAAAACTTCGAGTGTTGATGACGGACATGTAAACGCACCGCGGGGTTCGTCAATCGTGGAAATCACTATGGGGCCCCAAAACAGTGAGTAATAGTCTACGAAACGGGTCAGAATCGACAAAAACTGCGAGTGTTGATGAACGACACGTAAACGCACCCCTGGGTTCGCAAGTCCTGGAAATCACTCCGGGACCCCAAAACAGTGAGTAATAGTCCACAAGACATGCCAGAATCGGCCAAAACCGCGTATGTTGATGACCGACACGTAAAGGCACCCCGTGGTTCGTCAATCTTGAAAATCACTCCGGGACCCCAAAACAGTGAGTAATAGTCCACGAAAGAGGCCAAAATCGACCAAAACTAATAGTGCTGATAACTGACAAGTAAGCGCACAATGGGGTTTAGCAACTATGGAAATCGCTTTAGGACCCCAAAACGGTGAGTAATAGTCCACGAAACGGGTCAGAATTGGCCAAAACTTTGAGTGTTGATGACGGACATGTAAACGCACCGCGGGGTTCGTCAATCGTGGAAATCACTATGGGGCCCCAAAACGGTGAGTAATAGTCCACGAAACGGGTCAGAATCGACAAAAACTGCGAGTGTCGATGAACGACACGTAAACGCACCCCTGGGTTCGTAAATCCTGGAAATCACTCCGGGACCCCAAAACAGTGAGTAGTCCACAAAACATGCCAGAATAGGCCAAAACCGCGAGTGTTAATGACCGACACGTAAATGCACCCCGGGGTTCGTCAATCTTGAAAATCACTCTGGGACACCTAAACAGTGAGTAATAGTCCACGAAAGAGGCCAAAATCGGCCAAAACTGCGAGTGCTGATAACCAACACGTAAGCGCACCTTGGGGTTTAGCAACTATGGAAATCGCTTTAGGACCCCAAAACGGTGAGTAATAGTCCACGAAACGGGTCAGAATTGGCCAAAACTTCGAGTGTTGATGACGGACATGTAAACGCACCGCGGGGTTCGTCAATCGTGGAAATCACTATGGGGCCCCAAAACGGTGAGTAATAGTCCACGAAACGGGTCAGAATCGACAAAAACTGTGAGTGTTGATGAACGACACGTAAACGCACCCCTGGGTTCGTAAATCCTGGAAATCACTCCGGGGCCCCAAAACAGTGAGTAGTCCACAAAACATGCCAGAATCGGCCAAAACCGCGAGTGTTGATGAACGACACGTAAACGCACCCCTGGGTTCGTAAATCCTGGAAATTACTCCGGGACCCCAAAACAGTGAGTAGTCCACAAAACATGCCAGAATCGGCCAAAACCGCGAGTGTTGATGACCGACACGTAAACGCACCCCGGGGTTCGTCAATCTTGAAAATCACTCCGGGACTCCAAAACAGTGAGTAATAGTCCACGAAAGAGGCCAAAATCAGCCAAAACTGCGAGTGCTGATAACCAACACGTAAGCGCACCTTGGGGTTTAGCAACTATGGAAATCGCTTTAGGACCCCAAAACGGTGAGTAATAGTCCACGAAACGGGTCAGAATTGGCCAAAACTTCGAGTGTTGATGACGGACATGTAAACGCACGCGGGGTTCGTCAATCGTGGAAATCACTATGGGACCCCAAAACGGTGAGTAATAGTCCACGAAACGGGTCAGAATCGACAAAAACTGCGAGTGTTGATGAACGACACGTAAACGCACCCCTGGGTTCGCAAGTCCTGGAAATCACTCCGGGACCCCAAAACAGTGAGTAATAGTCCACAAGACATGCCAGAATCGGCCAAAACCGTGAATGTTGATGACCGACACGTAAAGGCACCCCGTGGTTCGTCAATCTTGAAAATCACTCCGGGACCCCAAAACAGTGAGTAATAGTCCACGAAAGAGGACAAAATCGACCAAAACTAATAGTGCTGATAACTGACAAGTAAGCGCACAATGGGGTTTAGCAACTATGGAAATCGCTTTAGGACCCCAAAACAGTGAGTAATAGTCCACGAAACGGGTCAGAATCGACAAAAACTACGAGTGTCGATGAACGACACGTAAACGCACCCCTGGATTTGTAAATCCTGGAAATCACTCCGGGACCCCAAAACAGTGAGTAGTCCACAAAACATGCCAGAATCGGCCAAAACCGCGAGTGTTAATGACCGACACGTAAATGCACCCCGGGGTTCGTCAATCTTGAAAATCACTCCGGGACACCAAAACAGTGAGTAATAGTCCACGAAAGAGGCCAAAATCGGCCAAAACTGCGAGTGCTGATAACCAACACGTAAGCGCACCTTGGGGTTTAGCAACTATGGAAATCGCTTTAGGACCCCAAAACGGTGAGTAATAGTCCACGAAACGGGTCAGAATTGGCCAAAACTTCGAGTGTTGATGATGGACATGTAAACGCACCGCGGGGTTCGTCAATCGTGGAAATCACTATGGGGCCCCAAAACGGTGAGTAATAGTCCACGAAACGGGTCAGAATCGACAAAAACTGCGAGTGTCGATGAACGACACGTAAACGCACCCCTGGGTTCGTAAATCCTGGAAATCACTTCGGGACCCCAAAACAGTGAGTAGTCCACAAAACATGCCAGAATCGGCCAAAACCGCGAGTGTTAATGACCGACACGTAAATGCACCCCGGGGTTCGTCAATCTTGAAAATCACTCCGGGACACCAAAACAGTGAGTAATAGTCCACGAAAGAGGCCAAAATCGGCCAAAACTGCGAGTGCTGATAACCAACACGTAAGCGCACCTTGGGGTTTAGCAACTATGGAAATCGCTTTAGGACCCCAAAACGGTGAGTAATAGTCCACGAAACGGGTCAGAATTGGCCAAAACTTTGAGTGTTGATGACGGACATGTAAACGCACCGCGGGGTTCGTCAATCGTGGAAATCACTATGGGGCCCCAAAACGGTGAGTAATAGTCCAGGAAACGGGTCAGAATCGACAAAAACTGCGAGTGTCGATGAACGACACGTAAACGCACCCCTGGGTTCGTAAATCCTGGAAATCACTCCGGGACCCCAAAACAGTGAGTAGTCCACAAAACATGCCAGAATCGGCCAAAACCGCGAGTGTTAATGACCGACACGTAAATGCACCCCGGGGTTCGTCAATCTTGAAAATCACTCCGGAACACCAAAACAGTGAGTAATAGTCCACGAAAGAGGCCAAAATCGGCCAAAACTGCGAGTGCTGATAACCAACACGTAAGCGCACCTTGGGTTTTAGCAACTATGGAAATCGCTTTAGGACCCCAAAACGGTGAGTAATAGTCCACGAAACGGGTCAGAATTGGCCAAAACTTCGAGTATTGATGACGGACATGTAAACGCACGCGGGGTTCGTCAATCGTGGAAATCACTATGGGACCCCAAAACGGTGAGTAATAGTCCACGAAACGGGTCAGAATCGACAAAAACTTCGAGTGTTGATGAACGACACGTAAACGCACCCCTGGGTTCGCAAGTCCTGGAAATCACTCCGGGACCCCAAAACAGTGAGTAATAGTCCACAAGACATGCCAGAATCGGCCAAAACCGCGAATGTTGATGACCGACACGTAAAGGCACCCCGTGGTTCGTCAATCTTGAAAATCACTCCGGGACCCCAAAACAGTGAGTAATAGTCCACGAAAGAGGACAAAATCGACCAAAACTAATAGTGCTGATAACTGACAAGTAAGCGCACAATGGGGTTTAGCAACTATGGAAATCGCTTTAGGACCCCAAAACGGTGAGTAATAGTCCACGAAACGGGTCAGAATTGGCCAAAACTTCGAGTGTTGATGACGGACATGTAAACGCACCGCGGGGTTCGTCAATCGTGGAAATCACTATGGGGCCCCAAAACGGTGAGTAATAGTCCACGAATGTCGGGACCGGTTTTCCAGGATATTACTTTCCCAGTAAATGGCCCTTGTGCTCACCAGCCCCAGGATTACTGTTAGCTGATGAGACACAAACTTGATACAGAAATTCCAAGCTAAATACAAAATATGTAGTACAAGACCATTCTGGTCAATGAGTACAACAAAAGGTTTCTAGTGGTTGATGGCGGAAGCGGTTTGCGATACATCAGCGTCTATGGGACTCCATTTCCCACAGGAACAGCTGACCTGGATAACTCCTATCTTCGCGAGGCTGCTATCTCCATTGCCTAGGTTCCCGGGGCTGTCATCGCAGCGCTCCTCTCCAAGCAAGAAATCTGGCCAAGACAATAGCCAGGGACAAGCCAGTGAGTACTTTGAATGTACTCGCAAACATTATGAACACAGGTACAATATAACAAATGATAATCATGCTCTAAAACATTCCATGATCACTTCGTCAGTCACGAAATAAAATTCATGACGCACGCAAGCAGGTTTTTCTTATAAAACATGAATAAGCAATCAGAGAATAGAAATAAAATGCACCGATCGGGTGTCTGAAGCGACGCCTCGAAAGGATAATAAAATAAAGCATGCCTGAGTCGGGCGTCTGAGCGACGTCACATAAAGGGCTTATAAAGAAAATAAATAACAAACATGCCACAGTCGGGCGTCTGAGCGACACCACATAAAGGGCTTATAAGGGAAATAAATAACAAGCATGCCACAGTCGGGCGTCTGAGCGACACCACATAAAGGGCTTATAAGGGAAATAAATAACAAGCATGCCACAGTCGGGCGTCTGAGCGACACCACATAAAGGGCTTATACGGAAAATAAAATACAAGCATGCCACAGTCGGGCGTCTGAGCGACACCACATAAAGGGCTTATATGAGAATAATCACAGGGAATATCCAGGAGGTAGAACCATCCCAGGGATACTCAATAATTCAAATAATACAAATGGTTAGTCCATAATAATAATAATCATAATCATCATATGTCACATGTTATGATCAATGTTCTGGCTTAGCAGTTTTTCCTCCGAAGACCGACACTAAGACCGACACTTGACCCATCCCAGACTGTAATCCTTAACCGCGGACACGGCTATTCGAATAGATATAACCTCTGCAGAGGGTGTACTCTTTACCCACGAGTAACGGATTCCTTTAGTCCATCGGGACTAATTCCATTTACGGTCTTTTAATTGAAAACACACCTGACCCGCACACACCAGCTTAACTTACCGGTGACTGGAATCACCCACGACACCTGTTAAGCAAAACTCTAAGTGGGGAGGCTACAACCTCGATTAGCATGGGATCACAAAATTTTTAATGCGCGCAAACTAGGGGAGCTATCCCCTCGGTCCCAACCGGAAACACCCATGCCCCGGACCAGGTGGCATGCCTACCGGATGCCTCCGGTATCTTCCACCATGGCCTCTCTGTACGGTGTGTGCCAAGAAAGGGGTTGACAACTTACTGGACTGTACCCTACCTGCGGCAGGGACAAGTGGTAGTACGAAACAAGTATGGGGGTTACCGGAACAAGACTCGATCTATGGTCGACTCAGGAGGTTAAAGCATCACCTGCATGATTAGCATAGCAAATATATTTCACACCAACAGGCAGAGTCACTACTCATCATACCTCAACATGCCTTACTGACTATACTCGTCTAAACGAAATATCAGTAGCAAGCTCGTGTCTACCCAAGATAGAGACTTTCCCGGATTCCTTCCAGTAGGCATGAGAGGTAGACGAGGGTGGTTACCATCACAAGTATATCAATTCCCAACAGCAAGGAATCTTCATCATGCACTTATGAGCATGTTCATACCATCACATAAAATAACGAGTACTCCGTGTCAAGGTGGTGTTGTAAACGTATCAAACAACACACAACAATATTATGCCGGGGTTCAGAATGCTTGCCTTCCAATAGTATGTAGGTGGAGTGCACTTTGAAAGTTTTCATCTCTCCTCCAAAATCCTATTTTAAGAAAATTCAAATTAACACATAACTTAAAAACAGTACAAAAAAGTTGTTCAGAAAATTTTCAAATAACTATGAAAATAAACTAGACAAAATTTTAGAAACAACAGAAAAAGAATCAAGTCAAACGGAGTTGTATTTTAGAAACTAGGGCCAGTCAAAGTTTAGGTCAAACTCTGTTTTAAAATAAACAGAAAAAGAGAAAACGTTTCGGCGCCTATACGCTGTCGCAACAAAGAAAACGCACCTAGCAGAGTACGCCTCCACTTAAAACAGCCTGTGCCGACGCGGGGTCGCTGACAGGCGGGCCCGCGCTGTCAGGTTCTTCATCAACCTTACGCGCGCGGCCGGACAGAAACAGAGGCTAGTTCCGGCGACGATTGCCGGCGACACACTCCATCATTCGAGATGCCACGGCCACTGGAGTGCGCAGGAAAGAACGACGCTTCCAGGGGTGGCACTTGCGATTGCCGAGGAGCTCTAAAATGAGCGAGGCCTCAATCATGGCGGAGGAAGATTCTGGAGAGAGGGGATTTCCCCATGGCTTGCTCCAGGATGAAGTGGAGGGTTGTAAAGGGTTCACTAGTGCTTGAGAGGCTCACCCAGGTCGAGGGGGAAGTCTAGTGTAGCCTATATATAGCACGGCGAGGTCGGTTCCAAAGCGGCTGGAGATAAGCTCGGGTGCTGGCCTTTCCTGTTGCTGCAGGGGCATCGTGGCGACGGCGAGCGCTAGTGGACGAGCTCACGGATGAGCTCGGCCTGCCCCAGCGGTGAGCTGTCGAGCGGGGGTGGCTGGGGCGGCACCGGCCATGGCCGTCCTTACTGGCGGCAGCAGCGGCTGCTCGCGGGCGATGTTGCAGGGCGCCAGGGCGGTCAAGACGAAGTGGCGAGATGAGCGGGGATTGTGGGCTAGCGGACGAGCGCTTGGATGAGGCTGAACTGTTCCCGGGGCGAGCTGGCGAGCGAGAGTGGCTCGGGCGGCGCCGTCCATGGCAGAGCCGGTCACGGGCGCCGGTGTGCTGCCAAAGCGCCATCGCTGCCGCTCTGAGAGGAGCAGGGCGAGTCGGGGCAGCACTAGGGGACAGGGGAGAGGATCAGGACGAGCGGGGGAGGCGGCAACTGGTCACGGCGACTCGGGAGGCCGCACGTGCAAAACGTGCGCTCTGGCTGCGCCCAGAGCACGCACGCCATGTGCTCGACAAAATGCCGATGCGTTCTAGGCCTCTCTGATGCCTCCGAAACTAAACAGGTCTAGGCTAATGATTATATGAAAGCTAAAAGACATGCTGGTTTAGCCAGAGGGGCAAGCTCTGAAAGAAAACTAAAAACGATGCCAAATCTGGCCATGCACATAACCTGCTTGATGAAATGCCAAGGGCATCTAGGCAATTCTACTGGTGGCCAAATACTCCAGATCAGAGTCTCTTTAGATGATAAAGAATATGCCAAGGTTAGTTTGGCAAAAGCAGAAACTTGCTAGTGCAAGTTTTGCAAAACTATAGTTCTGGACAGAAAAGAAAAGCTATTATTGCATGGACCAAAAATATTCCAATGGGTCTGAACTCATGGACTTAAGAGTTTGGTAGGGTGGTCTATAAGCAGGAGAAAAACCATGGGCAATGGGGCAAGGTAAAATAGGGTTGCAGTAAAAAATGCCAAACTGGACCAGAGAGCAAAAGAGGATGGTTTGCTCAATTTTTCCAAAGAACACCAATGGGTTTTTGCATAGAGTTGCATTATATGCTTCTACTAACATCTCCAATTTTTGGTGGAATTTTTAAATGCATTTATCAAAGGGTTGCAGTGCAAAAGGGACTCCAAAACTTATGAGAAACCAATTTAAAAGCAATAAAGCTTTAGGAAAACTTTTATAGAAATAATTCCACTGATAAAAGAAATGATCTTGAGAAGGTATACAAGTCCAACAATATTTTTGAAAAGTTCCCCTTGGAGGGAAAACTCCACAATTTAGAAGAAAAGAATGGTTCTGAAATCAAAAAAAAAATCCAGAAAATAAAAATTTAATTTCCTGGCAAAATTTTAATAAATAAATCATGGTTAAATTTTTGGGGTGTTACAACACTACCCCCCTTAAGAAAAATCTCGTCCTCGAGATTTGCTAAGGACGATCTCAAAATATCCATCCTATTACCATAAAGTATTAACTCAAAAGAAACGAACATTCTAAACACGTAATACACTGAGGTTACTGCGAGAGAGCAAATAATTGGCACAACCACAGTGGGGTACTGGTGCTATGTGGGAAAAAAAACTATGGTTGGGGAAACCGAGAAATTACTACTTTCGGCTATGGTAAAATTAGAACAACAATCTAACTTCACAAATTACACTGGTCGTACCCGAGTGCATAGAGCTCTCTCTGGCTGACAGGTGGACCCGGGGTCCACTGTCAGTCTCTTCTCCTACCTCTGGCTCTCTTTTCTTCCTCTCTCTTGCGTGCTCTCCCGCGCTTTCTCCACCGGCGACGCCTAGCGCGTAGGGCATCTAGGCCGTACTGCGATAGTGTGCGGCGCGCTAGCTGCCGGTGCAGCGTGCACTCACCTCGCGGGCCAGTGCGCTGTCGGCACTACTCGCGGATTCGCCTCCGAATACCGGTGATTGAGCGACGAGCGGCGCTGGTGGACTTCGCCCACCGTACACCGATCTCGAGCTATAAAATGACCGAGGTGCTGCTCTCTTCTTCCTCACACCTGGCCTCGCCTCTTCTTCTCCTTCCTTCTCCTCCATTTCTGTTTGCAGGAGCTCGCGACGAGGCTCTAATGGCGGAGGTGATGCCGGATTGGTACACGATCCTGTTGTGCGGAGGGTTGGCGGCATTGCTGGGGTTCTCCGTGCTCTTGTGCGCGATGATCATCGATGATCGTCGTGATGCTGCTGCTCGAGTGTTAGCTCTTCGCGGTGGCGGCGATCATGAGAATTAAGTGTTGATGAACGACACATAAACGCACCCCTGGGTTCGTAAATCCTGGAAATTACTCCGGGACCCCAAAACAGTGAGTAGTCCACAAAACATGCCAGAATCGGCCAAAACCGCGAGTGTTGATGACCGACACGTAAACGCACCCCGGGGTTCGTCAATCTTGAAAATCACTCCGGGACTCCAAAACAGTGAGTAATAGTCCACGAAAGAGGCCAAAATCGGCCAAAACTGCGAGTGCTGATAACCAACACGTAAGCGCACCTTGGGGTTTAGCAACTATGGAAATCGCTTTAGGACCCCAAAACGGTGAGTAATAGTCCACGAAACGGGTCAGAATTGGCCAAAACTTCGAGTGTTGATGACGGACATGTAAACGCACGCGGGGTTCGTCAATCGTGGAAATCACTATGGGACCCCAAAACGGTGAGTAATAGTCCACGAAACGGGTCAGAATCGACAAAAACTGCGAGTGT
>LR738716.1:293684257-293695149 GCA_902687465.1 Secale cereale
CCAAGTTCTGCCTCGAGCCGGCGGCGCCTCGACCCAGAAGCCCCCCTCTGATTTTTTCTTGGTCAAAATGACCTTTATACTAGAAGATGGGCACCAGAGGTGGGACGAGGAGGGCACAACCCACCAGGGCGCGCCTGGGGGGCCTGGCGCGCCCAAGTGGGTTGTCCATGCGTGGTGGGCCTCCTTCGGTAGTTATTTGGTCAAGTATTTTTTATATATTGCAAAATAATTCTCCATAATTTTTCAGCTCATTTGGAGATGTGCAGAATAGGTAACTCTGACGTAGCTTTTTCAAGTCCAGAATTCCAGCTGCCGGTATTCTCCCTCTTTGTGCAAACCTTGCATAGAGAGAAAAGGCATTAGAAATAATCCAAAAAGCATTATTATGCATAAAGAATTATAAATAACAGTAGGAAAACTTGATGAAAAATGGACGTATTAGTCCTCCCATTGCACGAACATTGTCGGAAAGACTGCAATAGTTTTTGGTCCTTTGAGGATGTAATAATGCTCGTGTAGCAACCCGAAGAAGTGATTGCACTAGTTGTTCTACTTGTTACCTCGGCGACCGTGAATGCTACGCATGGGCATGCAAATGTGACAAGTTGCCTCCTCGTCTACTCACGGTGGTGTGACAGACCTTCGATGAGGATTATTTGCGTCCTCTGATGCGCTCCTTCGATCCAAGTGCACATGTTGCTCTGTGTAATGGAGCCAAATGACGCGTTCCCTACATCTCATTTGGCTCAATTACATAGTGCAACAGGCGGGCTGGTGGTGTCCGAAAAGAGCTATGAGCGCTATCTCTCTCTCATAGCAATGTGGCCAGAAGGCAAATGGATCCTCCTTCACACCCATCTCCTTCGAGAACGGCGCCAAGTACGGATGGTTCTGGAGTCTAAGAACCATAGCTAGCGACGGTGAGCTATTCAGATATGGTAATGGAGCGGGATGTCAAGGCTGAAACAGAATGAGCTATTTGGTCATGGAGGTAGCCACCTATTGGGCCATGGCAATGTGGAGGCTATGTGGATAGACGGTGAGCTCTTTAGTCATGGCCACGATTTTCTTATAGCCGCGGGTGGAGGGCGTTGGGCGGCGGATGGGAAAAAGTTGCTGAATAGTTGGGGTGGACCCAACCAGCACTCAATGCAAGTAGTGGTTCTTGTTCTAACACCAAGTTTAATTGTGTCTTGGGGTTTGTGCATTGGTTTAGGAAGATGGTGTCTTTACTAACATGCCATATCATGCATAGACAACAGTATATAACTAGGTCTCAAGAAAGACAAATCGTGCTTGCATTTCACTGTTTATCTCTTCTATGTAAAGTGTTGTCATTTTCCATCAAATTTCTTGGTTGACAGATCACAGAAATTCACCAACTCTAAAATTTAGTATTAGTAACTCTTGAAGATCACAACAATTTCTTCGAATCACTCAAAACATTTGGTTGAGAAATAGTGCTAAATAAAATCAAAAATTAATAGGCTACTCTTAAAAGTGGTAAATTTTAGACTAAAGAGGAATAGATATATTTTCAACTTATCAAGTATCAGGCTTAAACATTTTTGACTTCCAGGTAAAAATGGTACGTTTCATGCACACATGTTATAAACACCATCATTATGTGGGCATGAACAAAGCATGCATGTCCTCGAAGAACAACAATGAATGACAAAACTACTAAAGAACAAATAAACTAGCAATGACGCCAAGTGTGGCCGAGAACACAATTTGAACGGAAAATGACTTATTGGCACATTACAAACTCTAGAATTTACAGTTAACTATGGTTAAACAAGATAGTCATACTCCACAAATCTATATGAAGATATTTGTTAGACCTATAAATTGTAAAAACCTGCATCAAAATATTTAAGGGTACTAAAATAGAAACAAATATATAACACAATGTGGATGTGAGTGGCTTGCGTCTTACATGAATGTGATATTTTTGATATTTTTGTATGGTTCTGAATTTTAGATGCAATGCGGTTTAGTTAAATGTCCTGAATAAAGATTTTAATAAAAAATATTAGGCACAACAAAAAATATAGTGGTGAATATTTTTATGGTAAGGCTGTATCGCGAATAGAAGACATACTTATAGCTAAATGAGCTAAAATAAAAGTGTTTAGTATAAATGCCATGCATGTTAGCAGATCCTTTACTTTTTATTCTTCAACTTTATGCCCTAAAATGTGTTACATATCACCTTATCAATTGTATTTGGTGATAAAATAAGACATAGCTAACGGCAACAAGTAGGAGGGCGTATTATGGTATACATTCACTATAACGACAAAATTGATGGTTGCTGTAATAAATGGTCTGAGGGGGCTATTGAGGTGCGGTTTTCGCCCACACGATCGTGAACCAAGGGCAAAGATCATGGATGGGGCTTAGGTGGGCTAGTGGGCTGTTGTGGAGGGGTGCTGGGCTGAAAGAGAAGGGTGTTCCGGCAGTTAACGCGGTTAACCGTTAGGGCATCAAACGACCTCCAAATGGAACGAAATTTGATAGACGATCTACCTACACTATAACTAGACTGCACATCAACTTTCACCCCCAATCCGAGAACATTTTCTGACCACTTATTTAGAAACATTATAACCGAGCACTTTTCCAGCCATCTCAGACCATTAGCAATTTTAACCGTTGGATGCACTGTTGTGGACATTCCTGTCCGTCAGATGCCCCTTGCGGTCCCTCTTGGGCTTTGTTACGATCGGATTCGCTGTCTGTTTCGTCCTTTGGGCCTATTGTTTTTTACTGGGCGAAATGTCCTAAAGGGAAGCTGCTCCATGGGAAAAATTGGAGCCTTCTCTTTGATTGGGCCTTTTCCCAGCCCAATAAGAGTGCTCATCCCTGCGGTGGTTAGGAAGAAAGGCCGCATCGATTGATCGCAAACCATCCCGCGGTACTCTCGTGGCGGCGGACGACGCCTCCCGCTCGATTGAGAGGATGAGGGGACCGGTCATGACGAGCAGGCCGAGGCAATGGAACCGATACGGTCGTGTCATAGTGGTCGCGGGGCGAGTGCCGGACCGCACGTCGATTCAGCTAGAGGCAAATCGGCGTCTGGCTGTTCGGTGAAGCAGATCGTCCACTCGAATTTGAAGGAGGCAATAATTCTTCAGTTTCTAGAGGCATTCATGCGGGATTATGTGCGCCACTCGCGGTAATTAATTGAGGTGTGCCTTTTCATTTTTTTCCCAGCCTGTTGCTGTATATATATTGCATCCTCGCCTTAGCGCTCTCTGCCGCATTAGATTCGGCCGCTGGGCGAATTCGCGTGCGGGCGAGGCTAGGCGATTCAGGCCTGTCAATGAGGCATGGCAACAATAGAACGCGTGCAGCAGCCGGCAAGAAAAGGGCAGAGCACCAACCCAAGGACGAGTTGGGAATGTGGGGCGGTCGTGGCCAGATGACGCTGATCGGCGGCTAGACAACGACACCGGGATAGGGCAGGCGATGTTCCCTCTGTCCATCTCTACTTGACAGTGCTTCGTTCTCATTTACTGTAGTTATAGGTTGATGGGTTCGTGCAGAATAGTTGGAGATCCCAGTTGGGAAAGGCTTCAGCACGTTTCTGAAGCATATGTTGATATGGTAAATCAAGTCGCTCTCACAATAATATCATTTTGTTTGCGTTGCACCATTTCTTCCGTGTCAAGACTTGTTGTCATAGTC
Source organism: Secale cereale (assembly GCA_902687465.1). Lineage (NCBI taxonomy): Eukaryota > Viridiplantae > Streptophyta > Magnoliopsida > Poales > Poaceae > Secale > Secale cereale. Next base: position 293,687,951 of record LR738716.1, read on the forward strand.
TCTTAATTTGTTTGGTAAACTGTCAAACACCAGTCAGGATGGCGGAAACAGTTTGATCGATCTATGGATGCAAATGATGCACACTGGTTTTTTATTTGTTCCCTCCCTATGTCATGTAATAATGATGTGAGACCATGAACACTGAACTTGTGTGTTTTCCCTTGGTTTGTAATATTGCAGGAGAGATGTTGAACATCTAAATTTATTTGTTTCCGATGGTTTGCAATGAACTGTTGTGATATTAGCTGGATTGTTACGTTTTCACATATTTGCTTCCTTGGTCCAAACCCAAAAACGTTGCTCTGTCTGTGCGGTGTGTTTCTGACGTGTCAGTGTTCCCTCACAAAGGTTGACTTATGGGATTTGCATCTCATCAGTATATAGGTCGGCAATCGGTTATCTTATCAGTACTTCTTCACATTCAGGCTGTTGCATTCCTGTACTTCTGTTTGCTTGGTTCTCATTCTGTTGTGTGATTGCTACCAATGGTTTGATGACATAATGGATATATGCTTTGTTTCTTCTCTCCTTCAGAATATTTTTGAGCTATCTATAACAACTGAAAGGTTCTGGACGGAATTTCTTCCCTCCTTTAGAATATTTTTGAGCTATCTACAACAACACTTTGGTTGTTGTTGAGATAATTCATATATATGAGAAATTATTTTCATAGGTGCTCACCTATATGTTCATCTGTTCTTTACTTACATCAGCAATTACTTATAGTACAATTCTTTCCTCAAAGTTTATCTCAAATATAAGTGACACATCTTATTTATATACAAAATCTATGGGTTTTGATTCAGATGGTATTGGCAATGCTTAATTATTTTTACAACTTATTCCGGGTAAACCTATGTTTTAGTTACATCAATATCGGATTTAAGTATTTCATGGTCACTTTCCTGATGGCACTTCCCTACTACATAGTATATGTGATATTGCATGTATAATTAATGGAGAAGTGGTTAACTTTTCTTAGGGTATGGCGAGTGATTGTTTGTTATGACAAGCCGGGCATGGCGTCCTTTGGGAGGTCGGTGAAGATTACAGTAATGAACTATGTATACAATGTACGATTACAATTCATGTCAATTGTTACATGTTTATTTCTGCTCTTGCTTATTACCCGCCGTGAGAATACTGATTACCTGTATGAACTAAGTGTACAATGTTCATTTCTCACATCAAAGCCAAAGTGTACATGTGAACTTATATACTCTCTTCATTCCAAAATAAGTGTCGTGATTTTAATTCAAGGAGAGTGGGTATGCACATTACCTCAAACCGTTGGTGCAAGGAAGAAACATAGAAGAATTATGACTATGGATTCTCTCACTACATCATCTCCTTCATTTGCACCAGCAAGAGGATTGCAGCTGATGCCTTCCAAAAAGATTGCAACTGATCCCACCATGGAGAATGGGCTAACATCACAAGGTCTATCTTCCTGGTGTTACACAGAAGAAGTTGTACGAAGATTGTCACACAAACATAATCTAAGGAACTAATAGACACTTATGTTTATGCAAAAAATATTATGTTTCATGCGTCCAAGCGTACCACGCGACGCCTCCGCCTATATAAGCCGATCGCCAGCGCGCCGGAGACTCGCACAGATCATCCATCGTCGACGCGCCCATTTCTCCCCCTTTCCTCCTCTCGCCGTCCCCAGTTGAGAAGAATGGCCGAGCGCTTTCCAGGCGACGGCGCGGCGGCGAATGGATTCGGGCGCCGTCATCTTCACGAGGACGAGGCTCGCCTCCTTTTCGAGGCCGAGTACCCGGTCCCGCCGGATATGCGGGTGCCCGGGGCGTGGAGGATCAGCGCCGACGGCGTGCCGGTGCCACTGCTACCCACTGGTGCGGCGCGGCGTGCGGAGATCTCTCGTATCCGCTCGTCCCTGCCGCGTGCGGCGAGGGAGGGGCCCCGGTACGTCCCCGACAGCCCGATCTGGGAGCCCTACTTCCGCCGCCGGCACGCCGAGCAGCTCGAGGCCACCAACGACGTCGTGCCCTCCGGCAGGTTCAACGCCGACGGCCGGCGCCGGTGGTGGGGCGTTCCCGGCCGCACGTTGGAGTCCGTCCTCGAGTACATCGAGGGCGGCAACACGCCACGCCTCGAGTACCCCGCTCCCCCGTCCTTCTCACGCCGCCGTGGAAGCTCCTCGACGCCGAGGCGCATGGAGCCCGGGGCGTCCTCCTCCTCGTCCGGTGGCTCTCCCTGCCTCCACCTCCGCCCCGTCAAGCCGGAGCCCCAGGACACGCCTGTCAGCGCGCGTACCCGCCGCTCTGTCGCCCTCGTCGAGCCCAAGGCGGAGCCCGGCCTCCCCCCGGAGTACGAGGAGATAGCCCGGCGTGGCTTCTCCGACGAGGACACCATGCGGTGGTCGCGCGACGACTACCTGCGTGAGGAGATGGTCCGGCAGTGCCGGGCCCTGGAGGAGATCGCCGCCCGCAAACGTGGGCGCGAGGACCAGAACGGCGTCGTGGTCCTCGATAGCGACGATGCCTCCAAACCGTCCAACCCGCCGCGCCAACCGGGGGAGGGATGCAACAGGGACGGCGGAGGCGGGGGCGTCAACACTCCCTTTTTGCGTAAAGGAATCAATCTGGTTTCTCCAGGCCGGATCAAAACCTTTCATACGCAAAGCTTGTTGAAGGAAAGGCCATTTAACTTTATCATATGCTTTTTCAAAATCCACTTTAAAAACTACGCCATCAAGTTTTTTTGAGTGGATCTCATGGAGCGTTTCATGCAAGACAACAACCCCTTCAAGGATGTTTCTATCAGGCATGAAAGCAGTCTGTGACGGATGAACTACAGAGTGCGCAATCTGCGTAAGTCTGTTCGTCCCGACCTTGGTGAAGATTTTGAAACTCACATTAAGCAGACATATAGGCCTGAACTGCTCAATGCGAACAGCCTCTGTCTTCTTAGGAAGAAGAGTTATCGACCCAAAATTCAGCTTAAACAACTGAAGCTGCCCCTCAAATAACTCCTGAAACATGGGCATCAAATCCCCCTTGATAAAATGCCAGCACTTTTTGTAGAACTCCGCCGGAAACCCATCCGGTCCTGGAGCCTTATTATTCTCCATGTGCGCAATGGCCTCAAACACCTCTTTCTCCGAGAAAGGAGCAGTCAGGAGCTCATTCTCGGCAGTCTCAAGTTGAGGAACATCCTCAACCCTAGACTCATCTAACGACACAAAAGTCTCTTCCGGGGACCAAACAACTGCTTATAATAATTGGTAATGTAAACTTTCAGATTGTCTTGACCAACTATCGTCCCTTCGTCTTGTTCTAGTTGGAAAATTCTCTTTTTACGATGCTTCCCATTAGCAATAATATGAAAGAATTGAGTATTATCCTCGCCTTCTACTATTTTGCGAACCTTAGCTCACAACGCCCACTTCAATTCCTCCTCGCGAAGAAGCTTTTTAAGTTGCATCTCCGCCTCTATCTTTGTTTCCAACTCATTGGAATCCAAGATAGAAGTTTCTGCTTTAACTTCAAGGTTTTGAATAAGTAGAAGAAGTCTCTCCTTCTCCGCCTTATAAATTCCATGCGTGTGCTTAGCCCAACCACGAAGGAACCTTCAGAGATGACGAATCTTGCATTGCCATCGCTCGGTAGGCGTCCTTCCTCCTGAGTCATTAGCCCACTCCCGAGCTAACAACTCAAGGAACCTTTCTCTTTCAAACCAGGCAAGTTCAAACGAGAAAATGTTCTTGTTGCCCACAAAAGTTTGAACTCCGAAGTCGACTAGTAACGGTGTATGATCCGAGACACCTCGTGTCAATGCCTGCACAGTTACCAAAGGAAACTTCTGCTCCCATTTGACACTTGCTAGAACACGGTCAAGTTTCTCAAATGTCGGAACCGGTAACGAATTAGCCCAAGTGAATTTCCTACCCGAGAGCTCAATCTCTCTGAGCTCCAAGCTTTCGATAATAGTGTTGAACATAAACGACCATATATCAATTTTGAGTGACCCTTTACGTCAAACAAGTGGTAAAAACTACACATAAAGGGTATTTAGACGGCATGTAATGTACTAGTGTATCCTACCTGCCATCGCTCAGAAAAGACTGGCCCCACTGCACCCTACCGCATATGTTGTGAAACATCCAATCGAGAATTATAATGCTGCTTTGTGCCATCTCACCTTGTTTCTCTCTTTGTGACATGTTTCACTATCTCATTTTCAAATATGTCACGCATTTTCGTATTTATTTCACAGAAGTTTACATGATTAATTTCTAACCAACTATGCGCATAGTTTGTTTTGTAAATTATTAAAACGTATGAAGTGGATTGCCATGTACCTAGATTCCCGGAATCCGTTCAACCATTTTAGATGTGCTACCATTGGGAACAAATTGGTTCAACTCTGAGACCAAACAAACACATATGGTTCCTTTTTTCTTCTGGTCAACAACAAAGCAACAACGAGTACAATATATGGAAATAAATCCCATCGGAGCAAGGTTAATAGTATATCCAAGCAGCCGGCGTAATCTATAGCAAGCCTAATAGGCTAGTCATACAATAGTTATTCATACTTGTGGCCCATTTTTAGCTCTCACAAAGGGGGTTGGAAATCGTGCGATACCGGTCTGTAAATCTACTAACCGTTTCTTCTTTGTCTGTAAATCTACTCCCTCTGGTCCTTTTTACTCTGCACATTGAATTTGGCGACAGTCAAACTTTGCTAAGTTTGATCAAATTTATATTAGAAATTATTAGCATCTACAATATCTAATAAATATATTCCGAGATGGATCTAATGATATTGGTTTGGTTATCTAAATGCTAATAATTTTTTGTATAAATTTGGTCAAAGTTGGATGAGATTGACTTCAGACAAGCTTAATATGCAGAGTAAAAATGATCGGAGAGAATACTAGACAAAAATTTGATGTGATTTATTTTTGCGTTCCCAAGAGGCCAAGAGCACTGCACAGCCGATGTATACTATTGAAATGAGTGGAAAAGTGAACTGTTTGTCCTGCATGCCCAGACAAGGCCTTTGGAGCTTCATCGATATGTGGAGGCATCTACTTTTGGCCATGTTTAGATTTTCTTATTATGTGCCGACATGCGTGTATGGCTGTTGCACTCGCACGTACGCACACTCATTTGTGTGATGAGAGAGAAATAATTTTTTCTATTTTAAAGTGCATTAAAAAGATAGAAGTATACTCTTTTGTGGATAAAATTTGAAGCCAAACGTATACTCTTCACCGGACGGAGGGAGTACGTACAACTACTAGTATACTCGGTCCTAACTATCCTTCATTACCAATTAATTACTCTGCTAGGCGCTCAAATTTAACAATTGAACTGCGTTTTGATAATCACACACAGATACACCTCTAAGCCAAAAAAGAATGATCGGTTTGCGGACGTGACATCGGCCCTGTTTGGATACTCTAACTTAGTTAGAGGTTAGAGTTAGATTTTAATCCTGAACTAACCCTAAACTAACTCTAACCAAAGAGATGTTTGGATGATAGGGTTAGATTGATAATAAATGTTTTTTCTCAATCATTTGACTACTCTAGTGTGGGAGGGATAATATTTTTTACTAATTTTTTTAGTGGGCCTAGGAGAACTAACCCAAATAAGCTCCTCTAGTGTGGGCTAGTTTTTTGGAGTGGGTTAGATCCAACTAACCCAAACTAACCCATCATGTTTGGATATTTTTGGGTTATTTGAGCCCCAACTAACCAAAACTAACTCTAACCTAGGGATCCAAACAGGGCCATCGTCGTACATGTCTGCATGAGCCATGGCCTTTCTCCCACAGGAAAAGAAAATGCATGCTTTTTTTCTTTTTCATGGAGCAGCCTTGTACGTCAAGCAATAGGTGGTAGCACTGTTGCTATCACGGAAACAAGCTAGGGGTAGCATCGTGGACGCATTCATCGAAACCCTATCGAACACTAACAGGTTTGTATTTCTGTTGATTGCAAAATTAATAAAAATGGGTGTGAGCCCGGTTGGAAAAAAAGCCTCCGTTGATTGCCAACTGTTATCGTCGACAATCATCACTAGCCTCCGAACTGTGAAAGATCTCCATATCATTTTCTCTTTAGGCGCCAGGCAATGATCTGCAGATCCGTAGCCATGATTAATTTATCTATGTAGCTAGATATCTTTCGAGGTTCCTCTGACTCATGTACGTCTGAGAGCCACTAGCAATAATCCAAACCACCTGGATTTAGCAAGTGGTAACATTCCTTTCATGCCCATGGCGTCGTCACGCACTCATGTTGTCACAACCCTTGTTCTGGTATGCACTAGGTTAGTTTTGTGGTTTGCATCATGTTTAAAATTTCAAATGAAATTGAAATGAGGACTTGTGAAACCCTCAGAAACCCTTTTGAAAATGACCCAAATAAAAATTGCTCCAAAAAGGTCCAAGAAAATGTTCATGTGGCCCTCTAAAAATATTGGTCAGAGATAAAAATCAAGCCAATATTATTAGGAGCTCATAATTATTTATTTTGGGCATTTGGAATTAATGCAATAGCTATTTGCTTGGATATATATTTATTATATATTTTATATGTGTCCAAAATTCTGGTTCTTTATTTTGAGGGGCTTGGATTAATTCCTAGGTCCCTGCAAAATAAAATGTCAGAAGAAAATAATTGATTTAATTTAGAAATTAAATCAAAACAAATGCCAGAAAAAAAAATAGAAAAGAAAATAAAAAGGGGCAGACTTACCTGTGCTGGCCCAGCACAGTGCGGCTGGCCGGCCCAGCCCATCGAGCCTCCCCCTGTCGTCTTCCCCGCGCCAGTAGGCGGGGCGTGTGGCCGGCGCGCGCGCACGGCGGGAGCGCCACGCGAGCTGCCTGCCTGCCCTCCCCCCTCGCCGCCTGGTGGTCTCTGGAGTCGCCACGCGATCTCCCCGACCCTCCCTCACTCTTCTGGACCCCTCCCCTCTCCTCTATCTCCCTCTCCCGCTCGGTCCCGAGCGCCGTCGTCGCCGCCGATCGCCGTTGCCGTAGCCACCGTCTCCCCCTCGCCTCTCCGAGTAGCCCGAGAGCTCCGCCACGACTCCCTCGTCCTCTCCGTCAAGCCACCAGACGCCGGACGCTCTATGGAGCCGCCGTCGACATCGTCTTCTTCCTCGGACGCCGACGATCGCCGCCGACGAATTCGCCGCAGCAGAAGCCTCCCCGAG
>LR738716.1:293695673-293730554 GCA_902687465.1 Secale cereale
CCCCCCAACAGACCGCGGTGAGCCCCCGGTTCTTTCCCCCCTGTCCTTGCCGACATCTGCGACCTCTAGGTCCTACCCCCGCAGATGCCCGACCTCACCGCCGCCGGCGATGCCGCCACCGTGGCCACAACCACCCAAGCACGAATCCGAGCACGTCACTGCATCCGCCGCTTCACCAGGAACCCGTAGCACCTCTCCGTTAGCCTCCCCGTGCCCCGTAGCTCCAACCCCGACGAGGCCCGAACTCCGGCGCCGCCGCGAGCTCGTTTCCGGCGAGCTCCGGCCGCCCCAGCTGCTACCGCTTGCGGGGATGAACGCGGATGAGCTCCAGCTCCCCGTAGATGGTCTCCGCTGCCCAAATGACCCCCGGAACAGAAAACCCGATGCCCTCCGCCGCGTTTGCTGCCGCCGGCGGCTAAACGCCGGCTTGCTAGCCGTGGTTTGACCCGGATTTGACCCCCTGGGTCAATGACAGGTGGGCCCCACCCCTTTTAATTAGTTGACTAGATTAAGTTAATTAATTAGTTTTGTTAATTAGTTTAGCCACTGACATGTGGGCCCTGCTCCACTGACATTTCTGTTAGAATTAGTTTAGAGTTAATTAACTCAGTTAATTAACTGAGTCACTGACCAGTGGACCCCACTGTCAGGTTTGACTCTGGACCAGCCCCTTGACCTGCTGACGTCATGCTTGTGTCATGCAGACGCAGTAATCCAGTTCTGGTATTTAAATAAATCTTAAATGATTTATTTATTTCAGAATTTGGCTTAAACTTCAAAATATCACAGAAATTCAACCGTAGCTCAGAATGAAATAATTTATATATGAAAAATTATCAGAAAAATTCAATCTATCCATCTGTACCATTTTCATGCATGACAAATGAAGTTAAACCTACTGTTTATATGAAAACACATATATGGCATCTAGAAATACTTTTTTTAAAAGTTGCATTTGAGCCTTTGGTTCAAATGGACTTCTTTCAAATTGAATGCTAGTTGCATTAGCTCAACAACATCATATTTTCATGCCATATTCATGCATCATATTGTTGCATATGCTTGTGTTTGATTGTCGGCACCGTTCTTCTCGATAGGTCCAGCTCCGGAGACCGATCCAGAGTACCTGTCAGAGGAGCAGTGCTCTGCACGTTGTTTTACCAGGCAAGCAAACCCCCTTGTACATTTCGATACAATCCCTCTCTCGCTCCTGCTCCCTGTTATTGCATTAGGACAACAATGACTTCAACTGCTACCTTATGCTGCGGTAGTTGAACCCATTCCTCTGCATGACCTGTCTTTCCACAGTAAATAGTTGAAACCCACTAGCATGTGTAGGAGTTGATTGAAGCAATGTTGTGATCTTACCATGCCTTGCTTGCTATTGCTTAGAGTGTGTCAGGTCTGATTCATCGGGAATGAATTGGAGTGAAATGATATGTTCTGATGCATCGGGAATGCTTAGAGTGTGTCAGGTCTGAGTCATCGCAAATTTAGATAGAAATTTTGGCAGCACAACGCGTTTGGTGGCAGGACATTTGAGGTTGATAACAACTACTTATGGTATTATAACTGAGATATCACATGTAGTATATGTGTAGCAGAAATACAACTGCCTCCTCCTGGCATCAATACCAGGATTTTTATCTCTATATAAGACCTAGGTAGCTAGCTGCTTGCTACTCCCAAGCAATATGTTCCACAACACACCAAGCAAGCCATCATTTGGTTGCTGCTATTCGCAATTCTGAAGAGACCCAACTAATCAACCATACAGGTCCATCCATCATCATGGCCTCAGGCTTCACGACCACGATGTCCCTCCTCCTTCCTTCTTCAGTCGCACCAAAAGCGATCTTTAATGCAAAATGAGCCAAGGTAGCAGCAAAACAAGAACCCGTTTATTAATCAGCCCCCCAAAATTGATGACCCACACCACCATCAAACTCAGATTCAGCATCAGCCAAAAATAGCGACGACAAGCTCAGATTTGCACGCCCATCCATCTCCTCGCACTCCTGTGACAAGCTCAAATTCATTATTGTCTACTCCCTCTGTTCCCAAATATTTGTCTTTCTAGACATTTCAAATGGACTACAACATGTAGATACATTTTAGAGTGTAGATTCACTCATTTTGCTTCCTATGTAGTCACTTGTCGAAATCTCTAGAAAGACAAATATCTGGGAACGGAGGGAGCATATTTTATCATAGATGTGTGAGCTGATAATTAAGAGGAAATACGGGGTTATATATGATCCATCTATGCATGGGGTAAGTGACCATCCACTATACTAAGTCCTGATGCATCTAAGCAACGGTGCTTAAACTAGACACTTCAAAACTGTGAAGTATCCCAAACATACTTATACTAAACAGGACCATCAACTGCAAAAACGCGATTTTCTCCCAAGTTGCACTTATTGACATGGAAAAGCATAGAACCAGTTTAGTCATAGGTGACACTTATTTTGCCAAAGGTGGTATTTCCGGACGGAGGGAGTAGATTTTATCGTAGATGTGTGAGCTGATAACAGGAAATAAGGTTATATATGATCCATCTATGCATGGCATATGTGACCATCCACTATACTAAGTCCTGATGCATCTCAGCAAATATAGAAAATGCTGGCATTATAGAGAATAAAAATGACCTTACTTATACACTAAGCAACAGTGCTTAAACTAGACACTTCAAAACTGTGAAGTATCCCAAACATACTTATACTAAACAGGACACTTCAAAACTACAAAAACGCGATTTTTCCACAAGGTGCACTTATTGACATGGAAAAGCATAGAACCAGTTTAGTCAAAGGTAACACTTATTTTGCCAAAGGTGGTAATTTTCTGCATATAGTTTAGTCCGAAGACCGTTTGCTGCATCAAGTTTAGTTTAGAAACTAGTTACCAACAGAGGCGCGATTACTTGAAAAAAACTCAAAGTAGAGAGGGGTCGACCTTCTGTGGGGATTCGTGATGGACGACCTCATAGTAGATACTGAGGTCAGGTTCAACGATGTCCTCATCATCTTGGGCGCATGTCCATGTCGTCGATGTCATCCATGGAACTGGAGGGCGCCTGCTGCTCACTATCACCTGAAGAACAAGCAAAATTTTCAAAATAATGAAAACTAGACAAGTGAATCAGGACCACTATCTAATCTCCAGGCGACTTCCTACAGGCATTTCATGGTATAATAAAGTAAAGTCACTCTGGTCTGACCTTAAACAAGCTCAAATCATAGAAATATGTGTACTAGATGCAATGAACAAAATTGGCAGAAAGATCATCATCATAATGAATTATTTCAATTCAGCAAGACATCCTTAGAGATCTCTATCTATCTCTCTCGCATAGTTTTATCCATGGATCATGTAGCTACGTGCTGGTTATCTCCTCCGGTCGCAAAGCTACCACATAGCAGCAAGGAGCTAAAACAAGCTCGAATGAATGCATGGAACGTTTATCAGTTATAGCATCTCTGTACAAGAGGGAATTACTTCATTCCTTACATACTAAGTGACCATCAGGAACCACACACGTATCATGCAACCGGACCAAATCTTATGATGGAAATTGGAACCGGAGTATAACTATCCAGAAGGACCTCATGAGGCAAATTACATAATTTTGTCTACTGGCATCAAGCAAGCAGTAAACCGTGCACATGACGGACGTCGCCCGACCCTGGTAATTTTGATTCACAACCAAGCATAATACAAACTAGGCAGGTAGCCCTGCCCTCGTAACATACATGCATACATAGTACAAGAAGAAACATTTATGAATGCAAGAAGAGAAGGAGATCAACCTTGTGCGAGGCGTCGTCCATGTGTAGGTCAGACTCGATGATGTCCTCCTCATCAGCTTGGGCATGGGGTCCCGGTCAACGTCCATGGAGTCAAGCGCCTGCTGCTCCAAATTGAACAAACAAATAAGTCTAGCCCAGCAGGAACGGAACGGGAGCACTAACCAAACAATGTCTCTACTGAATAAAGGCACCAGTACCATAATCATCTATCCAAGATTAGAATAAGGAAATCTCTTTCGTAGGTTGAGTATGAAATCAGCAGGAAGTATGCAACCAGTACGAAATCAACTTCAAAAGGTGCTTAAACTAGATACCTCAAAAGCGTGAAGTATCCCAAACCTACTTGCTTTGCCAACGGTGACAATTTCCTGCATCTAGTCAAGTTTCTAATGGAGCCTTCATTTGCTCAAAAGGACAATATCCATGCACAAGTACTTCTCTATGAGGAGGATACAGCACACTCAACATTCTAAAGTCAGAACTCATCCTCCATGGATACGGTAATTTTCTTTCATGGAAGATGAGCTCTTATACTTCATCTTGTACTCCCTCCGTTCCTAAATATTTGTCTTTCTAGCATTTCAAATAGACTACAACATACGGATGTATGTAGACATATTTTAGAGTGTAGATTCACTCATTTTGCTTTGTATGTAGTCACTTGTTGAAATCTCTAGAAAGACAAATATTTAGGAACGGAGGGAGTATAATTGGAAGCACAACCATGCTAATAGAAACCATCTTTTCTACTCCCTCCGTTCCCAAATATTCGTCTTTCTAGACATTTCAAATGGCTACAATATACGGATGTATGTAGACATATTTTAGAGTGTAGATTCACTAATTTTGCTTCGTATGTAGTCACTTGTTGAAATCTCTAGAAAAACAAATATTTGTGAACCGAAGGAGTATGAGACAACAGCAACATCTTAAAGTTAATTCTTCCTGTGGCTAATTAGACTCTAGCACACAAGCACAGCAACCACATACTCAAATACACTTACTTAAGAGAGGCATTCGACTCGTCATGGGTGTCCTGCTTCACCAAAGTATTGCACCTGCACCATTTATGATGAAACAAATCAATCCATCATGTCAGACAGGAAAAGAAACAAATCCGTTCCGTAGGTTGTCTGGAAGTTGCTATGGCGCAATGGACAGTGCAGAACTCAGCAAGCAACCAGAGGTGGGGAGCTCACCATGGCCGTTATGTAGCCCGATGCCGAATAGGTAGCGGGTCCAACAGAAAGAGCGTAGCACTGCGCACCTCTGGATGAACCGCTAGTCTTCTTTCTGCTATACCTATCGATGGAATCCTGCTGCTGGTTGCTGCTGCACAAGAGCCTTAATCAGCAAGGGAAAAGAAGAAACTACGACGGGATCCAGAAAAAACGGAGCAGCTAGGTACCTCCATGGAAATTTGCTTGGGTCGAGGTACACCTACAAGTACCAATGGTGAGCTGTTGCACACAGGTAGGAAAAAGTAAGACATCTCAGCGAGGTGACTCAAACAAAGATGCATATATATATATATATAGGTACCTGCTCTGGAGCTCCATCTTGTGCCTTGCCTTACACTGCAGGATGCCTCCTTAGTGAGCATCTCACTACCCACTAAGCTCGCTCTTCTTGAATGGCAGAAACCTTGTCGATCATCTGAACACAAAAATCGAAATGCAAGTAATTTAATTCAAACCAACCGCGGGACAATCAATCATGTGGTGAAACAACACGCATGCTATTCTGGTTTGAGTTGTTATAGAAAAATATCCCAACATCAAAAGTGGATTCATTCATTCATTGTGTGGCCAAGTGAAAAATCGCCTTAAAAGTCAACGTCTGCTAGGTGATGCATGTCCGAGGCATAAGAGTCGTGCGCAAAACAACTATGGTCATGTACAGAGGTGGCGAAGGCTGGGTCGATAGTATCCTGAGCAAGAACTGTGTGGTTTCTGAGATCCAAACAATAACAAACAACAAGAAGACGGTTCAAATCACTCACTCTAGTAAGCACTCGGCAATCAAACAAGGAAATGAACAAGTAGAGTACCCACAAGCAAGCAAACTGAGACAAACTTTCAGCAATTCGAAATGAAATGAACAAGTACAGAACTCATCAAACAATGAAAATGCAGCACTGCTCGGCCTAGGGGCACAAGCTTCTGCAAACAAATAACCCGACCGTCGGCCTACAGACAAACAAGAGAACCCTTTGCTCAAAAGGGACAAGCCACATCAACTAGTCAAGGATCTAATGTAGCCTTCATTTGCTCAAAAGGGACAGGTACTTCTCTATGAGGAGGATACAGTACACTCAAATATTCTAAAGTCAGAAAGGATTCACCATAGATACGGTAATTTTCTTTCAGTGAACACCATGCTAATAGAAACCATCTGTTCTATGACACAACAGCAACATCTTAAAGTTAACTATCCCTGTAGCTAATTAGACTATAGCACACAAGAACAACAACCACAAACTGAAATACAAATAGAACATTAAACTTATTCAAGAGAGGCATTCGACTCTTCAAGGGTCCAGGTTCACCGAGTATTATACCTGCACCATTATGATGAAACAAATCAGTACCGGAAATCTGAATCATCCTCATGTCACACCTGACAAAACATCATCTAACTTGTCGAGATAGTCTGTAATTACCTTGGAAATAGTCTAAGCAGAATTGCACAACTTCGCTCCGTATGTTGCCTGGATGCAAGTGGAACAGCCAAGTTTCGAGCCAACACTATTGGCTGCAGCTGATCTGCAGCATCCAAGTCACGAGTGAGAAAATGAACAAGGTCGGAGGAAACATCATCTCTCCCAAAAATGAAATTAAAGTATTTTAGTTGAAACCAGCCGCTTAATGGTCAATCATGTGGTGAAACAAAACGCATGCCTATTCTGGCTTGGCAGCCAATCATTCATTCGGCGGCCGAGTGAAAAAAAATTCCTTACAGTAAACGTTGTGATGCTGCTAGGTGATAGATTTCCAAGGCATAAGAGCCATGTGCGCGTCGCATGAAACAAGGATGCTTATGTACAGAGGAGGCAAAGCCCGGATAAACTAAGCAAACTGGGCCCCATCTTATCTCTCTCTTTGGTAACTAACAAAATAACTCGACCACAAAAAAATGGACTTGTTCACCATATATAATACACGGAGTGCTAGTGCTAGTTCTTGAAGCAAACAGTGGTGCTACCTATATACATATATATAGGTACCTGCTCTTAAAGCTCCATCTTGTGCCTTGCACTGCAGGACGCCTCCTTATAGTGAGCATCTCACTAGCTAGCCAGTAAGCTCGCTCTTCTTCAAAGTCAGAAACCATGTCAATCATCTGCACCCAAAAATGAAATGCACGTATTTAGTTCAAACCAGCCGTGTGACAATCAATCGTGTGGTCAAACAACACGCATGCTATTCTGGCTTGGCAGTAGTGGTTATAGATAAATGTTCTGACATCACAAGGGGATTCATTCATTCAACGGCCGAGTAAAAAACACCGTAAGAGTAAACGTTAAGCTGCTGCTAGGTGATCCATGTCCAAGGCATAAGAGTCGTGTGTGTCACAGGAAACACCGATGGTCATGTACAGAGGCAAAGCCCGGGTCGACAGTGTCTTGAGCAAGTACCGAGTGAATTCCGAAATTAAAACAATAACAAACAACAAGAAGGTGGTTTCATACATACAGATCCATCCATGTTAGCAGGAAAATTAAGCAAACTAGACCCCATCTTTTCCCTCCCTTTGGTAACTAAGTAAATCGACCACAAAAAACTGGATTTGTTCATATATAATACACATACACGGAGTGCTAGTGCTAGTGCTTGAACCAAACAGCGGTGCTACCTACAGTACAGAGATGCTCCAGTTACATTGGGATCTATCAAGCAGTTTGTTTGTTCAAGGCAAGCACCAAACTAAAACTGGTATCGGATTGTGAATGAAATCATACTCATATAAATTTTCAGTCAATGTTAAATCAAGAAATTGGCACATAGAAACTGAACCAGATCTTATCACTTTGGAATCAATAAGTGAATACGGAATCTTGTCTTGTTCCCCTTGGTTCCGAGTCGATTTCGCTTGTCGAAATCATTCAATCAGTAAGTTTTCTTTTATCGGAATTTGGGTCAGCTGATTCATATGTATGTAGGGATGCAAGTGCATCCAGATAGTTTCTTTCAGTCAAATCTAAAACAAATGGACACATTGAAACTGAACCGAGCCGTGGTGCTTATTCACGTGCATGTAGAGAAGATGCTATCTGTTTTTAACAGCAGTGGCATACTGTAATTTTTCAACATGGTCTACTATCCATATTGCTAAATCAACCTGGAATACTCCATATTACGTATTCTTCAGACCACCACAAGTTACATGTGGTTCAGATTTTTTTTTTTTACTAAATCCTCTGAATGACTACAAGATCAGAGCAAGCAGCCGGAGGCGGGGAGCTCACCATGACCGTTATGTAATGATGTCAAACAGGCAGTGGGTCCAATGGAAAGAGCCTAGGACCGCACACCTCCTGGATGAACTCCTTGCTCTTTCTGTTGTACCTACCGATGGAAACCTGCTACTGTAGGATGAAGGACAAGAGCTAAGATCAACAAGGGAAAAGAAGGAAATACAAAGGGGTCCAGAAACAGAGGAGCAGCTAGGTACCTGAGCTGCTTCAAATATCACACAGAGAGGAAAAAGAAGACAAGTCAGCGAGAAGATGACTGAATCATAAATGCAAGCATTGCACCTATATATATATATATATACATGTATATAGTATAGGTACCTGCTCTGGAGCTCTATCTTGTGCATTGCACTGCAGGACGCCCCCTTAGTGAGCATCTCACTACCCACTAAGCCCGCTCTTCTTGAATGCATGTGTCGATCATCTGCACCCAAGAAATCAAAATGCAAGTGTTTTAGTTGAAACCAGCCACATGAGAGTCAATCCAGTGGTGAAACAACATGCATGCTATTCTAGCTTAAAGTAAAGTTATGATGCTGCTAGACGATGCATGTCAAAGGCGCACGCGTCACATGAAACAAGGATGGTCATGTACAAAGGAGGTAAACCAAGAAAACTGTACATCGTTTTGTCTCACTCTCTTTGGTAACTAACAAAATAAATTGACCATGAAAAAAGGGACTTGTTCATCATATATAATACACAAACGTTGGCGCTACCCACAGCAGAGAGATGCTTCGGGGATACAGTTTGTATGTACCAAGCAGTTTGCCTTGTTAAATTAGGCAAGCTCCAAAGACAAAGAAACTGGTTTAGCTCACTCATATAAATTTTCAGCCAAAGTTGAACCAAAAAACTGACTGAACCAATATACAGTATTTGCTTCAGTCACATCATACAAACTGAAGTGCATATTGATGTGTAAGTGGAGAAGATGCTAGTTGTTTTAAACAGCAACATATGTATGTAGAGATGCAAGCAGCAGCGCCACATGTACTTACAAGAGAAGAGAATAGAAGAGAAGAGCGGAGCAGGGCAGTGGGGATGGGGATTGGGAATTTGGGATTGGGACGGGGAAGAGGAGACAAACCTCAGCCACGCACGTCTGCAGGAGGACGTCGGGGAAGAGCACCAAATCTCCGTCCTTGAGGAGGGAGCTGTCGTCCATGGCAGCAAAACACACCCCCTGGCCCCTGCTCGGTCGCGACGACGGACAGAGGAAGGGCGGATCTGGGCGCGCCATGGCTGCCCGGCTAACCTGCTTGGCCGCGGTGGCGGACGTCTTCCCGCGATCGGGGAGGTGAGGGGAGGAGGAGAGGGTCGGGGAGAGAGCGGCCATGGCCGGCGGCGAGGTGGTTGTGAGGCCGGCGGCGGCGGCGGCGGCAAAAGGTAGGATGAGAGGAGGCCGATGTGAGCTTCGTCTTCGTTGGGTTGGGGTTTCTTTTTCCTTTTTTTACTTGCGTGGTTGGGGTTTTGTTGTGCTTCCCCCGCCCTCTCTATCATCACAATTTTACCGATGCGATGCGATGCGACGATTGATGGATCGTGTGGACACGCGCGATGCCAGATGGTTTTGTTTCCCACGGATCAATGACGTGGAGGGCAGATGCTTTAGTTAGTTCTCACGGATCGATCCCGTGGACGCAAGTAGCACACTGTTTCGTCTCACGCGGATCCATGACGTGGAGGTATCGATGGCTTCCTCTCTCCCATCCCATCCCATCCCTCGCGCAAAGAAACAAAACACCGACGCTCTGATCGTCTCGTGGCAGGCGACCTGATTGGTCGCTGTGATGGATCGATCGACGGTTGTGAGATGGATCACAAACCTATTTTCCTACTAGTATTTGCTTAGGCCATATACATATATTTATTTTATTACTAACGAAAAGCCCAAGACGAATATTTTGTACACGACATGACAAACCATTCCAACTTATTATAAAATATACTCCCTCCGTTTCTAAATATTTGTCTTTCTGAAGATTTCAACAAGTGACTACATACGAAGCAAAATAAGTGAATCTACATTCTAAAATATATCTATATACATCCGTATGTTGTAGTCCATTCGAAATGTTTAGAAAGACAAATATTTAGGAACGGAGAGAGTAACTTTATTCGTGGTCCATAATATATTATAACTCCCCCCGCTTCAAAATAAAATAAACATGTAAAAAATATTACTTTTACACCGGCCTATGTCATATCTAACTCTAGCCTTGACTTTGCGAGACCATCCCACTGATCGACCCGAGCCGTTCAACCTCATCCGACGACGGAGAAGAGATTAGGAGAGGTTCCCAAACAAATTATGGTTTGGTGGATTGGGATGGATTTTCAATCCCGTCGCTTGCATGTCTAGAGACACGATCAATCAACTTCAACACGGCGACGAGGCGACTGAAGCCGGCCATCTGCCTCTCCGTGTTGTACCTAGCTACTCGACAACCCAAGATCATGCATGGATATGGGAGAACTATATCATTCTTGTCGCGATTGTGTGTTGGGCCGATGAACAGAAGGATCGAGTAGGGGGTGAGTGAGAAAGAGAGTGTTTTATTTTTTATTTTGAAGGCGTGTCGTCGTCGCCACCACCATATGGAAGTTGCCTCCTTCGTGGTGAGTGAGTGAGCGAGCGAGAACCGTCGCGAGGAGTTGGTCGTCTGGATTGATGGGTGTGTACGTGCAAGCCATTGGCGGCTCGAATTCGACGCATGCGGCGGCGGTGGCATGGGAATTAGGACCCAACGGTGGTCGTCCGGAGCAGCAGGTAGGCGTCGTTGTTGTCATCTGCGCTGATTCGGCGGCGACGGTGTTTTTTTTTGGTTGGTTGAGGATTAGTTGTGGGTGCAAAAAACAAAAGAGAAAAAGACATAGTAAAAAAAAAGGAAAAAATTGTCAACGTGTAGTGTAGTGCATTGGTTTTGGGTAGCTGAGTGTGCATGACGTGACGCATGCATGCATGCATGCACGCACGCACCGCACCGGCGGAAGGAAGAATAAGAATAAGAAAAACCCGAGCACACGAGGATTCAACGCGCAGCGCACCGCACTCGATCGATAAGACAGGCGAAGAGCCTCCTACTCGATCGATAAGAAGCAGCGTAGGATCGATCGAGCATGAACCGCTTGTGGTGCTCGCTGTCAGATTTAGCAAGTGGCATATTTCCTTCCCTGCCTCGCTTCTCCCTAAACCTCCACCATGAGAGCCCAGACTTGAGCTTGCTATGTGTAGGCTAGAGAGTGAAATTCATATGTAGGAGAAGCAAGGGTGGTAGGTATGCAAATATCCCCATGCTGGTAAGTAAAGATACTCACTCGTATGGACTCGGTCCTATATGAGTGTGTAAAGACTATCCGGATATACTGCGCCCCGCTTGCGAGATCAGGACGAGAACCGAATCAATGGATCTTGCCGCGTGGCGTGCCGCACGTTCGCTCTTTAGAATTTATGTTTCTTTGTCTCCACTGATACTTAGCCATGCCCTGCCCTGCCCCGTTAATGCGGGCATGCCTGGAGTAGTTACCTTTGATCCATCCTTAACATTTGGTCTAGTGGGAGTATAGTTCAGGTGGATCCCCCAGTTGGCTTTTCCAAGAAACAAACAACGAATAACCTAATGGCGTGTTAACTACATCTCATAGCCATGATACAACCATAATGGGTGATCCTTGTGGATATGTGTTCCTTAGTAGCTGCCCGTAGACCGGAGGGGGCACACGCTGCCAATTATTATTTGGCTCCCAGATTTAGCAAGTGGTCTGCTTCCATTCATGGCCACCGGCTCACTATAAAACTCCTCCTCGCCTCACCATCTTTTTAGAGAAGTCCATGGGGGCTCACGCTCCCCCTGTAGAGAAGACCTGTCTATGACGCTGGCCCCATGTCTACTAAAGTTGTTCTTCCTTCTGGCCGCCGCCGCGGCGGGGGTAGCGCGAGATAAATACTCTTTTCTTGCCTCTTCTGCGAGAGGAAGTTCCTAAAGTCGCAGGCGCTAGGGGGGGCACTAGAATGCGTACCGGAAAGAGAGGTTCAATGCCTCGTTTTATAGGCTACGATGACAAATGTGATGGCGCGGAAATAGGGCGCGAATGGAAGAATTTTTAGGCGGGAAATACGCATGATCCATGACACTGCAATCATTGCCGGCAGAAACGTTAAACGCTGTAGCCATCGCGTCGCGTGCCGTAGCAACAGTGTTGCCGCCTTGTCCAGTGGCGGCAGGGCTCCGTTCCGTCACGGCGCAAAAATCCTGTAATCTGCAGCCTGCCGCCTGACCGGCTGATGGCAAGGGTTGCCGCCTCACACCGTAGCTGCCAGCGCGCCTGCTGCCACTGCCCAACTGGTCCTTTGCCAATGTGCCTCAGAGATGGTCTTTTTTGTCAATTTCATTGGTCAGGTGGCCCTTTTGAACAAAAATTCTAGTCTGAAACGGAGGGAGTAGTTTTTTTTTTCAACGAAAATCATCCCAAAACTATATTAGAAGAACAACAATGATACAAGGCACCCCACGAAATAAGAAAATTACAATCGGGCCCTTACAAAGCCCGACCAACCACAACACCACCGTGAAGTGAAGTGAAGACGCGCCGTCATTGCCGCTCCCTCGGAGCCGGCCTGACCTTGGATCTGGAGACGGATTTGCCGGAGACGGGAAGTCTTCGAAGTTGCGGTCCACATAGACCAGCACGTCGGTGAGGAAGTAGATCAAACCACCGCCATAGAAAAACATCAGTGTCGGCACTAAATTCGGTGTCCAACAAACAAATTAAATCCTCATAAATCCATCCAAGTAGCCACGATCGAGTAGGCGGAGACGTGGAGGCTGCGCATCCACCCAAACCAACTACTCGCGTGTGTTTTGCTGCATATAAAATCCAATTCAAGTGCCGGCATCATGATCTCAGCTTTCCTTGCGGCCGGGCGAGGGTTAACGAAATGGTCTGTCCTCTCCTAGTCCTAGCCACCCTCGCATGCTGTGCTATATCTTCTCAGGAGTCAGGACTCATCTTTTGTGTGTGCGTGTGCAGGGGCAGAGCCCGAGCCCGGTGGTGAAGCTGGGGGCGTGGGGCAGCGACGGCGGGGCCGCCCACGACATCGACGTCGCGGCGGCGGCGCCGCACCGGCTGGAGAGCATCGCCGTCCGCTGGGGCAAGGTCATCGACTCCCTCGCCTTCACCTACATCGATGAAGGCGGGCAGCTGCACACCGCCAGGGGTGCCGCCCGCGGACGCGTACGTGGGCATTTGAGGGGCCGGGTTGTAGATGCTCCAAGTAAATAAGTGCACGCATGCATCCATTGAATCACACGTTGCGTTTTGTGATGATGGCAGAGAAAAATGCCTGACCACGTGCACGTAGGAGACTCGTTGGAAAGAAAGGAAACCCAGGCCCATACACGCACGAGCAAAGGAAACCTAATAGGACGACAGCTGGCTTAAACCAGCAGCCCAGGGCAAGCCGCCTACCTACGAGA
Source organism: Secale cereale (assembly GCA_902687465.1). Lineage (NCBI taxonomy): Eukaryota > Viridiplantae > Streptophyta > Magnoliopsida > Poales > Poaceae > Secale > Secale cereale. The sequence continues at coordinate 293,709,446 of LR738716.1, forward strand.
GAGAGAGAGAGAGAGAGAGAGAGAGAGGAGACGTCCGGCCTAAATACTGGCCCGAACACAGGAACCTGCCTAAATCGCTGCCTAAAAAGGTGGATTCTGGCCTAGAGCAACGATTTTTTTTTGCCATTTTCTACCTAAATCTGGGTCGTTTCTTGGGCATATCTGTGGCGTGCCTAGCTGTTTGCCGGAAGCCGGGCGAGTGGGCTTGGGCCAGATTGCAACGCATGCAGCAGGCCGGCCGGTTCCTGTTTTGCATGGAGATTTCCTTTGGTTCGTGGTATGTACATACGTGACCTCATCAGGCAACAAACCAACGAGACGCTACGTAGCGGATGGATCCGGCCGGCTGGACGTACGTTGTACACCCATCGATGGATCGATCGTTTGAAGCGAATATTAATCGGAGAGCACCACAACGACATACCTTGATGATGATGACAAAGACAACAGCAAGCATCAAAAGCCATGAGAGATCTGCCTCCATGTCCTCTATAGGTGTCTCTGCGTGGTTGGCTATAGCCGGCAGGAACCACCCATGTTGGTTGTTGGACGTTAGGTAATGCAGCTCGCAATAGAGTTTACTCCCAGATCTAGCAAGTGCCTGGCTCCCATTCTTGCAGAAGGGATCTTGTGCTCCGGACATGTGTACAAGTATCTCCTGGTCCAGCAGTTTGGAGAGATAGGGTCCAACCTACAAATGTAAATGTTTTTCCATGTTAGTTATAAAAGTCTGAGTTCCTCGCGGGTATAGTTTGTTGGGCATGGACGGCAACAACGGTGTTGCTGGCCAGGCCGGCCACGTGTACGAGGTCACTGTACGCTACATGTAAGTTTAATTTTTTTTAAGTTTTAGTTAAACGGACGAAATATCGTCCGTCTGATGTAAAATATGTCCAAACTTAAGTAAATCTTGTCGTGTTGGCATGCAATTCTTCTAGTTTGTTAAAATTCTGTTTAAATTGTATGCGGGCATAGTTGGATGGCCCGCTCCCATATCATTGTCCGCGGACATGTACAATGTATCTTTGAGTGGCCCGCGTTGGAGTTGGAGATGCGCTTAAAAAGTGTTAGTGATTGAGATCGCTATAGGCAATTTGCTAGAGAAGAATTGTGCAGCCCCCACACTGTAAAAGCAGTTTGTAGAGATTGGGGGATTTTGATAGAATTGATCCGAGTAATCACTACTGACGAGTCACCTTGACAAAGGTAGTGGTGAGGTGTTTTGACCTGTCCGTAGTGAGATGTTATGTAGCAGTAAGTGATTTCCTCGAACTCCTCCGAGTGGCGGCAATAGGATCATGGGGTGATGGGTATGAACCGGGGCTAGGAATATGTCCATTTTTCCCGCAGTATCACCACTACCCATGGACGCTTTACATTTGGCTGTTGTCCTGGCCGATATTTAACGGTTGATGAGCATGAAACCCGTCAATACGGGGCTTAAGCGCCCAGTGGTTAGTTGTATAGTCGTCACCTTTGATCCAACCTTAGTTTCTGTTATAGTGGGAATATAGTTAGGTGGCCCCGGTTGGCTTTTCCAAGAAAAATACTCAATAACATATGGAGTGTAAATTACATCTTGTAGCCATGATGTAGCCAATGGATGTCGTTGTGGGTATATGTGCTCCTTGGTAGCTTCCCGTAGACCAGAGGGGGCACCCACTGCCAATAATTTGTGGTCTCCCAGATTTAGCAAGTGATCTGCTTCCATTCATGGCCACCACTCCACTATAAAACTCAGTCTCCACCGGCTGCCACTAAGAGCTCACACCTCCTCGTCTCACCATCTTCTCTGATTAGTTCATGGAAGCTCAAGATCCCTCTTCAGCAGCAGCAGCTCCTCTGGACCTGTCTCTCAGGCTAGCCCCCATGTCTCCTTGGGCTGCTCATCCTTTCGTTGGTGGCGGTCGCCGCCGCGGTGGTGGTGGCACGAGATCGAGGCTCTTCTCTTGCCTATTCTGCGAGAGGAAGTTCTTCAAGTCGCAGGCGTTAGGAGGCCACCAGAATGCACACAGGAAGGAGAGGGTCGTCGGCAGCTGGAATGCCCACCTCTACCTCCCTGAGCGTGATCGTGATGCAGCGCCAACCACAGCAACGGCGCGCCTTGATGACGACGATGGCCACAAGTGGCAGGAGCTTGATCTTAACCTCAAGCTTTGATTTGCTTTAGCTTGGGTTGTTCGCGACAGTATGTACGTTGCTAGTGTAGCTCCATCAGTCATTGCTATATATAGTACGTGCACTGCTATTTTCGTGTAATGAAATAATTTCCTCCACGCATGCATGCCTTGTCCCCCATTTATGAAATCTCGAGGATTTTCTCATTCTTAGTTTCGAAAATCAATGATTTTATTTGACTTTCTGCTGCATGTGTTGACACTGCACTTTAGGGAACATAGCCAATGTCATGCGTACATGTATATTGATTTTTATTTTTGCGAAATATAACTAGTTTTTCAGTTTATTCAGAAGTAATATTCTATTTAACAATACATGAATATTAATTTTGAGCATGCAGAGAGCTTCTTCTGGGTTGTTAGATTCCAGGGATCTGTTACGGGAAAAAATGCTGCTCATGTCTACGCCTTGTTTCTGAATCACATTTGATGTGCCGTATGAACATGAATGTGTTTAGCTATTTGAGCATTCATAGTCCATATTACATTGACGTGCTGGAGATAAGTCAACAAGTTAACCATTAACTGTATCCTCTGTCTCTGGCGGTTCAACTGCCTGAGTTGAAACACAACCATATCCTTGCTTCCGAAATGAGTCACCTTTGATGGATACAGTCTTTGGCAGTTTGTTGTAGGAAAACAGCATGAGACAATCATATCGCTTGCGGGCCAGCAAAATCATTCTCTAGAGATATGCTCTTTCTCGGTGGGTCCCCCGATCTTTTATTTGAGACAATTTTGATTTGGTTGTAACAACTATTTCTATTTGATAATATATGGCTGTGGCGGACAGGATGGGTCAATGGATGCGTCCGCGCGTTGGGCGCATGGTCACCGCATCCCAGGAAAGGTCCGGACACGACCCCATTGCCCTATCCAAACAGACATAATCCGAGCAAAACGAACGTTGTTTGGGGTCACGCGCTGGAGTTGGCCTAACCTTTTGCGTGCTCAAATGAGTAGTCTTCCAAGAGGCCAAGAGCACTGTGCGGCCTATGTATACTATTGAAATGAGTGGAAAAGTGAACTGGCTGTCCTGGTTGCCCAGACAAGGCCTTTGGAGCTTCATCGATATGTGGAGGCATCTACTTTTGGTCATGTTTAGATTTTCTTATTATGTGCCGACATGCATGTATGGCTGTTGCACCCGCACGTACTACCACTAGTAGTATATTCTGTCCTAAATATCCTTCATTGCCAATTAATTACTCTGGTGGCTGCTCAAATTTAACAATTGAACTGTTTAGAACCAGATACACCAAGCCAAAAAAGAATGATCAGTTTGCGGACGTGACATCGTCGTACATGTTTGCATGAGCCTCCGAACTGTGAAAGATCTCCATATCATTTTCTCTTTAGGCGGCAATGATCTGCAGATCTGTAGCTATCTTTCGAGGTTCCTCTAACACATGTATGGCTGAGAGCCACTACCAATAATCCAAACCACCCGGATTTAGCAAGTGGTAGCATTCCTTCCATGCCCATGGCATCGTCACGCACTCATGTCTTGGATTTGGTGCTAGCTACGCTTCCTTCTCGAGTCACACAAAAGGAGTACAAATCGGAGGCACGCAGCTGAATTAATCGGCAAAAGTGTAATTAACTCAATTATTAAACTTGTACTCCCCATCTAGGTGAATAAGTCATCTTAGTTTGTGCACCGCAACCAAGGCGGAGGCAAAAACAAGAGAACTTAATGTTTATTCGCTAATTAATAGCATTGCATGCAATGAACCGACGAGTGCATGTCGTGTTTGATAGTGTCAAGTCATTGAAAGCACACATGCCCCACATCTCTTATTGGTTGATTGGTTTACTCATGTCAAAAAACAATAAACGAGGTGAGAGTTAATGCATCGTGCCTAAATGTTTTCATATTATTTGATTTTCGTAAGGTAACTTATGCACCTAGACGGAGGGAGTACAAAGCCTAGCTTATGGCAGATTGGATACGGACGTGTCTGTCCACCTCCCACTAAACTCCCCCATTGATTTTCACTGTGGGCCTCGTGATTTTAACCGTGTGTCTCCACCTTTAAGTTTCCTCGGTAAGAAAAACACATGGCATAAGGCTACTTCCAATGCATTGGTGCTAACATGAGGTGCTAAGCACATTAAAAACTTTAGCAACTAAAGCCCCCAATACATAGGTGCTTAACTTGTTGGTGCTAAGCATGCTTCATTTAATGATTTTGCAACTAAAGTTCTTCATTCATTGGTGGGATTCTTTCATTTAAGTTTTTTGCCTAGGTTCTCGTGCTTAGCATTGTTTCTTTCTGGGGTCACCACACTCATCTCTCTCCTCTTAATTATCTTGCCACATCAGACTTTTTGTCTACATGGCAGCCTTAGCACCTGTACAAGGTGGAGCATTGGGAGGGGCCTAACACTCGACGAGGGGCCACAACGGTGGGGGCTGGGTCGTGCGCCTAGTGACGGATGCAGTGCTCCACCGTGGTCGGTTCTCCCCTCTCTCTCTCTCTCACTCTCACTCTCTCTATGATATTTCAGACATTTCATAATATTGATTACATACATACTACTAAAATGGATGAACATGTACATATACTAAAATGTATCTAGATGCATACAGTACAAATCTAGGAAAAAGTTAAAAGGTATTACTTCCTCCGTCCGAAAATACTTGTCATCAAATTGGACAAAAATGGATGTATCTAGAACTAAAATACATCTAGATACATCCACTTTTATTCATTTTGATGACAAGTATTTCCAGACGGAGGGAGTATATTCGAAAGCGGAGGGAGTACAGTATATGTTTCTCCTTGCCTAAACAACTTTGGCGAGATGTGCGCTCACTAGATTTGTTTGCGGGTCCACCCCCGTGAATTAGTCATGATGAGAAGTGATGCTCGACAAGCACTAGTACCAAAACCGCTTTACTGCTGTACGTAGGCATGCTCGACCTCCAAGCCCTTTTGTCCTCATTTAGGAAGTGCTAGGCTTCCTTTCATGGCCGCTAAACCCACCCACTGGATAGCACACTACTATAGTACTCCCTTCGTCCTGTGAAGAGTGAACATCTAAAGATTTTAGGACCAATTATGGAGTGAAGTAAAAAATACATTGGAAAGGTGCAAGCCACCATCTCTCTCCTCTTTAATTACCCAACCCCCAATGAGCTAAGTGCATGTATAAATTAAGAAGACCATGCATAGATTGTTATTAGTCTTAATTACCGTGTGATGAGAGAGAAGTACATTGAGAAGGTAGAAGTACACTCTTTTGTGGACAAATTTTGAAGCCAAACATTCACTTTTTACCGGACGGAGGGAGTACTAGGGAAGAAGGAGGAAGTAGCTTCCCGCCGGGCCGCCTGTTCTTGTCCGATGGAAGCATCTCCTCCAGCGGCAGCTTCTCTAGACCTGTCTCTAATCAAGATGGCAATGGGGTCCCGAAACCCACGTCCCCGCGGGTTTTTACCCTATTAGGGGACGAGGATGGACGTCTTTTCATCCCCACGGGGCTGTTGTTGGGCACATTATACAACCCGACACGTTTCATGGGTTTGCACCCGTTTCAGTAGTACCCGAACCCGAAACCCGGCAAACCCGGCAAAATACTTGTTTTACCAAGCACTGATCTGGCGCGGCCCACCCAAAGCAACCGAGCCTAAGCGACCAAGCCCCCCACCCCCAGCATCGAAGGCCAAACCAACCCCTCGCTGGGTGGCCAGTATCGCTCTCTCCTTCCCCCCTCCCTATAGCTGTTGAGCCATCTACTATTGTTTTGTGTTATAATTTGCTAAAGTTATGCTGATGAAATATGCTCGTTTTGTTGTCGAAATTTATTTTTTGTTGGTTCTATGTTTTCTTATATATGTCGATTTCTTCCTGGGTTCCCCGTGGGTTTAGAAAACCCGATGGGTTTAGGGGGCGGGCGAAAAACTAGCCCCGCGCACGGTGACAGGGACAGGGACGGGTTTACGATTTTCTCGTGGGGATGAATTTGGGAAGGCAAAACCCGATAGGTTTCATCCCGGTTGCCATCTTGAGTCTCTAACACTGTCCCACATGCCACCACCTGCCTCCTCTTCTTGGGCTGCAGCAGGAGATGCTCTTCTTTCGTCTAGGGGTGCCGGCCATGGTGGTGGGGCGAGGCTCTTCTCGTGCCTCTTCTGCGAGAAGACCTTCCTCAAGTCGCAGGCACTAGGGGGCCACCAGAACGCGCACAAGAAGGAGAGGGCCGCCGGCAGTTGGAACGTCACTGCATGGAGCGACGAGGCCGCCCGCGCGTACGCCCACTAGCATGCTCGATGACGACCACGAGCAGCAGCAGCTTGATCGTAGCCTCAGCCTCTAGCTAGCTAGCTAGCATTCTCTAGTGCCAAACTGTCTATGCACGCTCATGCGTTTTACTGTTCCTTGTATCAAATTAGCTAGAGCTTTAGTGTCTGCGTTCAAGTATCTGTGGCGTCAACTTATTTTTATCAATGTTTATTTACGTGCACTACTCGCATGTTTTCTATTTGACCGGACTAGCATGCTGACTTTTGCCCCGACTAGCTTTGCAAAAATGAGCAGCTCAATAACGCATGTTGATCGACAGGGACATATCACTACCAAACTGTTACTACCTCTGTAGACTGTAGCCATGATAGATCTGCTTCCATCTTCTGCGTGGTTAGCACGCACCCCGCAAAAAAGCACAAGTTAGTTTACTTGAAAGCATGGGTTACTAACGTTTGGAATCATGAGTTAGTACAAGTTGGAAGCACATATTTGCCCCAAAAAGTAATCCGCCTTATTGTTTTATGTTCTATTTGTTGGCTTGTTTTTTCTAGCTTTTCCTAGTTTTTCTCTTATTTGATGTATAGCTTTTTGTTTTCTCTTTCATGGACTAGTTTTATTGATTTATTTGAAAATTAATAAAAATACGCAGCAGAGTCCTGCTGTTTCCCTAAAAAAAAGTAATCCGCCGAAACCTATGAGCATGATATCTAGTTTTGAAGAACACACGAGAGAAACATGAAACCTAAAATTGTCGGCAACAGGTAGTTTGATAGCAAGATAATTTGTAACAAGCAAGTAACGGTAACGGTAAATAAAGTGGAGCAAGGTAGCGCAACCCTTTTGAGGCAAAGGACATGCCAAAACGGTCTCTAATAATAAGCAAAACTTTCTTGAGGGTACACGGGCATTTCACCATATCACCTTCATCATGTTGGCTTGATTCGTGTTTGCTACTTTGATAATTTGATATGTGGGTGGATCGATGCTTAGGTGTTGTTCTTACTTGAAAAACCTCCTACTTATGATTAACCCCCTCGCAAGCATCCGCAACTAGGAGAAAAGTATTAAGATAAAATCTAACCATAGCATTAAGCTTTTGGATCCAAATCGGTCCCTTACGAAATAGCACATAAACTAGGGTTTAAGCTTCTGTCACTCTAGCAACCCATCATCTAATAACTACTCCACAATGCATTCCCTTAGGCCCAAATATGGTGAAGTGTCATGTAGTCGACGTTCACATGACACCACTAAGAGAATCACAACATACATATTATCAAAATATCGAACACATATCAAGTTCACATGATTACTTGCAACATGACTTCTCCCGTGACCTCAAGAACAAAATTAACTACTCACAAATAATAATCATGATCTAGATCAGAGGGGTATTAAATAGCATAATGGATCTGAACATATAATCTTCCACCAAATAAACCATATAGTAATCAACTACAAGATGTAATCAACACTACTAGCCACCCACAAGTACCAATCTAAGGTTCTGGTACAAAGATTGAACACAAAAGATGAACTACGATTTGAGAGGAGATGGTGATGTTGAAGATGTTGATGGGGATTGCCCTCCCAAAGATGGGAGAGTTGTTAGTGATGACGCTGGCGATGATTCCACCCTCCAGGAGGGAAGTTCCCCCGATGGAATCGCTCCACCGGAGGGCAAAAGTGCTCCTGTCCAAGTTCTGCCTCGAGCCGGCGGCGCCTCGACCCAGAAGCCCCCCTCTGATTTTTTCTTGGTCAAAATGACCTTTATACTAGAAGATGGGCACCAGAGGTGGGACGAGGAGGGCACAACCCACCAGGGCGCGCCTGGGGGGCCTGGCGCGCCCAAGTGGGTTGTCCATGCGTGGTGGGCCTCCTTCGGTAGTTATTTGGTCAAGTATTTTTTATATATTGCAAAATAATTCTCCATAATTTTTCAGCTCATTTGGAGATGTGCAGAATAGGTAACTCTGACGTAGCTTTTTCAAGTCCAGAATTCCAGCTGCCGGTATTCTCCCTCTTTGTGCAAACCTTGCATAGAGAGAAAAGGCATTAGAAATAATCCAAAAAGCATTATTATGCATAAAGAATTATAAATAACAGTAGGAAAACTTGATGAAAAATGGACGTATTAGTCCTCCCATTGCACGAACATTGTCGGAAAGACTGCAATAGTTTTTGGTCCTTTGAGGATGTAATAATGCTCGTGTAGCAACCCGAAGAAGTGATTGCACTAGTTGTTCTACTTGTTACCTCGGCGACCGTGAATGCTACGCATGGGCATGCAAATGTGACAAGTTGCCTCCTCGTCTACTCACGGTGGTGTGACAGACCTTCGATGAGGATTATTTGCGTCCTCTGATGCGCTCCTTCGATCCAAGTGCACATGTTGCTCTGTGTAATGGAGCCAAATGACGCGTTCCCTACATCTCATTTGGCTCAATTACATAGTGCAACAGGCGGGCTGGTGGTGTCCGAAAAGAGCTATGAGCGCTATCTCTCTCTCATAGCAATGTGGCCAGAAGGCAAATGGATCCTCCTTCACACCCATCTCCTTCGAGAACGGCGCCAAGTACGGATGGTTCTGGAGTCTAAGAACCATAGCTAGCGACGGTGAGCTATTCAGATATGGTAATGGAGCGGGATGTCAAGGCTGAAACAGAATGAGCTATTTGGTCATGGAGGTAGCCACCTATTGGGCCATGGCAATGTGGAGGCTATGTGGATAGACGGTGAGCTCTTTAGTCATGGCCACGATTTTCTTATAGCCGCGGGTGGAGGGCGTTGGGCGGCGGATGGGAAAAAGTTGCTGAATAGTTGGGGTGGACCCAACCAGCACTCAATGCAAGTAGTGGTTCTTGTTCTAACACCAAGTTTAATTGTGTCTTGGGGTTTGTGCATTGGTTTAGGAAGATGGTGTCTTTACTAACATGCCATATCATGCATAGACAACAGTATATAACTAGGTCTCAAGAAAGACAAATCGTGCTTGCATTTCACTGTTTATCTCTTCTATGTAAAGTGTTGTCATTTTCCATCAAATTTCTTGGTTGACAGATCACAGAAATTCACCAACTCTAAAATTTAGTATTAGTAACTCTTGAAGATCACAACAATTTCTTCGAATCACTCAAAACATTTGGTTGAGAAATAGTGCTAAATAAAATCAAAAATTAATAGGCTACTCTTAAAAGTGGTAAATTTTAGACTAAAGAGGAATAGATATATTTTCAACTTATCAAGTATCAGGCTTAAACATTTTTGACTTCCAGGTAAAAATGGTACGTTTCATGCACACATGTTATAAACACCATCATTATGTGGGCATGAACAAAGCATGCATGTCCTCGAAGAACAACAATGAATGACAAAACTACTAAAGAACAAATAAACTAGCAATGACGCCAAGTGTGGCCGAGAACACAATTTGAACGGAAAATGACTTATTGGCACATTACAAACTCTAGAATTTACAGTTAACTATGGTTAAACAAGATAGTCATACTCCACAAATCTATATGAAGATATTTGTTAGACCTATAAATTGTAAAAACCTGCATCAAAATATTTAAGGGTACTAAAATAGAAACAAATATATAACACAATGTGGATGTGAGTGGCTTGCGTCTTACATGAATGTGATATTTTTGATATTTTTGTATGGTTCTGAATTTTAGATGCAATGCGGTTTAGTTAAATGTCCTGAATAAAGATTTTAATAAAAAATATTAGGCACAACAAAAAATATAGTGGTGAATATTTTTATGGTAAGGCTGTATCGCGAATAGAAGACATACTTATAGCTAAATGAGCTAAAATAAAAGTGTTTAGTATAAATGCCATGCATGTTAGCAGATCATTTACTTTTTATTCTTCAACTTTATGACCTCTTCTGGTCAGCTGCAGTCCTCTTAATGGTCTCTACCATTAAGTCCATCACCTTGAAAGGTGCCTTCTCATCGAGTATGTGCAGCATGTTGATAGAATAGCCTCGGATCATGCGATGGTCTCCAGACTTGGGCATCAAGGTATGCCTCAGAATAGTGTTTGTGGTAGGTAGACCTGCCTGGAGATAGTACACTGAGCCAAGCTTCCACACTTCCAAATCTCTTGCGGGAATATCCTTGTACATGTTCTTCATGGAATCATGGTTCTTCTTAGGAATCCCATAGACATCAATGTCGTCCTCTCGCTGCACTGGAGCATTCAGAAGTTCTGCCCATTCTTCAACAGACGAAGAAAACCTTTGACCTTCAGTCATCCAGGTGATCTTCCCATCAGGATAGAAGTGGGCTGTGGCGTAGAACTGCATAATCATCTCATCGTTCCAATCTGTCAGTTTCTGACCCACAAACTCATCAACTCCACATGCAGTGAAGCTTTCATGCACATGGGGAAAGAAGTCTCGGTGTTCTTCACTGTCAATGTACTTCCAGTCAACGTATCTGGTATCTGCAACAATAGGCTTCTTGTCCATCAACACAGTCTCATAGAAGTCCTGCTGCTCTCTGGTGTGGAATCTGGGGTCCACAGCAGTCCTTCTCCTCACGGCATATGGATCAGACTGTCTCCATAGCCTGAGACCTCTATCCTTCCTTGCCTTCATATCCTCGGCTTGAGGATGAGCATCGTTGTGGAGTGGCAATTTTGGATGGAGCTTCAGCAACACATGTTCTTCTTCATCAGACTCAGACGGTGGCACATCACCCTTGTTCTTCTCAGAGGCTGGGATGTTCCTGGTTGTCCTCTTGGGCTTGGCAGAAGGCTTTGCTGGAGCTGCCTTAGCTTGAGCAGGCTTCTTGGGCTTAGAAGTGGCTTGAGCCCTAATTGCATCACCCATGAGTTTCTGCTTCTGAGGAGCAGGCTGGGGTGCTTCTTCTTCTTCTTCTTCCTCAACTGCTGCATCTGCATGAGGTTCAGCATATACTACCCTCTTCCTCTTGGAAGTTTTCTTCACTTTACTTGGAGCTGGCTCTTCCAAGTTTAGCTTCTTGGCAACAGCTGATTGCTTGACCTTGCTGGTGCCTTTCTTTGACTGCTGCCCTTGTTGCTCTTTGGCAACAACCTTTCTCTTGGGCTTGGAGGTTACTTCCTCAGCAATGAAGTCAGAGTCCTCATCATCAGAATTTCTCTGCTTTCTGGTTCTGGTGGCTGCAGGAGGCAAGCCACTAGGTGTACTCCTCTCACCATCATCAATAGGACTACTAGCCTCAGGACTAGTATCTGCCTCAGGAATCTCTGCAAAAGGTGAATCAGACCTGTTCTGGCTGTCACTGGCATCTGACATGGCTGACAACCGGTGAAAAGATAAGGTATAGGCAGAGTAGAAGAGTTATCACAAACTGCAGAGGTTTTTGCAAAAAAAATGAGTTCAAATCTTAGTTTTAAGTTTTCACAGAATGCATTTCGGTCAAACCGATTTTCAGTTTCGGTGAATCCGAAGTGTATAACAGAAACTTACACACCACTTTCGGTCAGACCGAAATGGGTTTCGGTCCTGCCGATAAACTAGGGTTTCACTAAAACTGAGCTTCGGTCACACCGATTTGCACAACTCGGTTAGACCGAAAGTGCAGTGCAATGGCCAGAGGCCGAATCGGTCACACCGAAAAATTAAAACCGGTTTCACCGAGATGTGTTCCGTGGAAACCTAAACCTAAGAATTTTGCTCGAAACTAGAACCGATCTGGTGTTAAGGAATTTTTCAATCGTGGCTAGATGCAGGGCAAACCAATCGTGCAATGAATCAGATGGGGAGCACGAGAGGGATCGAGACTCACCCTAACTTGGTGGAGTCCCTCTACGGCGGCAACGGCGCGGAGGAGAAAACCGTTGATGGCGGCGGAGACCTGCGGCGAGGGCGCACAGGCGACGACGGCGACGATCCGGAGATCAGGGCGACGGCAGCAGGGGACTTGGGGGCGAAAACGTTTGAAGGATAATAGCCCGAACTGGTTCATCATAAACTATTCCCCTTCGTATAGTTCTACAGATCTGCTTCGTGCAAAGCTCGATTGGCTTATTGGAAGGGAACTGAAAGGGGCGAGCAGTTAAATTGCTCATAAATCTGTACTATGCAGCCGTTTCTTCAACTTTTACTTGTATCATATATAAGCTAATCATGCAGCTGGTTCTTCAACTTTTACATCCAGGTGAAGCAAAAACATGGCTGATGGGCCATGCCATATGCCACTCCATTTATTGGAAAGCATGACAAACAATTTCTCCAAAGACCGCATACTTGGCAGCGGTTCGTACGGAAAAGTTTATCTGGTAACGATTTATCATTCAAAATTCCATATAGAGTTTTGCTTCGGTACATGAACTGCATGCGTTTTCCATCACATAGTGCTGCGGACAGGCTTACAAATTATGCGATTTAGGCGCATGCCCAAGATCGATGACACAGTTTTCTCATATTTGATTTACTACACTGTTTTCTCATCTTTACGGGCAAAAAGACTTATTTTTCTGTCAGTCTTGTTAAGGGCCTACTTGCATATAACTTTCTAGAAATCTACACATATTCAAGGAAGAACACTTGGGCACAATATTTTCTTCTTTATAGATGCCACATATATTGTGACAAATAAAAAACATGGCCATATATTTCCAATAGGGGGAGCGGAAAGATGGGCAAAAATTTGCTGTAAAGATCCTTCAAGACATGCCAGGACATGACGATGTGCTATTTGATAAGGAATTTTACAATCTTGTAAATCTGCAACACCAGAACATCGTGCAGTTAGTTGGTTTTTGCAATGAAACCCGACGAGAATACGTGACGTTCAACGAAACTAAGGTTCCTGCTGATGTGACAAAGAGGGCTCTTTGCTTTGAGTAGAGGTCAGAGAATCGTCTGATCACCAGGCGAGATGCATAAACCTTAGAGCCAGGTTGGCCGATCCCTTTTGGATCCAAAGTTATCGGATGGCTGGCTCAGGGGTCCATGAGTGTGCAAAACGACCTAGTTCCTTTCCCGCAATGCCTCTTGTTTTAACTCGGACATGCCAGACTGAATCAAGGAAGCAACTTATCCACGGGTTGAAGGACGTGCACATGTTTATAATTATTTTCTACGCTTACTTAGTATGTTTCTCGTCTCACGCAGGATTTTGGCAGCCTATGACAGTCGACTTGTGATTTGGAACTACAAGACCCAGGTACGTAGGATGCAACCGTATTCTTCTTGGGATGCCCTCACATAGTACACATTGAAAAGTACGAAGTTGATGAGTTCCAAGTGTATCCATATTTTGTGCGATGCAGACTAAAATGATGGTGCATGACTTCCGCCCTGGGCTAGCTCATTCCCTCAGAATGCGCAGCGGCAACGCGTCCGCTTATCGCTGTACGTTCATCGTGAAGTCGACGGAGCAATTGTTCGTGGTAGGTGATCACGACGGGTACATCCACGTGCATGACTGTATGACAGTGAAAAGAGTCAAGGAATTCAAAGCTCACGGCGATTGGGTCACATCATTCGCCGTTCACCCGACCCAACCATTTGTGTTGTCGGCATCTTACGACCACCTGATCATGCTCTGGGACTATGAGAAGGGCTGGGTGTGCAACCGTGAGGATCAGCACCGCAAAAGTCCTCTGCTTTGCTTGACGACCGCACGTGGAAGGTATAAAGCTAATGTACATTTTGTAGTCAACACCATGGAGCTTTTGTTTCCTTACAAACAAGAGCCCAACATTCGCAGTCGGCGCCCTAAAGATTTTGTTTCCTTACAAACAAGGCCAAAATTTTGACAAGTCGTCGCAAATTTAGATAGAAATTTTGGCAGCACAACGCGTTTGGTGGCAGGACATTTGAGGTTGATAACAACTACTTATGGTATTATAACTGAGATATCACATGTAGTATATGTGTAGCAGAAATACAACTGCCTCCTCCTGGCATCAATACCAGGATTTTTATCTCTATATAAGACCTAGGTAGCTAGCTGCTTGCTACTCCCAAGCAATATGTTCCACAACACACCAAGCAAGCCATCATTTGGTTGCTGCTATTCGCAATTCTGAAGAGACCCAACTAATCAACCAAACAGGTCCATCCATCATCATGGCCTCAGGCTTCACGACCACGATGTCCCTCCTCCTTCCTTCTTCAATCGCACCAAAAGCGATCTTTAATGCAAAATGAGCCAAGGTAGCAGCAAAACAAGAACCCGTTTATTAATCAGCCCCCCAAAATTGATGACCCACACCACCATCAAACTCAGATTCAGCATCAGCCAAAAATAGTGACGACAAGCTCAGATTTGCACGCCCATCCATCTCCTCGCACTCCTGTGACAAGCTCAAATTCATTATTGTCTACTCCCTCTGTTCCCAAATATTTGTCTTTCTAGACATTTCAAATGGACTACAACATGTAGATACATTTTAGAGTGTAGATTCACTCATTTTGCTTCCTATGTAGTCACTTGTCGAAATCTCTAGAAAGACAAATATCTGGGAACGGAGGGAGCAGATTTTATCATAGATGTGTGAGCTGATAATTAACAGGAAATACGGGGTTATATATGATCCATCTATGCATGGGGTAAGTGACCATCCACTATACTAAGTCCTGATGCATCTAAGCAACGGTGCTTAAACTGTGAAGTATCCCAAACATACTTATACTAAACAGGACCATCAACTGCAAAAACGCGATTTTCCCCCAAGTTGCACTTATTGACATGGAAAAGCATAGAACCTGTTTAGTCATAGGTGACACTTATTTTGCCAAAGGTGGTATTTCCGGACGGAGGGAGTAGATTTTATCGTAGATGTGTGAGCTGATAACAGGAAATAAGGTTATATATGATCCATCTATGCATGGCATATGTGACCATCCACTATACTAAGTCCTGATGCATCTCAGCAAATATAGAAAATGCTGCCATTATAGAGAATAAAAATGACCTTACTTATACACTAAGCAACAGTGCTTAAACTAGACACTTCAAAACTGTGAAGTATCCCAAACATACTTATACTAAACAGGACACTTCAAAACTACAAAAACGCGATTTTTCCACAAGGTGCACTTATTGACATGGAAAAGCATAGAACCAGTTTAGTCAAAGGTAACACTTATTTTGCCAAAGGTGGTAATTTTCTGCATATAGTTTAGTCCGAAGACCGTTTGCTGCATCAAGTTTAGTTTAGAAACTAGTTACCAACAGAGGCACGATTACTTGAAAAAAACTCAAAGTAGAGAGGGGTCGACCTTCTGTGGGGATTCGTGATGGACGACCTCATAGTAGATACTGAGGTCAGGTTCAACGATGTCCTCATCATCTTGGGCGCATGTCCATGTCGTCGATGTCATCCATGGAACTGGAGGGCGCCTGCTGCTCACTATCACCTGAAGAACAAGCAAAATTTTCAAAATAATGAAAACTAGACAAGTGAATCAGGACCACTATCTAATCTCCAGGCGACTTCCTACAGGCATTTCATGGTATAATAAAGTAAAGTCACTCTGGTCTGACCTTAAACAAGCTCAAATCATAGAAATATGTGTACTAGATGCAATGAACAAAATTGGCAGAAAGATCATCATCATAATGAATTATTTCAATTCAGCAAGACATCCTTAGAGATCTCTATCTATCTCTCTCGCATAGTTTTATCCATGGATCATGTAGCTACGTGCTGGTTATCTCCTCCGGTCGCAAAGCTACCACATAGCAGCAAGGAGCTAAAACAAGCTCGAATGAATGCATGGAACGTTTATCAGTTATAGCATCTCTGTACAAGAGGGAATTACTTCATTCCTTACATACTAAGTGACCATCAGGAACCACACACGTATCATGCAACCGGACCAAATCTTATGATGGAAATTGGAACCGGAGTATAACTATCCAGAAGGACCTCATGATGCAAATTACATAATTTTGTCTACTGGCATCAAGCAAGCAGTAAACCGTGCACATGACTGTACGTCGCCCAACCCTGGTAATTTTGATTCACAACCAAGCATAATACAAACTAGGCAGGTAGTCCTGCCCTGGTAACGTACATGCATACATAGTACAAGAAGAAACATTTATGAATGCAAGAAGAGAAGAAGATCAACCTTGTGCGAGGCGTCGTCCATGTGTAGGTCAGACTCGATGATGTCCTCCTCATCAGCTTGGGCATGGGGTCCCGGTCAACGTCCATGGAGTCAAGCGCCTGCTGCTCCAAATTGAACAAACAAATAAGTCTAGCCCAGCAGGAACGGAACGGGAGCACTAACCAAACAATGTCTCTACTGAATAAAGGCACCAGTACCATAATCATCTATCCAAGATTAGAATAAGGAAATCTCTTTCGTAGGTTGAGTATGAAATCAGCAGGAAGTATGCAACCAGTACGAAATCATAGGTAAAGTGAGCTAAGATCAGGTGCAAACTGAAACACCATCAACTTCAAAAGGTGCTTAAACTAGATACCTCAAAAGCGTGAAGTATCCCAAACCTACTTGCTTTGCCAACGGTGACAATTTCCTGCATCTAGTCAAGTTTCTAATGGAGCCTTCATTTGCTCAAAAGGACAATATCCATGCACAAGTACTTCTCTATGAGGAGGATACGGCACACTCAACATTCTAAAGTCAGAACTCATCCTCCATGGATACAGTAATTTTCTTTCATGGAAGATGAGCTCTTATACTTCATCTTGTATAATTGAAAGCACAACCATGCTAATAGAAACCATCTTTTCTACTCCCTCCGTTCCCAAACATTCATCTTTCTAGACATTTCAAATGGCTACAATATACGGATGTATGTAGACATATTTTAGAGTGTAGATTCACTCATTTTGCTTCGTATGTAGTCACTTGTTGAAATCTCTAGAAAAACAAATATTTGTGAACCGAAGGAGTATGAGACAACAGCAACATCTTAAAGTTAATTCTTCCTGTGGCTAATTAGACTCTAGCACACAAGCACAGCAACCACAGACTCAAATACACTTACTTAAGAGAGGCATTCGACTCGTCATGGGTGTCCTGCTTCACCAAAGTATTGCACCTGCACCATTTATGATGAAACAAATCAATCCATCATGTCAGACAGGAAAAGAAACAAATCCGTTCCGTAGGTTGTCTGGAAGTTGCTATGGCGCAATGGACAGTGCAGAACTCAACAAGCAACCAGAGGTGGGGAGCTCACCATGGCCGTTATGTAGCCCGATGCCGAATAGGTAGCGGGTCCAACAGAAAGAGCGTAGCACTGCGCACCTCTGGATGAACCGCTAGTCTTCTTTCTGCTATACCTACCGATGGAATCCTGCTGCTGGTTGCTGCTGCACAAGAGCCTTAATCAGCAAGGGAAAAGAAGAAACTGCGACGGGGTCCAGAAAAAACGGAGCAGCTAGGTACCTCCATGGAAATTTGCTTGGGTCGAGGTACACCTACAAGTACCAATGGTGAGCTGTTGCACACAGGTAGGAAAAAGTAAGACATCTCAGCGAGAAGGTGACTCAAACAAAGATGCAAGCATTGCACCTATATTTATTCAAGAGAGGCATTCGACTCTTCAAGGGTCCAGGTTCACCGAGTATTATACCTGCACCATTATGATGAAACAAATCAGTTCCGGAAATCTGAATCATCCTCATGTCACACCTGACAAAACATCATCTAACTTGTCGAGATAGTCTGTAATTACCTTGGAAATAGTCTAAGTAGAATTGCACAACTTCGCTCCGTAGGTTGCCTGGATGCAAGTGGAACAGCCAAGTTTCGAGCCAACACTATTGGCTGCAGCTGATCTGGAGCATCCAAGTCACGAGTGAGAAAATGAACAAGGTCGGAGGAAACATCATCTCTCCCAAAAATGAAATTAAAGTATTTTAGTTGAAACCAGCCGCTTGATGGTCAATCATGTGGTGAAACAAAATGCATGCCTATTCTGGCTTGGCAGCCAATCATTCATTCGGCGGCCGAGTGAATTTTTTTTCCTTACAGTAAACGTTGTGATGCTGCTAGGTGATAGATTTCCAAGGCATAAGAGCCATGTGTGCGTCGCATGAAACAAGGATGCTTATGTACAGAGGAGGCAAAGCCCGGATAAACTAAGCAAACTGGGCCCCATCTTATCTCTCTCTTTGGTAACTAACAAAATAACTCGACCACAAAAAAATGGACTTGTTCACCATATATAATACACGGAATGCTAGTGCTAGTTCTTGAAGCAAACAGTGGTGCTACCTATATACATATATATAGGTAGCTGCTCTTAAAGCTCCATCTTGTGCCTTGCACTGCGGGACGCCTCCTTATAGTGAGCATCTCACTAGCTAGCCAGTAAGCTCGCTCTTCTTCAAAGTCAAAAACCATGTCAATCATCTGCACCCAAAAATGAAATGCACGTATTTAGTTGAAACCAGCCGTGTGACAATCAATCGTGTGGTCAAACAACACGCATGCTATTCTGGCTTGGCAGTAGTGGTTATAGATCAATGTTCTGACATCACAAGGGGATTCATTCATTCAACGGCCGAGTAAAAAACACCGTAAGAGTAAACGTTAAGCTGCTGCTAGGTGATCCATGTCCAAGGCATAAGAGTCGTGTGTGTCACAGGAAACACCGATGGTCATGTACAGAGGCAAAGCCCGGGTCGACAGTGTCTCGAGCAAGTACCGAGTGAATTTCGAAATTAAAACAATAACAAACAACAAGAAGGTGGTTTCATACATACAGATCCATCCATGTTAGCAGGAAAATTAAGCAAACTATACCCCATCTTTTCCCTCCCTTTGGTAACTAAGTAAATCGACCACAAAAAACTGGATTTGTTCATATATAATACACATACACGGAGTGCTAGTGCTAGTGCTTGAACCAAACAGCGGTGCTACCTACAGTACAGAGATGCTCCAGTTACATTGGGATCTATCAAGCAGTTTGTTTGTTCAAGGCAAGCACCAAACTGAAACTGGTATCGGATTGTGAATTACTCATATAAATTTTCAGTCAATGTTAAATCAAGAAATTGGCACATAGAAACTGAACCAGATCTTATCACTTTGGAATCAATAAGTGAATACGGAATCTTGTCTTGTTCCCCTTGGTTCCGAGTCGATTTCGCTTGTCGAAATCATTCAATCAGTAAGTTTTTTTTTATCGGAATTTGGGTCAGCTGATTCATATGTATGTAGGGATGCAAGTGCATCCAGATAGTTTCTTTCAGTCAAATCTAAAACAAATAGACACATTGAAACTGAACCGAGCCGTGGTGCTTATTCACGTGCATGTAGAGAAGATGCTATTTGGTTTTAACAGCAGTGGCATACTGTAATTTTTCAACATGGTCTACTATCCATATTGCTAAATCAACCTGGAATACTCCATATTACGTATTCTTCAGACCACCACAAGTTACATGTGGTTCAGATTTTTTTTTTTTTACTAAATCCTCTGAATGACTACAAGATCAGAGCAAGCAGCCGGAGGCGGGGAGCTCACCATGACCGTTATGTAATGATGTCAAACAGGCAGTGGGTCCAATGGAAAGAGCCTAGGACCGCACACCTCCTGGATGAACCCCTTGCTCTTTCTGTTGTACCTACCGATGGAAACCTGCTACTGTAGGATGAAGGACAAGAGCTAAGATCAACAAGGGAAAAGAAGGAAATACAAAGGGGTCCAGAAACAGAGGAGCAGCTAGGTACCTGAGCTCCATGGACCTGAGCTGCTTCAAATATCACACAGAGAGGAAAAAGAAGACAAGTCAGCGAGAAGATGACTGAATCATAAATGCAAGCATTGCACCTATATATATATATATATATATATATGTATGTATATAGTATAGGTACCTGCTCTGGAGCTCTATCTTGTGCACTGCACTGCAGGACGCCCCCTTAGTGAGCATCTCACTACCCACTAAGCCCGCTCTTCTTCAATGCATGTGTCGATCATCTGCACCCAAGAAATCAAAATGCAAGTGTTTTAGTTGAAACCAGCCACATGAGAGTCAATCCAGTGGTGAAACAACATGCATGCTATTCTAGCTTGAAGTAAAGTTATGATGCTGCTAGACGATGCATGTCAAAGCCGCACGCGTCACATGAAACAAGGATGGTCATGTACAAAGGAGGTAAACCAAGAAAACTGTACATCGTTTTGTCTCACTCTCTTTGGTAGCTAACAAAATAAATTGACCATGAAAAAAGGGACTTGTTCATCATATATAATACACAAACGTTGGCGCTACCCACAGCAGAGAGATGCTTCGGGGATACAGTTTGTATGTACCAAGCAGTTTGCCTTGTTAAATTAGGCAAGCTCCAAAGACAAAGAAACTGGTTTAGCTCACTCATATAAATTTTCAGCCAAAGTTGAACCAAAAAACTGACTGAACCAATATACAGTATTTGCTTCAGTCACATCATACAAACTGAAGTGCATATTGATGTGTAAGTGGAGAAGATGCTAGTTGTTTTAAACAGCAACATATGTATGTAGAGATGCAAGCAGCAGCGCCACATGTACTTACAAGAGAAGAGAATAGAAGAGAAGAGCGGAGCAGGGCAGTGGGGATGGGGATTGGGAATTTGGGATTGGGACGGGGAAGAGGAGACAAACCTCAGCCACGCACGTCTGCAGGAGGACGTCGGGGAAGAGCACCAAATCTCCGTCCTTGAGGAGGGAGCTGTCGTCCATGGCAGCAAAACACACC
>LR738716.1:293777024-293790602 GCA_902687465.1 Secale cereale
TCATCTTGCCTGGAATTCCACAAGGGAGAAGAACGGATCCACGAAGAAGACGGAGCAACACAGACGAGAGAATCCTCACAACTCCGGAACGAAACCGAAGCTATCAAGAGAAGCAAACCGGAAAGAAAGAAACACGGTAAACTCACATATCATAAACAGGGCATACGATGCACAAACAAGTATGATGCATGTCCGGTTTAATTATGCATGGCATGGCAAAGTGCACAAACAAATACTACAAGTTAAGTGGAGCTCAATATGCAACGAGTTGCATATTGACGAAACACCACATTAATTATTTAATTGACTCTCGTTATTTACAAGACAAGATTAAATGTTTTTAACATAGCAAGAGGTGAAGCATAAAGAAACTATACTATTAAGGCAATTTAAATGAGGCCGGAGAATAACAACAACATATCCGGAAAATCCCCATGAGCATGTTTAATAATTATAAGCAAACAACAATTAAACATTCAAAGGTTGTTAACATGATGTGGATGACATGATCAAGTTTTATGCAATTTTTATTAAAAGGTTAACAAGAGAGTTATGAAGTATTGTCACCATGGTGGAATGAAAAGAGTGCCACGGCAACGATCCGAAAATGATGCAACGGCATCATATCGGTACCGGTAACTCGTTGAGGAACCGGTGCAAAAGAAAGAATCGACGTGAGCAAGTCGAACAAGATGAAAGTGGGTTGATCCCGTCTCCGGGTTCCCACGAGTCGGCGACGAGGCAACCGAGGAACATGACAAACGGACGAAACGGACACGGAGCACAAGTGAAACATTTCATACAACCACAACAAGCATCACACGGGTCATCGTCTCGGGTTATACCTTCGAAACACTCGTTTCGGGACGGTTCGAGATCGTAGAGGAAGGAGTCGTTCACGTGGGTCATAGAGGAAGTAGTGGTTCACGGTTCCGAAGAGGAAGTAGTTGTTCACGTAGAGGTACACGTGTAGTCGTTCACATCCCGTTCGGAGAGGTACTTGCGATCTCGGCGACGGTAGGGGTACATGATCCGTAGAGGTACTTGAGGGTTCCGATGGCTCCGGCGTCGGTAGTGGTACTTGTCGTTTCGCCGTGTAGGGGTACTTGTCGTGGCGTCGGACGTAGTGGTACTTGGTGTCTTGACGAATCCGGAGACGTGGTAGAGGTACTCGTTCTTCACCGAAGATAGCCGTACACGTACGTAGACGTACTCGTCGTCGTGGCACTTGCTGCTCCATGGATACTTGAGATACACAAAACAGCAACAACAAAAGAAAAGAAAAAACAGGAAAAGGCTGCGGGGGTGCGGCGCTGCTGGCTCGATCCGGAGGGAAGACGAGGCCTGGCCTTGGGTGAGGAAAGGCTTGGCGAATCCGGGGCGGCGACGGAGGAGGGCCGGCGCGGCGACCGGTAGCTGCCTTGGGGCGGACGGGGCTCCTGGCGAAAGGAGGAGCAGCGGTGGTGAGTCAGGGTGGCTCGCGCGTAGGGAAGCATGGACGGGCGCTGGCTGGCGCCTTGCTGGAGGAGCGCGTACGCCGACGGAGGGGAGGCCGGGCGCGGCGGTCCTGGCGCAGAGGAGAGGGGGAGGCGACGAGGCGCTGGTGGCCAGGCGGGGAGGACGAGGCCGGGCGTGCTCGGGGCCCTGGCCCGACGGCGGCGGGGCGCGCGGCACCTTTGGCCGGCGCTGGACGACCGGCAGGACGGAGGAGCGAAGGGGGCCCTCGGGCGCTGCGGGATCCGGCCGCTGCGGCCTTGGAGGCGACGAAGGCGTCGGTCGCGGGGCTGCAGAGGCTCGCCCTGGGAACGGGCGCTCGGGGCCGGAGGGGCTCGAGGGGCCGGAGCAGGGAGGCTCGGAGGGAGGCGGATGCGGGCGACGAGAGAAGGGGCTCGGGCAGAGGCGAGCGAGTGAAACGGGAGGACGAGGGGGAGATGCGGGCGAGCGAGGCTGGAGGGATCGGAATGAGAGAGAGCTGGCGGCGAGGGAAGGGAAACAGGGAGGATCGATGGGGACTGGGTGCCGCTAGGGTTAGCGGTCGAGGCGGCCTGGAGGAATGGGCCAAGATGGAGATGGCCCGATAGGCTGCGGGAGATGGGCCAGGGAGGCCTGGGCTGGAGGAGAGGGAGGCCTGGCGGCTGGGAGGCTCTCCTTTTTTTTATTTCCCTTTTAGCATAAAACAAAAGAGAGGATAAAAGAAAGAAGAGGGAGGTTAGGGCAAAACTAGCACATGGAACTATTTTTCTCGGGCATCATAAAATGAGCAAAATCCGAGAAAATAGAAAAGGCATGATCGAAAAATAATTCAAACATATTTGAATTTTAATTCAAATGGGTTTGAACTAAGACTTGAATATAGAAGTGTCCAAAAATGTTCAAATTTTCGGAGGAACCTCGAAACAACGGAAAAGAAATTATAGGGAAGGTTTGAAGGTGAAACTTAAATTAAAGAAGCATGGGGAATATTTGCAAGTGTGTTGGTTAATTCCGAACAAATGGAATATTTATTAATATAGCTCCCTAAAATATTGAGAGGCTTTTATATGTTTTAAAGAGAAGACATTCTTCCCTCGATTTAAATGGACCGAAGGTCCACACGATTTATTTAGGTTGAGATGCAAAAATAAAATATGACATGATGGCATGATGACATGATGCAATGCGAAAATAAATAACACAAGCAGAACTGAAACACACGGGCAACCCGGAACATCTGGAATCTTCTGGAATCTTCTGGGACGTCGGTCTCGGGCGTCACACCACATCACATAGCACATGCTGCAAGAACAAGTTAGACGACCTCTAATTGTTGTTGCAAGTTTTTACGTGGCTTCTATAGGTTTTCTAGCAAGAACGTTTCTTACCTACGCCAAAACCACAACGTGATTTGTCAATTTCTATTTGCCCTTCATAAGGACCCTGTTCATCGAATCCGATCCGACTAAAGTGGGAGAGACAGACACCCACCAGCCACCTTATGCAACTAGTGCATGTCTGTCGGTGGAACCAGTCTCACGTAAGCGTACGTGTAAGGTCAGTCCGGGCCGCTTCATCCCATGATGCCGCCGAATCAAGATTGGACTAGTAACGGCAAGAAAATTGAGCAAACTCAACGCCCACAACTTGTTTGTGTTCTACTCGTGCAAGATGCTACGCAAAGACCTAGCTCTGATACCACTGTTGGGGAACGTAGCAGAATTTAAAATTTTTCCTACGCTTCACCAAGATCAATCTAAAGAGTCATCTAGCAACGAGCATAAAGGAGTGCATCTACATACCCTTTGTAGATCGCGTGCGGAAGCGTTCGAAGGAACATGGATAATGGAGTCGTACTCTTCGTGATCCGCGTCACCGATGATCCCAGCGCCGAACGGACGGCACCTCCGCGTTCAACACACGTACGGTACAGTGACGTCTCCTCCTTCTTGATCCTGCAAGGGGGGAGGAGAGGTTGACAGAGATCTAGCAGCACGACGGCGTGGTGGTGAATGCAACAGGAAAAGCTGCAGGGCTTCGCCGACGCCCTGCGAGAGGAGTTGGTGGTGTGACGGGAGGGGGGAGAGGCGCCAGAGGCTTGGGTGCGGCTGCCCTCTCCCCCCACTATATATAGGGGCCAGGGGGGTGCCGGCCCTAGGAGATGCAATCTCCTAGGGGGGCGGCGGCTAGAGGGGGAGACTTGCCCCCCAAGGCATAGGGGGCGCCCCCCTCCCCCTAGGGTTTCAACCCTAGGCGCATGGAGGGGGGCCCATATGGGTGCGCCAGCCCACCAGGGGCTGGCCCCCTTCCCCTTGCGGCCTACGGGGCCCTCCGGGGTGGATGGCCCCACCCGATGGACCCCCGGGGCCCTTCCGGTGGTCCCGGGACACTCCCGCCGGTGACCCCCGGAATTCACCCGTTGGCCGAAACTGGACTTCCTATATATCATTCTTTACCTCCGGACCATTCCGGAACTCCTCGTGATGTCCGGGATCTCATCCGGGACTCCGAACAACATTCGGGTTTCCATGTGCATGTATCTCTACAACCCTAGCCTCACTGAACCTTAAGTGTGTAGACCCTACGGGTTCGGGAGACACGCAGACATGACTGAGAGGACTCTCCGGTCAATAACCAACAGCGGGATCTGGATACCCATGTTGGTTCCCACGTGTTCCTCGATGATCTCATCGGATGAACCACTGTCTCAAGGATTCACTCAATCCCGTATGTTATTCCCTTTGTCTATCGGTACGGTACATGCCCGAGATTCGATCGTCGGTATGCCCGATACCTTGTTCAATCTCGTCATGGCAAGTCTCTTTACTCGTTCCGTAATCCATCATCCCGTGACTAACTCCTTAGTCACTTTGAGCTCATTATGATGATGTCTTACCGAGAGGGCCCAGAGGTACCTCTCCGTCATACGGAGTGACAATATCCCAGTCTCGGTTCGTACCAACTCAACAGACACTTTCGGAGATACCCGTTGCGTACCTTTATAGCCACCCAGTTACGTTGTGACGTTTGGCACACCCAAAGTATTCCTACGGTATCCGGGAGTTGCACAACCTCATGGTCTAAGGAATAAATACTTGACACTGGAAAAGCTTTAAGCATTACGAACTATACAATCTCGTGCTAGGCTTAGGATTGGGTCTTGTCCATCACATCATTCTCCTAATGATGTGATCCCGTTATCAATGACATCCTATGTCCATGGTCAGGAAACCGTGACCATCTGTTGATCAACGAGCTAGTAACTAGAGGCTTACCAGGGACACGTTGTGGTCTATGTATTCACACATGTATCGCTGTTTCCGTACAGTACAATTCAAGCATGAATAAAAGACAATTATCATGAAAAAGGAAATATAATAATAATCCTTTTATTATTGCCTCTAGGGCATATTTCCAACAGTTTTTTCTTTAAGCTAGAGTTGGAGGTGATTAGATAGCGGTAATGACTATGATGATTAAATAGTAGTAATGACTACTATGATGATCATTAGCTAGCTATATAGTATTGTTGTTGGTGATGATATGATGCAGGAGTTTTTATATTAATATGATGATGATGATGATGATGATGATGATGATGAGTTATTATATCATTTATGAAAGAAACCGCAAATTATAATGAGTTGTTAAATCACTAGGATTATCGCGGTTGATCACTATCCATTTCAAACTAGCTAATCTGCGGTACTTTCACAAAGTGATTTAACAACTCATCATAATGTAAAAACAATCTCTAAATTAAATTGATAACACAAAAATAAAGGAAAAATAAAAAAACCAAAAACCCCTAACCTTTAGTACCGGTTGGTGTTACTAACCGGTACTAAAGGGATCCCCGCCCCCGGCGCTGGCTCGTGCCACGTGGTGGCCCTTTAGTGGCGGTTCGTGTTGAACCGTACTAAAGGGACCCTTTAGTGTCAGTTACAGAACCGGCATAAAGGCCCCTACAAACCGGTGGTAAAGCCCGGTTCTGTACTAGTGTGTGGGTTCTCGCATCATTTTCTTTAAAAGATATTAGATCACCATGGAAAACTTTCAAATGAGTAGTGATTACCAGTCCATTATTCAAAGAAACCCTCCGAGGACTTATCGACTTCCTTGCTTGAGGAAGAGTGTCACTAAAATGAAGATGAGCCGGAATCACGTCCGACGAAGATGCTTGTAGGCTGGTCGATGGAAAGGATGGCTTTTATTCAAAGAGATGGACATCCTGGTTTAGCAGTAGTTGCCCGTCGTTGGGTTTATCTTGAGCTTTTCGTATCAAGAACCGGGACATCTTGTTTGGGCTACTAGATTTGTGTTCTTAATTTTCTGGCGGATGTATTGGCAAGAATTAATTTAGACTTTAGCATGGGCTCATGAACGCACAACTTTAGCGAATTTAATTCGCTGGAGAGATAAGCCCATGCTCTTTCCATTGTGCAAGGAAGATTGGTTGGATTAGCTCACTTTTCTGTGGGTGAGATATTCACTTATTTAGCTTTTTAATTGCTCAACATCAGGCAAGTTTGGTTAATTTAGTTAGTTTGTTTTCTTGTACTCCTCTTTCCTAGGTTCTGCTTGCTCTTCTACGCTTCGACCAATTCAGTCAAAATCAAAAATGATGTTTCCTTGAAAAAGTCTAAGAAATGGCAGCAGTAGTCAAAAAGTGCATTTTTTTCATATATTTCGATGTATAGGGATCCCTCTCTTATTCTCTTCCTCCTCGTCTGTTAGGTCAGTTCCTTTCCTTAGTGAAATCTACCCACTCCATCGTCTTTCCAGAACAACAAGATGGCTTTCTCAAGCAGGCATATTCTTCTTCAGTTCCTAAGTAGGCATTTTTAGACGATTCTTGTGAAGTTATTTGTAACATATCAGTAAGACAGAGCCATGCTATGTGTTGTTTCATGCCCTAAATAAATGAGGGAACTTTCGGGCAGGCAGATTCACATCTCTTACAGCCCACACAATCTTCGGTGAACTAATTTCCTAATATGACGTGAACTTGAACTAGCATTGATCAATCCATGAGCTCATAAGAAGGAGTTCTTCGGGTGGGAAAGTCCAACCCTAGAGCACAAGAGTATCCTTCTTATCGAAGAGAATTGCGTATTCAACAGATAAGAGAAATAGCCCTAAATAGGTGCATAGAGTAATAGCCCTAAATAGGTGCATCGAGTAAGTCATTACCTTTTATTCGATCTCCAGTATCGCTCATCAAATAATTGATCAAATTCCTCTTTTTTCTTGCAATTTCAAAGTGGTCTTATTTTTAAAGGAATGCAATAAATATTCACCGCCGGCACTGGGATCCTCTCCGGATCCAAATGCCAGTTATGTGGCAGAGTGAGGTCGGGATACGGGAATTGGATGCGGTGCTCCCAGTGCCACCTCGCCCAGTGCACTGGGACACTTATCCGATGCCTCGTCAGGCGGGAAGACGCCGACGGAGGCGGGGGAGGGGCGAAGCGCGCGCAAAATGCCGGCGGGGGCCTTGCCCTTGTTCTTGCCGGCAAAGAAGCCCATCGTGGCACGTAGAATGATGGCTAGGGTTGTCGCTAACGGGGGTTTAGAAGGGTCGCTAGATGGGGACGGGCGTCCGGAAGAGGACAAAGACCCCCCCCCTCCCTCCCGCACGCTTGGATTAAAAAAAGGGCGCCTGTCGTCGCTGACAAGTGGGCCGACGGTCGGCAATCGGCATTAATAAAGACGCGGAATCTAGTTGGCCACCCCATGTGGAGATGTGGCGGACACACGAGAGGACGCGGCGCGTCCGTTCGCGTTCGCGCCGACGCAATTCTGGCTTTGGGTCGAAAATGGTATGCGCGGACGCTTTTCAAGAATGGTTCAGCGTGTTGGGTCGTCACTTTTATCCACGAGGTCCTAAACATTAAAAAATGAATCACTGTTGCTCTAAAGGTGAGAAGTGATGAATCATCGATCGATATGGTTGCGGCAGCTACCTCCTTTCTATCCATCTGCGTTGCGCCTAAATGTGTGTCGTCACTTCATAAACTCCGGCCATTCAGGCTCATGCTTTCAATACACAAAAAACCAATGAAAAAAATAGCGCGCTACAGAAAATAGCGCGGTCTCTAAAAATATGCTATTAGCGTGCTATAGCGAGGCTATAACGTGCTATTAGCGAGACATTGTACACAAGTTAATTTAGCGTGGCAATTCTCTACACGCTATAGCGTGCTATTAGCGGCGCTATAGCGCGCTATTTTTTTCAGTGCAAAAAACACACAGGGGTCCCCGCAAAAAAAAAACACAAAGGGGGAGAGAGAGAGGCCGCCGACTGTTGACCATGCTCATGCATGTGGCCGGTAACTTAAAATACATGCATCTGGAGCGGCCCATAGAGCCATACATCCTTATCTCGCGTGCCGCATGCATGCGTGTCCAGGTCACGTCTTTACGGGTTATTCTTGCGCGGCTTCCAATAATTTATGCCGACATGCACCTGTCATCGGTCTCCGATCAATATCTGTGTGCACGATGCCTCCAACTCAATCGAACATGCTTACCTCACACACTTCTATATGAACATTCCTATTTATGCTCATCGATCCATCTTTCCAATTTCCATAGTTTATCACGGATGGATCGATGCATGCATGATCGAATATATCACCACGCATCTGCAGGCGCAGCCCAAC
Source organism: Secale cereale (assembly GCA_902687465.1). Classification (NCBI taxonomy): domain Eukaryota; kingdom Viridiplantae; phylum Streptophyta; class Magnoliopsida; order Poales; family Poaceae; genus Secale; species Secale cereale. The sequence goes on from LR738716.1 coordinate 293,785,163, forward strand.
CGCCTGCTGATCGTATCATCGCTTTTTTTTTTTTTTGTGGAGATTACGTCCTTGAGTGCCTGCTTACTCATCCATGAGTTGTTACAAGTCATCAGATAAATAGATATATATGCATAAATACACTACTCCTACATGAATATATCCATTGGGTACGTTTTTATTAACATGTGCACGTGGGTGCGTACGCAAGCCTGCACTAAACCGGTTCTTAATTTGAGATTCGGCGATCCGACGTGCGCGGGGGTTTATCCTACTGATGTGGCACTTTGCATCATACGCACTACCTAGCTTGATATAGTGGAAAGGCCGGTCTTGTTCGATAGATAGATATGATCGATATGATTAATATGGGTAACATGTTCGTCTAAAGATCAAAAGACATGCGCTGGGCTTTTCTTTCCGACGTCGCACATCGATGGCGATTGATCATTACGCACATAATTAACTTGATTGTACGTGATCTATGCTTTTCTATGCCATCTTTGACCAATTTCGGATGATGCTCGTGTCGTGCAGCTCTGCTGTCCACGCATGGTTCGTTCATCTCTCTCTGAGTGCATGCTATCGATCAGCAGGTGATTAGTTTTTACCATGTTTTGGCGCATCAATGGGAGCGGTAAGGACCCATGGATATATAGGGATTTTTTAGGTGTTGACAATCTTAACAGCAAACTTACCAGATAAGTGGTAACTAGTATTATTGATCATTTATATATCCTTACTTTTTATCCGATATCGTTGCGGATAAGTTCTACACATGCATGCATCATGCATGATACCGGCATCCTGTTGGAGGATTTTTTTTAGTTTAGTAGTTATGTTATCTAACGAAATTACCAAAATATTTTTTCCCGATAAATGGGCGCAAAAAGGTTTGAGACAGGCTCGGTTAATTAGTACACATAATTAACTGATGGTCCTACTAGCTTGATAATACCACACTCATCATGCATGAATGCAAGGTTTCAAATCGAAATTCCAGATATACTTCCTCCGTCCGAAAATACTTGTCATCAAAATAGACAAAAAGGGATGTATCTAGAGGTATTTTACCTCTAGATACATCCCTTTCTATTCATTTTGATGACAAGTATTTCCGGACGGAGGGAGTATATTTTAGGGAATAGAAGTACCGAAATCCACTCATCATGCTAACATAAATTTGATTTGGCAATAGTTTAAATTTAGTAAAAAAATAGGTTACAATTTTTTGTACTGGTTTCAACATAGCAAAGGAGGCCTTAATTTGTCCCAACATAGCTACATGTTCCTATCTTATAAACCCAAGGAGGCCTTATTTTTTTGAAGGGTTTCAACATAGGTTACAAATTTCTATACGACGTATCTATCTTATAAACCCAAGGAGGCCATATATTTGTTGTCCCATGCATGTGGAGGTGATAAACTTAGACATTCGTCGAGGTTAGCTAGTTTGACTTTAGCGTGCTACTCCCGGCGCGCCGCAACACACGCACTCAACTTGGCTGGGCATTTGGGTGGAAACTAATCGACCACAGCATGCGCTCTGTCCTGCCTGGCTGCTGGCTGCTCGTCTGACACTCCCTTGACAAACAAGGATAAAGTTTAATTGGCTTGCAGACATCCATACCGATAGGAACTGTGCACGCAAGTTAAGTTAGTACTAGACCATGATAGCGCGTGTTGCCGCGCCTGTCCCTCTAACGATAGAACAATAGAATAAACAAAAAACATGAAAAAAATAGTAGATCAAATGTTTTTAATTTTATAAATACCGTGGCTTTGCCTCCTCTCTTTCTTATCCTTTTTAATTTGCATGTTTGGACTTCTCCCTTCTCTTTGGTTTGGCATGTCATCTTAAATGGACTTGTGTACTTCTACTATGTCATCTTAAATCATTTGTAACACAAGAAAATACTGTTTAATTCTTCATCTAATCAGTAATGAAGACAAGCAACTTATGAAATACGGCACAAATCTTACATGTAGTTAAACTGCTAGAAATTCCAGAAATCAAGTACAATATGTGCAAGAATTTATGCCATGTTTTAGAGGTAAATCAGAATAACTCCATAAATCAGAACATATACAATCTTCTGGAAGGAAATGACTAAAAAAATATATTCTCACACTTTGTAATATGTAACAATAGTACAAGTCAAAAAGTATTATTCTTACATGATCCTGGAAGATGGTGGATCAGGCACTGTCAATGGCAACATGAATTTGCTTATAATCTTATTACACGATCTCCTTGTCACTCTTCTCGTTGCTCATCCTGGAAGCAACATTCAGATAGAGGATGTGACAACCCTGAATCATTTGGGAAGTTGACCTTCCTAGTTCAATTAGAACTGAAAAAATCAATGAGATAGAAAGGAGAGGAACAAGAGCAACATCGCAATTACCTTCTCAACGCCTTTGTTTATGCTAGTTATAATATTAGTTTTCCTGTAGTCTAGCGTCTGACAAAGACAACACAGCTTCCCTGCCATGAGCCACTCTGCAGTCGGTAGTAACACAGATGGGCATAATAGAAACGATTTTTGCAGGTGGTACAAGGCAAGTCCCAATGAGAACGAACTTTAGAGTTGTTGCTCCCAGCCCCTCATTCGCGGGGAACATGTTTGCCACTAAATTTTTTGATCAGACACATGAGCGACCATCGAGGGTAGAGCACCGCGGCGCGATGTACTGCCATGGGAGGGGAGAGAAGAACCACGGGATGGAAGAGAGAGGATGTCACCGGCATCTGGGCGCCGTCTGCTGCCGCTGCCGCTGCCATCGCGCAATTAGGTTTCGGGAGAGAAGGAAAGGATGATCAACGGGGGATGAGCGTGGCTTGCGCGGACTCGCGTGGCCTAGCAGGCCCTGCGGGAATTTCTTGGCCCAATTAACGAGAGGGCTTCTAGGTCCATCTCCAGAGCAGCAGCCCTGTGATGTTTGGGCCTAGCCATAACGCGCGGCGTACGTGTGAAGAGTCCCAGGGACGCACATTCGGAGGTTCAAACGAATGCGTGTCTGCAACCGGGCTGCTGGGCACATCATTGACCTGCAATAAATAGTTTGAGTAAGCACCACATAACTCCCAGCTAGATATACACTCAAGTAGGAGTACAACCGTGGAGTACGTGAGTGTGAGTCGGTCAAGATCGAGTTTGTTGGCTCTTGGCTCTTCGCAAGTTCAATTTGGCCACTTGCGGGCCTATTCGCGCTGTTGATCTCTTGACCTCGGGCACTGTGCGCTGAGCTGTGACAGGTCCATAGAGCAAATGTAGGCCTGCTGCTTGTAGTTGATCTCTTGACCTCGGGCACTGTAGGGTGGTGACAAGTCTACATATAGATTGGATCAGAAATATCAGTGCGGCACGACCGTTTCAACTCTCCCCCTCCGGCAAGGTACCGCCGATTCTTCACGCGATCGCCGGAACGTGCATGCAATGGTAGAATATAGGACACAAGTTGCAGTGTCAGAGGTTTGGTGTATGTTGGGGCGATGAGGGAGGGGGAGTAATTTCCGTCTGAACAAAGAGAAAACATACTCCTACAACTACATACATAACGCACGCGCTGCAGGATGCTCGGACGACCCATCACGTGCATGCATGGATGCTGGCGTGGCTGGTCGTGGGCAATAGTGCGTGTGCAAGGCGAGGAATCGTTAGCTCATTCTTCCGGCAGGTCGTGGTGTACAGCAGAGGCAGAGGCGGAGGCGCGGGGCCAAACACCGACAGATTGTCCCGCGAACTGGCGTGGTAACTTCGCTCAGTCTCCGGCTTCTTTGTCCGAGATCGCCGTGGTCGTACTCCTCCGTTACGCGGTAATTAAAAGTTGCCAAGTTGCAAGAGTCGCCATGGCTCGTTCCCTCCGGTTTATCTATGGACCACCCATCTCTGGCGGATTTTTTTTCAAAACTATGACTTAATGTGTAGCAATTTCGGAAACTATAGCATCAAATGTAAAAAAATCAAAACTATCACCCTGTCGGCCACGCGTTGGCCGAAAAGTGTGTTTTCGGCCAGGGTCCGAAGTGGGTTTTTCGGCCTTGCATTGGCCGAAATGGGGCTTACCTGGGCCGAAAAGACCTTTTTGTCAGCGGTAGGCCAAAAAGTACTTTTTGGTCATCAGTAGGCCGAAAAATACTTTTTGGCCAACAGTAGGCCGAAAAGTCCCTGGGGCCCACCTTTTCACGTTAACGGATGACCGAAGCTGCATGACCGCACTCTTCGGCTTATGTTAGGCCGAAAAGTATTTTTTTTGTTTTTTTCTCATAAATACTATGCAATCATTGCCCGTCTTAGACATTGCAAAAATATAGTTTCGCGTAACCCTTTACCTCATTATTTTCCCGCCAACTCCTTCCCATGAGGATGATGCTTCGTTGGTGGTGGAGTGTGAAACACTGTCTGAGAGAAGGCATAAGTGTTTGCATCTTGGTCATCGTCCTCGTTGTCGCCCTCAAAGAACGAAGCACCACCACTAAGCATCGGTGACTGCACTGAATGCATGAACGGTTGCGACTGGTTGCCGCCTCGTGGGGAGGAGTTGGGAGGAAATAATGAGGTAAAGGGTTGCGCAAAACTATATTTTTGCAATGTCTATGACGGGCAATGATTGCACAGTATTTATGAGACAAAACTAAAAAATTACTTTTCGACCTAACATAAGCCGAAGAGTGCAGCCATGCAGCTTCGGTCGTTCGTTAACGTGAAAAAGTGGGCCCCAGGGACTTTTTGGCCTACCGTTGGCCAAAAAGTACTTTTCGGCCTACCGGTGACCAAAAAGTACTTTTCGGCCTACCGCTGATCAAAAAAGGTCTTTTCGGCTCAGGCAAGCCCCTTTTCGGCCCATGCAAGACCGAAAAGCCCACTTCGGGCTAACCCTGGCCGAAAACATATTTTTCGGCCAACGGGTGGCCGACAGGGTGATAGTTTTAATTTTTTTGCATTCGGTGTTATACTTTCCGAAATTGCTACAAATAAGTCATAGTTTTGAAAAAAAATCTCTCTGGCGGTGGTCAAACTAAGCTAGTCGATCGTTACGAGGGAAGCTAACACTCGGGCTGATGTATGTGCTAAATATGCTACTAGTCTTAGCAGTACCGATTGCTGGATTGATGAAAGTCTGTGGTTTCTTATTAGAACCCTTCTGACTGATTGTAACCGAATTTTCATTAAGCAATACTGATCTCTAAGCTTTCAATCAAAAAAAGAGCTAGTCGATCCAGTACCTTGTGTTTTACAGGTGGTAAGACTGTGTGTTTGAAACACGATGACATGTTTTTCATATTCAAATCCATGCTTATGCTATTACATAAAAAGAACATTGGATACAACGGGAATAACTCACGCAGAACTATGGACAACTTGCAGAAATTACCATCAACGACCTGACAAGAACTAAACCTTGTTGAATTGCCACCGCAAACCATGGCAACATATCCAGGTATGGGTGTGTTGGG
>LR738716.1:293799380-293813574 GCA_902687465.1 Secale cereale
ATGCCCACCCCCCCCCCCAGGCTCCCCTTCGGAAGCAGTGTCGTTCCCGGATCGCTGATTTTTTATATAATTTTTCTCTATTTTTCTGGGCAGTTCTCGTAACGTGAAAACCTGAAATACAAAAACAGCCGAAAACAGAAACTGGCACTGGGGTGCACTGGATTAGTAAGTTAGTCCAAATATGATCAAAAGTGTATGGAAGTGTATGAATATCATAGCTATATCACCCAAAAGTGGCATGGAGCAAGCAGAAATTATAGATACGTTTTGGACGTATCAACATCCCCAAGCTTAATTCCTGCTCGTCCTCGAGTAGGTAAATGATAACAAGAATAATTTCTGTGGTGACATGCTATTAACTATATAAGACTTTCTCATAGTCATATGACAAAAGCTTACTGAGACAATGATTCTAAAGTAATTAAGTTGTCTCAAGAGAAAATCACAAATGACTGAAAGTTTTACAACATGAAACTGAAACATCAAAAAGATTTGCAATGAACATGATGTGCAAATATGATCAAGTGATATCTAGCTTGCCCCCTTTAGTGATGCAAAACATAAGTGCAGGGGTACCTTCAAGGTTTAAGTGATGACTAAATACAATCATTTCAGAATAAACGATATCACAATCATGCAAAAGACAATGCTACTTTGGGACAATGCACATTACACTCAGAATGACAATCATGCTCTCAGTAGTTAATGCTTGAAGTGCTAGAGCTTTTTATTTTGGAACATGGAAGCAATTGTGTCAATGGTAGTAGTACTTCATATGTGTCATGCATAAAACATCTTATAAGTTGCAAGCCTCATGCATCGAATACTAATAGTGCTCGCTCCTTGTCCTAATTAGCTCGGATTCCCATGGGTTATCATTGCATTGCATATGTTTTAACCAAGTGTCACAAAGGGGTACCTCTATGCCACCTGTACAAAGGTCCAAGGAGATAGATCGCATTTGATTTCTCGTTTTTGATAAATCTCAACTTAAGGACATCCATACCGGGACAACATAGAAAATAGATGATGGACTCCTCTTAAATGCATAAGCATATTCTCGTGAGAGATTGAGGATTAAGGTCCAAGCTAAAACTTCCACCATGATGCATGGCTTTGGTTGGCGGCCCAATGTTCTTCTCTAACAATATGCATATTAATTCAACCCACGGTAAATCACCCTTACTTCAGACAAGACGAACATGCATAGCAACTCACATGATATTCAACAAAAGTGTGACAGTTGATGGCGTCCCCAGAAACATGGTTACCGCTCAGCAAGCAACTCATAAGAAATAAGATACATAAGCAACATATTCTTTACCATAATAGTTTTTAGGCTACTTTCCCATGAGCTATGTATTGCATGGTTGGTTTGCTTAGTGCAGGTGGAGGTTAGCAAAAGACTGGGAGCGACCAACTAAGAGAGCAATGACGGTCATAATCATGCAGAGCGACAAAGCAATATTGAATCAGGCATGGTAGTTATATCGCTACTTAGAAACAAAAGATCATCAAGGCTTGAGAGACTTTCTTTACAGTCTTGAATATGCGTGAGCATACGCCAAGTCAATCAAAATAAATTCTCGAAGGAAGATATTACTAAACCATACCACATCATAGGCAAACAAACCAAGTTGGTACTCCAATGACACATTGGGAACCCCCCAGCTATCTGAGATTAACCATAAGAAAACCTGAACTACTAAGCACCATCATGAAAGTAGGATCTTTATCATAGACACATTAACCCATGCAACGGAAGCAAACTCTCTTAATAAGGCGAGCATGGTAATTAAAAAGAGTTCAAGCAACCAACTAAATAAAAGCTCTTGAAAAGATAAGCATGAATACTAAGAGCAAAGCACGATAGTAGCTATTAAAAGACAAAGAACACACACAGCATAGATAGACAATGAAAATTCTATGTAATGTTCTAGGTAGAGGTGGAGCGTGTTTCTCTCCCACATAAAGGAATGCTGGGTTCTGACTCGTTATGAAAAACTAAAAAGAAAACTAAAAGCAAGACGCTCCAAGCATAGCACATAACACATGAAGTGATAAAAATATAGCGGAACGAAAGACGAACTGATAATGTTGATGGAGAAGGGGATGCACGGGGGCATCCCCAAGCTTAGGCGCTTGAGTCTCCTTGAATATTTCTTGGGGGTGCACGGGGGCATCCCCAAGCTTGAGCGCTTGACACTCCTGAATCTTTTTATCATCTTCCCTCGCACACTTGAAAACTCCCTTCATACACAACTCATCATAATCTGATTAGCGCGGTTAGTACCCTTAATAAAATAATTATACCTTGCTGGAAATAAGGATATTCTTGAAGTTCTACTGTTTCTCAAGATTGCCAAAAGGTTTTTGCAAAGAAAAAGCAAGTTCTCAATTTGCAAAGTGAAAGTAAGGCAAAACAGGACAGAATCTGTGAAAAACAGAACATCAGGCAGTAATTGACCTGTTCGGGATACTTCTGCAACTCAAATCAAAAAACTCAGAACTGACGCACGAAAGTCAATTATATAGAGAACGATGTCGAAAAAATTCAGACCAAAAAGATGAACTCGTGATTTTATACGAATTTTTCTATCCAAGGACAGAATCTGTTTCCTGGACAGCACCTCACAACTTTTGAACTTTCTAGCAATCAGAGGCTATACTTGGCACAAATATGAAAAGCAAAGATACAATGATGATGCTACAGCAGTAAACAACATCAAGACACAACAAAAGCAAAAAAATTATTCATGTGGGCTGCCTCCCAAAAGCGCATTCTTTTATGCCTTTAAGCTAAGCATAATGCATAGATCAAGTTGTATCAATTGAACCATCATCAAGATCATCAAAAAACTCTTCAATAATACAACTAGTCTTAAGAGGTCTCTCAAATAAAGGCCTCATAGAGAACTTCTAGGTAGAAGACCAAAAGGATAAAAGTCAAGGGAAGATTCATTTATAAATTCATCAACGATAGGTGTTTCTTCCAAAGTCTTTACAGTTTCAACCCCTTTGGCAATAGGTAGATTGCTTTTATTACGGGGAGCCTTTGGAACGTGAACGAACTTAGGCTCCCTCTTCGCCGGAGTTTCTACCTTTTCGGTTTTGATCGAGGAGAATGTAGTTCCTAAGGTATCAAATATTTCCTCAATCTTTTTCATCCTAGAAGAGTCAGAATCATGGAATTTTACGGTCTCCAAAATTTTAAAAAATTTATGCATGGAGCTATCAAGTCTATTAAAATTCCCTTGAATCTTTCGATCCAACTCATTCATCTTATTAGTGTTTGGCATCTCTAGCTCTATTTTTTCAAGTTTTTTCATAATGTGAGCAAGGGTGTTGTCCTCTCGAATGCTAACAACAGGGGGACTCCCAACAAGATTTTCAATAATACTAAGAGACTCCCAAATTGGGGCCTCCAGGAAATTCCCATTGATAGCAGTATCTAGAATAAACCTATTCCAAGAAGTGATTCCAACATAAAAATTTCTAAGTAAGATAGTAGTAGGTTGCTTCTTGGTGGCTCTTTTTTGTGAATCATTAATTCTATACCAAGCATCTTTCAAACTTTCCCCACCTCTTTGTTTAAAGGTGAGAACTTCTGCCTCGTCAAAGACAAAAGGACCCGACATAATGATAACTAAAGAACAAGATAACTATTTTTGTGATTTTTGATAAAAGGAACTAAAGCAAATATGATAGGTAAACTAACAAGACTAAAAAGCAAAGGTAAAAGATAGCATGCAACTCCCCTATCCTGAAGAGTGGAGTCCCCGGCAACGGCGCCAGAAAATACTCCTTGATGGGCCTCGAACCCCTCATTGGATTACCCCAAGTGGAAGGTGTAAGATGCAGTAAGTAGAAGTGTTTTCCCCTAGCAAAGATGCCAAGGATCGAATCCCCAGAGACTCCTAGGTTCAACAGGTAGGTGTCAACTGCTAACGGCGCAATTAGCAATCAACGTGGACCTGCACACAGATACAAATAAGTTTGCTCCCAACGAGTACAGAGAGGTTGTCAATCTCTCCGGCCTTGTAGTTCACAAAGGGTTAAAAGCAATATGATAGTAGTGATAGATAGTGTTTTGTAATAGTAAGTAAAATAGCGGAAAGTAAAATAGTGTATGTGATCAATGATAGTAATATGGACCGGAGTCACATGATGTTCACTAGTGATGTCTCTCTCCCAAAAGACGATAAAACAGCTATGCGAGGTAACAAATTACAGGTGGGCAACTGACAGGACCATGAACGCAAACCAATGCTGACTACATTGCAAGAAAGGTTGAGGTTCAAAGCATGGGCGGTACGCCAAAGTAAGTAGACCGAAATCCATCAATATCTACTACTAATCCTCCACCTTGAGATATCTATCCAGAACATCTCGCTGGTATTAAGTTGCGAGTCCCACCCATAGTGTAAACTCAATGCAACAGACAACTGCATTATAAGAACTTTGCGTAAAGTAAACAATCCTTGCACCCGCGGGCACAAGCACCGTTGTTTTCCCCCTTGTGGCAACCGCACATCCCCTAGACTCATGTTTCTGTCACTCAAGCTAGTCATCGAGGGGCATGAACCCACAATCGAGCATAACGTTCCCTCTTGGAGTCACTACCTACTACTTGGCCAAAGCAATAAATAACAACGGAGAACATGCAAGAATTACTTATGAACTAAAATATAAAAGAGGTGAATCAAATATATTACTCAAGATCAATCTGAACATAATCTCATAATCCATCGGATCCCAGCAAACTCAACATAGCAACAACACAAGGATTACATAGGTGCCTCGATCAAGGGAGACTACTCACGAGTCATCCGGGAGGCGTCCATGGTGGTGGAGAAGCTCCCGGTGGTGATCCTCCCCTCCGGCAGGGTGCCGGGAAGAGTTCTCCTGGTGCTCCCGATCTTGGAAGCGGCGGCGGCGGCGGAACAGAGATGGGATCGCGAAAAGAAGTCCTGTTTCAAGGGTTACGGGGGACCCTTTAAATATCTGCCAAAGTAGGGCACCGGGGGGCTCTCGGGGGGCCGAGGCGCCCCCCCCGGCGCGGCCCAGGGGGGGGGGCGCCCACAGGGCGCCTGGAGCCCCTGTGCCCCCCCCCAGGCTCCCCTTCGGAAGCAGTGTCGTTCCCGGATCGCTGATTTTTTATATAATTTTTCTGTATTTTTCTGGGCAGTTCTCGAAACGTGAAAACCTGAAATACAAAAACAGCCGAAAACAGAAACTGGCACTGGGGTGCACTGGATTAGTAAGTTAGTCCAAATATGATCAAAAGTGTATGGAAGTGTATGAATATCATAGCAATATCACCCAAAAGTGGCATGGAGCAAGCAGAAATTATAGATACGTTTTGGACGTATCAGAACACAATGGAAAGAATTCATGAAATGCTTCGGATGGGTATAACAAAATTCCTCACAATCTGAACAATAATGAGGATGGCATGAAGCTAGAACCACGAATCTTGAAGAGAACGGGCCAGGATTTAAGAGAAACTCGTCTTCGGTCTTCAAAATCTGAGAAGACGATGAGATACACCACCATGAATTGTATAGGCACTCCGTAATGAAGAATTAAAAGGTTGAACCAATGATGAACAAGAATTTGAAAGCGATCTTGGAGAAGGCATGTGACTGATGGCAATCATTCTTACGTCACACTTTAAAAAGAATTTGAGTATAACTCCAGAAAAATTAGAAGAGTCAGGTAAGATCCTGGGAAAAGACCTGTGGGTTAGGGCCCACTCAAAAGAAATCACCATTGGAAAAGATTGCTTAAGAGATATTGCACCGGTTAAATTAAATGGCTTGAATAAGATGACAATCCTCAAAATAGTTGAACGGGATAAGAATAGAAACACGAATCTTCTGAGATCCTTGTACACCCCGGATATGGATAGGAGAGTTGAATGAATAAGAGAGCCTTTGGATAAGAATTCCCACATTGAAAAACATGTGAAACAAGAGGCACAGATATGATCAATACGGAAGCTTGAATTTAGTCCACCGGAGAAGAATATCGAAGGAAAAGAATGAAGAAATATCACATGAATAAAATGGATACTTCATTAAGAATTCTGGCTCCGAGAAGAAGAAGGGTGGGAGGGCGGTTAAAACAAAGACAACTTGAGATGATTGAAACAGACAAATCGTCAGATTTCTCAACGGCGTCCGTATGGAGTAACTTGAAGAGAAGGCACACCGGTTGAAAAGGATTAACATGAAAATCTCGATGGTCAAGAAGGATTAGCACTCCCATAGAAATATGAGAACACCGATTAGGAAAGGTATGGAATCAACATTTGACATCGAAGCAACTCGAATACCAGAATCAAAACAAAAACAAAGGATAGATATGTAGCAACATGATCTTCCGTAGGTACATGAACTTGACGAGAAGAGACTTGAGAGAACAAAAGATAAATAAAAACAACAAGGAGCAGATAGAACAAATACAAGATAGAAGCTTCGTCCCACATGTTCGTGCTGAAAGCTCATGGAACGTGTTACAAAAGGGTTTTGCAATCCCCGGATCAGCATAGCCAAGGACCCTTTAAGATGCAACTCCCGATCGGAACAACGCCCATAAAACCACTTCACTCAATGTAGAACCCCGAACTTCATATCATGCATTCGTTGGAAGAATGCCTACGAGCTACTAGATGAACCCACCTATTAATTTCCGAAAGTTTCCAGTTATGCAATCAGGTGTTGGGGATACAGGGGAAGCACCGCGCACTCAACTCTAATCCTACATCCAGCTGTATCCATCCTTCAACACATAACCAGTTATTTCCGGAAACCGTTTACCTCGGACCTTCGAAACGCATCTGCTATACAAGCTATGGCAATACTCCCGAACTACCTCCCCAGTACTGGGTGATGTCGGGGTTATCTTGCCACTAACCGCATAGGAGAGTTTTCGACGTCGGCCGTCTTAAGTATTCCAGAACTGATGCGATATATTTGTGACGACAACACCTCGGAGCTCAACTCCCCGGGACACTGCGACAACCCCTAATGACAGGAGGCATCGAGAACAATGTTCTCCTCACAAAGACATTGGAACAATCCAAACAATACTCGCGTGATCCTAAAAAATTTGGTGCATTTTTGAGAGTAGAAGAGACAAGAGTAATCGTCGGGAGTCCTCACCAGAGTGAAAAGAGATGAGGAGCAAAAGAAATCCTACTCTCCGATATACATATAGGACTCAAAACATTTTAAGTGTGTGCCTAGACTCAACCGTCAATGATTCAATCAATCAGTGGGGGCTTCTAGGTCGGAGAAGGCTCTGATACCAACTTGTAATGCCCAGGATGGGACTATACCTCCTATGTGTCGAGGCACGACTTAAAGGTATAAGCCCATTCTGGAATGATCTCAAGTTTGGTATCTTTGCACGACTCATGTAAAAATAGGGATGAAATTGCAAAAGGAGATAGTTGGCTTACATTCGCCACTTCACACAATACATTACATAAGCAAAACATCATTCAAAACAACACAACCCGACTACGGGCGAAGATCCAAAAGAAAGATACCAAAACATAAAGCCACAGGTCCGAATCGCCCCTAGTAGAAACCACTACTGATCGTCGAAAACGTCACAAGCATACGGCCACTCTCTTCATCGAGCTCCCAGTGAAGTTCTGATCCAGCTCCTGCATCATTCTCGGCTGGACCTGCATCTGGTGTTGTAGTATCTGTGAGCCACGAGGACTCAGCAATCCCATAACCATGGGTATCAAGACTAGCAAAGCTTTATGGGTAGGAAGAGGCAAAGTGGTGAGGTTGCAGCAGCGGCTGCTAGGTGGCTTCTCACCCCTCGTTGGTTACCCCAAGTGGAAGGTTTGAGATGCAGTGTAGCAGAAGTTTTTCCCTTGGCAATACCAAGGATCGTTTTCCCTGAGACTCCCAGTTTCAACAAGAAGGTGTCAACTGCTAACGGCGCCAGATATTAGCAATCAACGTGGACCTGCACACAGATACAAATAACTTTGCTCCCAACGAGTACAGAGAGGTTGTCAATCCCTCCGGCCTTGTAGTTTACAAAGGATCAAACGCAAGTGATAGTAGTGATAGATATTGCTGCAATAGTAAGTAAAAAGCGGAAAAGTAAATAGCGGATGTGATCAATGATGGTAATATGGACCGGAGTCTCATGATGTTCACTAGTGATGTCTCTCTCCCAAAAGACGATAAAACAGCTATGTGAGGTAAACGAATTATAGCTGGGCAATTGACAGAACCATGAACGCAAACCAATGCTAACTACATTGCAAGAAAGGTTGAGGCTCAAAGCATGGGCGGTACGCCGAGGTAAGTAGACCGAAATCCATCTGCATCTACTACTAATCATCCACCTTGAGATATCTATCCAGAACATCTCGCTGGTATTAAGTTGCGAGTCCCACCCATAGTGTAAACTCAAAGCAACAGACAACTGCATTAAAAGAACTTTGCGTAAAGTAAACAATCCTTGCACCCGCGGGCACAAGCACCGTTGTTTTCCCCCTTGTGGCAACAGCACATCCCCTAGACTCATGTTTCTGTCACTCAAACTAGTCATCGAGGGGCATGAACCCACAATCAAGCATAACATTTCCTCTTGGAGTCACTACCTACTACTTGGCCAAAGCAATAAATAACAACGGAGAACATGCAAGAATTACTTACGAACATAAATATAAAAGAGGTGAATCAAATATATTACTCAAGCACAATCTGAACATAATCTCATAATCCATCGGATCCCAGCAAACTCATCATAGCAACATCATAAGGATTACATATGTGCCTCGATCATGTAGGGCAGCTCACGAGGACTAATTAGTGAAGCACAAGAACGGGAGGAGAACATCACATAGCTACTGGTCATGGACCCATGGTCCAAGGGATGCTACTCACAACTCATCCGGGAGGCGTCCATGGTGGTGGAGAGGCTCCCGGTGGTGATCCTCCCCTCCGGCAGGGTGCCGGGAAGAGTTCTCCTGGTGCTCCCGATCTTGGAAGCGGCGGCGGCGGCGGAACAGAGATGAGATCGCGAAAAAGAGTTCCCGTCTCGAGGGTTTCGGGAGACGCTTTAAATATATGCCAAAGGGGGGCATCAGCGGAACCTCGGGGGGCCTAGGCGACCCCCCGGCGCGGCCTAGGGGGGGCGCGCCGCCAGGGCGCCTGGAGTCCTGGTGCCCCCCCCCGGCTGTACTTCGGGCGCACGGTAGCTTCTAGAACGCTGATTTTTTATATAATTTTTCTGGATTTTTCCTGGCAGTTCTCGTAATGTGAAAACCTGAAATACAAAAACAGCCGAAAACAGAAACTGGCACTGGGGTGCACTGGGTTAATAGGTTAGTCCAAATATGATCAAAAGTGTATGGAAGTGTATAAATAACATAGCAATATCACCCAAAAGAGGCATGGAGCAAGAAGAAATTGTAGATACGTTTTGGACGTATCAACATCCCCAAGCTTAATTCCTGCTCGTCCTCGAGTAGGTAAATGATAACAAGAATAATTTCCGTGGTGACATGCTATTAACCATAAAGGACTTTTTCATAGTCATATGACAAAAGCTTACTGAGACAATGAATCTATAGTAATTAAGTTGCCTCATGAGAAAATCACAAAGGACTGAAAGTTTTACAATATGATATTGAAACATCAAAAAGATTTGTAATGAACATGATGTGCAAATATGATAAAGTGATATCTAGCTTGCCCCCTTTAGTGAAGCAAAACATAAATGCAGGGGCACCTCCAAGGTTTAAGTGATGACTAGATACAATGATTTCAAAATAAACGATATCACAATCATGCGAAAGACAATGCTACTTTGGGACAATGCACATTACACTCAGAATGACAATCATGCTCTCAGTAGTTGGTGCTTTAAAAAGAAGGTGGAGACTCTCGAACCGTGGCTTTTGTTGGCAAGGTTGAAAACCCGTAGTCGGAAACAAAGACAAAACATGTACCAGAGCTCTTGGTTTTAAAAACAGAGGTAATAAATTTTTTTTAGATCATGCATATTTCGTCAACGAATGCTAGCAGACAACTCAATCACTTCTTGAGATGGACAAGTTTCGAGGAACGGCTCCCGAATGAGGACGATCACATCCTCTTAATCTCCTTTGTTTATCACTGCCAAAGTTTTCTGATTTCTCATGAACAAAGCGTGAAGGAGGGTTTGTTTGTTATATTATCTTTTTTAGCCGGGCGCACTCAATGCCAGTTCCTTCTCGTATTATGGGTTTGCACATTATACATGCAATCCCGGGGTGAAGCTTGTCCAACTTAAAAAAATCATGAATTAACTACTACTTCCTCATGAACTTACAACAGAGGCACAAAATAGGAATGCTTTTTTTTTCTTTTGAATAATTTTGAGATGGTACATGCAAGTCTCCGTTAGGAATGGCAGGTAAATACCATGTAGGAAGATATGGTGGACTCATATGGCATAACTGGATTAAAAGGATGTGGATGCACAAGCAGTCAGTCCGCTTAGTACAGGTGGAGGTTAGAAAAAGACTGGGAGCGACCAACTAAGAGAGCAATGACGGTCATAATCATGCAGAGCGACAAAGCAACATTGAATCAGGCATGGAAGTTATATCGCTACTCAGAAACAAAAGATCATCAAGGCGTGACAGACTTTCTTTACAGTCTTAAATATGCGTGAGCATACGCCAAGTCAATCAAAATAAATTCTTTGAAGGAAGATATTACTAAACCATACCACATCATAGGCAAACAAATCATGTTGGTACTCCAATAACACATTGGAAATCCCCCAGCTATTTGAGACTAACCATAAGAAAACATGAACTACTAAGTGCCATCGTGCACGTAGCATCTTTATCATAGACATATCAACCAATGCAACAGAAGCAAACTCTCTTAATAAGATAAGCATGATAACTAAAGAGAGTTCAAGCAACCAACTAAACAAAAGCTCTTTAAAAAAGATAAGCATGAAAGTTAAGAGCTAAGCATGATAGTAGCTATTAAAAGACAAAGAACACACACAGCAAGGATAGACATGAAAATTCTATGTTATGTTCTAGGTAGAAGTGGAGCGTGTTTCTCTCCCACATAAAGAAAGCTGAGTTTCGACTCGTTATGAAAAGCTAAAGAAAACTAAAAGGAAAACTAAAAGCAAGACGCTCCAAGCATAGCACATAACACATGAAGTGATTAAAATATAGTGGAACGAAAGACGAACTGATAATGTCGATGGAGAAGGGGATGCACGGGGGCATCCCCAAGCTTAGACGCTTGAGTCTCCTTGAATATTTCTTGGGGGTGCACGGGGGCATCCCCAAGCATGAGCGTTGGACACTCCTGGATCTTTTTATCATCTTTCCTCGCACACTTGAAAACTCCCTTTATACATAACTCATCATAATCTGATTAGCGAGGTTAGTACCCATAATAAAATAATTGTTCCTTGCTGGAAATAAGGATATTCTTGAAGGTCTACTGTTTCTCAAGATTGCCAAAAGATTTTTGCAAAGAAAAAGCAAGCTCTAGGTTTGCAAAATGAAGGAAAGGCAAAACAGGACAGAATCTGTGAAAAACAGAACAGCAGGTAGTAAATGATTTTTCCGGGGCACTTCTGCAATTCTAATAAAAAAACTCAAAACAGATGCACGAAAGACAATTATATAGAGCACGCTGTCGAAAAAATTCAGACCAAAAAGATGATCTGGTTATTTTATACGAATTTTTTTATCCAAGGACAGAATCTGTATCCTGGACAGCACGTCACAACTTTTGAACATTCTAGCAATCAGAGGCTACACTTGGCACAAAGCTGAAAAGTAAAGATACAATGATGTTGCTACAGTAGTAACAAACATCAAGACAACTAAAAACTGAAAGGACAAGCTGAAAGCAAAGATAACAAGGGTTGTCTCCCTAGAGCTCTTTCTTTATAGCCATAAAGATAGGCTTAAGACTTTAATGATGCTCTCGTAGGAATAAGAGTTGAAGAGCAAAAGAGAGCATCAAGAAGCAAATACCAAACACATTTAAGCCTAACATGCTTCCTATGCATAGGAATATTGCAAGAAAATAAATTATTGAAGCATAAAGCAACTAGCATAGGAAGGCAAAACAAGCATAACTTCAAAACCTTCAACATAAAGAGAGGGAACTTAATATTATTGAAATATCTATAAGCATATGTTCCCTTCTCATAATAATTTTCAGTAGGATCACGAATAAACTCAACAATATAAGCATCACATAAAGCATTGTGACCATGATCCACATGCAAAAAGGTACTCTTACTCTCCACATAAGCATCATGAAGAGGATAAAACTTAGTATAAAAGAGAGACATAAGCTCTTGCCAATCAAGCAAGTGCGAGTTATCGAGAAGCTTATACCAATCTGAAGCTTTATCTATAAGTGATACGGCGAACAATGTCCTCATGACAAACTCCCTTGATACACCTGCAAGCTTAAATAATGAACATAATTGTGACAGATATAGCAAGTGTTCACCGGGATGTCTGTCTCCTGCATAACGATTAGCCAAAACATAATCGATAATACCAGCTGGTATTTTATAGGGCACAATTTCAGTAGGGGGAGGAGCAACCACCACAGGTGTGGGGCGTCTTCCCACAAGCAACGATCCAATAGCAAGGTTGTCCATAAGCATAACTAGTGAAAAGACATACAGAAAACTGAAAGGTAAATTAACAAGACTAAAAAGCAAAGGTAAAAGATAGCGTGCAACTCCCCTATCCTGAAGAGTGGAGTCCACGGCAATGGCGCCAGAAATTGCTTTGCTAGGTGGCTTCTCACCCCTCGTTGGTTACCCCAAGTGGAAGGTTTGAGATGCAGTGTAGCAGAAGTTTTCCCTTGGCAATACCAAGGATCGTTTTCCCTGAAACTCCCAGTTTCAACAAGAAGGTGTCAACTGCTAACGGCGCCAGATATTAGCAATCAACGTGGACCTGCACACAGATATAAATAACTTTGCTCCCAACGAGTACAGAGAGGTTGTCAATCCCTCCGGCCTTGTAGTTTACAAAGGATCAAACGCAAGTGATAGTAGTGATAGCTATTGCTGCAATAGTAAGTAAAAAGCGGAAAAGTAAATAGCGGATGTGATCAATGATGGTAATATGGACCGGAGTCTCATGATGTTCACTAGTGATGTCTCTCTCCCAAAAGACGATAAAACAGCTATGTGAGGTAAACGAATTACAGCTGGGCAATTGACAGAACCATGAACGCAAACCAATGCTAACTACATTGCAAGAAAGGTTGAGGCTCAAAGCATGGGCGGTACGCCGAGGTAAGTAGACCGAAATCCATCTGCATCTACTACTAATCATCCACCTTGAGATATCTATCCAGAACATCTCGCTGGTATTAAGTTGCGAGTCCCACCCATAGTGTAAACTCAAAGCAACAGACAACTGCATTAAAAGAACTTTGCGTAAAGTAAACAATCCTTGCACCCGCGGGCACAAGCACCGTTGTTTTCCCCCTTGTGGCAATAGCACATCCCCTAGACTCATGTTTCTGTCACTCAAACTAGTCATCGAGGGGCATGAACCCACAATCAAGCATAACGTTTCCTCTTGGAGTCACTACCTACTACTTGGCCAAAGCAATAAATAACAACGGAGAACATGCAAGAATTACTTACGAACATAAATATAAAAGAGGTGAATCAAATATATTACTCAAGCACAATCTGAACATAATCTCATAATCCATCGGATCCCAGCAAACTCATCATAGAAACAGCATAAGGATTACATATGTGCCTCGATCATGTAGGGCAGCTCACGAGGACTAATTAGTGAAGCACAAGAACGGGAGGAGAACATCACATAGCTACTGGTCATGGACCCATGGTCCAAGGGAGACTACTCACAACTCATCCGGGAGGCGTCCATGGTGGTGGAGAGGCTCCCGGTGGTGATCCTCCCCTCCGGCAGGGTGCCGGGAAGAGTTCTCCTGGTGCTCCCGATCTTGGAAGCGGCGGCGGCAGCGGAACAGAGATGAGATCGCGAAAAAGAGTTCCCGTCTCGAGGGTTTCGGGAGACACTTTAAATATATGCCAAAGGGGGGCATCAGCAGAGCCTCGGGGGGCCCAGGCGCCACTCCCTGCGCGGCCCAGGGGGGCGCACCGCCAGGGCGCCTGGAGCCCTGGT
>LR738716.1:293869619-293915620 GCA_902687465.1 Secale cereale
TTCAGCAACGAGGGATATCGTGAATCCGGCTTCTAGGGTAACTTGCTCGCGCCCACGAGCCATTTTGCGCCTCTCGAAATGGCCTATTATTTTCGAACAATACGAATGTAATGTAGAAGAGCTGGTATGCACAGTTTTGTCCAAGAACAACACATGTGCATGGACAAAAATGTGGGTGGTAGCGGTATGGGTGATAAACCATGCAAAACGGCAAGTTTTTGGGTGTTCGGTGCACCGAAGAGGCTTCTCCTTCCATCCAGACTAGCATGTAGGGCTTGCTGGTGCAGAAATAGAGTCATGTAACGTTGTTCTGCACGTCATTGTCGCAGTATCTGTCCGTGGGTGAGCTCACGGCAGGGTGGTAGACGCTAGAAGAGTGCACGCCAACCACTAAATCATCCGAAACTCAATTCTGCAAGCCGTTTTCGGCCTTCGAAATTATTCCAAAACAGACGAAGTTTGTGACAGAAGGATACGAATTTTCGCTGCGGTCGTTTTGGCAGGTCATGGAGCCCAAACGGAGTTCGTATGGCCAGGGTACGGTCGTTCTACGGATACACCTCAAATGGATTTCAGCAACGAGGGTTATCGTGAATCCGGCTTCCAGGGTAACTTGCTCGCGCCCACGAGCCATTTTGCGCCTCTCGAAATGGCCTATTATTTTCGAACAGTACGAATGTAATGTAGAAGAGCTGGTATGCACAGTTTTGTCCAAGAACAACACATGTGCATGGACAAAAATGTGGGTGGTAGCGGTATGGGTGATAAACCATGCAAAACGGCAAGTTTTTGGGTGTTCGGTGCACCGAAGAGGCTTTTCCTTCCATCCAGACTAGCATGTAGGGCTTGCTGGTGCAGAAATAGAGTCATGTAACATTGTTCTGCACGTCATTGTCGCAGTATCTGTCCGTGGGTGAGCTCACGGTAGGGTGGTAGACGCTAGAAGAGTGCACGCCAACCACTAAATCATCCGAAACTCAATTCTGCAAGCCGTTTTCGGCCTCCGAAATTATTCTGAAACAGACGAAGTGTGTGACACAAGGATACGAATTTTCGCTGCGGTCGTTTTGGCAGGTCATGGAGCCCAAACGGAGTTCGTATGGCCAGGGTACGGTCGTTCTACGGATACACCTCAAATGGATTTCAGCAACGAGGGATATCGTGAATCCGGCTTCCAGGGTAACTTGCTCGCGCCCACGAGCCATTTTGCGCCACTCGAAATGGCCTATTATTTTCGAACAGTACGAATGTAATGTAGAGGAGCTGGTATGCACAGTTTTGTCCAAGAACAACACATGTGCATGGACAAAAATGTGGGTGGTAGTGGTATGTGTGATAAACCATGCAAAACGGCAAGTTTTTGGGTGTTCGGTGCACCGAAGAGGCTTCTCCTTCCATCCAGACTAGCATGTAGGGCTTGCTGGTGCAGAAATAGAGTCATGTAACATTGTTCTACACGTCATTGTCGCAGTATCTGTCCGTGGGTGAGCTCACGGTAGGGTGGTAGACGCTAGAAGAGTGCACGCCAACCACTAAATCATCCGAAACTCAATTCTGCAAGCCGTTTTCGGCCTCCGAAATTATTCCGAAACAGATGAAGTGTGTGACACAAGGATACGAATATTTACTGCGGTCGTTTTGGCAGGTCATGGAGCCCAAACGGAGTTCGTATGGCCAGGGTACGGTCGTTCTACGGATACACCTCAAATGGATTTCAGCAACGAGGGATATCGTGAATCCGGCTTCCAGTGTAACTTGCTCGCGCCCACGAGCCATTTTGCGCCACTCGAAATGGCCTATTATTTTCGAACAGTATGAATGTAATGTAGAAGAGCTGGTATGCACAGTTTTGTCCAAGAACAACGCATGTGCATGGACAAAAATGTGGGTGGTAGCGGTATGTGTGATAAACCATGCAAAACGGCAAGTTTTTGGGTGTTCGGTGCACCGAAGAGGCTTCTCCTTCCATCCAGACTAGCATGTAGGGCTTGCTGGTGCAGAAATAGAGTCATGTAACATTGTTCTTCACGTCATTGTCGCAGTATCTGTCCGTGGGTGAGCTCACGGTAGGGTGGTAGATGCTAGAAGAGTGCACGCCAACCACTAAATCATCCGAAACTCAATTCTGCAAGCCGTTTTTGGCCTTCGAAATTATTCCGAAACAGACGAAGTTTGTGACAGAAGGATACGAATTTTCGCTGCGGTCGTTTTGGCAGGTCATGGAGCCCAAACGGAGTTCGTATGGCCAGGGTACGGTCGTTCTACGGATACACCTCAAATGGATTTCAGCAACGAGGGATATCGTGAATCCGGCTTCCAGTGTAACTTGCTCGCGCCCACGAGCCATTTTGCGCCACTCGAAATGGCCTATTATTTTCGAACAGTACGAATGTAATGTAGAAGAGCTGGTATGCACAGTTTTGTCCAAGAACAACGCATGTGCATGGACAAAAATGTGGGTGGTAGCGGTATGTGTGATAAACCATGCAAAACGGCAAGTTTTTGGGTGTTCGGTGCACCGAAGAGGCTTCTCCTTCCATCCAGACTAGCATGTAGGGCTTGCTGGTGCAGAAATAGAGTCATGTAACATTGTTCTGCACGTCATTGTCGCAGTATCTGTCCGTGGGTGAGCTCACGGTAGGGTGGTAGATGCTAGAAGAGTGCACGCCAACCACTAAATCATCCGAAACTCAATTCTGCAAGCCGTTTTTGGCCTTCGAAATTATTCCGAAACAGACGACGTTTGTGACAGAAGGATACGAATTTTCGCTGCGGTCGTTTTGGCAGGTCATGGAGCCCAAACGGAGTTCGTATGGCCAGGGTACGGTCGTTCTACGGATACACCTCAAATGGATTTCAGCAACGAGGGATATCGTGAATCCGGCTTCCAGTGTAACTTGCTCGCGCCCACGAGCCATTTTGCGCCACTCGAAATGGCCTATTATTTTCGAACAGTACGAATGTAATGTAGAAGAGCTAGTATGCACAGTTTTGTCCAAGAACAACACATGTGCATGGACAAAAATGTGGGTGGTAGCGGTATGGGTGATAAACCATGCAAAATGGCAAGTTTTTGGGTGTTCGGTGCACCGAAGAGGCTTCTCCTTCCATCCAGACTAGCATGTAGGGCTTGCTGGTGCAGAAATAGAGTCATGTAACATTGTTCTGCACGTCATTGTCGCAGTATCTGTCCGTGGGTGAGCTCACGGTAGGGTGTTAGACGCTAGAAGAGTGCACGCCAACCACTAAATCATCCGAAACTCAATTCTGCAAGCCGTTTTCGGCCTCCGAAATTATTCCGAAACAGACGAAGTGTGTGACAGAAGGATACGAATTTTCGCTGCGGTCGTTTTGGCAGGTCATGGAGCCCAAACGGAGTTCGTATGGCCAGGGTACGGTCATTTCACGGATACACCTCAAATGGATTTCAGCAACGAGGTATATCGTGAATCCGGCTTCCAGGGTAACTTGCTCGCGCCCACGAGCCATTTTGCGCCACTCGAAATGGCCTATTATTTTTGAACAGTACGAATGTAATGTAGAAGAGCTGGTATGCACAGTTTTGTCCAAGCACAACACATGTGCATGGACAAAAATGTGGGTGGTAGCGGTATGGGTGATAAACCATGCAAAACGACAAGTTTTTGGGTGTTCGGTGCACCGAAGAGGCTTCTCCTTCCATCCAGACTAGCATGTAGGGCTTGCTGGTGCAGAAATAGAGTCATGTAACATTGTTCTGCACGTCATTGTCGCAGTATCTGTCCGTGGGTGAGCTCACGGTAGGGTGTTAGACGCTAGAAGAGTGCACGCCAACCACTAAATCATCCGAAACTCAATTCTGCAAGCCGTTTTCGGCCTCCGAAATTATTCCGAAACAGACGAAGTGTGTGACAGAAGGATACGAATTTTCGCTGTGGTCGTTTTGGCAGGTCATGGAGCCCAAACGGAGTTCGTATGGCCAGGGTACGGTCATTTCACGGATACACCTCAAATGGATTTCAGCAACGAGGTATATCGTGAATCCGGCTTCCAGGGTAACTTGCTCGCGCCCACGAGCCATTTTGCGCCACTCGAAATGGCCTATTATTTTCAAACAGTACGAATGTAATGTAGAAGAGCTGGTATGCACAGTTTTGTCCAAGAACAACACATGTGCATGAACAAAAATGTGGGTGGTAGCGGTATGGGTGATAAACCATGCAAAACGACAAGTTTTTGGGTGTTCGGTGCACCGAAGAGGCTTCTCCTTCCATCCAGACTAGCATGTAGGGCTTGCTGGTGCAGAAATAGAGTCATGTAACATTGTTCTGCATGTCATTGTCGCAGTATCTGTCCGTGGGTGAGCTCACGGTAGGGTGGTAGACGCTAGAAGAGTGCACGCCAACCAATAAATCATCCGAAACTCAATTCTGCAAGCCGTTTTCGGCCTCCGAAATTATTCCGAAATAGACGAAGTTTGTGACAGAAGGATACGAATTTTCGCTGCGGTCGTTTTGGCAGGTCATGGAGCCCAAACGGAGTTCGTATGGCCAGGGTACGGTCGTTCTACGGATACACCTCAAATGGATTTCAGCAACGAGGGATATCGTGAATCCGGCTTCCAGGGTAACTTGCTCGCGCCCACGAGCCATTTTGCGCCACTCGAAATGGCCTATTATTTTCGAACAGTACGAATGTAATGTAGAAGAGCTGGTATGCACAGTTTTGTCCAAGAACAACACATGTGCATGGACAAAAATGTGGGTGGTAGCGGTATGGGTGATAAACCATGCAAAATGGCAAGTTTTTGGGTGTTCGGTGCACCGAAGAGGCTTCTCCTTCCATCCAGACTAGCATGTAGGGCTTGCTGGTGCAGAAATAGAGTCATGTAACATTGTTCTGCACGTCATTGTCGCAGTATCTGTCCGTGGGTGAGCTCACGGTAGGGTGGTAGACGCTAGAAGAGTGCACGCCAACCACTAAATCATCTAAAACTCAATTCTGCAAGCCGTTTTCGGCCTCCGAAATTATTCCGAAATAGACGAAGTGTGTGACAGAAGGATACGAATTTTCGCTGCGGTCGTTTTGGCAGGTCATGGAGCCCAAACGGAGTTCGTATGGCCAGGGTACGGTCGTTCTACGGATACACCTCAAATGGATTTCAGCAACGAGGGATATCGTGAATCCGGCTTCCAGGGTAACTTGCTCGCGCCCACGAGCCATTTTGCGCCACTCGAAATGGCCTATTATTTTCGAACAGTACGAATGTAATGTAGAAGAGCTGGTATGCACAGTTTTGTCCAAGAACAACACATGTGCATGGACAAAAATGTGGGTGGTAGCGGTATGGGTGATAAACCATGCAAAACGGCAAGTTTTTGGGTGTTTGGTGCACCGAAGAGGCTTCTCCTTCCATCCAGACTAGCATGTAGGGCTTGTTGGTGCCGAAATAGAGTCATGTAACATTGTTCTGCACGTCATTGTCGCAGTATCTGTCCGTGGGTGAGCTCACGGTAGGGTGGTAGACGCTAGAAGAGTGCACGCCAACCACTAAATCATCCGAAACTCAATTCTGCAAGCCGTTTTAGGCCTCCGAAATTATTCCAAAACAGACAAAGTGTGTGACAGAAGGATTCGAATTTTTGCTACGGTCGTTTTGGCAGGTCATGGAGCCCAAACGTCGTTCGTATGGCCAGGGTACGGTCGTTCTACGGATACACCTCAAATGGATTTCAGCAACGAGGGATATCGTGAATCCGGCTTCCAGGGTAACTTGCTCGCGCCCACGAGCCATTTTGCGCCACTCGAAATGGCCTATTATTTTCGAACAGTACGAATGTAATGTAGAAGAGCTGGTATGCACAGTTTTGTCCAAGAACAACACATGTGCATGGACAAAAATGTGAGTGGTAGCGGTATGGGTGATAAACCATGCAAAACGGCAAGTTTTTGGGAGTTCGGTGCACCGAAGAGGCTTCTCCATCCATCCAGACTAGCATGTAGGGCTTGCTGGTGCAGAAATAGAGTCATGTAACATTGTTCTGCACGTCATTGTCGCAGTATCTGTCCGTGGGTGAGCTCACGGTAGGGTGGTAGACGCTAGAAGAGTGCACGCCAACCACTAAATCATCCGAAACTCAATTCTGCAAGCCGTTTTCGGCCTCCGAAATTATTCCGAAACAGACAAAGTATGTGACAGAAGGATACGAATTTTCGCTGCGGTCGTTTTGGCAGGTCATGGAGCCCAAACGGAGTTCGTATGGCCAGGGTACGGTCGTTCTACGGATACACCTCAAATGGATTTCAGCAACGAGGGATATAGTGAATCCGGCTTCCAGGGTAACTTGCTCGCGCCCACGAGCCATTTTGCGCCACTCGAAATGGCCTATTATTTTCAAACAGTATGAATGTAATGTAGAAGAGCTGGTATGCACAGTTTTGTCCAAGAAGAACACATGTGCATCGACAAAAATGTGGGTGGTAGCGGTATGGGTGATAAACCATGCAAAACGGCAAGTTTTTGGGTGTTCGGTGCACCGAAGAGGCTTCTCCTTCCATCCAGACTAGCATGTAGGGCTTGCTGGTGCAGAAATAGAGTCATGTAACATTGTTCTGCACGTCATTGTCGCAGTATTTGTCCGTGGGTGAGCTCACGGTAGGGTGGTAGACGCTAGAAGAGTGCACGCCAACTACTAAATCATCCGAAACTCAATTCTGCAAGCCGTTTTCGGCCTCCGAAATTATTCCGAAACAGACGAAGTTTGTGACAAAAGGATACGAATTTTCGCTGCGGTCGTTTTGGCAGGTCATGGAGCCCAAACGGAGTTCGTATGGCCAGGTTACGGTCGCTCTACGGATACACCTCAAATGGATTTCAGCAACGAGGGATATAGTGAATCCTGCTTCCAGGGTAACTTGCTCGCGCCCACGAGCCATTTTGCGCCACTCGAAATGGCCTATTATTTTCGAACAGTACGAATGTAATGTAGAAGAGCTGGTATGCACAGTTTTTTCCAAGAACTACACATGTGCATGGACAAAAATGTGGGTGGTAGTGGTATGGGTGATAAACCATGCAAAACGGCAAGTTTTTGGGTGTTCGGTGCACCGAAGAGGCTTCTCCTTCCATCCAGACTAGCATGTAGGGCTTGCTGGTGCAGAAATAGAGTCATGTAACATTGTTCTGCACGTCATTGTCGCAGTATCTGTCCGTGGGTGAGCTCACGGTAGGGTGGTAGACGCTAGAAGGGTGCACGCCAACCACTAAATCATCCGAAACTCAATTCTGCAAGCCGTTTTCGGCCTCCGAAATTATTTCGAAACAGACGAAGTATGTGACAGAAGGATACGAATTTTCGCTGCGGTCGTTTTGGTAGGTCATGGAGCCCAAACGGAGTTCGTATGGCCAGGGTACGGTCGTTCTACGGATACACCTCAAATGGATTTCAGCAACGAGGGATATAGTGAATCCGGCTTCCAGGGTAACTTGCTCGCGCCCACGAGCCATTTTGCGCCACTCGAAATGGCCTATTATTTTCAAACAGTACGAATGTAATGTAGAAGAGCTGGTATGCACAGTTTTGTCCGAGAACAACACATGTGCATGGACAAAAATGTGGGTGGTAGCGGTATGGGTGATAAACCATGCAAAACGGCAAGTTTTTGGGTGTTCGGTGCACCGAAGAGGCTTCTCCTTCCATCCAGACTAGCATGTAGGGCTTGCTGGTGCAGAAATAGAGTCATGTAACATTGTTCTGCACGTCATTGTCGCAGTATCTGTCCGTGGGTGAGCTCACGGTAGGGTGGTAGACGCTAGAAGAGTGCACGCCAACCACTAAATCATCCGAAACTCAATTCTGCAAGCCGTTTTCGGCCTCCGAAATTATTCCGAAACAGACAAAGTTTGTGACAGAAGGATACGAATTTTCGCTGCGGTCGTTTTGGCAGGTCATGGAGCCCAAACGGAGTTCGTATGGCCAGGGTACGGTCGTTCTACGGATACACCTCAAATGGATTTCAGCAATGAGGGATATCGTGAATCCGGCTTCCAGGGTAACTTGCTCGCGCCCACGAGCCATTTTGCGCCTCTCGAAATGGCCTATTATTTTCGAACAGTACGAATGTAATGTAGAAGAGCTGGTATGCACAGTTTTGTCCAAGAACAACACATGTGCATGGACAAAAATGTGGGTGGTAGCCGTATGGGTGATAAACCATGCAAAACGGCAAGTTTTTGGGTGTTCGGTGCACCGAAGAGGCTTCTCCTTCCATCCAGACTAGCATGTAGGGCTTGCTGGTGCAGAAATAGAGTCATGTAACATTGTTCTGCACGTCATTGTCGCAGTATCTGTCCGTGGGTGAGCTCACGATAGGGTGGTAGACGCTAGAAGTGTGCACGCCAACCACTAAATCATCCGAAACTCAATTCTGCAAGCCGTTTTCGGTCTCCGAAATTATTCCGAAACAGACGAAGTGTGTGACAGAAGGATACGAATTTTCGTTGCGGTCGTTTTGGCAGGTCATGGAGCCCAAACGGAGTTCGTATGGCCAGGGTACGGTCGTTCTACGGATACACCTCAAATGTATTTCAGCAACGAGGGATATCGTGAATCCGGCTTCCAAGGTAACTTGCTCGCGCCCACGAGCCATTTTGCGCCACTCGAAATGGCTTATTATTTTCGAACAATACGAATGTAATGTAGAAGAGCTGGTATGCACAGTTTTGTCCAAGAACAACACATGTGCATGGACAAAAATGTGGGTGGTAGCCGTATGGGTGATAAACCATGCAAAACGGCAAGTTTTTGGGTGTTCGGTGCACCGAAGAGGCTTCTCCTTCCATCCAGACTAGCATGTAGGGCTTGCTGGTGCAGAAATAGAGTCATGTAACATTGTTCTGCACGTCATTGTCGCAGTATCTGTCCATGGGTGAGCTCACGGTAGGGTGGTAGACGCTAGAAGAGTGCACGCCAACCACTAAATCATCCGGAACTCAATTCTGCAAGCCGTTTTCGGCATCCGGAATTATTCCGAAACAGACGAAGAGTGTGACAGAAGGATACGCATTTTCGCTGCGGTCATTTTGGCAGGTCATGGAGCCCAAACGGAGTTCGTATGGCCAGGGTACGGTCGTTCTACGGATACACCTCAAATGGATTTCAGCAACGAGGGATATCGTGAATCCCGCTTCCAGGGTAACTTGCTCGCGCCCACGAGCCATTTTGCGCCACTCGAAATGGCCTATTATTTTCGAACAGTACGAATGTAATGTAGAAGAGCTGGTATGCACAGTTTTGTCCAAGAACAACACATGTGCATGGACAAAAATGTGGGTGGTAGCGGTATGGGTGATAAACCATGCAAAACGGCAAGTTTTTGGGTGTTCGGTGCACCGAAGAGGCTTCTCCTTCCATCCAGACTAGCATGTAGGGCTTGATGGTACAGAAATAGAGTCATGTAACATTGTTCTGCACGTCATTGTCGCAGTATCTGTCCGTGGGTGAGCTCACGGTAGGGTGGTAGAAGCTAGAAGAGTGCACGCCAACCACTAAATCATCCGAAACTCAATTCTGCATGCCGTTTTCGGCCTCCGAAATTATTCCGAAACAGACGAAGTTTGTGACAGAAGGATACGAATTTTCGCTGCGGTCGTTTTGGCAGGTCATGGAGCCCAAACGGAGTTCGTATGGCCAGGGTACGGTCGTTCTACGGATACATTTTAAATGGATTTCAGCAACGAGGGATATCGTGAATCCGGCTTCCAGGGTAACTTGCTCGCGCCCACGACCCATTTTGCGCCACTCGAAATGGCCTATTATTTTCGAACAGTACGAACGTAATGTAGAAGAGCTGGTATGCACAGTTTTGTCCAAGAACAACACATGTGCATGGACAAAAATGTGGGTGGTAGCGGTATTGGTGATAAACCATGCAAAACGGCAAGTTTTTGGGTGTTCGGTGCATCGAAGAGGCTTCTCCTTCCATCCAGACTAGCATGTAGGGCTTGCTGGTGCAGAAATAGAGTCATGTAACATTGTTCTGCACGTCATTGTCGCAGTATCTATCCGTGGGTGAGCTCACGGTAGGGTGGTAGACGCTAGAATAGTGCACGCCAACCACTAAATCATCCGAAACTCAATTCTGCAAGCCGTTTTCGGCCTTCGAAATTATTCCGAAACAGACAAAGTATGTGACAGAAGGATACGAATTTTCGCTGCGGTCGTTTTGGCAGGTCATGGAGCCCAAACGGAGTTCGTATGGCCAGGGTACGGTCGTTCTACGGATACACCTCAAATGGATTTCAGCAACGAGGGATATCATGAATCCGGCTTCCAGGGTAACTTGCTCGCGCCCACGACCCATTTTGCGCCACTCGAAATGGCCTATTATTTTCGAACAGTACGAACGTAATGTAGAAGAGCTGGTATGCACAGTTTTGTCCAAGAACAACACATGTGCATGGACAAAAATGTGGGTGGTAGCGGTATGGGTGATAAACCATGCAAAACGGCAAGTTTTTGGGTGTTCGGTGCACCGAAGAGGCTTCTCCTTCCATCCAGACTAGCATGTAGGGCTTGTTGGTGCAGAAATAGAGTCATGTAACATTGTTCTGCACGTCATTGTCACAGTATCTGTCCGTGGGTGAGCTCACGGTAGGGTGGTAGAAGCTAGAAGAGTGCACGCCAACCACTAAATCATCCGAAACTCAATTCTGCATGCCATTTTCGGCCTCCGAAATTATTCCGAAACAGACGAAGTTTGTGACAGAAGGATACGAATTTTCGCTGCGGTCGTTTTGGCAGGTCATGGAGCCCAAACGGAGTTCGTATGGCCAGGGTACGGTCGTTCTACGGATACACCTCAAATGGATTTCAGCAACGAGGGATATCGTGAATCCGGCTTCCAGGGTAACTTGCTCGCGCCCACGACCCATTTTGCGCCACTCGAAATGGCCTATTATTTTCGAACAGTACGAACGTAATGTAGAAGAGCTGGTATGCACAGTTTTGTCCAAGAACAACACATGTGCATGGACAAAAATGTGGGTGGTAGCGGTATTGGTGATAAACCATGCAAAACGGCAAGTTTTTGGGTGTTCGGTGCATCGAAGAGGCTTCTCCTTCCATCCAGACTAGCATGTAGGGCTTGCTGGTGCAGAAATAGAGTCATGTAACATTGTTCTGCACGTCATTGTCGCAGTATCTATCCGTGGGTGAGCTCACGGTAGGGTGGTAGACGCTAGAATAGTGCACGCCAACCACTAAATCATCCGAAACTCAATTATGCAAGCCGTTTTCGGCATCCGAAATTATTCCGAAACAGACGAAGAGTGTGACAGAAGGATACGCATTTTCGCTGCGGTCATTTTGGCAGGTCATGGAGCCCAAACGGAGTTCGTATGGCCAGGGTACGGTCGTTCTACGGATACACCTCAAATGGATTTCAGCAACGAGGGATATCGTGAATCCCGCTTCCAGGGTAACTTGCTCGCGCCCACGAGCCATTTTGCGCCACTCGAAATGGCCTATTATTTTCGAACAGTACGAATGTAATGTAGAAGAGCTGGTATGCACAGTTTTGTCCAAGAACAACACATGTGCATGGACAAAAATGTGGGTGGTAGCGGTATGGGTGATAAACCATGCAAAACGGCAAGTTTTTGGGTGTTCGGTGCACCGAAGAGGCTTCTCCTTCCATCCAGACTAGCATGTAGGGCTTGCTGGTGCAGAAATAGAGTCATGTAACATTGTTCTGCACGTCATTGTCGCAGTATCTGTCCGTGGGTGAGCTCACGGTAGGGTGGTAGACGCTAGAAAAGTGCACGCCAACCACTAAATCTTCCGAAACTCAATTCTGCAAGCCGTTTTCGGCCTCCGAAATTATTCCGAAACAGACGAAGTGTGTGACAGAAGGATACGAATTTTCGGTGCGGTCGTTTTAGCAGGTTATGGAGCCCAAACGGAGTTTGTATGGCCAGGGTACGGTCGTTCTACGGATACACCTCAAATGGATTTCAGCAACGAGGGATATCGTGAATCCGGCTTCCAGGGTAACTTGCTCGTGCCCACGAGCCATTTTGCGCCACTCGAAATGGCCTATTATTTTCGAACAGTACGAACGTAATGTAGAAGAGCTGGTATGCACTGTTTTGTCCAAGAACAACACATGTGCATGGACAAAAATGTGGGTGGTAGCGGTATGGGTGATAAACCATGCAAAACGGCAAGTTTTTGGGTGTTCGGTGCACCGAAGAGGCTTCTCCTTCCATCCAGACTAGCATGTAGGGCTTGCTGGTGCAGAAATAGAGTCATGTAACATTGTTCTGCACGTCATTGTCGCAGTATCTGTCCGTGGGTGAGCTCACGGTAGGGTGGTAGACGCTAGAAGAGTGCACGCCAACCACTAAATCTTCCGAAACTCAATTCTGCAAGCCGTTTTCGGCCTCCGAAATTATTCCGAAACAGACAAAGTTTGTGACAGAAGGATACAAATTTTCGCTGCGGTCGTTTTGGCAGGTCATGGAGCCCAAACGGAGTTCGTATGGCCAGGGTACGGTCGTTCTACGGATACACCTCAAATGGATTTTAGCAACGAGGGATATCGTGAATCCGGCTTCCAGGGTGACTTGCTCGCGCCCACGAGCCATTTTGCGCCACTCGAAATGGCCTATTATTTTAGAACAGTACGAATGTAATGTAGAAGAGCTGGTATGAACAGTTTTGTCCAAGAACAACACATGTGCATGGACAAAAATGTGGGTGGTAGCGGTATGGGTGATAAACCATGCAAAACGGCAAGTTTTTGGGTGTTCGGTGCACCGAAGAGGCTTCTCCTTCCATCCAGACTAGCATGTAGGGCTTGCTGGTGCAGAAATAGAGTCATGTAACATTGTTCTGCACGTCATTGTCGCAGTATCTGTCCGTGGGTGAGCTCACGGTAGGGTGGTAGACGCTAGAAGAGTGCACGCCAACCACTAAATCATCAGAAACTCAATTCTGCAAGCCGTTTTCGGCCTCCGAAATTATTCCGAAACAGACGAAGTTTGTGACAGAAGGATACGAATTTTCGCTGCCGTCGTTTTGGCAGGTCATGGAGCCCAAACGGAGTTCGTATGGCCAGGGTACGGTCGTTCTACGGATACACCTCAAATGGATTTCAGCAACGAGGGATATCGTGAATCCGGCTTCCAGGGTAACTTGCTCGCGCCCATGAGCCATTTTGCGCCACTCGAAATGGCCTATTATTTTCAAACAGTACGAATGTAATGTAGAAGAGCTGGTATGCACAGTTTTGTCCAAGAACAACACATGTGCATGGACAAAAATGTGGGTGGTAGCGGTATGGGTGATAAACCATGCAAAACGGCAAGTTTTTGGGTGTTCGGTGCACCGAAGAGGCTTCTCCTTCCATCTAGACTAGCATGTAGGGCTTGCTGGTGCAGAAATAGAGTCATGTAACATTGTTCTGCACGTCATTGTCGCAGTATCTGTCCGTGGGTGAGCTCACGGTAGGGTGGTAGACGCTAGAAGAGTGCACGCCAACCACTAAATCATCAGAAACTCAATTCTGCAAGCCGTTTTCGGCCTCCGAAATTATTCCGAAACAGACAAAGTTTGTGACAGAAGGATACGAATTTTCGCTGCGGTCATTTTGGCAGGTCGTGGAGCCCAAACGGAGTTCGAATGGCCAGGGTACGGTCGTTCTACGGATACACCTCAAATGGATTTCAGCAACGAGGGATATCGTGAATCCGGCTTCCAGGGTAACTTGCTCGCGCCCACGAGCCATTTTGCGCCACTCGAAATGGCCTATTATTTTAGAACAGTACGAATGTAATGTAGAAGAGCTGGTATGCACAGTTTTGTCCAAGAACAACACATGTGCATGGACAAAAATGTGGGTGGTAGCGGTATGGGTGATAAACCATGCAAAACGACAAGTTTTTGGGTGTTCGGTGCACCGGAGAGGCTTCTCCTTCCATCCAGACTACCATGTAGGGCTTCCTGGTGCAGAAATAGAGTCATGTAACATTGTTCTGCACGTCATTGTCGCAGTATCTGTCCGTGGGTGAGCTCACGGTAGGGTGGTAGACGCTAGAAGAGTGCACGCCAATCACTAAATCATCAGAAACTCAATTCTGCAAGCCGTTTTCGGCCTCCGAAATTATTCCGAAACAGACGAAGTGTGTGACAGAAGGATACGAATTTTCGCTGCCGTCGTTTTGGCAGGTCATGGAGCCCAAACGGAGTTCGTATGGCCAGGGTACGGTAGTTCTACCGATACACCTCAAATGGATTTCAGCAACGAGGGATATCGTGAATCCGGCTTCCAGGGTAACTTGCTCGCGCCCACGAGCCATTTTGCGCCACTCGAAATGGCCTATTATTTTCGAACAGTACGAATGTAATGTAGAAGAGCTGGTATGCACAGTTTTGTCCAAGAACAACACATGTGCATGGACAAAAATGTGGGTGGTAGCGGTATGAGTGATAAACCATGCAAAACGGCAAGTTTTTGGGTGTTCGGTGCACCGAAGAGGCTTCTCCTTCCATCTAGACTAGCATGTAGGGCTTGCTGGTGCAGAAATAGAGTCATGTAACATTGTTCTGCACGTCATTGTCCCAGTATCTGTCCGTGGGTGAGCTCACGGTAGGGTGGTAGACGCTAGAAGAGTGCACGCCAACCACTAAATCATCCGAAACTCAATTCTGCAAGCCGTTTTCGGCCTCCGAAATTATTCCGAAACAGACAAAGTTTGTGACAGAAGGATACGAATTTTCGTTGCGGTCATTTTGGCAGGTCATGGAGCCCAAACGGAGTTCGTATGGCCAGGGTACGGTCGTTCTACGGATACACCTCAAATGGATTTCAGCAACGAGGGATATCGTGAATCCGGCTTCCAGGGTAACTTGCTCGCGCCCACGAGCCATTTTGCGCCACTCGAAATGGCCTATTATTTTCGAACAGTACGAATGTAATGTAGAAGAGCTGGTATGCACAGTTTTGTCCAAGAACAACACATGTGCATGGACAAAAATGTGGGTGGTAGCAGTATGGGTGATAAACCATGCAAAACGGCAAGTTTTTGGGTGTTCGGTGCACCGAAGAGGCTTCTCCTTCCATCTAGACTAGCATGTAGGGCTTCCTGGTGCAGAAATAGAGTCATGTAACATTGTTCTGCACGTCATTGTCACATTATCTGTCCGTGGGTGAGCTCACGGTAGGGTGGTAGACGCTAGAAGAGTGCACGCCAACCACTAAATCATCTAAAACTCAATTCTGCAAGCCGTTTTCGGCCTCCGAAATTATTCCGAAACAGACAAAGTTTGTGACAGAAGGATACGAATTTTCGCTGCGGTCATTTTGGCAGGTCGTGGAGCCCAAACGGAGTTCGAATGGCCAGGGTACGGTCGTTCTACGGATACACCTCAAATGGATTTCAGCAACGAGGGATATCGTGAATCCGGCTTCCAGGGTAACTTGCTCGTGCCCACGAGCCATTTTGCGCCACTCGAAATGGCCTATTATTTTAGAACAGTACGAATGTAATGTAGAAGAGCTGGTATGCACAGTTTTGTCCAAGAACAACACATGTGCATGGACAAAAATGTGGGTGGTAGCGGTATGGGTGATAAACCATGCAAAACGGCAAGTTTTTGGGTGTTCGGTGCACCGAAGAGGCTTCTCCTTCCATCCAGACTAGCATGTAGGGCTTGCTGGTGCAGAAATAGAGTCATGTAACATTGTTCTGCACGTCATTGTCGCAGTATCTGTCCGTGGGTGAGCTCACGGTAGGGTGGTAGACGCTAGAAGAGTGCACGCCAAACACTAAATCATCAGAAACTCAATTCTGCAAGCCGATTTTGGCCTCCGAAATTATTCCGAAACAGACGAAGTTTGTGACAGAAGGATACGAATTTTCGCTGCCGTCGTTTTGGCAGGTCATGGAGCCAAAACGGAGTTCGTATGGCCAGGGTACGGTCGTTCTACGGATACACCTCAAATGGATTTCAGCAACGAGGGATATCGTGAATCCGGCTTCCAGGGTAACTTGCTCGCGCCCACGAGCCATTTTGCGCCACTCGAAATGGCCTATTATTTTCGAACAGTACGAATGTAATGTAGAAGAGCTGGTATGCACAGTTTTGTCCAAGAACAACACATGTGCATGGACAAAAATGTGGGTGGTAGCGGTATGGGTGATAAACCATGCAAAACGGCAAGTTTTTGGGTGTTCGGTGCACCGAAGAGGCTTCTCCTTCCATCCAGACTAGCATGTAGGGCTTGCTGGTGCAGAAATAGAGTCATGTAACATTGTTCTGCACGTCATTGTCGCAGTATCTGTCCGTGGGTGAGCTCACGGTAGGGTGTTAGACGCTAGAAGAGTGCACGCCAACCACTAAATCATCCGAAACTCAATTTTGCAAGCCGTTTTCGGCCTCCGAAATTATTCCGAAACAGACAAAGTTTGTGACAGAAGGATACGAATTTTCGCTGCGGTCGTTTTGGCAGGTCATGGAGCCCAAACGGAGTTCGTATGGCCAGGGTACGGTCTTTCTACGGATACACCTCAAATGGATTTCAGCAACGAGGGATATCGTGAATCCGGCTTCCAGGGTAACTTGCTCGCGCCCACGAGCCATTTTGCCCCACTCAAAATGGCCTATTATTTTCAAACAATACGAATGTAATGTAGAAGAGCTGGTATGCACAGTTTTGTCCAAGAACAACACATGTGCATGGACAAAAATGTGGGTGGTAGCGGTATGGGTGATAAACCATGCAAAACGGCAAGTTTTTGGGTGTTCGGTGCACCGAAGAGGCTTCTCCTTCCATCTAGACTAGCATGTAGGGCTTGCTGGTGCAGAAATAGAGTCATGTAACATTGTTCTGCACGTCATTGTCGCAGTATCTGTCCGTGGGTGAGCTCACGGTAGGGTGGTAGACGCTAGAAGAGTGCACGCCAACCACTAAATCATCAGAAACTCAATTCTGCAAGCCGTTTTCGGCCTCCGAAATTATTCCGAAACAGACAAAGTTTGTGACAGAAGGATACGAATTTTCGCTGCGGTCATTTTGGCAGGTCGTGGAGCCCAAACGGAGTTCGAATGGCCAGGGTACGGTCGTTCTACGGATACACCTCAAATGGATTTCAGCAACGAGGGATATCGTGAATCCGGCTTCCAGGGTAACTTGCTCGCGCCCACGAGCCATTTTGCGCCACTCGAAATGGCCTATTATTTTAGAACAGTACGAATGTAATGTAGAAGAGCTGGTATGCACAGTTTTGTCCAAGAACAACACATGTGCATGGACAAAAATGTGGGTGGTAGCGGTATGGGTGATAAGCCATGCAAAACGGCAAGTTTTTGGGTGTTCGGTGCACCGAAGAGGCTTGTCCTTCCATCCAGACTAGCATGTAGGGCTTGCTGGTGCAGAAATAGAGTCATGTAACATTGTTCTGCACATCATTGTCGCAGTATCTGTCCGTGGGTGAGCTCACGGTAGGGTGGTAGAAGTTAGAAGAGTGCACGCCAACCACTAAATCATCCGAAACTCAATTCTGCAAGCCGTTTTCGGCCTCCGAAATTATTCCGAAACAGACAAAGTTTGTGACAGAAGGATACGAATTTTCGCTGCGGTCGTTTCGGCAGGTCATGGAGCCCAAACGGAGTTCGTATGGCCAGGGTACGGTCGTTCTACGGATACACCTCAAATGGATTTCAGCAACGAGGGATATCGAGAATCCGGCTTCCAGGGTAACTTGCTCGCGCCCACGAGCCATTTTGCGCCACTCGAAATGGCCTATTATTTTCGAACAGTACGAATGTAATGTAGAAGAGCTGGTATGCACAGTGTTGTCCAAGAACAACACATGTGCATGGACAAAAATGTGGGTGGTAGCGGTATGGGTGATAAACCATGCAAAACGGCAAGTTTTTGGGTGTTCGGTGCACCGAAGAGGCTTCTCCTTCCATCTAGACTAGCATGTAGGGCTTCCTGGTGCAGAAATAGAGTCATGTAACATTGTTCTGCACGTCATTGTCGCATTATCTGTCCGTGGGTGAGCTCACGGTAGGGTGGTAGACGCTAGAAGAGTGCACGCCAACCACTAAATCATCTAAAACTCAATTCTGCAAGCCGTTTTCGGCCTCCGAAATTATTCTGAAACAGACGAAGTTTGTGACAGAAGGATACGAATTTTCGCTGCGGTCGTTTTGTCAGGTCATGGAGCCCAAACGGAGTTCGTATGGCCAGGGTACGGTCGTTTTACGGATACACCTCAAATGGATTTCAGCAACGAGGGATATCGTGAATCCGGCTTCCAGGGTAACTTGCTCGTGCCCACGAGACATTTTGCGCCACTCGAAATGGCCTATTATTTTCGAATAGTACGAATGTAATGTAGAAGAGCTGGTATGCACAGTTTTGTCCAAGAACAACACATGTGCATGGACAAAAATGTGGGTGGTAGCGGTATGGGTGATAAACCATGCAAAACGTCAAGTTTTTGGGTGTTCGGTGCACCGAAGAGGCTTCTCCTTCCATCCAGACTAGCATGTAGGGCTTGCTGGTGCAGAAATAGAGTCATGTAACATTGTTCTGCACGTCATTGTCGCAGTATCTGTCCGTGGGTGAGCTCACGGTAGGGTGGTAGACGCTAGAAGAGTGCACGCCAACCACTAAATCATCAGAAACTCAATTCTGCAAGCCGTTTTCGGCCTCCGAAATTATTCCGAAACAGACAAAGTTTGTGACAGAAGGATACGAATTTTCGCTGCCGTCGTTTTGGCAGGTCATGGAGCCCAAACGGAGTTCGTATGGCCAGGGTACGGTCGTTCTACGGATACACCTCAAATGGATTTCAGCAACGAGGGATATCGTGAATCCGGCTTCCAGGGTAACTTGCTCGCGCCCACGAGCCATTTTGCGCCACTCGAAATGGCCTATTATTTTCGAACAGTACGAATGTAATGTAGAAGAGCTGGTATGCACAGTTTTGTCCAAGAACAACACATGTGCATGGACAAAAATGTGGGTGGTAGCGGTATGGGTGATAAACCATGCAAAACGGCAAGTTTTTGGGTGTTTGGTGCACCGAAGAGGCTTCTCCTTCCATCTAGACTAGCATGTAGGGCTTGCTGGTGCAGAAATAGAGTCATGTAACATTGTTCTGCACGTCATTGTCGCAGTATCTGTCCGTGGGTGAGCTCACGGTAGGGTGGTAGATGCTAGAAGAGTGCACGCCAACCACTAAATCATCAGAAACTCAATTCTGCAAGCCGTTTTCGGCCTCCGAAATTATTCTGAAACAGACAAAGTTTGTGACAGAAGGATACGAATTTTCGCTGCGGTCATTTTGGCAGGTCGTGGAGCCCAAACGGAGTTCGAATGGCCAGGGTACGGTCGTTCTACGGATACACCTCAAATGGATTTCAGCAACGAGGGATATCGTGAATCCGGCTTCCAGGGTAACTTGCTCGCGCCCACGAGCCATTTTGCGCCACTCGAAATGGCCTATTATTTTAGAACAGTACGAATGTAATGTAGAAGAGCTGGTATGCACAGTTTTGTCCAAGAACAACACATGTGCATGGACAAAAATGTGGGTGGTAGCGGTATGGGTGATAAACCATGCAAAACGGCAAGTTTTTGGGTGTTCGGTGCACCGAAGAGGCTTCTCCTTCCATCCAGACTAGCATGTAGGGCTTGCTGGTGCAGAAATAGAGTCATGTAACATTGTTCTGCACATCATTGTCGCAGTATCTGTCCGTGGGTGAGCTCACGGTAGGGTGGTAGAAGCTAGAAGAGTGCACGCCAACCACTAAATCATCCGAAACTCAATTCTGCAAGCCGTTTTCGGCCTCCGAAATTATTCCAAAACAGACAAAGTTTGTGACAGAAAGATACGAATTTTCGCTGCGGTCGTTTCGGCAGGTCATGGAGCCCAAACGGAGTTCGTATGGCCAGGGTACGGTCGTTCTACGGATACACCTCAAATGGATTTCAGCAACGAGCGATATCGTGAATCCGGCTTCCAGGGTAACTTGCTCGCGCCCACGAGCCATTTTGCGCCACTCGAAATGGCCTATTATTTTCGAACAGTACGAATGTAATGTAGAAGAGCTGGTATGCACAGTGTTGTCCAAGAACAACACATGTGCATGGACAAAAATGTGGGTGGTAGCGGTATGGGTGATAAACCATGCAAAACGGCAAGTTTTTGGGTGTTCGGTGCACCGAAGAGGCTTCTCCTTCCATCTAGACTAGCATGTAGGGCTTCCTGGTGCTGAAATAGAGTCATGTAACATTGTTCTGCACGTCATTGTCGCATTATCTGTCCGTGGGTGAGCTCACGGTAGGGTGGTAGACGCTAGAAGAGTGCACGCCAACCACTAAATCATCTAAAACTCAATTCTGCAAGCCGTTTTCGGCCTCCGAAATTATTCTGAAACAGACGAAGTTTGTGACAGAAGGATAAGAATTTTCGCTGCGGTCGTTTTGTCAGGTCATGGAGCCCAAACGGAGTTCGTATGGCCAGGGTACGGTCGTTTTACGGATACACCTCAAATGGATTTCAGCAACGAGGGATATCGTGAATCCGGCTTCCAGGGTAACTTGCTCGTGCCCACGAGACATTTTGCGCCACTCGAA
The DNA here is from genome assembly GCA_902687465.1 of Secale cereale. Taxonomy (NCBI): domain Eukaryota; kingdom Viridiplantae; phylum Streptophyta; class Magnoliopsida; order Poales; family Poaceae; genus Secale; species Secale cereale. The sequence goes on from LR738716.1 coordinate 293,890,254, forward strand.
ATGGCCTATTATTTTCGAACAGTACGAATGTAATGTAGAAGAGCTGGTATGCACAGCTTTGTCCAAGAACAACACATGTGCATGGACAAAAATGTGGGTGGTAGCGGTATGGGTGATAAACCATGCAAAACGGCAAGTTTTTGGGTGTTCGGTGCACCGAAGAGGCTTCTCCTTCCATCCAGACTAGCATGTAGGGCTTGCTGGTGCAGAAATAGAGTCATGTAACATTGTTCTGCACGTCATTGTCGCAGTATCTGTCCGTGGGTGAGCTCACGGTAGGGTGGTAGACGCTAGAAGAGTGCACGCCAACCACTAAATCATCAGAAACTCAATTTTGCAAGCCGTTTTCGGCCTCCGAAATTATTCCGAAACAGACAAAGTTTGTGACAGAAGGATACGAATTTTCGCTGCCGTCGTTTTGGCAGGTCATGGAGCCCAAACGGAGTTCGTATGGCCAGGGTACGGTCGTTCTACGGATACACCTCAAATGGATTTCAGCAACGAGGGATATCGTGAATCCGGCTTCCAGGGTAACTTGCTCGCGCCCACGAGCCATTTTGCGCCACTCGAAATGGCCTATTATTTTCGAACAGTACGAATGTAATGTAGAAGAGCTGGTATGCACAGTTTTGTCCAAGAACAACACATGTGCATGGACAAAAATGTGGGTGGTAGCGGTATGGGTGATAAACCATGCAAAACGGCAAGTTTTTGGGTGTTTGGTGCACCGAAGAGGCTTCTCCTTCCATCCAGACTAGCATGTAGGGCTTGCTGGTGCAGAAATAGAGTCATGTAACATTGTTCTGCACGTCATTGTCGCAGTATCTGTCCGTGGGTGAGCTCACGGGAGGGTGGTAGACGCTAGAAGAGTGCACGCCAACCACTAAGTCATCCGAAACTCAATTATGCAAGCCGTTTTCGGCCTCCGAAATTATTCCGAAACAGACGAAGTTTGTGACAGAAGGATACGAATTTTCGTTGCGGTCGTTTTGGCAGGTCATGGAGCACAAACGGAGTTCGTATGGCCAGGGTACGGTCGTTCTACGGATACACCTCAAATGGATTTCAGCAACGAGGGATATCGTGAATCCGGCTTCCAGGGTAACTTGCTCGCGCCCACGAGCCATTTTGCGCCACTCGAAATGGCCTATTATTTTCGAACAGTACGAATGTAATGTAGAAGAGCTGGTATGCACAGTTTTGTCCAAGAACAACACATGTGCATGGACAAAAATGTGGGTGGTAGCGGTATGGGTGATAAACCATGCAAAACGGCAAGTTTTTGGGTGTTCGGTGCACCGAAGAGGCTTCTCCTTCCATCGAGACTAGCATGTAGGGCTTGCTGGTGCAGAAATAGAGTCATGTAACATTGTTCTGCACGTCATTGTCGCAGTATCTGTCCGTGGGTGAGCTCACGGTAGGGTGGTAGACGCTAGAAGAGTGCACGCCAACCACTAAATCATCCGAAACTCAATCCTGCAAGCCGTTTTCGGCCTCCGAAAGTATTCCGAAACAGACGAAGATTGTGACAGAAGGATACGAATTTTCGCTGCGGTCGTTTTGGCAGGTCATGGAGCCCAAACGGAGTTCGTATGGCCAGGGTACGGTCGTTCTACGGATACACCTCAAATGGATTTCAGCAACGAGGGATATCGTGAATCCGGCTTCCAGGGTAACTTGCTCGCGCCCACGAGCCATTTTGCGCCACTCGAAATGGCCTATTATTTTCGAACAGTACGAATGTAATGTAGAAGAGCTGGTCTGCACAGTTTTGTCCAAGAACAACACATGTGCAAGGACAAAAATTTGGGTGGTAGCGGTATGGGTGATAAACAATACAAAACGGCAAGTTTTTGGGTGTTCGGTGCACCGAAGAGGCTTCTCCTTCCATCCAGACTAGCATGTAGGGCTTGCTGGTGCAGAAATAGAGTCATGTAACATTGTTCTGCACGTCATTGTCGCAGTATCTGTCCGTGGGTGAGCTCACGGTAGGGTGGTAGACGCTAGAAGAGTGCACGCCAACCACTAAATCATCCGAAACTCAATCCTGCAAGCCGTTTTCGGCCTCCGAAATTATTCCGAAACAGACAAAGTTTGTGACAGAAGGATACGAATTTTTGCTGCGGTCATTTTGGCAGGTCATGGAGCCCAAACGGAGTTCGTATGGCCAGGGTACGGTCATTCTACGGATACACCTCAAATGGATTTCAGCAACGAGGGATATCGTGAATCCGGCTTCCAGGGTAACTTGCTCGCGCCCACGAGCCATTTTGCGCCACTCGAAATGGCCTATTATTTTCGAACAGTACGAATGTAATGTAGAAGAGCTGGTATGCACAGTTTTGTCCAAGAACAACACATGTGCATGGACAAAAATGTGGGTGGTAGCGGTATGGGTTATAAACCATGCAAAACGGCAAGTTTTTGGGTGTTCGGTGCACCGAAGAGGCTTCTCCTTCCATCCAGACTAGCATGTAGGGCTTGCTGGTGCAGAAATAGAGTCATGTAACATTGTTCTGCACGTCATTGTCGCAGTATCTGTCCGTGGGTGAGCTCACGGTAGGGTGGTAGACGCTAGAAGAGTGCACGCCAACTACTAAATCATCCGAAACTCAATTCTGCAAGCCGTTTTCGGCCTCCGAAATTATTCCGAAACAGATGAAGTTTGTGACAGAAGGATACAAATTTTCGCTGCGGTCGTTTTGGCAGGTCATGGAGCCCAAACGGAGTTCGTATGGCCAGGGTACGGTCGTTCTCAGGATACACCTCAAATGGATTTCAGCAACGAGGGATATCGTGAATCCGGCTTCCAGGGTAACTTGCTCGCGCCCACGAGCCATTTTGCGCCACTCGAAATGGCCTATTATTTTCGAACAGTACGAATGTAATGTAGAAGAGCTGGTATGCACAGTTTTGTCCAAGAACAACACATGTGCATGGACAAAAATGTGGGTGGTAGTGGTATGGGTGATAAACCATGCAAAACGGCATGTTTTTGGGTGTTCGGTGCACCGAAGAGGCTTCTCCTTCCATCCAGACTAGCATGTAGGGCTTGCTGGTGCAGAAATAGAGTCATGTAACATTGTTCTGCACGTCATTGTCGCAGTATCTGTCCGTGGGTGAGCTCACGGTAGGGTGGTAGACGCTAGAAGAGTGCACGCCAACCACTAAATCATCAGAAACTCAATTCTGCAAGCCGTTTTCGGCCTCCGAAATTATTCCGAAACAGACAAAGTTTGTGACAGAAGGATACGAATTTTCGCTGCCGTCGTTTTGGCAGGTCATGGAGCCCAAACGGAGTTCGTATGGCCAGGGTACGGTCGTTCTACGGATACACCTCAAATGGATTTCAGCAACGAGGGATATCGTGAATCCGGCTTCCAGGGTAACTTGCTCGCGCCCACGAGCCATTTTGCGCCACTCGAAATGGCCTATTATTTTCGAACAGTACGAATGTAATGTAGAAGAGCTGGTATGCACAGTTTTGTCCAAGAACAACACATGTGCATGGACAAAAATGTGGGTGGTAGCGGTATGGGTGATAAACCATGCAAAACGGCAAGTTTTTGGGTGTTTGGTGCACCGAAGAGGCTTCTCCTTCCATCTAGACTAGCATGTAGGGCTTGCTGGTGCAGAAATAGAGTCATGTAACATTGTTCTGCACGTCATTGTCGCAGTATCTGTCCGTGGGTGAGCTCACGGTAGGGTGGTAGACGCTAGAAGAGTGCACGCCAACCACTAAATCATCTGAAACTCAATTCTGCAAGCCGTTTTCGGCCTCCGAAATTATTCCGAAACAGACAAAGTTTGTGACAGAAGGATACGAATTTTCGCTGCGGTCGTTTTGGCAGGTCATGGAGCCCAAACGGAGTTCGTATGGCCAGGGTACGGTCGTTCTACGGATACACCTCAAATGGATTTCAGCAACGAGGGATATCGTGAATCCGACTTCCAGGGTAACTTGCTCGCGCCCACGAGCCATTTTGCGCCACTCGAAATGGCCTATTATTTTCGAACAGTACGAATGTAATGTAGAAGAGCTGGTATGCACAGTTTTGTCCAAGAACAACACATGTGCATGGACAAAAATGTGGGTGGTAGCAGTATGGGTGATAAACCATGCAAAACGTCAAGTTTTTGGGTGTTCGGTGCATCGAAGAGGCTTCTCCTTCCATCCAGACTAGCATGTAGGGCTTGCTGGTGCAGAAATAGAGTCATGTAACATTGTTCTGCACGTCATTGTCGCAGTATCTGTCCGTGGGTGAGCTCACGGTAGGGTGGTAGACGCTAGAAGAGTGCACGCCAACCACTAAATCATCCGAAACTCAATTCTGCAAGCCGTTTTCGGCCTCCGAAATTATTCCGAAACAGACAAAGTGTGTGACAGAAGGATACGAATTTTCGCTGCGGTCGTTTTGGCAGGTGATGGAGCCCAAACGGAGTTCGTATGGCCAGGGTACGGTCGTTCTACGGATACACCTCAAATGGATTTCAGCAACGAGGGATATCGTGAATCCGGCTTCCAGGGTAACTTGCTCGCGCCCACGAGCCATTTTGCGCCACTCGAAATGTCCTATTATTTTCGAACAGTACGAATGTAATGTAGAAGAGCTGGTATGCACAGTTTTGTCCAAGAACAACACATGTGCATGGACAAAAATGTGGGTGGTAGCGGTATGGGTGATAAACCATGCAAAACGGCAAGTTTTTGGGTGTCCGGTGCACCGAAGAGGCTTCTCCTTCCATCTAGACTAGCATGTAGGGCTTGCTGGTGCAGAAATAGAGTCATGTAACATTGTTCTGCACGTCATTGTCGCATTATCTGTCTGTGGGTGAGCTCACGGTAGGGTGGTTGACGCTAGAAGAGTGTACGCCAACCACTAAATCATCTAAAACTCAATTCTGCAAGGCGTTTTCGGCCTCCGAAATTATTCCGAAACAGACAAAGTGTGTGACAGAAGGATACGAATTTTCACTGCGGTCGTTTTGTCAGGTCATGGAGCCCAAACGGAGTTCGTATGGCCAGGGTACGGTCGTTCTACGGATACACCTCAAATGGATTTCAGCAACGAGGGATATCGTGAATCCGGCTTCCAGGGTAACTTGCTCACGCCCACGAGCCATTTTGCGCCACTCGAAATGGCATATTATTTTCGAACAGTACGAATGTAATGTAGAAGAGCTGGTATGCACAGTTTTGTCCAAGAACAACACATGTGCATGGACAAAAATGTGGGTGGTAGCGGTATGGGTGATAAACCATGCAAAACGGCAAGTTTTTGGGTGTTCGGTGCACCGAAGAGGCTTCTCCTTCCATCCAGACTAGCATGTAGGGCTTGCTGGTGCAGAAATAGAGTCATGTAACATTGTTCTGCACGTCATTGTCGTAGTATCTGTCCGTGGGTGAGCTCACGGTAGGGTGCTAGACGCTAGAAGAGTGCACGCCAACCACTAAATCATCCGAAACTCAATTCTGCAAGCCGTTTTCGGCCTCCGAAATTATTCCGAAACAGACAAAGTATGTGACAGAAGAATACGAATTTTCGCTGCGGTTGTTTTGGCAGGTCATGGAGCCCAAACGGAGTTCGTATGGCCAGGGTACGGTCGTTCTACGGATACGCCTCAAATGGATTTCAGCAACGAGGGATATAGTGAATCCGGCTTCCAGGGTAACTTGCTCGCGCCCACGAGCCATTTTGCGCCACTCGAAATGGCCTATTATTTTTGAACAGTACGAATGTAATGTAGAAGAGCTGGTATGCACAATTTTGTCCAAGAACAACACATGTGCATGGACAAAAATGTGGGTGGTAGCGGTATGGGTGATAAACCATGCAAAACGGCAAGTTTTTGGGTGTTCGGTGCACCGAAGAGGCTTCTCCTTCAATCCAGACTAGCATGTAGGGCTTGCAGGTTTAGAAATAGAGTCATGTAACATTGTTCTGCACGTCATTGTCGCGGTATCTGTCCGTGGGTGAGCTCACGGTAGGGTGGTAGACGCTAGAAGAGTGCACGCCAACCACTAAATCATCCGAAACTCAATTCTGCAAGCCGTTTTCGGCCTTCGAAATTATTCCGAAACAGACAAAGTGTGTGACAGAAGGATACGAATTTTCGCTGCGGTCGTTTTGGCAGGTCATGGAGCCCAAACGGAGTTCGTATGGCCAGGGTACGGTCGTTCTACGGATACACCTCAAATGGATTTCAGCAACGAGGGATATCGTGAATCCGGCTTCCAGGGTAACTTGCTCGGGCCCACGAGCCATTTTGCGCCACTCGAAATGGCCTATTATTTTCGAACAATACAAATGTAATGTAGAAGAGCTGGTATGCACAGTTTTGTCCAAGAACAACACATGTGCATGGACAAAAATGTGGGTGGTAGCGGTATGGGTGATAAACCATGCAAAACGGCAAGTTTTTGGGTGTTCGGTGCACCGAAGAGGCTTCTCCTTCCATCCAGACTAGCATGTAGGGCTTGCTGGTGCAGAAATAGAGTCATGTAACATTGTTCTGCACGTCATTGTCGCAGTATATGTCCGTGGGTGAGCTCACGGTAGGGTGGTAGACGCTAGAAGAGTGCACGCCAACCACTAAATCATCTGAAACTCACTTCTGCAAGCCGTTTTCGGCCTCCGAAATTATTACGAAACAGACAAAGTTTGTGACAGAAGGATACGAATTTTCGCTGCGGTGGTTTTGGCAGGTCATGGAGCCCAAACGGAGTTCGTATGGCCAGGGTACGGTCGTTCTACGGATACGCCTCAAATGGATTTCAGCAACGAGGGATATAGTGAATCAGGCTTCCAGGGTAACTTGCTCGCGCCCACGAGCCATTTTGCGCCACTCGAAATGGCCTATTATTTTCGAACAGTACGAATGTAATGTAGAAGAGCTGGTATGCACAGTTTTGTCCAAGAACAACACATGTGCATGGACAAAAATGTGGGTGGTAGCGGTATGGGTGATAAACCATGCAAAACGGCAAGTTTTTGGGTGTTCGGTGCACCGAAGAGGCTTCTCCTTCAATCCAGACTAGCATGTAGGGCTTGCTGGTTCAGAAATAGAGTCATGTAACATTGTTCTGCACGTCATTGTCGCAGTATCTGTCCGTGGGTGAGCTCACGGTAGGGTGGTAGACGCTAGAAGAGTGCACGCCAACCACTAAATCATCCGAAACTCAAATCTGCAAGCCGTTCTCGGCCTCCGAAATTATTCCGAAACTGACAAAGTTTGTGACAGAAGGATACGAATTTCGCTGCGGTCGTTTTGGCAGGTCACGGAGCCCAAACGGAGTTCGTATGGCCAGGGTACGGTCGTTCTACGGATACACCTCAAATGGATTTCAGCAACGAGGGATATCGTGAATCCGGCTTCCAGGGTAACTTGCTCGCGCCCACGAGCCATTTTGCGCCACTCGAAATGGCCTATTATTTTCGAACAGTACGATTGTAATGTAGAAGAGCTGGTATGCACAGTTTTGTCCAAGAACAACACATGTGCATGGACAAAAATGTGGGTGGTAGCGGTATGGGTGATAAACAATGCAAAACGGCAAGTTTTTGGGTGTTCGGTGCACCGAAGAGGCTTCTCCTTCCATCCAGAGTAGCATGTAGGGCTTGCTGGTGCAGAAATAGAGTCATGTAACATTGTTCTGCACGTCATTGTCGCAGTATCTGTCCGTGGGTGAGCTCACGGTAGGGTGGTAGACGCTAGAAGAGTGCACGCCAACCACTAAATAATCCGAAACTCAATTCTGCAAGCCGTTTTCGGCCTCCGAAATGATTACTAAACAGACGAAGTTTGTGACAGAAGGATACGAATTTTAGCTGCGGTCGTTTTGGCAGGTCATGGAGCCCAAACGGAGTTCGTATGGCCAGGGTACGGTCGTTCTACGGATACACCTCAAATGGATTTCAGCAACGAGGGATATCGTGAATCCGGCTTGCAGGGTAACTTGCTCGCGCCCACGAGCCATTTTGCGCCACTCGAAATGGCCTATTATTTTCGAACAGTACGAATGTAATGTAGAAGAGCTGGTATGCACAGTTTTGTCCAAGAACAACACATGTGCATGGACAAAAATGTGGGTGGTAGGGTATGGGTGATAAACCATGCAAAACGGCAAGTTTTTGGGTGTTCGGTGTACCGAAGAGGCTTCTCCTTCCATCCAGACTAGCATGTAGGTCTTGCTGGTGCAGAAATAGAGTCATGTAACATTGTTCTGCACGTCATTGTCGCAGTATCTGTCCGTGGGTGAGCTCACGGTAGGGTGGTAGACGCTAGAAGAGTGCACGCCAACCACTAAATCATCCGAAACTCTATTCTACAAGCCGTTTTCGGCCTCCGAAATTATTCCGAAACAGACAAAGTGTGTGACAGAAGGATACGAATTTTCGCTGCGGTCGTTTTGGCAGGTCATGGAGCCCAAACAGAGTTCGTATGGCCAGGGTACGGTCGTTCTACGGATACACCTCAAATGGATTTCAGCAACGAGGGATATCGTGAATCCGGCTTCCAGGGTAACTTGCTCGCGCCCACGAGCCATTTTGCGTTACTCGAAATGGCCTATTATTTTCGAACAATACGAATGTAATGTAGAAGAGCTGGTATGCACAGTTTTGTCCAAGAACAACACATGTGCATGGACAAAAATGTGGGTGGTAGCGGTATGGGTGATAAACCATGCAAAACGGCAAGTTTTTGGGTGTTCGGTGCACCGAAGAGGCTTCTCCTTCCATCCAGACTAGCATGTAGGGCTTGCTGGTGCAGAAATAGAGTCATGTAACATTGTTCTGCACGTCATTGTCGCAGTATATGTCCGTGGGTGAGCTCACGGTAGGGTGGTAGACGCTAGAAGAGTGCACGCCAACCACTAAATCATCTGAAACTCACTTCTGCAAGCCGTTTTCGGCCTCCGAAATTATTACGAAACAGACAAAGTTTGTGACAGAAGGATACGAATTTTCGCTGCGGTGGTTTTGGCAGGTCATGGAGCCCAAACGGAGTTCGTATGGCCAGGGTACGGTCGTTCTACGGATACGCCTCAAATGGATTTCAGCAACGAGGGATATAGTGAATCAGGCTTCCAGGGTAACTTGCTCGCGCCCACGAGCCATTTTGCGCCACTCGAAATGGCCTATTATTTTCGAACAGTACGAATGTAATGTAGAAGAGCTGGTATGCACAGTTTTGTCCAAGAACAACACATGTGCATGGACAAAAATGTGGGTGGTAGCGGTATGGGTGATAAACCATGCAAAACGGCAAGTTTTTGGGTGTTCGGTGCACCGAAGAGGCTTCTCCTTCAATCCAGACTAGCATGTAGGGCTTGCTGGTTCAGAAATAGAGTCATGTAACATTGTTCTGCACGTCATTGTCGCAGTATCTGTCCGTGGGTGAGCTCACGGTAGGGTGGTAGACGCTAGAAGAGTGCACGCCAACCACTAAATCATCCGAAACTCAAATCTGCAAGCCGTTCTCGGCCTCCGAAATTATTCCGAAACTGACAAAGTTTGTGACAGAAGGATACGAATTTCGCTGCGGTCGTTTTGGCAGGTCACGGAGCCCAAACGGAGTTCGTATGGCCAGGGTACGGTCGTTCTACGGATACACCTCAAATGGATTTCAGCAACGAGGGATATCGTGAATCCGGCTTCCAGGGTAACTTGCTCGCGCCCACGAGCCATTTTGCGCCACTCGAAATGGCCTATTATTTTCGAACAGTACGATTGTAATGTAGAAGAGCTGGTATGCACAGTTTTGTCCAAGAACAACACATGTGCATGGACAAAAATGTGGGTGGTAGCGGTATGGGTGATAAACAATGCAAAACGGCAAGTTTTTGGGTGTTCGGTGCACCGAAGAGGCTTCTCCTTCCATCCAGAGTAGCATGTAGGGCTTGCTGGTGCAGAAATAGAGTCATGTAACATTGTTCTGCACGTCATTGTCGCAGTATCTGTCCGTGGGTGAGCTCACGGTAGGGTGGTAGACGCTAGAAGAGTGCACGCCAACCACTAAATAATCCGAAACTCAATTCTGCAAGCCGTTTTCGGCCTCCGAAATGATTCCTAAACAGACGAAGTTTGTGACAGAAGGATACGAATTTTAGCTGCGGTCGTTTTGGCAGGTCATGGAGCCCAAACGGAGTTCGTATGGCCAGGGTACGGTCGTTCTACGGATACACCTCAAATGGATTTCAGCAACGAGGGATATCGTGAATCCGGCTTGCAGGGTAACTTGCTCGCGCCCACGAGCCATTTTGCGCCACTCGAAATGGCCTATTATTTTCGAACAGTACGAATGTAATGTAGAAGAGCTGGTATGCACAGTTTTGTCCAAGAACAACACATGTGCATGGACAAAAATGTGGGTGGTAGGGTATGGGTGATAAACCATGCAAAACGGCAAGTTTTTGGGTGTTCGGTGTACCGAAGAGGCTTCTCCTTCCATCCAGACTAGCATGTAGGTCTTGCTGGTGCAGAAATAGAGTCATGTAACATTGTTCTGCACGTCATTGTCGCAGTATCTGTCCGTGGGTGAGCTCACGGTAGGGTGGTAGACGCTAGAAGAGTGCACGCCAACCACTAAATCATCCGAAACTCTATTCTACAAGCCGTTTTCGGCCTCCGAAATTATTCCGAAACAGACAAAGTGTGTGACAGAAGGATACGAATTTTCGCTGCGGTCGTTTTGGCAGGTCATGGAGCCCAAACAGAGTTCGTATGGCCAGGGTACGGTCGTTCTACGGATACACCTCAAATGGATTTCAGCAACGAGGGATATCGTGAATCCGGCTTCCAGGGTAACTTGCTCGCGCCCACGAGCCATTTTGCGTTACTCGAAATGGCCTATTATTTTCGAACAATACGAATGTAATGTAGAAGAGCTGGTATGCACAGTTTTGTCCAAGAACAACACATGTGCATGGACAAAAATGTGGGTGGTAGCGGTATGGGGATAAACCATGCAAAACGGCAAGTTTTTGGGTGTTCGGTGCACCGAAGAGGCTTCTCCTTCCATCCAGACTAGCATGTAGGGCTTGCTGGTGCAGAAATAGAGTCATGTAACATTGTTCTGCATGTCATTGTCGCAGTATCTGTCCGTGGGTGAGCTCACGGTAGGGTGGTAGACGCTAGAAGAGTTCACGCCAACCACTAAATCATCCGAAACTCTATTCTACAAGCCGTTTTCGGCCTCCGAAATTATTCCGAAACAGACAAAGTGTGTGACAGAAGGATACGAATTTTCGCTGCGGTCGTTTTGGCAGGTCATGGAGCCCAAACGGAGTTCGTATGGCCAGGGTACGGTCGTTCTACGGATACACCTCAAATGGATTTCAGCAACGAGGGATATCGTGAATCCGGCTTCCAGGGTAACTTGCTCGCGCCCACGAGCCATTTTGCGCCACTCGAAATGGCCTATTATTTTCGAACAATACGAATGTAATGTAGAAGAGCTGGTATGCACAGTTTTGTCCCAGAACAACACATGTGCATGGACAAAAATGTGGGTGGTAGCGGTATGGGTGATAAACCATGCAAAACGGCAAGTTTTTGGGTGTTCGGTGCACCGAAGAGGCTTCTCCTTCCATCTAGACTAGCATGTAGGGCTTGCTGGTGCAGAAATAGAGTCATGTAACATTGTTCTGCACGTCATTGTCGCAGTATCTGTCCGTGGGTGAGCTCACGGTAGGGTGGTAGACGCTAGAAGAGTGCACGCCAACCACTAAATCATCCGAAACTCACTTCTGCAAGCCGTTTTCGGCCTCCGAAATTATTCCGAAACAGACAAAGTTTGTGATAGAAGGATACGAATTTTCGCTGCGGTGGTTTTGGCAGGTCATGGAGCCCAAACGGAGTTCGTATGGCCAGGGTACGGTCGTTCTACGGATACGCCTCAAATGGATTTCAGCAACGAGGGATACAGTGAATCCGGCTTCCAGGGTAACTTGCTCGCGCCCACGAGCCATTTTGCGCCACTCGAAATGGCCTATTATTTTCGAACAGTACGAATGTAATGTAGAAGAGCTGGTATGCACAGTTTTGTCCAAGAACAACACATGTGCATGGACAAAAATGTGGGTGGTAGCGGTATGGGTGATAAACCATGCAAAACGGCAAGTTTTTGGGTGTTCGGTGCACCGAAGAGGCTTCTCCTTCAATCCAGACTAGCATGTAGGGCTTGCTGGTTCAGAAATAGAGTCATGTAACATTGTTCTGCACGTCATTGTCGCAGTATCTGTCCGTGGGTGAGCTCACGGTAGGGTGGTAGACGCTAGAAGAGTGCACGCCAACCACTAAATCATCCGAAACTCAATTCTGCAAGCCGTTTTCGGCCTCCGAAATTATTCCAAAATAGACAAAGTTTGTGACAGAAGGATACGAATTTTCGTTGCGGTCGTTTTGGCAGGTCATGGAGCCCAAACGGAGTTCGTATGGCCAGGGTACGGTCGTTCTACAGATACACCTCAAATGGATTTCAGCAACGAGGGATATCGTGAATCCGGCTTCCAGGGTAACTTGCTCTCGCCCACGAGCCATTTTGCGCCACTCGAAATGGCCTATTATTTTCGAACGGTACGAATGTAATGTAGAAGAGCTGGTATGCACAGTTTTGTCCAAGAACAACACCTGTGCATGGACAAAAATGTGGGTGGTAGCGGTATGGGTGATAAACAATGCAAAACGGCAAGTTTTTGGGTGTTCGCTGCACCGAAGAGGCTTCTCCTTCCATCCAGACTAGCATGTAGGGCTTGCTGGTGCAGAAATAGAGTCATGTAACATTGTTCTGCACGTCATTGTCGCAGTATCTGTCCGTGGGTGAGCTCACGGTAGGGTGGTAGACGCTAGAAGAGTGCACGCCAACCACTAAATAATCCAAAACTCAATTCTGCAAGCCGTTTTCGGCCTCCGAAATGATTCCTAAACAGACGAAGTTTGTGACAGAAGGATACGAATTTTAGCTGCGGTCGTTTTGGCAGGTCATGGAGCCCAAACGGAGTTCGTATGGCCAGGGTACGGTCGTTCTACGGATACACCTCAAATGGATCTCAGCAACGAGGGATGTCGTGAATCCGGCTTCCAGGGTAACTTGCTCGCGCCCACGAGCCATTTTGCACCACTCGAAATGGCCTATTATTTTCGAACAGTACGAATGTAATGTAGAAGAGCTGGTATGCACAGTTTTGTCCAAAAACAACACATGTGCATGGACAAAAATGTGGGTGGTAGGGTATGGGTGATAAACCATGCAAAACGGCAAGTTTTTGGGTGTTCGGTGCACCGAAGAGGCTTCTCCTTCCATCTAGACTAGCATGTAGGGCTTGCTGGTGCAGAAATATAGTCATGTAACATTGTTCTGCACGTCATTGTCGCAGTATCTGTCCGTGGGTGAGCTCACGGTAGGGTGGTAGACGCTAGAAGAGTGCACGCCAACCACTAAATCATCTGAAACTCAATTCTGCAAGCCGTTTTCGGCCTCCGAAATTATTCCGAAACAGATGAAGTTTGTGACAGAAGGATACGAATTTTCGCTGCGGTCGTTTTGGCAGGTCATGGAGCGCAAACGGACTTCGTATGGCCAAGGTACGGTCGTTCTACGGATACACCCAAATGGATTTTAGCAACGAGGGATATCGTGAATCCGGCTTCTAGGGTAACTTGCTCGCGCCCACGAGCCATTTTGCGCCACTCGAAATGGCCTATTATTTTCGAACAATACGAATGTAATGTAGAAGAGCTGGTATGCACAGTTTTGTCCAAGAACAACACATGTGCATGGACAAAAATGTGGGTGGTAGCGGTATGGGTGATAAACCATGCAAAACGGCAAGTTTTTGGGTGTTCGGTGCACCGAAGAGGCTTCTCCTTCCATCCAGACTAGCATGTAGGGCTTGCTGGTGCAGAAATAGAGTCATGTAACATTGTTCTGCACGTCATTGTCGCAGTATCTGTCCGTGGGTGAGCTCACGGTAGGGTGGTAGACGCTAGAAGAGTGCACGCCAACCACTAAATCATCCGAAACTCAATTCTGCAAGCCGTTTTCGGCCTCCGAAATTATTCCGAAACAGACGAAGTGTGTGACAGAAGGATACGAATTTTCGCTGAGGTCGTTTTGGCAGGTCATGGAGCCCAAACGGAGTTCGTATGGCCAGGGTACGGTCGTTCTATGGATACACCTCAAATGGATTTCAGCAACGAGGGATATCGTGAATCCGGCTTCCAGGGTAACTTGCTCGCGCCCACGAGCCATTTTGTGCCACTCGAAATGGCCTATTATTTTCGAATAGTATGAATGTAATGTAGAAGAGCTGGTATGCACAGTTTTGTCCAAGAACAACACATGTGCATGGACAAAAATGTGGGTGGTAGCGGTATGGGTGATAAACCATGCAAAACGGCAAGTTTTTGGGTGTTCGGTGCACCGAAGAGGCTTCTCCTTCCATCCAGACTAGCATGTAGGGCTTGCTGGTGCAGAAATAGAGTCATGTAACATTGTTCTGCACGTCATTGTCGCAGTATCTGTCCGTGGGTGAGCTCACGGTAGGGTGGTAGACGCTAGAAGAGTGCACGCCAACCACTAAATCATCCGAAACTCAATCCTGCAAGCCGTTTTCGGCCTCCGAAATTATTCTGAAACAGACAAAGTTTGTGACAGAAGGATACGAATTTTCGCTGCGGTCGTTTTGGCAGGTCATGGAGCCCAAACGGAGTTCGTATGGCCAGGGTACGGTCGTTCTACGGATACACCTCAAATGGATTTCTGCAACGAGGGATATCGTGAATCCGGCTTCCAGGGTAACTTGCTCGCGCCCACGAGCCATTTTGCGCCACTCGAAATGGCCTATTATTTTCGAACAGTACGAATGTAATGTAGAAGAGCTGGTCTGCACAGTTTTGTCCAAGAACAACACATGTGCATGGACAAAAATGTGGGTGGTAGCGGTATGGGTGATAAACCATGCAAAACGGCAAGTTTTTGGGTGTTCGGTGCACCGAAGAGGCTTCTCCTTCCATCCAGACTAGCATGTAGGGCTAGCTGGTGCAGAAATAGAGTCATGTAACATTGTTCTGCATGTCATTGTCGCAGTATCTGTCCGTGGGTGAGCTCACGGTAGGGTGGTAGACGCTAGAAGAGTGCACGCCAACCACTAAATCATCCGAAACTCAATCCTGCAAGCCGTTTTCGGCCTCCGAAATTATTCTGAAACAGACGAAGTTTGTGACAGAAGGATACGAATTTTCGCTGCGGTCGTTTTGGCAGGTCATGGAGCCCAAACGGAGTTCGTATGGCCAGGGTACGGTCGTTCTACGGATACACCTCAAATGGATTTCAGCAACGAGGGATATCGTGAATCCGGCTTCCAGGGTAACTTGCTCGCGCCCACGAGCCATTTTGCGCCACTCGAAATGGCCTATTATTTTCGAACAGTACGAATGTAATGTAGAAGAGCTGGTATGCACTGTTTTGTCCAAGAACAACACATGTGCATGGACAAAAATGTGGATGGTAGCGGTATGGGTGATAAACCATGCAAAACGGCAAGTTTTTGGGTGTTCGGTGCACCGAAGAGGCTTCTCCTTCCATCCAGACTAGCATGTAGGGTTTGCTGGTGCAGAAATAAAGTCATGTAACATTGTTCTGCACGTCATTGTCGCAGTATCTGTCCGTGGGTGAGCTCACGATAGGGTTGTAGACGCTAGAAGAGTGCACGCCAACCACTAAATCTTCCGAAACTCAATTCTGCAAGACGTTTTCGGCCTCCGAAATTATTCCGAAACAGACAAAGTTTGTGACAGAAGGATACGAATTTTCGCTACGGTCGTTTTGGTAGGTCATGGTGCCCAAACGGAGTTCGTATGGCCAGGGTACGGTCGTTCTATGGATACACCTCAAATGGATTTCAGCAACGAGGGATATCGTGAATCCGGCTTCCAAGGTAACTTGCTCGCGCCCACGAGCCATTTTGCGCCACTCGAAATGGCCTATTATTTTCGAACAGTACGAATGTAATGTAAAAGAGCTGGTATGCACAGTTTTGTCCAAGAACAACACATGTGCATGGACAAAAATGTGGGTGGTAGCGGTATGGGTGATAAACCATGCAAAACGGCAAGTTTTTGGGTGTTCGGTGCACCGAAGAGGCTTCTCCTTGCATACAGACTAGCATGTAGGGCTTGCTGGTGCAGAAATAGAGTCATGAAACATTGTTCTGCACGTCATTGTCGCAGTATCTGTCCGTGGGTGAGCTCACGGTAGGGTGGTAGACGCTAGAAGAGTGCACGCCAACCACTAAATCATCCGAAACTCAATTCTGCAAGCCGTTTTCGGCCTCCGAAATTATTCCGAAACAGACGAAGTGTGTGACAGAAGGATACAAATTTTCGCTGCGGTCGTTTTGGCAGGTCATGGAGCCCAAACGGAGTTCGTATGGCCAGGGTACGGTCGTTCTACGGATACACCTCAAATGGATTTCAGCAACGAGGGATATCGTGAATCCGGCTTCCAGGGTAACTTGCTCGCGCCCATGAGCCATTTTGCGCCACTCGAAATGGCCTATTATTTTCGAACAGTACGAATGTAATGTAGAAGAGCTGGTATGCACAGTTTTGTCCAAGAACAACACATGTGCATGGACAAAAATGTGGGTGGTAGCGGTATGGGTGATAAACCATGCAAAACGGCAAGTTTTTGGGTGTTCGGTGCACCGAAGAGGCTTCTCCTTCCATCCAGACTAGCATGTAGGGCTTGCTGGTGCAGAAATAGAGTCATGTAACATTGTTCTGCACGTCATTGTCGCAGTATCTGTCCGTGGGTGAGCTCACGGTCGGGTGGTAGACGCTAGAAGAGTGCACGCCAACCACTAAATCTTCCGAAACTCAATTCTGCAAGCCGTTTTCGGCCTCCGAAATAATTCCGAAATAGACGATGTTTGTGACAGAAGGATACAAATTTTCACTGCGGTCGTTTTGGCAGGTCATGGAGCCCAAACGGAGTTCGTATGGCCAGGGTACGGTCGTTCTACGGATACACCTCAAATGGATTTCAGCAACGAGGGATATCGTGAATCCGGCTTCCAGGGTAGCTTGCTCGCGCCCACGAGCCATTTTGCGCCACTCGAAATGGCCTATTATTTTCGAACAGTACGAATGTAATGTAGAAGAGCTGGTATGCACAGTTTTGTCCAAGAACAACACATGTGCATGGACAAAAATGTGGGTGGTAGCGGTATGGGTGATAAACCATGCAAAACGGCAAGTTTTTGGGTGTTCGGTGCACCGAAGAGGCTTCTCCTTCCATCCAGACTAGCATGTAGGGCTTGCTGGTGCAGAAATAGAGTCAAGTAACATTGTTCTGCACGTCATTGTCGCAGTATCTGTCCGTGGGTGAGCTCACGGTAGGGTGGTAGACGCTAGAAGAGTGCACGCCAACCACTAAATCATCCGAAACTCAATTCTGCAAGACGTTTTCGGCCTCCGAAATTATTCCGAAACACACAAAGTTTGTGACAGAAGGATACGAATTTTCGCTGCGGTCGTTTTGGCAGGTCATGGAGCCCAAACGGAGTTCGTATGGCCAGGGTACGGTCGTTCTACGGATACACCTCAAATGGATTTCAGCAACGAGGGATATCGTGAATCCGGCTTCCAGGGTAACTTGCTCGCGCCCACGAGCCATTTTGCGCCACTCGAAATGGCCTATTATTTTCGAACAGTACGAATGTAATGTAGAAGAGCTGGTATGCACAGTTTTGTCCAAGAACAACACATGTGCATGGACAAAAATGTGGGTGGTAGCGGTATGGGGTATAAACCATGCAAAACGGCAAGTTTTTGGGTGTTCGGTGCACCGAAGAGGCTTCTCCTTCCATCCAGACTAGCATGTAGGGCTTGCTGGTGCAGAAATAGAGTCATGTAACATTGTTCTGCACGTCATTGTCGCAATATCTGTCCGTGGGTGAGCTCACGGTAGGGTGGTAGACGATAGAAGAGTGCACGCCAACCACTAAATCATCCGAAACTCAATTCTGCAAACCGTTTTCGGCCTCCGAAATTATTCCGAAACAGACAAAGTTTGTGACAGAAGGATACGAATTTTCGCTGCGGTCGTTTTGGCAGGTCATGGAGCCCAAATGGAGTTCGTATGGCCAGGGTACGGTCGTTCTACGGATACACCTCAAATGGATTTCAGCAACGAGAGATATCGTGAATCCGGCTTCCAGGGTAACTTGCTCGCGCCCACGAGCCATTTTGCGCCACTCGAAATGGCCTATTATTTTCGAACAGTACGAAAGTAATGTAGAAGAGCTGGTATGCACAGTTTTGTCCAAGAACAACACATGTGCATGGACAAAAATGTGGGTTGTAGCGGTATGGGTGATAAACCATGCAAAACGACAAGGTTTTGGGTGTTCGGTGCACCCAAGAGGCTTCTCCTTCCATCCAGACTAGCATGTAGGGCTTGCTGGTGCAGAAATAGAGTCATGTAACATTGTTCTGCACGTCATTCTCGCAGTATCTGTCCGTGGGTGAGCTCACGGTAGGGTGGTAGACGCTAGTGTGGGTGGTAGCGGTATGGGTGATAAACCATGCAAAACGGCAAGTTTTTGGGTGTTCGGTGCATCGAAGAGGCTTCTCCTTCCATCCAGACTAGCATGTAGGGCTTGTTGGTGCAGAAATAGAGTCATGTAACATTGTTCTGCACGTCATTGTCGCAGTATCTGTCCGTGGGTGAGCTCACAGTAGGGTGGTAGACGCCAGAAGAGTGCACGCCAACCACTAAATCATCCGAAACTCAATTCTGCAAGCCATTTTCGGCATCCGAAATTATTCCGAAACAGATGAAGAGTGTGACAGAAGGATACGCATTTTCGCTGCGGTCATTTTGGCAGGTCATGGAGCCCAAACGGAGTTCGTATGGCCAGGGTACGGTCGTTCTACGGATACACCTCAAATGGATTTCAGCAACGAGGGATATCGTGAATCCCGCTTCCAGGGTAACTTGCTCGCGCCCACGAGCCATTTTGCCCACTCGAAATGGCCTATTATTTTCGAACAGTATGAATGTAATGTAGAAGAGCTGGTATGCACAGTTTTGTCCAAGAACAACACATGTGCATGGACAAAAATGTGGGTGGTAGTGGTATGGGTGATAAACCATGCAAAACGGCAAGTTTTTGGGTGTTCGGTGCACCGAAGAGGCTTCTCCTTCCATCCAGACTAGCATGTAGCGCTTGCTGGTGCAGAAATAGAGTCATGTAACATTGTTCTGCACGTCATTGTCGTAGTATCTGTCCGTGGGTGAGCTCACGGTAGGGTGGTAGACGCTAGAAGAGTGCACACCAACTACTAAATCATCCGAAACTCAATTCTGCAAGCCGTTTTCGGCCTCCGAAATTATTCGGAAACAGACAAAGTCTGTGACAGAAGGATACAGATTTTCGCTGGGGTCATTTTGGCAGGTCATGGAGCCCAAACGGAGTTCGTATGGCCAGGGTACGATCGTTCTACGGATACACCTCAAATGGATTTCAGCAACGAGGGATATCGTGAATCCGGCTTCCAGGGTAACTTGCTCGCGCCCACGAGCCATTTTGCGCCACTCGAAATGGCCTATTATTTTCGAACAGTACGAACGTAATGTAGAAGAGCTGGTATGCACAGTTTTGTCCAAGAACAACACATGTGCATGGACAAAAATGTGGGTGGTAGCGGTATGGGTGATAAACCATGCAAAACGGCAAGTTTTTGGGTGTTCGGTGCACTGAAGAGGCTTCTCCTTCCATCCAGACTAGCATGTAGGGCTTGCTGGAGCAGAAATAGAGTCATGTAACATTGTTCTGCACGTCATTGTCGCAGTATCTGTCCATGGGTGAGCTCACGGTAGGGTGGTAGACGCTAGAAGAGTGCACGCCAACCACTAAATCATCCGAAACTCAATTCTGCAAGCCGTTTTCGGCATCCGAAATTATTCCGAAACAGACGAAGAGTGTGACAGAAGGATACGCATTTTCGCTGCGGTCATTTTGGCAGGTCATGGAGCCCAAACGGAGTTCGTATGGCCAGGGTACGGTCGTTCTACGGATACACCTCAAATGGATTTCAGCAACGAGGGATATCGTGAATCCCGCTTCCAGGGTAACTTGCTCGCGCCCACGAGCCATTTTGTGCCACTCGAAATGGCCTATTATTTTCGAACAGTACGAATGTAATGTAGAAGAGCTGGTATGCACAGTTTTGTCCAAGAACAACACATGTGCATGGACAAAAATGTGGGTGGTAGCGGTATGGGTGATAAACCATGCAAAACGGCAAGTTTTTGGGTGTTCGGTGCACCGAAGAGGCTTCTCCTTCCATCCAGACTAGCATGTAGGGCTTGCTGGTGCAGAAATAGAGTCATGTAACATTGTTCTGCACGTCATTGTCCCAGTATATGTCCGTGGGTGAGCTCACGGTAGGGTGGTAGACGCTAGAAGAGTGCACGCCAACCACTAAATCATCCGAAACTCAATTCTGCAAGCCATTTTCGGCCTCCGAAATTATTCCGAAACAGACGAAGTTTGTGATAGAAGGATACGAATTTTCGCTGCGGTCGTTTTGGCAGGTCATGGAGCCCAAACAGAGTTTGTATGGCCAGGGTACGGTCATTCTACGGATACACCTCAAATGGATTTCAGCAACGAGGGATATCGTGAATCCGGCTTCCAGGGTAACTTGCTCGCGCCCACGAGCCATTTTGCGCCACTCGAAATGGCCTATTATTTTTGAACAGTACGAACGTAATGTAGAAGAGCTGGTATGCACAGTTTTGTCCAAGAACAACCCATGTGCATGGACAAAAATGTGGGTGGTAGCGGTATGGGTGATAAACCATGCAAAACGGCAAGTTTTTGGGTGTTCGGTGCACCAAAGAGGCTTCTCCTTCCATCCAGACTAGCATGTAGGGCTTGCTGGTGCAGAAATAGAGTCATGTAACATTGTTCTGCACGTCATTGTCGCAGTATCTGTCCATGGGTGAGCTCACGGTAGGGTGGTAGACGCTAGAAGAGTGCACGCCAACCACTAAATCATCCGAAACTCAATTCTGCAAGCCGTTTTCGGCATCCGAAATTATTCCGAAACAGACGAAGAGTGTGACAGAACGATACGCATTTTCGCTGCGGTCATTTTGGCAGGTCATGGAGCCCAAACGGAGTTCGTATGGCCAGGGTACGGTCGTTCTACGGATACACCTCAAATGGATTTCAGCAACGAGGGATATCGTGAATCCCGCTTCCAGGGTAACTTGCTCGCGCCCACGAGCCATTTTGCGCCACTTGAAATGGCCTATTATTTTCGAACAGTACGAATGTAATGTAGAAGAGCTAGTATGCACAGTTTTGTCCAAGAACAACACATGTGCATGGACAAAAATGTGGGTGGTAGCGGTATGGGTGATAAACCATGCAAAACGGCAAGTTTTTGGGTGTTCGGTGCACCGAAGAGGCTTCTCCTTCCATCCAGACTAGCATTTAGGGCTTGCTGGTGCAGAAATAGAGTCATGTAACATTGTTCTGCACGTCATTGTCCCAGTATCTGTCCGTGGGTGAGCTCACGGTAGGGTGGTAGACGCTAGAAGAGTGCACACCAACAACTAAATCATCCGAAACTCAATTCTGCAAGCCGTTTTCGGCCTCCGAAATTATTCGGAAACAGACGAAGTCTGTGACAGAAGGATACAGATTTTCGCTGGGGTCGTTTTGGCAGGTCATGGAGGCCAAACCGAGTTCGTATGGCCAGGGTACGGTCGTTCTACGGATACACCTCAAATGGATTTCAGCAACGAGGGATATCGTGAATCCGGCTTCCAGGGTAACTTGCTCGCGCCCACGAGCCATTTTGCACCACTCGAAATGGCCTATTATTTTCCAACAGTACGAATGTAATGTAGAAGAGATGGTATGCACAGTTTTGTCCAAGAACAACACATGTGCATGGACAAAAATGTGGGTGGTAGCGGTATGGGTGATAAACCATGCAAAACGGCAAGTTTTTGGGTGTTCGGTGCACCGAAGACGTTTCTCATTCTATCCAGACTAGCATGTAGGGCGTGCTGGTGCAGAAATAGAGTCATGTAACATTGTTCTGCACGTCATTGTCGCAGTATCTGTCCGTGGGTGAGCTCACGGTAGGGTGGTAGACGCTAGAAGAGTGCACGCCAACCACTAAATCATCCGAAACTTAATTCTGCAAGCCGTTTTCGGCCACCAAAATTATTCCGAAACAGACAAAGTATGTGACAGAAGGATACGAATTTTCGCTGCGGTCGTTTTGGCAGGTCATGGAGCCCAAACGGAGTTCGTATGGCCAGGGTACGGTCGTTCTACGGATACACCTCAAATGGATTTCAGCAACGAGGGATATCGTGAATCCGGCTTCCAGGGTAACTTGCTCGCGCTCACGAGCCATTTTGCGCCACTCGAAATGGCCTATTATTTTCGAACAGTACGAACGTAATGTAGAAGAGCTGGTATGCACAGTTTTGTCCAAGAACAACACATGTGCATGGACAAAAATGTGGGTGGTAGCGGTATGGGTGATAAACCATGCAAAACGGCAAGTTTTTGGGTGTTCGGTGCACCGAAGAGGCTTCTCCTTCCATCCAGACTAGCATGTAGGGCTTGCTGCTGTAGAAATAGAGTCATGTAACATTGTTCTACACGTCATTGTCGCAGTATCTGTCCATGGGTGAGCTCACGGTAGGGTGGTAGACGCTAGAAGAGTGCACGCCAACCACTAAATCATCCGAAACTCAATTCTGCAAGCCGTTTTCGGCATCCGAAATTATTCCAAAACAGACGAAGAGTGTGACAGAAGGATACGCATTTTCGCTGCGGTCATTTTGGCAGGTCATGGAGCCCAAACGGAGTTCGTATGGCCAGGGTACGGTCGTTCTACGGATACACCTCAAATGGATTTCAGCAACGAGGGATATCGTGAATCCCGCTTCCAGGGTAACTTGCTCGCGCCCACGAGCCATTTTGCGCCACTCGAAATGGCCTATTATTTTCGAACAGTACGAATGTAATGTAGAAGAGCTGGTATGCACAGTTTTGTCCAAGAACAACACATGTGCATGGACAAAAATGTGGGTGGTAGCGGTATGGGTGATAAACCATGCAAAACGGCAAGT
This sequence comes from Secale cereale, assembly GCA_902687465.1. Taxonomy (NCBI): domain Eukaryota; kingdom Viridiplantae; phylum Streptophyta; class Magnoliopsida; order Poales; family Poaceae; genus Secale; species Secale cereale. The sequence continues at coordinate 293,913,426 of LR738716.1, forward strand.
TTTTGGGTGTTCGGTGCACCGAAGAGGCTTCTCCTTCCATCCAGACTAGCATGTAGGGCTTGCTGGTGCAGAAATAGAGTCATGTAACATTGTTCTGCACGTCATTGTCGCAGTATCTGTCCGTGGGTGAGCTCACGGTCGGGTGGTAGACGCTAGAAGAGTGCACACCAACAACTAAATCATCCGAAACTCAATTCTGCAAGCCGTTTTCGGCCTCCGTAATTATTCGGAAATAGACAAAGTCTGTGACAGAAGGATACAGATTTTCGCTGGGGTCGTTTTGGCAGGTCATGGAGGCCAAACCGAGTTCGTATGGCCAGGGTACGGTCGTTCTACGGATACACCTCAAATGGATTTCAGCAACAAGGGATATCGTGAATCCGGCTTCCAGGGTAACTTGCTCGCGCCCACGAGCCATTTTGCACCACTCGAAATGGCCTATTATTTTCCAACAGTACGAATGTAATGTAGAAGAGATGGTATGCACAGTTTTGTCCAAGAACAACACATGTGCATGGACAAAAATGTGGGTGGTAGCGGTATGGGTGATAAACCATGCAAAACGGCAAGTTTTTGGGTGTTCGGTGCACCGAAGAGGCTTCTCCTTCCATCCAGACTAGCATGTAGGGCGTGCTGGTGCAGAAATAGAGTCATGTAACATTGTTCTGCACGTCATTGTCGCAGTATCTGTCCGTGGGTGAGCTCACGGTAGGGTGGTAGACGCTAGAAGAGTGCACGCCAACCACTAAATCATCCGAAACTCAATTCTGCAAGCCGTTTTCGGCCTCCGAAATTATTCCGAAACAGACAAAGTATGTGACAGAAGGATATGAATTTTCGCTGCGGTCGTTTTGGCAGGTCATGGAGCCCAAACGGAGTTCGTATGGCCAGGGTACGGTCGTTCTACGGATACACCTCAAATGGATTTCAGCAACGAGGGATATCGTGAATCCGGCTTCCAGGGTAACTTGCTCGCGCCCACGAGCCATTTTGCGCCACTCGAAATGGCCTATTATTTTCGAACAGTACGAACGTAATGTAGAAGAGCTGGTATGCACAGTTTTGTCCAAGAACAACACATGTGCATGGACAAAAATGTGGGTGGTAGCGGTATGGGTGATAAACCATGCAAAACGGCAAGTTTTTGGGTGTTCGGTGCACCGAAGAGGCTTCTCCTTCCATCCAGACTAGCATGTAGGGCTTGCTGGTGCAGAAATAGAGTCATGTAACATTGTTCTACACGTCATTGTCGCAGTATATGTCCATGGGTGAGCTCACGGTACGGTGGTAGACGCTAGAAGAGTGCACGCCAACCACTAAATCATCCGAAACTCAATTTTGCAAGCCGTTTTCGGCATCCGAAATTATTCCGAAACAGACGAAGAGTGTGACAGAAGGATACGCATTTTCGCTGCGGTCATTTTGGCAGGTCATGGAGCCCAAACGGAGTTCGTATGGCCAGGGTACGGTCGTTCTACGGATACACCTCAAATGGATTTCAGCAACGAGGGATATCGTGAATCCCGCTTCCAGGGTAACTTGCTCGCGCCCACGAGCCATTTTGCGCCACTCGAAATGGCCTATTATTTTTGAACAGTACGAATGTAATGTAGAAGAGCTGGTATGCACAGTTTTGTCCAAGAACAACACATGTGCATGGACAAAAATGTGGGTGGTAGCGGTATGGGTGATAAACCATGCAAAACGGCAAGTTTTTGGGTGTTCGGTGCACCGAAGAGGCTTCTCCTTCCATCCAGACTAGCATGTAGGGCTTGCTGGTGCAGAAATAGAGTCATGTAACATTGTTCTGCACGTCATTGTCGCAGTATCTGTCCGTGGGTGAGCTCACGGTAGGGTGGTAGACGCTAGAAGAGTGCACACCAACAACTAAATCATCCGAAACTCAATTCTGCAAGCCGTTTTCGGCCTCCGAAATTATTCGGAAACAGACAAAGTCTGTGACAGAAGGATACAGATTTTCGCTGGGGTCGTTTTGGCAGGTCATGGAGGCCAAACCGAGTTCGTATGGCCAGGGTACGGTCGTTCTACGGATACACCTCAAATGGATTTCAGCAACAAGGGATATCGTGAATCCGGCTTCCAGGGTAACTTGCTCGCGCCCACGAGCCATTTTGCACCACTCGAAATGGCCTATTATTTTCCAACAGTACGAATGTAATGTAGAAGAGATGGTA
>LR738716.1:293961820-294007820 GCA_902687465.1 Secale cereale
ACTCAATTCTGCAAGCCGTTTTAGGCATCGGAAATTATTCCGAAACAGACGAAGTTTGTGACAGAAGGATACGAATTTTGACTGCGGTCGTTTTGGCAGGTCATGGAGCCCAAACGGAGTTCGTATGGCCAGGTTACGGTCGTTCTACGGATACACCTCAAATGGATTTCAGCAACGAGGGATATCGTGAATCCGGCTTCCAAGGTAACTTGCTCGCGCCCACGAGCCATTTTGCGCCACTCGAAATGGCCTATTATTTTCGAACAGTACGAATGTAATGTAGAAGAGCTGGTATGCATTGTTTTTTCCAAGAACAACACATGTGCATGGACAAAAATGTGGATGGTAGAGGTATGGGTGATAAACCATGCAAAACGGCAAGTTTTTGGGTGTTCGGTGCACCGAAGAGGCTTCTCTTTCCATCCAGACTAGCATGTAGGGCTTGTTGGTGCAGAAATAGAGTCATGAAACATTGTTCTGCACCTTATTGTCGCAATATATGTCCGTGGGTGAGCTCACGGTAGGGTGGTAGACGCTAGAAGAGTGCACGCCAACCACTAAATCATCCGAAACTCAATTCTACAAGCCGTTTTCGGCCTCGGAAATTATTCCGAAACAGACGAAGTGTGTGACAGAAGGATACGAATTTTCGCTGCGGTCGTTTTGGCAGGTCATGGAGCCCAAACGGAGTTCGTATGGCCAGGTTACGGTCGTTCTACGGATACACCTCAAATGGATTTCAGCAACGAGGGATATCGTGAATCCGGCTTCCAAGGTAACTTGCTCGCGCCCACGAGCCATTTTGCGCCACTCGAAATGGCCTATTATTTTCGAACAGTACGAATGTAATGTAGAAGAGCTGGTATGCATTGTTTTGTCCAAGAACAACACATGTGCATGGACAAAAATGTGGGTGGTAGAGGTATGGGTGATAAACCATGCAAAACGGCAAGTTTTTGGGTGTTCGGTGCACCGAAGAGGCTTCTCCTTCCATCCAGACTAGCATGTAGGGCTTGTTGGTGCAGAAATAGAGTCATGAAACATTGTTCTGCACCTTATTGTCGCAGTATCTGTCCGTGGGTGAGCTCACGGTAGGGTGGTAGACGCTAGAAGAGTGCACGCCAACCACTAAATCATCCGAAACTCAATTCTGCAAGCCGTTTTCGGCCTCGGAAATTATTCCAAAACAGACGAAGTGTGTGACAGAAGGATACGAATTTTCGCTGCGGTCGTTTTGGCAGGTCATGGAGCCCAAACGGAGTTCGTATGGCCAGGTTACGGTCGTTCTGCGGATACACCTCAAATGGATTTCAGCAACGAGGGATATCGTGAATCCGGCTTCCAAGGTAACTTGCTCGCGCCCACGAGCCATTTTGCGCCACTCGAAATGGCCTATTATTTTCGAACAGTACGAATGTAATGTAGAAGAGCTGGTATGCATTGTTTTGTCCAAGAACAACACATGTGCATGGACAAAAATGTGGGTGGTAGCGGTATGGGTGATAAACCATGCAAAACGGCAAGTTTTTGGGTGTTCGGTGCACCGAAGAGGCTTCTCCTTCCATCCAGACTATCATGTAGGGCTTGTTGGTGCAGAAATAGAGTCATGTAACATTGTTCTGCACGTCATTGTCGGAGTATCTGTCCGTGGGTTAGCTCACGGTAGGGTGGTAGACGCTAGAAGAGTGCACGCCAACCACTAAATCATCCGAAACTCAATTCTGCAAGCCGTTTTCGGCCTCGGAAATTATTCCGAAACAGACGAAGTGTTTGACAGAAGGATACGAATTTTCGCTGCGGTCGTTTTGGCAGGTCATGGAGCCCAAACGGAGTTCGTATGGCCAGGTTACGGTCGTTCTACGGATACACCTCAAATGGATTTCAGCAACGAGGGATATCGTGAATCCGGCTTCCAAGGTAACTTGCTCGCGCCCACGAGCCATTTTGCGCCACTCGAAATGGCCTATTATTTTCGAACAGTACGAATGTAATGTAGAAGAGCTGGTATGCATTGTTCTGTCCAAGAACAACACGTGTGCATGGACAAAAATGTGGGTGGTAGAGGTATGGGTGATAAACCATGCAAAACGGCAAGTTTTTGGGTGTTCGGTGCACCGAAGAGGCTTCTCCTTCCATCCAGACTAGCATGTAGGGCTTGTTGGTGCAGAAATAGAGTCATGAAACATTGTTCTGCACCTTATTGTCGCAATATCTGTCCGTGGGTGAGCTCACGGTAGGGTGGTAGACGCTAGAAGAGTGCACGCCAACCACTAAATCATCCGAAACTCAATTCTACAAGCCGTTTTCGGCCTCGGAAATTATTCCAAAACAGACAAAGTTTGTGACAGAAGGATACAAATTTTCGCTGCGGTCGTTTTGGCAGGTCATGGAGCCCAAACGGAGTTCGTATGGCCAGGTTACGTTCGTTCTGCGGATACACCTCAAATGGATTTCAGCAACGAGGGATATCGTGAATCCGGCTTCCAAGGTAACTTGCTCGCGCCCACGAGCCATTTTGCGCCACTCGAAATGGCCTATTATTTTCGAACAGTATGAATGTAATGTAGAAGAGCTGGTATGCATTGTTTTGTCCAAGAACAACACATGTGCATGGACAAAAATGTGGGTGGTAGAGGTATGGGTGATAAACCATGCAAAACGGCAAGTTTTTGGGTGTTCGGTGCACTGAAGAGGCTTCTCCTTCCATCCAGACTAGCATATAGGGCTTGTTGGTGCAGAAATAGAGTCATGAAACATTGTTCTGCACCTTATTGTCGCAATATATGTCCGTGGGTGAGCTCACGGTAGGGTGGTAGACGCTAGAAGAGTGCACGCCAACCACTAAATCATCCGAAACTCAATTCTACAAGCCGTTTTCGGCCTCGGAAATTATTCCAAAACAGACGAAGTTTGTGACAGAAGGATACGAATTTTCGCTGCGGTCGTTTTGGCAGGTCATGGAGCCCAAACGGAGTTCGTATGGCCAGGTTACGGTCGTTCTGCGGATACACCTCAAATGGATTTCAGCAACGAGGGATATCGTGAATCCGGCTTCCAAGGTAACTTGCTCGCGCCCACGAGCCATTTTGCGCCACTCGAAATGGCCTATTATTTTCGAACAGTACGAATGTAATGTAGAAGATCTGGTATGCATTGTTTTGTCCAAGAACAACACATGTGCATGGACAAAAATGTGGGTGGTAGCGGTATGGGTGATAAACCATGCAAAACGGCAAGTTTTTGGGTGTTCGGTGCACCGAAGAGGCTTCTCCTTCCATCCAGACTAGCATGTAGGGCTTGTTGGTGCAGAAATAGAGTCATGTAACATTGTTCTGCACGTCATTGTCGCAGTATCTGTCCGTGGGTTAGCTCACGGTAGGGTGGTAGACGCTAGAAGAGTGCACGCCAACCACTATATCATCCGAAGCTCAATTCTGCAAGCCATTTTCGGCCTCGGAAATTATTCCGAAACAGACGAAGTGTGTGACAGAAGGATACGAATTTTCATTGCGGTCGTTTTGGCAGGTCATGGAGCCCAAACGGAGTTCGTATGGCCAGGTTACGGTCGTTCTACGGATACACCTCAAATGGATTTCAGCAACGAGGGATATCGTGAATCCGGCTTCCAAGGTTACTTGCTCGCGCCCACGAGCCATTTTGCGCCACTCGAAATGGCCTATTATTTTCGAACAGTACGAATGTAATGTAGAAGAGCTGGTATGCATTGTTTTGTCCAAGAACAACACATGTGCATGGACAAAAATGTAGGTGGTAGCGGTATGGGTGATAAACCATGCAAAACGGCAAGTTTTTGGGTGTTCGGTGCACCGAAGAGGCTTCTCTTTCCATCCAGACTAGCATGTAGGGCTTGTTGGTGCAGAAATAGAGTCATGTAACATTGTTCTGCACGTCATTGTCGCAGTATCTGTCCGTGGGTTAGCTCACGGTAGGGTGGTAGACGCTAGGAGAGTGGACGCCAACCACTAAATCATCCGAAACTCAATTCTGCAAGCCGTTTTCGGCATCGGAAATTATTCCGAAACAGACGAAGTTTGTGACAGAAGGATACGAATTTTCGCTGCGGTCGTTTTGGCAGGTCATGGAGCCCAAACGGAGTTCGTATGGCCAGGTTACGGTCGTTCTACGGATACACCTCAAATGGATTTCAGCAACGAGGGATATCGTGAATCCGGCTTCCAAATTAACTTGCTCGCGCCCACGAGCCATTTTGCGCCACTCGAAATGGCCTATTATTTTCGAACAATACGAATGTAATGTAGAAGAGCTGGTATGCATTGTTTTGTCCAAGAACAACACATGTGCATGGACAGAAATGTGGGTGGTAGCGGTATGGGTGATAAACCATGCAAAACGGCAAGTTTTTGGGTGTTCGGTGCATCGAAGAGGCTTCTCTTTCCATCCAGACTAGCATGTAGGGCTTGTTGGTGCAGAAATAGAGTCATGTAACATTGTTCTGCACGTCATTGTCACAGTATCTGTCCGTGGGTTAGCTCACGGTAGGGTGGTAGACGCTAGGAGAGTGCACGCCAACCACTAAATCATCCGAAACTCAATTCTGCAAGCCGTTTTCGGCCTCGGAAATTATTCCGAAACAGACGAAGTGTGTGACAGAAGGATACAAATTTTTGCTGCGGTCGTTTTGGCAGGTCATGGAGCCCAAACGGAGTTCGTATGGCCAGGTTACGGTCGTTCTACGGATACACCTCAAATGGATTTCAGCAACGAGGGATATCGTGAATCCGGCTTCCAAGGTAACTTGCTCGCGCCCACGAGCCATTTTGCGCCACTCGAAATGGCCTATTATTTTCGAACAGTACGAATGTAATGTAGAAGAGCTGGTATGCATTGTTTTGTCCAAGAACAACACATGTGCATGGACAAAAATGTGGGTGGTAGAGGTATGGGTGATAAACCATGCAAAACGGCAAGTTTTTGGGTGTTCGGTGCACCGAAGAGGCTTCTCCTTCCATCCAGACTAGCATGTAGGGCTTGTTGGTGCAGAAATAGAGTCATGAAACATTGTTCTGCACCTTATTGTCGCAATATCTGTCCGTGGGTGAGCTCACGGTAGGGTGGTAGACGCTAGAAGAGTGCACGCCAACCACTAAATCATCCGAAACTCAATTCTACAAGCCGTTTTCGGCCTCGGAAATTATTCCGAAACAGACGAAGTTTGTGACAGAAGGATACGAATTTTCGCTGCGGTCATTTTGGCAGGTCATGGAGCCCAAACGGAGTTCGTATGGCCAGGTTACGGTCGTTCTACGGATACACCTCAAATGGATTTCAGCAACGAGGGATATCGTGAATCCGGCTTCCAAGGTAACTTGCTCGCGCCCACGAGCCATTTTGCGCCACTCGAAATGGCCTATTATTTTCGAACAGTACGAATGTAATGTAGAAGAGCTGGTATGCATTGTTTTGTCCAAGAACAACACATGTGCATGGACAAAAATGTGGGTGGTAGCGGTATGGGTGATAAACCATGCAAAACGGCAAGTTTTTGGGTGTTCGGTGCACCGAAAAGGCTTCTCCTTCCATCCAGACTAGCATGTAGGGCTTGTTGTTGCAGAAATAGAGTCATGTAACATTGTTCTGCACGTCATTGTCGCAGTATCTGTCCGTGGGTGAGCTCACGGTAGGGTGGTAGACGCTAGAAGAGTGCACGCCAACCACTAAATCATCCGAAACTCAATTCCGCAAGCCATTTTCGGCCTCGGAAATTATTCCGAAACAGACGTAGTTTGTGGCAGAAGGATACGAATTTTCGCTGCGGTCGTTTTGGCAGGTCATGGAGCCCAAACGGAGTTCGTATGGCCAGGTTACGGTCTTTCTACGGATACACCTCAAATGGATTTCAGCAACGAGGGATATCGTGAATCCGGCTTCCAAGGTAACTTGCTCGCGCCCACGAGCCATTTTGCGCCACTCGAAATGGCCTATTATTTTCGAACAGTACGAATGTAATGTAGAAGAGCTGGTATGCATTGTTTTGTCCAAGAACAACACATGTGCATGGACAAAAATGTGGGTGGTAGCGGTATGGGTGATAAACCATGCAAAACGGCAAGTTTTTGGGTGTTCGGTGCACCGAAGAGGCTTCTCCTTCCATCCAGACTAGCATGTAGGGCTTGTTGGTGCAGAAATAGAGTCATGTAACATTGTTCTGCACGTCATTGTCGGAGTATCTGTCCGTGGGTTAGCTCACGGTAGGGTGGTAGACGCTAGAAGAGTGCACGCCAACCACTAAATCATCCGAAACTCAATTCTGCAAGCCGTTTTCGGCCTCGGAAATTATTCCGAAACAGACGAAGTGTGTGACAGAAGGATACGAATTTTCGTTGCGGTCGTTTTGGCAGGTCATGGAGCCCAAACGGAGTTCGTATGGCCAGGTTACGGTCGTTCTACGGATACACCTCAAATGGATTTCAGCAACGAGGGATATCGTGAATCCGGCTTCCAAGGTTACTTGCTCGCGCCCACGAGCCATTTTGCGCCACTCGAAATGGCCTATTATTTTCGAACAGTACGAATGTAATGTAGAAGAGCTGGTATGCATTGTTTTGTCCAAGAACAACACATGTGCATGGACAAAAATGTAGGTGGTAGCGGTGTGGGTGATAAACCATGCAAAACGGCAAGTTTTTGGGTGTTCGGTGCACCGAAGAGGCTTCTCCTTCCATCCAGACTAGCATGTAGGGCTTGTTGGTGCAGAAATAGAGTCATGTAACATTGTTCTGCACGTCATTGTCGCAGTATCTGTCCGTGGGTTAGCTCACGGTAGGGTGGTAGACGCTAGGAGAGTGCACGCCAACCACTAAATCATCCGAAACTCAATTCTGCAAGCCGTTTTCGGCCTCGGAAATTATTCCGAAACAGACGAAGTTTGTGACAGAAGGATACGAATTTTCGTTGCGGTCGTTTTGGCAGGTCATGGAGCCCAAACGGAGTTCGTATGGCCAGGTTACGGTCGTTCTACGGATACACCTCAAATGGATTTCAGCAACGAGGGATATCGTGAATCCGGCTTCCAAGGTTACTTGCTCGCGCCCACGAGCCATTTTGCGCCACTCGAAATGGCCTATTATTTTCGAACAGTACGAATGTAATGTAGAAGGGCTGGTATGCATTGTTTTGTCCAAGAACAACACATGTGCATGGACAAAAATGTAGGTGGTAGCGGTATGGGTGATAAACCATGCAAAACGGCAAGTTTTTGGGTGTTCGGTGCACCGAAGAGGCTTCTCTTTCCATCCAGACTAGCATGTAGGGCTTGTTGGTGCAGAAATAGAGTCATGTAACGTTGTTCTGCACGTCATTGTCGCAGTATCTGTCCGTGGGTTAGCTCACGGTAGGGTGGTAGACGCTAGGAGAGTGCACGCCAACCACTAAATCATCCGAAACTCAATTCTGCAAGCCGTTTTCGGCCTCGGAAATTATTCCGAAACAGACAAAGATTGTGACAGAAGGATACGAATTTTCGCTGCGGTCGTTTTGGCAGGTCATGGAGCCCAAACGGAGTTCGTATGGCCAGGTTACGGTCGTTCTACGGATACACCTCAAATGGATTTCAGCAACGAGGGATATCGTGAATCCGGCTTCCAAATTAACTTGCTCGCGCCCACGAGCCATTTTGCGCCACTCGAAATGGCCTATTATTTTCAAACAATACGAATGTAATGTAGAAGAGCTGGTATGCATTGTTTTGTCCAAGAACAACACATGTGCATGGACAGAAATGTGGGTGGTAGCGGTATGGGTGATAAACCATGCAAAACGGCAAGTTTTTGGGTGTTCGGTGCACCGAAGAGGCTTCTCTTTCCATCCAGACTAGCATGTAGGGCTTGTTGGTGCAGAGATAGAGTCATGTAACATTGTTCTGCACGTCATTGTCGCAGTATCTGTCCGTGGGTTAGCTCACGGTAGGGTGGTAGACGCTAGGAGAGTGCACGCCAACCACTAAATCATCCGAAACTCAATTCTGCAAGCCGTTTTCGGCCTCGGAAATTATTCCGAAACAGACGAAGTGTGTGACAGAAGGATACGAATTTTCGCTGCGGTAGTTTTGGCAGGTCATGGAGCCCAAACGGAGTTCGTATGGCCAGGTTACGGTCGTTCTACGGATACACCTCAAATGGATTTCAGCAACGAGGGATATCGTGAATCCGGCTTCCAAGGTAACTTGCTCGCGCCCACGAGCCATTTTGCGCCACTCGAAATGGCCTATTATTTTCGAACAGTACGAATGTAATGTAGAAGAGCTGGTATGCATTGTTTTGTCCAAGAACAACACATGTGCATGGACAAAAATGTGGGTGGTAGAGGTATGGGTGATAAACCATGCAAAACGGCAAGTTTTTGGGTGTTCGGTGCACCGAAGAGGCTTCTCCTTCCATCCAGACTAGCATGTAGGGCTTGTTGGTGCAGAAATAGAGTCATGAAACATTGTTCTGCACCTTATTGTCGCAATATCTGTCCGTGGGTGAGCTCACGATAGGGTGGTAGACGCTAGAAGAGTGCACGCCAACCACTAAATCATCCGAAACTCAATTCTACAAGCCGTTTTCGGCCTCGGAAATTATTCCAAAACAGACAAAGTTTGTGACAGAAGGATACGAATTTTCGCTGCGGTCGTTTTGGCAGGTCATGGAGCCCAAACGGAGTTCGTATGGCCAGGTTACGGTCGTTCTGCAGATACACCTCAAATGGATTTCAGCAACGAGGGATATCGTGAATCCGGCTTCCAAGGTAACTTGCTCGCGCCCACGAGCCATTTTGCGCCACTCGAAATGGCCTATTATTTTCGAACAGTACGAATGTAATGTAGAAGAGCTGGTATGCATTGTTTTGTCCAAGAACAACACATGTGCATGGACAAAAATGTGGGTGGTAGCGGTATGGGTGATAAACCATGCAAAACGGCAAGTTTTTGGGTGTTCGGTGCACCGAAGAGGCTTCTCCTTCCATCCAGACTAGCATGTAGGGCTTGTTGGTGCAGAAATAGAGTCATGAAACATTGTTCTGCACGTCATTGTCGCAGTATCTGTCCGTGGGTGAGATCACGGTAGGGTGGTAGACGCTAGAAGAGTGCACGCCAACCACTAAATAATCCGAAACTCTATTCTTCAAGCCGTTTTAGGCATCGGAAATTATTCCGAAACAGACAAAGTTTGTGACAGAAGGATACGAATTTTCGCTGCGGTCGTTTTGGCAGGTCATGGAGCCCAAACGGAGTTCGTATGGCCAGGTTACGGTCGTTCTACGGATACACCTCAAATGGATTTCAGCAACGAGGGATATCGTGAATCCGGCTTCCAAGGTAACTTGCTCGCGCCCACGAGCCATTTTGCGCCACTCGAAATGGCCTATTATTTTCGAACAGTACGAATGTAATGTAGAAGAGCTGGTATGCATTGTTTTGTCCAAGAACAACACATGTGCATGGACAAAAATGTGGGTGGTAGAGGTATGGGTGATAAACCATGCAAAACGGCAAGTTTTTGGGTGTTCGGTGCACCGAAGAGGCTTCTCCTTCCATCCAGACTAGCATGTAGGGCTTGTTGGTGCAGAAATAGAGTCATGAAACATTGTTCTGCACCTTATTGTCGCAATATCTGTCCGTGGGTGAGCTCACGGTAGGGTGGTAGACGCTAGAAGAGTGCACGCCAACCACTAAATCATCCGAAACTCAATTCTGCAAGCCGTTTTCGGCCTCGGAAATTATTCCAAAACAGACGAAGTGTGTGACAGAAGGATACGAATTTTCGCTGCGGTCGTTTTGGCAGGTCATGGAGCCCAAACGGAGTTTGTATGGCCAGGTTACGGTCGTTCTGCGGATACACCTCAAATGGATTTCAGCAACGAGGGATATCGTGAATCCGGCTTCCAAGGTAACTTGCTCGCGCCCACGAGCCATTTTGCGCCACTCGAAATGGCCTATTATTTTCAAACAGTACGAATGTAATGTAGAAGAGCTGGTATGCATTGTTTTGTCCAAGAACAACACATGTGCATGGACAAAAATGTGGGTGGTAGCGGTATGGGTGATAAACCATGCAAAACGGCAAGTTTTTGGGTGTTCGGTGCACCGAAGAGGCTTCTCCTTCCATCCAGACTAGCATGTATGGCTTGTTGGTGCAGAAATAGAGCCATGTAACATTGTTCTGCACGTCATTGTCGCAGTATCTGTCCGTGGGTTAGCTCAAGGTAGGGTGGTAGACGCTAGAAGAGTGCACGCCAACCACTAAATCATCCGAAACTCAATTCTGCAAGCCGTTTTCGGCCTCGGAAATTATTCCGAAACAGACAAAGTTTGTGACAGAAGGATACGAATTTTCATTGCGGTCGTTTTGGCAGGTCATGGAGCCCAAACGGAGTTCGTATGGCCAGGTTACGGTCGTTCTACGGATACACCTCAAATGGATTTCAGCAACGAGGGATATCGTGAATCCGGCTTCCAAGGTTACTTGCTCGCGCCCACGAGCCATTTTGCGCCACTCGAAATGGCCTATTATTTTCGAACAGTACGAATGTAATGTAGAAGAGCTGGTATGCATTGTTTTGTCCAAGAACAACACATGTGCATGGACAAAAATGTAGGTGGTAGCGGTATGGGTGATAAACCATGCAAAACGGCAAGTTTTTGGGTGTTCGGTGCACCGAAGAGGCTTCTCTTTCCATCCAGACTAGCATGTAGGGCTTGTTGGTGCAGAAATAGAGTCATGTAACATTGTTCTGCACGTCATTGTCGCAGTATCTGTCCGTGGGTGAGCTCACGATAGGGTGGTAGACGCTAGAAGAGTGCACGCCAACCACTAAATCATCCGAAACTCAATTCTGCAAGCCGTTTTAGGCATTGGAAATTATTCCGAAACAGACGAAGTTTGTGACAGAAGGATACGAATTTTCGCTGGGGTCATTTTGGCAGGTCATGGAGCCCAAACGGAGTTCGTATGGCCAGGTTACGGTCGTTCTACGGATACACCTCAAATGGATTTCAGCAACGAGGGATATCGTGAATCCGGCTTCCAAGGTAACTTGCTCGCGCCCACGAGCCATTTTGCGCCACTTGAAATGGCCTATTATTTTCGAACAGTACGAATGTAATGTAGAAGAGCTGGTATGCATTGTTTTGTCCAAGAACAACACATGTGCATGGACAAAAATGTGGGTGGTAGCGCTATGGGTGATAAACCATGCAAAACGGCAAGTTTTTGGGTGTTCGGTGCACCGAAGAGGCTTCTCCTTCCATCCAGACTAGCATGTAGGGCTTGTTGGTGCAGAAATAGAGTCATGAAACATTGTTCTGCACGTCATTGTCGCAGTATCTGTCCGTGGGTGAGCTCACGGTAGGGTGGTAGACGCTAGAAGAGTGCACGCCAACCACTAAATCATCCGAAACTCAATTCTGCAAGCCGTTTTCGGCCTCGGAAATTATTCCGAAACAGACGATGTTTGTGACAGAAGGATACGAATTTTCGCTGCGGTCGTTTTGGCAGGTCATGGAGCCCAATCGGAGTTCGTATGGCCAGGTTACGGTCGTTCTACGGATACACCTCAAATGGATTTCAGCAACGAGGGATATCGTGAATCCGGCTTCCAAGGAAACTTGCTCGCGCCCACGAGCCATTTTGCGCCACTCGAAATGGCCTATTATTTTCGAACAGTACGAATGTAATGTAGAAGAGCTGGTATGCATTGTTTTGTCCAAGAACAACACATGTGCATGGACAAAAATGTGGGTGGTAGCGGTATGGGTGATAAACCATGCAAAACGGCAAGTTTTTGGGTGTTCGGTGCACCGAAGAGGCTTCTCCTTCCATCCAGACTAGCATGTAGGGCTTGTTGGTGCAGAAATAGAGTCATGTAACATTGTTCTGCACGTCATTGTCGCAGTATCTGTCCGTGGGTGAGATCACGGTAGGGTGGTAGACGCTAGAAGAGTGCACGCCAACCACTAAATCATCCGAAACTCAATTCTGCAAGCCGTTTTAGGCATCGGAAATTATTCCGAAACAGACGAAGTTTGTGATAGAAGGATACGAATTTTCGCTGCGGTCGTTTTGGCAGGTCATGGAGCCCAAACGAAGTTCGTATGGCCAGGTTACGGTCGTTCTACGGATACACCTCAAATGGATTTCAGCAACGAGGGATATCGTGAATCCGGCTTCCAAGGTAACTTGCTCGCGCCCACGAGCCATTTTGCGCCACTCGAAATGGCCTATTATTTTCGAACAGTACGAATGTAATGTAGAAGAGCTAGTATGCATTGTTTTGTCCAAGAACAACACATGTGCATGGACAGAAATGTGGGTGGTAGTGGTATGGGTGATAAACCATGCAAAACGGCAAGTTTTTGGGTGTTCGGTGCACCGAAGAGGCTTCTCGTTCCATCCAGACTAGCATGTAGGGCTTGTTGGTGCAGAAATAGAGTCATGTAACATTGTTCTGCACGTCATTGTCGCAGTATCTGTCCGTGGGTGAGATCACGGTAGGGTGGTAGACGCTAGAAGAGTGCACGCCAACCACTAAATCATCCGAAACTCAATTCTGCAAGCCGTTTTAGGCATTGGAAATTAGTCCGAAACAGACAAAGTTTGTGACAGAAGGATACGAATTTTCGCTGGGGTCGTTTTGGTAGGTCATGGAGCCCAAACGGAGTTCGTATGGCCAGGTTACGGTCGTTCTACGGATACACCTCAAATGGATTTCAGCAACGAGGGATATCGTGAATCCGGCTTCCAAGGTAACTTGCTCGCGCCCACGAGCCATTTTGCGCCACTCGAAATGGCCTATTATTTTCGAACAGTACGAATGTAATGTAGAAGAGCTGGTATGCATTGTTTTGTCCAAGAACAACACATGTGCATGGACAAAAATGTGGGTGGTAGCGGTATGGGTGATAAACCATGCAAAACGGCAAGTTTTTGGATGTTCGGTGCACCGAAGAGGCTTCTCCTTCCATCCAAACTAGCATGTAGGGCTTGTTGGTGCAGAAATAGAGTCATGTAACATTGTTCTGCACGTCATTGTCGCAGTATCTGTCCGTGGGTGAGATCACGGTAGGGTGGTAGATGCTAGAAGAGTGCACGCCAACCACTAAATCATCCGAAACTCAATTCTGCAAGCCGTTTTAGGCATCGGAAATTATTCCGAAACAGACGAAGTTTGTGACAGAAGGATACGAATTTTCGCTGGGGTCGTTTTGGCAGGTCATGGAGCCCAAACGGAGTTCGTATGGCCAGGTTACGGTCGTTCTACGGATACACCTCAAATGGATTTCAGCAACGAGGGATATCGTGAATCCGGCTTCCAAGGAAACTTGCTCGCGCCCACGAGCCATTTTGCGCCACTCGAAATGGCCTATTATTTTCGAACAGTACGAATGTAATGTAGAAGAGCTGGTATGCATTGTTTTGTCCAAGAACAACACATGTGCATGGACAAAAATGTGGGTGGTAGCGGTATGGGTGATAAACCATGCAAAACGGCAAGTTTTTGGGTGTTCGGTGCACCGAAGAGGCTTCTCCTTCCATCCAGACTAGCATGTAGGGCTTGTTGGTGCAGAAATAGAGTCATGTAACATTGTTCTGCACGTCATTGTCGCAGTATCTGTCCGTGGGTGAGCTCACGGTAGGGTGGTAGACGCTAGAAGAGTGCACGCCAACCACTAAATCATCCGAAACTCAATTCTGCAAGCCGTTTTCGTCCTCCAAAATTATTCCAAAACAGACGAAGTTTGTGACAGAAGGATACGAATTTTCGCTGCGGTCGTTTTGGCAGGTCATGGAGCCCAAACGGAGTTCGTATGGCCAGGGTACGGTCGTTCTACGGATACACCTCAAATGGATTTCAGCAAGGAGGGATATCATGAATCCGGCTTCCAGGGTAACTTGCTCGCGCCCACGAGCCATTTTGCGCCACTCGAAATGGCCTATTATTTTTGAACAATACAAATGTAATGTAGAAGAGCTGGTATGCACAGTTTTGTCCAAGAACAACACATGTGCAAGGACAAAAATGTGTGTGGTAGCGTTATGGGTGATAAACCATGCAAAACGGCAAGTTTTTGGGTGTTCGGTGCACCGAAGAGGCTTCTCCTTCCATCCAGACTAGCATGTAGGGCTTGTTGGTGCAGAAATAGAGTCATGTAACATTGTTCTGCACGTCATTGTCGCAGTATCTGTCCGTGGGTGAGCTCACGGTAGGGTGGTTGACACTAGAAGAGTGCACGCCAACCACTAAATCATCCGAAACTCAATTCTGCAAGCCGTTTTTGGCCTCCGAAATTATTCCGAAACAGACGAAGTTTGTGACAGAAGGATACGAATTTGCGCTACGGTCGTTTTGGCAGGTCATGGAGCCCAAACGGAGTTCATATGGCCAGGCTACGGTCGTTCTACGGATACACCTCAAATGGATTTCAGCAAGGAGGGATATCGTGAATCCGGCTTCCAGGGTAACTTGCTCGCGCGCACGAGCCATTTTGCGCCACTCAAAATGGCCTATTATTTTCGAACAGTACGAATGTAATGTAGAAGAGCTGGTATGCACAGTTTTGTCCAAGAACAACACATGTACATGGACAAAAATGTGGGTCGTAGCGGTATGGGTGATAAACCATGCAAAACGGCAAGTTTTTGGGTGTTCGGTGCACCGAAGAGGCTTCTCCTTCCATCCAGACTAGCATGTAGTGCTTGTTGGTGCAGAAATAGAGTCATGTAACATTGTTCTGCACGTCATTGTCGCAGTATCTGTCCGTGGGTGAGCTAACGGTAGGGTGGTAGACGCTTGAAGAGTGCACGCCAACCACTAAATCATTCGAAACTCAATTCTGCAAGACTTTTTCGGCCTCCGAAATTATTCCGAAACAGGCGAAGTCTGTGACAAAAGGATACGAATTTTCGCTGCGGTCGTTTTGGCAGGTCATGGAGCCCAAACGGAGTTCGTATGGCCAGGGTACGGTCGTTCTACGGATACACCTCAAATGGACTTCAGCAATTAGGGATATCGTGAATCCGGCTTCCAGGGTAACTTGCTCGCGCGCACGAGCCATTTTGCGCCACTCGAAATGGCCTATTATTTTTGAACAGTACGAACGTAATGTAGAAGAGCTGGTATGCACAGTTTTGTCCAAGAACAACACATGTGCATGGACAAAAATGTGGGTCGTAGCGGTATGGGTGATAAACCATGCAAAACGACAAGTTTTTGGGTGTTCGGTGCACCGAAGAGGCTTCTCCTTCCATCCAGACTAGCATGTAGGGCTTGTTGGTGCAGAAATAGAGTCATGTAACATTGTTCTGCATGTCATTGTCGCAGTATCGGTCCGTGGGTGAGCTAACGGTAGGGTGGTAGACTCTAGAAGAGTGCACGCCAACCACTAAATCATCTGAAACTCAATTCTGCAAGCCTTTTTCGGCCTCCGAAATTATTCCGAAACAGACAAAGTCTGTGACAGAAGGATACGAATTTTCGCTGCGGTCGTTTTGGCAGGTCATGGAGCCCAAACGGAGTTCGTATGGCCAGGGTACGGTCGTTCTACAGATACACCTCAAATGGATTTCAGCAAGGAGGGATATCGTGAATCCGGCTTCCAGGGTAACTTGCTCGCGCGCACGAGCCATTTTGCGCCACTCGAAATGGCCTATTATTTTCGAACAGTACGAACGTAATGTAGAAGAGCTGGTATGCACAGTTTTGTCCAAGAACAACACATGTGCATGGACAAAAATGTGGGTCGTAGCGGTATGGGTGATAAACCATGCAAAACGACAAGTTTTTGGGTGTTCGGTGCACCGAAGAGGCTTCTCCTTCCATCCAGACTAGCATGTAGGGCTTGTTGGTGCAGAAATAGAGTCATGTAACATTGTTCTGCACGTCATTGTCGACGTATCTGTCCGTGGGTGAGCTCACGGTAGGGTGGTAGACGCTAGAAGAGTGCACGCCAACCACTAAATAATCCGAAACTCAATTCTGCAAGCCGTTTTCGGCCTCCGAAATTATTCTGAAACAGACGAAGATTGTGACAGAAGGATACGAATTTTCGCTACGGTCGTTTTGGCAGGTCATGGAGCCCAAACGGAGTTCGTATGGCCAGGGTACCGTCGTTCTACGGGTACACCTCAAATGGATTTTAGCAATGAGGGATATCGTGAATCCGGCTTCCAGGGTAACTTGCTCGCGCCCACGAGCCATTTTGCGCCACTCGAAATGGCCTATTATTTTCGAACAGTACGAATGTAATGTAGAAGAGCTGGTATGCACAGTTTTGTCCAAGAACAACACATGTGCATGGACAAAAATGTGGGTGGTAGCGGTATGGGTGATAAACCATGCAAAACGGCAAGTTTTTGGGTGTTCGGTGCACCGAAGAGGCTTCTCCTTCCATCCAGACTAGCATGTAGGGCTTGTTGGTGCAGAAATAGAGTCATGTAACATTGTTCTGCACGTCATTGTCGCAGTATCTGTCCGTGGGTGAGCTCACGGTAGGGTGGTAGACGCTAGAAGAGTGCACGCCAACCACTAAATCATCCGAAACTCAATTCTGCAAGCCGTTTTCGGCCTCCGAAATTATTCCGAAACAGACGAAGTTTGTGACAAAAGGATACGAATTTTTGCTGCGGTCGTTTTGGCAGGTCATGGAGCCCAAACGGAGTTCGTATGGCCAGGGTACGGTCGTTCTACGGATACACCTCAAATGGATTTCAGCAACGAGGGATATCGTGAATCCGGCTTCCAGGGTAACTTGCTCGTGCCTACGAGCCATTTTGCGCCACTCGAAATGGCCTATTATTTTCGAACAGTACGAATGTAATGTAGAAGAGCTGGTATGCACAGTTTTGTCCAAGAACAACACATGTGCATGGACAAAAATGTGGGTGGTAGCGGTATGGGTGATAAACCATGCAAAACGGCAAGTTTTTGGGTGTTCGGTGCACTGAAGAGGCTTCTCCTTCCATCCAGACTAGCATGTAGGGCTTGTTGGTGCAGAAATAGAGTCATGTAACATTGTTCTGCACGTCATTGTCGATGTATCTGTCCGTGGGTGAGCTCACGATAGGGTGGTAGACGCTAGAAGAGTGCACGACAACCACTAAATCATCCGAAACTCAATTCTGCAAGCCGTTTTCGGCCTCCGAAATTATTCCGAAACAGACGAAGTGTGTGACAGAAGGATACGAATTTTCGTTGCGGTCGTTTTGGCAGGTCATGGAGCCCAAATAGAGTTCGTATGGCCAGGGTACGGTCGTTCTACGGATACACCTCAAATGGCTTTCAGCAACGAGGGATATCGTGAATCCGGCTTCCAGGGTAACTTGCTCGCGCCCACGAGCCATTTTGCGCCACTCGAAATGGCCTATTATTTTCGAACAGTACGAATGTAATGTAGAAGAGCTGGTATGCACAGTTTTGTCCAAGAACAACACATGTGCATGGACAAAAATGTGGGTGGTAGCGGTATGGGTGATAAACCATGCAAAACGGCAAGTTTTTGGGTGTTCGGTGCACCGAAGAGGCTTCTCCTTCCATCCAGACTAGCATGTAGGGCTTGTTGGTGCAGAAATAGAGTCATGTAACATTGTTCTGCACGTCATTGTCGCAGTATCTATCCGTGGGTGAGCTCATGGTAGGGTGGTAGACGCTAGAAGAGTGCACGCCAACCACTAAATCATACGAAACTCAATTCTGCAAGCCGTTTTCGGCCTCCGATATTATTCCGAAATAGACGAAGTGTGTGACAGAAGGATACGAATTTTCGCTGCGGTCGTTTTGGCAGGTCATGGAGCCCAAACGGAGTTCGTATGGCCAGGGTACGGTCGTTCTACGGATACACCTCAAATGGATTTCAGCAACGAGGGATATCGTGAATCCGGCTTCCAGGGTAACTTGCTCGCGCCCACGAGCCATTTTGCGCCACTCGAAATGGCCTATTATTTTCGAACAGTATGAATGTAATGTAGAAGAGCTGGTATGCACAGTTTTGTCCAAGAACAACACATGTGCATGGACAAAAATGTGGGTGGTAGCGGTATGGGTGATAAACCATGCAAAACGGCAAGTTTTTGGGTGTTCGGTGCACCGAAGAGGCTTCTCCTTCCATCTAGACTAGCATGTAGGGCTTGCTGGTGCAGAAATAGAGTCATGTAACATTGTTCTGCACGTCATTGTCGCAGTATCTGTCCGTGGGTGAGCTCACGGTAGGGTGGTAGACGCTAGAAGAGTGCACGCCAATCACTAAATCATCCGAAACTCAATTCTGCAAGCCGTTTTCGGCCTCCGAAATTATTCCGAAACAGACAAAGTTTGTGACAGAAGGATACGAATTTTCGCTGCGGTCGTTTTGGCAGGTCATGGAGCCCAAACGGAGTTCGTATGGCCAGGGTACGGTCGTTCTACGGATACACCTCAAATGGATTTCAGCAACGAGGGATATCGTGAATCCGGCTTCCAGGGTAACTTGCTCGCGCCCACGAGCCATTTTGCGCCACTCGAAATAGCCTATTATTTTCGAACAGTACGAATGTAATGTAGAATAGCTGGTATGCACAGTTTTGTCCAAGAACAACACATGTGCATGGACAAAAATGTGGGTGGTAGCGGTATGGGTGATAAACCATGCAAAACGGCAAGTTTTTTGGTGTTCGGTGCACCGAAGAGGCTTCTCCTTCCATCCAGACTAGCATGTAGGGCTTGCTGGTGCAGAAATAGAGTCATGTAACATCGTTCTGCACGTCATTGTCGCAGTATCTGTCCGTGGGTGAGCTGACGGTAGGGTGGTAGACGCTAGAAGAGTGCACGCCAACCACTAAATCATCTGAAACTCAATTCTGCAAGCCGTTTTCGGCCTCGGAAAGTATTCCGAAACAGACAAAGTTTGTGACAGAAGGATACGAATTTTCGCTGCGGTCGTTTTGGCTGGTCATGGAGCCCAAACGGAGTTCGTATGGCCAGGTTACGGTCGTTCTACGGATACACCTCAAATGGATTTCTGCAACGAGGGATATCGTGAATCCGGCTTCCAAGGTAACTTGCTCGCGCCCACGAGCCATTTTGCGCCACTCGAAATGGCCCATTATTTTCGAACAGTACGAATGTAATGTAGAAGAGATGGTATGCATTGTTTTGTCCAAGAACAACACATGTGCATGGACAAAAATGTGGGTGGTAGCGGTATGGGTGATAAACCATGCAAAACGGCAAGTTTTTGGGTGTTCGGTGCACCGAAGAGGCTTCTCCTTCCATCCAGACTAGCATGTAGGGCTTGTTGGTGCAGAAATAGAGTCATGAAACATTGTTCTGCACCTTATTGTCGCAATATCTGTCCGTGGGTGAGCTCACGGTAGGGTGGTAGACGCTAGAAGAGTGCACGCCAACCACTAAATCATCCGAAACTCAATTCTGCAAGCCGTTTTCGGCCTCGGAAATTATTCCAAAACAGACGAAGCTTGTGACAGAAGGATACGAATTTTCGCTGCGGTCGTTTTGGCAGGTCATGGAGCCCAAACGGAGTTCGTATGGCCAGGTTACGGTCGTTCTGCGGATACACCTCAAATGGATTTCAGCAACGAGGGATATCGTGAATCCGGCTTCCAAGGTAACTTGCTCGCGCCCACGAGCCATTTTGCGCCACTCGAAATGGCCTATTATTTTCGAACAGTACGAATGTAATGTAGAAGAGCTGGTATGCATTGTTTTGTCCAAGAACAACACATGTGCATGGACAAAAATGTGGGTGGTAGCGGTATGGGTGATAAACCATGCAAAACGGCAAGTTTTTGGGTGTTCGGTGCACCGAAGAGGCTTCTCCTTCCATCTAGACTAGCATGTAGGGCTTGTTGGTGCAGAAATAGAGTCATGTAACATTGTTCTGCACGTCATTGTCGCAATATCTGTCCGTGGGTTAGCTCACGGTAGGGTGGTAGACGCTAGAAGAGTGCACGCCAACCACTAAATCATCCGAAACTCAATTCTGCAAGCCGTTTTCGGCCTCGGAAATTATTCCGAAACAGACGAAGTTTGTGACAGAAGGATACGAATTTTCGTTGCGGTCGTTTTGGCAGGTCATCGAGCCCAAACGGAGTTCGTATGGCCAGGTTACGGTCGTTCTACGGATACACCTCAAATGGATTTCAGCAACGAGGGATATCGTGAATCCGGCTTCCAAGGTTACTTGCTCGCGCCCACGAGCCATTTTGCGCCACTCGAAATGGCCTATTATTTTCGAACAGTACGAATGTAATGTAGAAGAGCTGGTATGCATTGTTTTGTCCAAGAACAACACATGTGCATGGACAAAAATGTGGGTGGTAGAGGTATGGGTGATAAACCATGCAAAACGGCAAGTTTTTGGGTGTTCGGTGCACCGAAGAGGCTTCTCCTTCCATCCAGACTAGCATGTAGGGCTTGTTGGTGCAGAAATAGAGTCATGAAACATTGTTCTGCACCTTATTGTCGCAATATCTGTCCGTGGGTGAGCTCACGGTAGGGTGGTAGACGCTAGAAGAGTGCACGCCAACCACTAAATCATCCGAAACTCAATTCTGCAAGCCGTTTTCGGCCTCGGAAATTATTCCAAAACAGACGAAGTTTGTGACAGAAGGATACGAATTTTCGCTGCGGTCGTTTTGGCAGGTCATGGAGCCCAAACGGAGTTCGTATGGCCAGGTTATGGTCGTTCTGCGGATACACCTCCAATGGATTTCAGCAACGAGGGATATCGTGAATTCGGCTTCCAAGGTAACTTGCTCGCACCCACGAGCCATTTTGCGCCACTCGAAATGGCCTATTATTTTCGAACAGTACGAATGTAATGTAGAAGAGCTGGTATGCATTGTTTTGTCCAAGAACAACACATGTGCATGGACAAAAATGTGGGTGGTAGCGGTATGGGTGATAAACCATGCAAAACGGCAAGTTTTTGGGTGTTCGGTGCACCGAAGAGGCTTCTCCTTCCATCCAGACTAGCATGTAGGGCTTGTTGGTGCAGAAATAGAGTCATGTAACATTGTTCTGCACGTCATTGTCGCAGTATCTGTCCGTGGGTTAGCTCACGGTAGGGTGGTAGACGCTACAAGAGTGCACGCCAACCACTAAATCATCCGAAACTCAATTCTGCAAGCCGTTTTCGGCCTCGGAAATTATTCCGAAACAGACGAAGTTTGTGACAGAAGGATAAGAATTTTCGTTGCGGTCGTTTTGGCAGGTCATGGAGCCCAAACGGAGTTCGTATGGCCAGGTTACGGTCGTTCTACGGATACACCTCAAATGGATTTCAGCAACGAGGGATATCGTGAATCCGGCTTCCAAGGTTACTTGCTCGCGCCCAAGAGCCATTTTGCGCCACTCGAAATGGCCTATTATTTTCGAACTGTACGAATGTAATGTAGAAGAGCTGGTATGCATTGTTTTGTCCAAGAACAACACATGTGCATGGACAAAAATGTAGGTGGTAGTGGTATGGGTGATAAACCATGCAAAACGGCAAGTTTTTGGGTGTTCGGTGCACCGAAGAGGCTTCTCCTTCCATCCAGACTAGCATGTAGGGCTTGTTGGTGCAGAAATAGAGTCATGTAACATTGTTCTGCACGTCATTGTTGCAGTATCTGTCCATGGGTGAGCTCACGGTAGGGTGGTAGACGCTAGAAGAGTGCACGCCAACCACTAAATCATCCGAAACTCAATTCTGCAAGCCGTTTTCGGCCTCGGAAATTATTCCGAAACAGACATAGTTTGTGACAGAAGTATACGAATTTTCGCTGCGGTCGTTTTGGCAGGTCATGGAGCCCAAACGGAGTTCGTATGGTCAGGTTACGGTCGTTCTACGGATACACCTCAAATGGATTTCAGCAACGAGGGATATCGTGAATCCGGCTTCCAAGGTTACTTGCTCGCGCCCACGAGCCATTTTGCGCCACTCGAAATGGCCTATTATTTTCGAACAGTACGAATGTAATGTAGAAGAGCTGGTATGCATTGTTTTGTCCAAGAACAACACATGTGCATGGACAAAAATGTAGGTGGTAGCGGTATGGGTGATAAACCATGCAAAACGGCAAGTTTTTGGGTGTTCGGTGCACCGAAGAGGCTTCTCTTTCCATCCAGACTAGCATGTAGGGCTTGTTGGTGCAGAAATAGAGTCATGTAACATTGTTCTGCACGTCATTGTCGCAGTATCTGTCCGTGGGTTAGCTCACAGTAGGGTGGTAGACGCTAGGAGAGTGCACGCCAACCACTAAATCATCTGAAACTCAATTCTGCAAGCCGTTTTCGGCCTCGGAAATTATTCCGAAACAGACGAAGTTTGTGACAGAAGGATACGAATTTTCGCTGCGGTCGTTTTGGCAGGTCATGGAGCCCAAACGGAGTTCGTATGGCCAGGTTACGGTCGTTCTGCGGATACACCTCAAATGGATTTCAGCAACGAGGGATATCGTGAATCCGGCTTCCAAGGTAACTTGCTCGCGCCCACGAGCCATTTTGCGCCACTCGAAATGGCCTATTATTTTCGAACAGTACGAATGTAATGTAGAAGAGCTGGTATGCATTGTTTTGTCCAAGAACAACACATGTGCATGGACAAAAATGTAGGTGGTAGCGGTATGGGTGATAAACCATGCAAAACGGCAAGTTTTTGGGTGTTCGGTGCACCGAAGAGGCTTCTCTTTCCATCCAGACTAGCATGTAGGGCTTGTTGGTGCAGAAATAGAGTCATGTAACATTGTTCTGCACGTCATTGTCGCAGTATCTGTCCGTGGGTTAGCTCACGGTAGGGTGGTAGACGCTAGGAGAGTGCACGCCAACCACTAAATCGTCCGAAACTCAATTCTGCAAGCCGTTTTCGACCTCGGAAATTATTCCGAAACAGACAAAGTTTGTGACAGAAGGATACGAATTTTCGCTGCGGTCGTTTTGGCAGGTCATGGAGCCCAAACGGAGTTCGTATGGCCAGGTTACGGTCGTTCTGCGGATACACCTCAAATGGATTTCAGCAACGAGGGATATCGTGAATCCGGCTTCCAAGGTAACTTGCTCGCGCCCACGAACCATTTTGCGCCACTCGAAATGGCCTATTATTTTCGAACAGTACGAATGTAATGTAGAAGACCTGGTATGCATTGTTTTGTCCAAGAACAACACATGTGCATGGACAGAAATGTGGGTGGTAGCGGTATGGGTGATAAACCATGCAAAACGGCAAGTTTTTGGGTGTTCGGTGCACCGAAGAGGCTTCTCTTTCCATCCAGACTAGCATGTAGGGCTTGTTGGTGCAGAAATAGAGTCATGTAACATTGTTCTGCACGTCATTGTCGCAGTATCTGTCCGTGGGTTAGCTCACGGTAGGGTGGTAGACGCTAGAAGAGTGCACGCCAACCACTAAATCATCCGAAACTCAATTCTGCAAGCCGTTTTCGGCCTCGGAAATTATTCCGAAACAGACAAAGTGTGTGACAGAAGGATACGAATTTTCGCTGCGGTCGTTTTGGCAGGTCATGGAGCCCAAACGGAGTTCGTATGGCCAGGTTACGGTCGTTCTGCGGATACACCTCAAATGGATTTCAGCAACGAGGGATATCGTGAATCCGGCTTCCAAGGATACTTGCTCGCGCCCACGAGCCATTTTGCGCCACTCGAAATGGCCTATTATTTTCGAACAGTACGAATGTAATGTAGAAGAGCTGGTATGCATTGTTTTGTCCAAGAACAACACATGTGCATGGACAAAAATGTAGGTGGTAGCGGTATGGGTGATAAACCATGCAAAACGGCAAGTTTTTGGGTGTTCGGTGCACCGAAGAGGCTTCTCTTTCCATCCAGACTAGCATGTAGGGCTTGTTGGTGCAGAAATAGAGTCATGTAACATTGTTCTGCACGTCATTGTCGCAGTATCTGTCCGTGGGTTAGCTCACAGTAGGGTGGTAGACGCTAGGAGAGTGCACGCCAACCACTAAATCATCCGAAACTCAATTCTGCAAGCCGTTTTCGGCCTCGGAAATTATTCCGAAACAGACGAAGTTTGTGACAGAAGGATACGAATTTTCGCTGCGGTCGTTTTGGCAGGTCATGGAGCCCAAACGGAGTTCGTATGGCCAGGTTACGGTCGTTCTGCGGATACACCTCAAATGGATTTCAGCAACGAGGGATATCGTGAATCCGGCTTCCAAGGTAACTTGCTCGCGCCCACGAGCCATTTTGCGCCACTCGAAATGGCCTATTATTTTCGAACAGTACGAATGTAATGTAGAAGAGCTGGTATGCATTGTTTTGTCCAAGAACAACACATGTGCATGGACAAAAATGTAGGTGGTAGCGGTATGGGTGATAAACCATGCAAAACGGCAAGTTTTTGGGTGTTCGGTGCACCGAAGAGGCTTCTCTTTCCATCCAGACTAGCATGTAGGGCTTGTTGGTGCAGAAATAGAGTCATGTAACATTGTTCTGCACGTCATTGTCGCAGTATCTGTCCGTGGGTTAGCTCACGGTAGGGTGGTAGACGCTAGGAGAGTGCACGCCAACCACTAAATCATCCGAAACTCAATTCTGCAAGCCGTTTTCGACCTCGGAAATTATTCCGAAACAGACGAAGTTTGTGACAGAAGGATACGAATTTTCGCTGCGGTCGTTTTGGCAGGTCATGGAGCCCAAACGGAGTTCGTATGGCCAGGTTACGGTCGTTCTGCGGATACACCTCAAATGGATTTCAGCAACGAGGGATATCGTGAATCCGGCTTCCAAGGTAACTTGCTCGCGCCCACGAGCCATTTTGCGCCACTCGAAATGGCCTATTATTTTCGAACAGTACGAATGTAATGTAGAAGAGCTGGTATGCATTGTTTTGTCCAAGAACAACACATGTGCATGGACAGAAATGTGGGTGGTAGCGGTATGGGTGATAAACCATGCAAAACGGCAAGTTTTTGGGTGTTCGGTGCACCGAAGAGGCTTCTCCTTCCATCCAGACTAGCATGTAGGGCTTGTTGGTGCAGAAATAGAGTCATGTAACATTGTTCTGCACGTCATTGTCGCAGTATCTGTCCGTGGGTTAGCTCACGGTAGGGTGGTAGACGCTAGGAGAGTGCACGCCAACCACTAAATCATCCGAAACTCAATTCTGCAAGCCGTTTTCGGCCTCGGAAATTATTCCGAAACAGACGAAGTTTGTGACAGAAGGATACGAATTTTCGCTGCGGTCATTTTGGCAGGTCATGGAGCCCAAACGGAGTTCGTATGGCCAGGTTACGGTCGTTCTGCGGATACACCTCAAATGGATTTCAGCAACGAGGGATATCGTGAATCCGGCTTCCAAGGTAACTTGCTCGCGCCCACGAGCCATTTTGCGCCACTCGAAATGGCCTATTATTTTCGAACAGTACGAATGTAATGTAGAAGAGCTGGTATGCATTGTTTTGTCCAAGAACAACACATGTGCATGGACAAAAATGTGGGTGGTAGCGGTATGGGTGATAAACCATGCAAAACGGCAAGTTTTTGGGTGTTCGGTGCACCGAAGAGGCTTCTCCTTCCATCTAGACTAGCATGTAGGGCTTGTTGGTGCAGAAATAGAGTCATGTAACATTGTTCTGCACGTCATTGTCGCAGTATCTGTCCGTGGGTGAGCTCACGGTAGGGTGGTAGACGCTAGAAGAGTGCACGCCAACCACTAAATCATCCGAAACTCAATTCTGCAAGCCGTTTTCGGCCTCGGAAATTATTCCGGAACAGACATAGTTTGTGACAGAAGGATACGAATTTTCGCTGCGGTCGTTTTGGCAGGTCATGGAGCCCAAACGGAGTTCGTATGGCCAGGTTACGGTCGTTCTACGGATACACCTCAAATGGATTTCAGCAACGAGGGATATCGTGAATCCGGCTTCCAAGGTAACTTGCTCGCGCCCACGAGCCATTTTGCGCCACTCGAAATGGCCTATTATTTTCGAACAGTACGAATGTAATGTAGAAGAGCTGGTATGCATTGTTTTGTCCAAGAACAACACATGTGCATGGACACAAATGTGGGTGGTAGCGGTATGGGTGATAAACCATGCAAAACGGCAAGTTTTTGGGTGTTCGGTGCACCGAAGAGGCTTCTCCTTCCATCCAGACTAGCATGTAGGGCTTGTTGGTGCAGAAATAGAGTCATGTAACATTGTTCTGCACGTCATTGTTGCAGTATCTGTCCATGGGTGAGCTCACGGTAGGGTGGTAGACGCTAGAAGAGTGCACGCCAACCACTAAATCATCCGAAACTCAATTCTGCAAGCCGTTTTCCGCCTCGGAAATTATTCCGAAACAGACATAGTTTGTGACAGAAGGATACGAATTTTCGCTGCGGTCGTTTTGGCAGGTCATGGAGCCCAAACGGAGTTCGTATGGCCAGGTTACGGTCGTTCTACGGATACACCTCAAATGGATTTCAGCAACGAGGGATATCGTGAATCCGGCTTCCAAGGTAACTTGCTCGCGCCCACGAGCCATTTTGCGCCACTCGAAATGGCCTATTATTTTCGAACAGTACGAATGTAATGTAGAAGAGCTGGTATGCATTGTTTTGTCCAAGAACAACACATGTGCATGGAAAAAAATGTGGGTGGTAGCGGTATGGGTTATAAACCATGCAAAACGGCAAGTTTTTGGGTGTTCGGTGCACCGAAGAGGCTTCTCCTTCCATCCAGACTAGCATGTAGGGCTTGTTGTTGCAGAAATAGAGTCATGTAACATTGTTCTGCACGTCATTGTCGCAGTATCTGTCCGTGGGTGAGCTCACGGTAGGGTGGTAGACGCTAGAAGAGTGCACGCCAACCACTAAATCATCCGAAACTCAATTCCGCAAGCCGTTTTCGGCCTCGGAAATTATTCCGAAACAGACGTAGTTTGTGGCAGAAGGATACGAATTTTCGCTGCGGTCGTTTTGGCAGGTCATGGAGCCCAAACGGAGTTCGTATGGCCAGGTTACGGTCTTTCTACGGATACACCTCAAATGGATTTCAGCAACGAGGGATATCGTGAATCCGGCTTCCAAGGTAACTTGCTCGCGCCCACGAGCCATTTTGCGCCACTCGAAATGGCCTATTATTTTCGAACAGTACGAATGTAATGTAGAAGAGCTGGTATGCATTGTTTTGTCCAAGAACAACACATGTGCATGGACAAAAATGTGGGTGGTAGCGGTATGGGTGATAAACCATGCAAAACGGCAAGTTTTTGGGTGTTCGGTGCACCGAAGAGGCTTCTCCTTCCATCCAGACTAGCATGTAGGGCTTGTTGGTGCAGAAATAGAGTCATGTAACATTGTTCTGCACGTCATTGTCGCAGTATCTGTCCGTGGGTGAGCTCACGGTAGGGTGGTAGACGCTAGAAGAGTGCACGCCAACCACTAAATCATCCGAAACTCAATTCTG
The DNA here is from genome assembly GCA_902687465.1 of Secale cereale. Lineage (NCBI taxonomy): Eukaryota > Viridiplantae > Streptophyta > Magnoliopsida > Poales > Poaceae > Secale > Secale cereale. The sequence goes on from LR738716.1 coordinate 293,989,240, forward strand.
CAAGCCGTTTTCGGCCTCGGAAATTATTACGAAACAGACATAGTTTGTGACAGAAGGATACGAATTTTCGCTGCGGTCGTTTTGGCAGGTCATGGAGCCCAAACGGAGTTCGTATGGCCAGGTTACGGTCGTTCTACGGATACACCTCAAATGGATTTCAGCAACGAGGGATATCGTGAATCCGGCTTCCAAGGTAACTTGCTCGCGCCCACGAGCCATTTTGCGCCACTCGAAATGGCCTATTATTTTCGAACAGTACGAATGTAATGTAGAAGAGCTGGTATGCATTGTTTTGTCCAAGAACAACACATGTGCATGGACAAAAATGTGGGTGGTAGCGGTATGGGTGATAAACCATGCAAAACGGCAAGTTTTTGGGTGTTCGGTGCACCGAAGAGGCTTCTCCTTCCATCCAGACTAGCATGTAGGGCTTGTTGGTGCAGAAATAGAGTCATGTAACATTGTTCTGCATGTCATTGTTGCAGTATCTGTCCATGGGTGAGCTCACGGTAGGGTGGTAGACGCTAGAAGAGTGCACGCCAACCACTAAATCATCCGAAACTCAATTCTGCAAGCCGTTTTCCGCCTCGGAAATTATTCCGAAACAGACATAGTTTGTGACAGAAGGATACAAATTTTCGCTGCGGTCGTTTTGGCAGGTCATGGAGCCCAAACGGAGTTCGTATGGCCAGGTTACGGTCGTTCTACGGAAACACCTCAAATGGATTTCAGCAACGAGGGATATCGTGAATCCGGCTTCCAAGGTAACTTGCTCGCGCCCACGAGCCATTTTGCGCCACTCGAAATGGCCTATTATTTTCGAACAGTACGAATGTAATGTAGAAGAGCTGGTATGCATTGTTTTGTCCAATAACAACACATGTGCATGGACAAAAATGTGGGTGGTAGCGGTATGGGTGATAAACCATGCAAACGGCAAGTTTTTGGGTGTTCGGTGCACCGAAGAGGCTTCTCCTTCCATCCAGACTAGCATGTAGGGCTTGTTGGTGCAGAAATAGAGTTATGTAACATTGTTCTGCACGTCATTGTCACAGTATCTGTCCGTGGGTGAGCTCACGGTAGGGTGGTAGACGCTAGAAGAGTGCACGCCAACCACTAAATCATCCGAAACTCAATTCTGCAAGCCGTTTTCGGCCTCGGAAATTATTCCGAAACAGACATAGTTTGTGACAGAAGGATACGAATTTTCGCTGCGGTCGTTTTGGCAGGTCATGGAGCCCAAACGGAGTTCGTATGGCCAGGTTAATGTCGTTCTACGGATACACCTCAAATGGATTTCAGCAACGAGGGATATCGTGAATCCGGCTTCCAAGGTAACTTGCTCGCGCCCACGAGCCATTTTGCGCCACTCGAAATGGCCTATTATTTTCGAACAGTACGAATGTAATGTAGAAGAGCTGGTATGCATTGTTTTGTCCAATAACAACACATGTGCATGGACAAAAATGTGGGTGGTAGCGGTATGGGTGATAAACCATGCAAACGGCAAGTTTTTGGGTGTTCGGTGCACCGAAGAGGCTTCTCCTTCCATCCAGACAAGCATGTAGGGCTTGTTGGTGCAGAAATAGAGTCATGTAACATTGTTCTGCACGTCATTGTCGCAGTATCTGTCCGTGGGTGAGCTCACAGTAGGGTGGTAGACGCTAGAAGAGTGCACGCCAACCACTAAATCATCCGAAACTCAATTCTGCAAGCCGTTTTCGGCCTCGGAAATTATTCCAAAACAGACAAAGATTGTGACAGAAGGATACGAATTTTCGCTGCGGTCGTTTTGGCAGGTCATGGAGCCCAAACGGAGTTCGTATGGCCAGGTTACGGTCGTTCTACGGATACACCTCAAATGGATTTCAGCAACGAGGGATATCGTGAATCCGGCTTCCAAGGTAACTTGCTCGCGCCCACGAGCCATTTTGCGCCACTCGAAATGGCCTATTATTTTCGAACAGTACGAATGTAATGTAGAAGAGCTGGTATGCATTGTTTTGTCCAAGAACAACACATGTGCATGGACAAAAATGTGGGTGGTAGCGGTATGGGTGATAAACCATGCAAAACGGCAAGTTTTTGGGTGTTCGGTGCACCGAAAAGGCTTCTCCTTCCATCCAGACTAGCATGTAGGGCTTGTTGTTGCAGAAATAGAGTCATGTAACATTGTTCTGCACGTCATTGTCGCAGTATCTGTCCGTGGGTGAGCTCACGGTAGGGTGGTAGACGCTAGAAGAGTGCACGCCAACCACTAAATCATCCGAAACTCAATTCCGCAAGCCATTTTCGGCCTCGGAAATTATTCCGAAACAGACGTAGTTTGTGGCAGAAGGATACGAATTTTCGCTGCGGTCGTTTTGGCAGGTCATGGAGCCCAAACGGAGTTCGTATGGCCAGGTTACGGTCTTTCTACGGATACACCTCAAATGGATTTCAGCAACGAGGGATATCGTGAATCCGGCTTCCAAGGTAACTTGCTCGCGCCCACGAGCCATTTTGCGCCACTCGAAATGGCCTATTATTTTCGAACAGTACGAATGTAATGTAGAAGAGCTGGTATGCATTGTTTTGTCCAAGAACAACACATGTGCATGGACAAAAATGTGGGTGGTAGCGGTATGGGTGATAAACCATGCAAAACGGCAAGTTTTTGGGTGTTCGGTGCACCGAAGAGGCTTCTCCTTCCATCCAGACTAGCATGTAGGGCTTGTTGGTGCAGAAATAGAGTCATGTAACATTGTTCTGCACGTCATTGTCGCAGTATCTGTCCGTGGGTGAGCTCACGGTAGGGTGGTAGACGCTAGAAGAGTGCACGCCAACCACTAAATCATCCGAAACTCAATTCTGCAAGCCGTTTTCGGCCTCGGAAATTATTCCGAAACAGACGATGTTTGTGACAGAAGGATACGAATTTTCGCTGCGGTCGTTTTGGCAGGTCATGGAGCCCAAACGGAGTTCGTATGGCCAGGTTACGGTCGTTCTACGGATACACCTCAAATGCATTTCAGCAACGAGGGATATCGTGAATCCGGCTTCCAAGGAAACTTGCTCGCGACCACGAGCCATTTTGCGCCACTCGAAATGGCCTATTATTTTCGAACAGTACGAATGTAATGTAGAAGAGCTGGTATGCATTGTTTTGTCCAAGAACAACACATGTGCATGGACAAAAATGTGGGTGGTAGCGGTATGGGTGATAAACCATGCAAAACGGCAAGTTTTTGGGTGTTCGGTGCACCGAAGAGGCTTCTCCTTCCATCCAGACTAGCATGTAGGGCTTGTTGGTGCAGAAATAGAGTCATGTAACATTGTTCTGCACGTCATTGTCGCAGTATCTGTCCGTGGGTGAGATCACGATAGGGTGGTAGACGCTAGAAGAGTGCACGCCAACCACTAAATCATCCGAAACTCAATTCTGCAAGCCGTTTTAGGCATTGGAAATTATTCCGAAACAGACGAAGTTTGTGACAGAAGGATACGAATTTTCGCTGCGGTCGTTTTGGCAGGTCATGGAGCCCAAACGGAGTTCGTATGGCCAGGTTATGGTCGTTCTACGGATACACCTCAAATGGATTTCAGCAACGAGGGATATCGTGAATCCGGCTTCCAAGGTAACTTGCTCGCGCCCACGAGCCATTTTGCGCCACTCGAAATGGCCTATTATTTTCGAACAGTACGAATGTAATGTAGAAGAGCTGGTATGCATTGTTTTGTCCAAGAACAACACATGTGCATGGACAAAAATGTAGGTGGTAGCGGTATGGGTGATAAACCATGCAAAACGGCAAGTTTTTGGGTGTTCGGTGCACCGAAGAGGCTTCTCTTTCCATCCAGACTAGCATGTAGGGCTTGTTGGTGCAGAAATAGAGTCATGTAACATTGTTCTGCACGTCATTGTCGCAGTATCTGTCCGTGGGTTAGCTCACGGTAGGGTGGTAGACGCTAGGAGAGTGCACGCCAACCACTAAATCATCCGAAACTCAATTCTGCAAGCCGTTTTCGACCTCGGAAATTATTCCGAAACAGACGAAGTTTGTGACAGAAGGATACGAATTTTCGCTGCGGTCGTTTTGGCAGGTCATGGAGCCCAAACGGAGTTCGTATGGCCAGGTTACGGTCGTTCTGCGGATACACCTCAAATGGATTTCAGCAACGAGGGATATCGTGAATCCGGCTTCCAAGGTAACTTGCTCGCGCCCACGAGCCATTTTGCGCCACTCGAAATGGCCTATTATTTTCGAACAGTACGAATGTAATGTAGAAGAGCTGGTATGCATTGTTTTGTCCAAGAACAACACATGTGCATGGACAGAAATGTGGGTGGTAGCGGTATGGGTGATAAACCATGCAAAACGGCAAGTTTTTGGGTGTTCGGTGCACCGAAGAGGCTTCTCCTTCCATCCAGACTAGCATGTAGGGCTTGTTGGTGCAGAAATAGAGTCATGTAACATTGTTCTGCACGTCATTGTCGCAGTATCTGTCCGTGGGTTAGCTCAAGGTAGGGTGGTAGACGCTAGAAGAGTGCACGCCAACCACTAAATCATCCAAAACTCAATTCTGCAAGCCGTTTTCGGCCTCGGAAATTATTCCGAAACAGACGAAGTTTGTGACAGAAGGATACGAATTTTCATTGCGGTCGTTTTGGCAGGTCATGGAGCCCAAACGGAGTTCGTATGGCCAGGTTACGGTCGTTCTACGGATACACCTCAAATGGATTTCAGCAACGAGGGATATCGTGAATCCGGCTTCCAAGGTTACTTGCTCGCGCCCACGAGCCATTTTGCGCCACTCGAAATGGCCTATTATTTTCGAACAGTACGAATGTAATGTAGAAGAGCTGGTATGCATTGTTTTGTCCAAGAACAACACATGTGCATGGACAAAAATGTAGGTGGTAGCGGTATGGGTGATAAACCATGCAAAACGGCAAGTTTTTGGGTGTTCGGTGCACCGAAGAGGCTTCTCTTTCCATCCAGACTAGCATGTAGGGCTTGTTGGTGCAGAAATAGAGTCATGTAACATTGTTCTGCACGTCATTGTCGCAGTATTTGTCCGTGGGTTAGCTCACGGTAGGGTGGTAGACGCTAGGAGAGTGCACGCCAACCACTAAATCATCCGAAACTCAATTCTGCAAGCCGTTTTCGGCCTCAGAAATTATTCCGAAACAGAAAAAGTTTGTGACAGAAGGATACGAATTTTCGCTGCGGTCGTTTTGGCAGGTCATGGAGCCCAAACGGAGTTCGTATGGCCAGGTTACGGTCGTTCTACGGATACACCTCAAATGGATTTCAGCAACGAGGGATATCGTGAATCCGGCTTCCAAGGTAACTTGCTCGCGCCCACGAGCCATTTTGCGCCACTCAAAATGGCCTATTATTTTCGAACAATACGAATGTAATGTAGAAGAGCTGGTATGCATTGTTTTGTCCAAGAACAACACATGTGCATGGACAGAAATGTGGGTGGTAGCGGTATGGGTGATAAACCATGCAAAACGGCAAGTTTTTGGGTGTTCGGTGCACCGAAGAGGCTTCTCCTTCCATCCAGACTAGCATGTAGGGCTTGTTGGTGCAGAAATAGAGTCATGTAACATTGTTCTGCACGTCATTGTCGCAGTATCTGTCCGTGGGTTAGCTCAAGGTAGGGTGGTAGACGCTAGAAGAGTGCACGCCAACCACTAAATCATCCGAAACTCAATTCTGCAAGCCGTTTTCGGCCTCGGAAATTATTCCGAAACAGACGAAGTTTGTGACAGAAGGATGCGAATTTTCATTGCGGTCGTTTTGGCAGGTCATGGAGCCCAAACGGAGTTCGTATGGCCAGGTTACGGTCGTTCTACGGATACACCTCAAATGGATTTCAGCAACGAGGGATATCGTGAATCCGGCTTCCAAGGTTACTTGCTCGCGCCCATGAGCCATTTTGCGCCACTCGAAATGGCCTATTATTTTCGAACAGTACGAATGTAATGTAGAAGAGCTGGTATGCATTGTTTTGTCCAAGAACAACACATGTGCATGGACAAAAATGTAGGTGGTAGCGGTATGGGTGATAAACCATGCAAAACGGCAAGTTTTTGGGTGTTCGGTGCGCCGAAGAGGCTTCTCTTTCCATCCAGACTAGCATGTAGGGCTTGTTGGTGCAGAAATAGAGTCATGTAACATTGTTCTGCACGTCATTGTCGCAGTATCTGTCCGTGGGTTAGCTCACGGTAGGGTGGTAGACGCTAGGAGAGTGCACGCCAACCACTAAATCATCCGAAACTCAATTCTGCAAGCCGTTTTCGGCCTCAGAAATTATTCCGAAACAGACAAAGTTTGTGACAGAAGGATACGAATTTTCGCTGCGGTCGTTTTGGCAGGTCATGGAGCCCAAACGGAGTTCGTATGGCCAGGTTACGGTCGTTCTGCGGATACACCTCAAATGGATTTCAGCAACGAGGGATATCGTGAATCCGGCTTCCAAGGTAACTTGCTCGCGCCCACGAGCCATTTTGCGCCACTCGAAATGGCCTATTATTTTCGAACAGTACGAATGTAATGTAGAAGAGCTGGTATGCATTGTTTTGTCCAAGAACAACACATGTGCATGGACAGAAATGTGGGTGGTAGCGGTATGGGTGATAAACCATGCAAAACGGCAAGTTTTTGGGTGTTCGGTGCACCGAAGAGGCTTCTCCTTCCATCCAGACTAGCATGTAGGGCTTGTTGGTGCAGAAATAGAGTCATGTAACATTGTTCTGCACATCATTGTCGCAGTATCTGTCCGTGGGTTAGCTCAAGGTAGGGTGGTAGACGCTAGAAGAGTGCACGCCAACCACTAAATCATCCGAAACTCAATTCTGCAAGCCGTTTTCGGCCTCGGAAATTATTCCGAAACAGACAAAGTTTGTGACAGAAGGATACGAATTTTCATTGCGGTCGTTTTGGCAGGTCATGGAGCCCAAACGGAGTTCGTATGGCCAGGTTACGGTCGTTCTACGGATACACCTCAAATGGATTTCAGCAACGAGGGATATCGTGAATCCGGCTTCCAAGGTTACTTGCTCGCGCCCACGAGCCATTTTGCGCCACTCGAAATGGCCTATTATTTTCGAACAGTACGAATGTAATGTAGAAGAACTGGTATGCATTGTTTTGTCCAAGAACAACACATGTGCATGGACAAAAATGTAGGTGGTAGCGGTATGGGTGATAAACCATGCAAAACGGCAAGTTTTTGGGTGTTCGGTGCACCGAAGAGGCTTCTCTTTCCATCCAGACTAGCATGTAGGGCTTGTTGGTGCAGAAATAGAGTCATGTAACATTGTTCTGCACGTCATTGTCGCAGTATCTGTCCGTGGGTTAGCTCACGGTAGGGTGGTAGACGCTAGGACAGTGCACGCCAACCACTAAATCATCCGAAACTCAATTCTGCAAGCCGTTTTCGGCCTCAGAAATTATTCCGAAACAGACAAAGTTTGTGACAGAAGGATACGAATTTTCGCTGCGGTCGTTTTGGCAGGTCATGGAGCCCAAACGGAGTTCGTATGGCCAGGTTACGGTCGTTCTGCGGATACACCTCAAATGGATTTCAGCAACGAGGGATATCGTGAATCCGGCTTCCAAGGTAACTTGCTCGCGCCCACGAGCCATTTTGCGCCACTCGAAATGGCCTATTATTTTCGAACAGTACGAATGTAATGTAGAAGAGCTGGTATGCATTGTTTTGTCCAAGAACAACACATGTGCATGGACAGAAATGTGGGTGGTAGCGGTATGGGTGATAAACCATGCAAAACGGCAAGTTTTTGGGTGTTCGGTGCACCGAAGAGGCTTCTCTTTCCATCCAGACTAGCATGTAGGGCTTGTTGGTGCAGAAATAGAGTCATGTAACATTGTTCTGCACGTCATTGTCGCAGTATCTGTCCGTGGGTTAGCTCACGGTAGGGTGGTAGACGCTAGAACAGTGCACGCCAACCACTAAATCATCCGAAACTCAATTCTGCAAGCCGTTTTAGGCATTGGAAATTATTCCGAAACAGACGATGTTTGTGACAGAAGGATACGAATTTTCGCTGCGGTCGTTTTGGCAGGTCATGGAGCCCAAACGGAGTTCGTATGGCCAGGTTACGGTCGTTCTACGGATACACCTCAAATGGATTTCAGCAACGAGGGATATCGTGAATCCGGCTTCCAAGGTTACTTGCTCGCGCCCACGAGCCATTTTGCGCCACTCGAAATGGCCTATTATTTTCGAACAGTACGAATGTAATGTAAAAGAGCTGGTATGCATTGTTTTGTCCAAGAACAACACATGTGCATGGACAGAAATGTGGGTGGTAGCGGTATGGGTGATAAACCATGCAAAACGGCAAGTTTTTGGGTATTCGGTGCACCGAAGAGGCTTCTCTTTCCATCCAGACTAGCATGTAGGGCTTGTTGGTGCAGAAATAGAGTCATGTAACATTGTTCTGCACGTCATTGTCGCAGTATCTGTCCGTGGGTTAGCTCACGGTAGGGTGGTAGACGCTAGAAGAGTGCACGCCAACCACTAAATCATCCGAAACTCAATTCTGCAAGCCGTTTTCGGCCTCGGAAATTATTCCGAAACAGACGAAGTTTGTGACAGAAGGATACGAATTTTCGCTGCGGTCGTTTTGGCAGGTCATGGAGCCCAAACGGAGTTCGTATGGCCAGGTTACGGTCGTTCTACGGATACACCTCAAATGGATTTCAGCAACGAGGGATATCGTGAATCCGGCTTCCATGGTAACTTGCTCGCGCCCACGAGCCATTTTGCGCCACTCGAAATGGCCTATTATTTTCGAACAGTACGAATGTAATGTAGAAGAGCTGGTATGCATTGTTTTGTCCAAGAACAACACATGTGCATGGACAAAAATGTGGGTGGTAGCGGTATGGGTGATAAACCATGCAAAACGGCAAGTTTTTGGGTGTTCGGTGCACCGAAGAGGCTTCTCTTTCCATCCAGACTAGCATGTAGGGCTTGTTGGTGCAGAAATAGAGTCATGTAACATTGTTCTGCACATCATTGTCGCAGTATCTGTCCGTGGGTTAGCTCACGGTAGGGTGGTAGACGCTAGAAGAGTGCACGCCAACCACTAAATCATCCGAAACTCAATTCTGCAAGCCGTTTTCGGCCTCGGAAATTATTCCAAAACAGACAAAGTTTGTGACAGAAGGATACGAATTTTCGTTGCGGTCGTTTTGGCAGGTCATGGAGCCCAAACGGAGTTCGTATGGCCAGGTTACGGTCGTTCTACAGATACACCTCAAATGGATTTCAGCAACGAGGGATATCGTGAATCCGGCTTCCAAGGTTACTTGCTCGCGCCCACGAGCCATTTTGCGCCACTCGAAATGGCCTATTATTTTCGAACAGTACGAATGTAATGTAGAAGAGCTGGTATGCATTGTTTTGTCCAAGAACAACACATGTGCATGGACAAAAATGTAGGTGGTAGCGGTATGGGTGATAAACCATGCAAAACGGCAAGTTTTTGGGTGTTCGGTGCACCGAAGAGGCTTCTCTTTCCATCCAGACTAGCATGTAGGGCTTGTTGGTGCAGAAATAGAGTCATGTAACATTGTTCTGCACGTCATTGTCGCAGTATCTGTCCGTGGGTTAGCTCACGGTAGGGTGGTAGACGCTAGAAGAGTGCACGCCAACCACTAAATCATCCAAAACTCAATTCTGCAAGCCGTTTTCGGCCTCAGAAATTATTCCGAAACAGACAAAGTTTGTGACAGAAGGATACGAATTTTCGCTGCGGTCGTTTTGGCAGGTCATGGAGCCCAAACGGAGTTCGTATGGCCAGGTTACGGTCGTTCTACGGATACACCTCAAATGGATTTCAGCAACGAGGGATATCGTGAATCCGGCTTCCATGGTAACTTGCTCGCGCCCACGAGCCATTTTGCGCCACTCGAAATGGCCTATTATTTTCGAACAGTACAAATGTAATGTAGAAGAGCTGGTATGCATTGTTTTGTCCAAGAACAACACATGTGCATGGACAAAAATGTGGGTGGTAGCGGTATGGGTGATAAACCAAGCAAAACGGCAAGTTTTTGGGTGTTCGGTGCACCGAAGAGGCTTCTCTTTCCATCCAGACTAGCATGTAGGGCTTGTTGGTGCAGAAATAGAGTCATGTAACATTGTTCTGCACGTCATTGTCGCAATATCTGTCCGTGGGTTAGCTCACGGTAGGGTGGTAGACGCTAGAAGAGTGCACGCCAACCACTAAATCATCCGAAACTCAATTCTGCAAGCCGTTTTCGGCCTCGGAAATTATTCCGAAACAGACGAAGTGTGCGACAGAAGGATACGAATTTTCGCTGCGGTCGTTTTGGCAGGTCATGGAGCCCAAACGGAGTTCGTATGGCCAGGTTACGGTCGTTCTACGGATACACCTCAAATGGATTTCAGCAACGAGGGATATCGTGAATCCGGCTTCCAAGGTAACTTGCTCGCGCCCACGAGCCATTTTGCGCCACTCGAAATGGCCTATTATTTTCGAACAGTACGAATGTAATGTAGAAGAGCTGGTATGCATTGTTTTGTCCAAGAACAACACATGTGCATGGACAAAAATGTGGGTGGTAGCCGTATGGGTGATAAACCATGCAAAACGGCAAGTTTTTGGGTGTTCGGTGCACCGAAGAGGATTCTCTTTCCATCCAGACTAGCATGTAGGGCTTGTTGGTGCAGAAATAGAGTCATGTAACATTGTTCTGCACGTCATTGTCGCAGTATCTGTCCGTGGGTTAGCTCACGGTAGGGTGGTAGACGCTAGAAGAGTGCACGCCAACCACTAAATCATCCGAAACTCAATTCTGCAAGCCGTTTTCGGCCTCGGAAATTATTCCGAAACAGACGGAGTTTGTGACAGAAGGATACGAATTTTCGCTGCGGTCGTTTTGGCAGGTCATGGAGCCCAAACGGAGTTCGTATGGCCAGGTTACGGTTGTTCTACGGATACACCTCAAATGGATTTCAGCAACGAGGGATATCGTGAATCCGGCTTCCAAGGTTACTTGCTCGCGCCAACGAGCCATTTTGCGCCACTCGAAATGGCCTATTATTTTCGAAAAGTACGAATGTAATGTAGAAGAGCTGGTATGCATTGTTTTGTCCAAGAACAACACATGTGCATGGACAAAAATGTAGGTGGTAGCGGTATGGGTGATAAACCATGCAAAACGGCAAGTTTTTGGGTGTTCGGTGCACCGAAGAGGCTTCTCGTTTCATCCAGACTAGCATGTAGGGCTTGTTGGTGCAGAACTAGAGTCATGTAACATTGTTCTGCACGTCATTCTCGCAGTATCTGTCCGTGGGTGAGATCACGGTAGGGTGGTAGACGCTAGAAGAGTGCACGCCAACCACTAAATCATCCGAAACTCTATTCTTCAAGCCGTTTTAGGCATCGGAAATTATTCCGAAACAGACGATGTTTGTGACAGAAGGATACGAATTTTCGCTGCGGTCGTTTTGGCAGGTCATGGAGCCCAAACGGAGTTCGTATGGCCAGGTTACGGTCGTTCTACGGATACACCTCAAATGGATTTCAGCAACGAGGGATATCGTGAATCCGGCTTCCAAGGTAACTTGCTCGCGCCCACGAGCCATTTTGCGCCACTCGAAATGGCCTATTATTTTCGAACAGTACGAATGTAATGTAGAAGAGCTGGTATGCATTGTTTTGTCCAAGAACAACACATGTGCATGGACAAAAATGTGGGTGGTAGAGGTATGGGTGATAAACCATGCAAAACGGCAAGTTTTTGGGTGTTCGGTGCACCGAAGAGGCTTCTCCTTCCATCCAGACTAGCATGTAGGGCTTGTTGGTGCAGAAATAGAGTCATGAAACATTGTTCTGCACCTTATTGTCGCAATATCTGTCCGTGGGTGAGCTCACGGTAGGGTGGTAGACGCTAGAAGAGTGCACGCCAACCACTAAATCATCCGAAACTCAATTCTACAAGCCGTTTTCGGCCTCGGAAATTATTCCAAAACAGACGAAGTTTGTGACAGAAGGATACGGATTTTCGCTGCGGTCGTTTTGGCAGGTCATGGAGCCCAAACGGAGTTCGTATGGCCAGGTTACGGTTGTTCTGCGGATACACCTCAAATGGATTTCAGCAACGAGGGATATCGTGAATCCGGCTTCCAAGGTAACTTGCTCGCGCCCACGAGCCATTTTGCGCCACTCGAAATGGCCTATTATTTTCGAACAGCATGAATGTAATGTAGAAGAGATGGTATGCATTGTTTTGTCCAAGAACAACACATGTGCATGGACAAAAATGTGGGTGGTAGCGGTATGGGTGATAAACCATGCAAAACGGCAAGTTTTTGGGTGTTCGGTGCACCGAAGAGGCTTCTCCTTCCATCCAGACTAGCATGTAGGGCTTGTTGGTGCAGAAATAGAGTCATGAAACATTGTTCTGCACGTCATTGTCGCAGTATCTGTCCGTGGGTGAGATCACGGTAGGGTGGTAGACGCTAGAAGAGTGCACGCCAACCACTAAATCATCCGAAACTCTATTCTGCAAGCCGTTTTAGGCATCGGAAATTATTCCGAAACAGACAAAGTTTGTGACAGAAGGATACGAATTTTCGCTGCGGTCGTTTTGGCAGGTCATGGAGCCCAAACAGAGTTCGTATGGCCAGGTTACGGTCGTTCTACGGATACACCTCAAATGGATTTCAGCAACGAGGGATATCGTGAATCCGGCTTCCAAGGTAACTTGCTCGCGCCCACGAGCCATTTTGCGCCACTCGAAATGGCCTATTATTTTCGAACAGTACGAATGTAATGTAGAAGAGCTGGTATGCATTGTTTTGTCCAAGAACAACACATGTGCATGGACAAAAATGTGGGTGGTAGCCGTATGGGTGATAAACCATGCAAAACGGCAAGTTTTTGGGTGTTCGGTGCACCGAAGAGGATTCTCTTTCCATCCAGACTAGCATGTAGGGCTTGTTGGTGCAGAAATAGAGTCATGTAACATTGTTCTGCACGTCATTGTCGCAGTATCTGTCCGTGGGTTAGCTCACGGTAGGGTGGTAGACGCTAGAAGAGTGCACGCCAACCACTAAATCATCCGAAACTCAATTCTGCAAGCCGTTTTCGGCCTCGGAAATTATTCCGAAACAGACGGAGTTTGTGACAGAAGGATACGAATTTTCGTTGCGGTCGTTTTGGCAGGTCATGGAGCCCAAACGGAGTTCGTATGGCCAGGTTACGGTTGTTCTACGGATACACCTCAAATGGATTTCAGCAACGAGGGATATCGTGAATCCGGCTTCCAAGGTTACTTGCTCGCGCCAACGAGCCATTTTGCGCCACTCGAAATGGCCTATTATTTTCGAACAGTACGAATGTAATGTAGAAGAGCTGGTATGCATTGTTTTGTCCAAGAACAACACATGTGCATGGACAAAAATGTAGGTGGTAGCGGTATGGGTGATAAACCATGCAAAACGGCAAGTTTTTGGGTGTTCGGTGCACCGAAGAGGCTTCTCGTTTCATCCAGACTAGCATGTAGGGCTTGTTGGTGCAGAACTAGAGTCATGTAACATTGTTCTGCACGTCATTCTCGCAGTATCTGTCCGTGGGTGAGATCACGGTAGGGTGGTAGACGCTAGAAGAGTGCACGCCAACCACTAAATCATCCGAAACTCTATTCTTCAAGCCGTTTTAGGCATCGGAAATTATTCCGAAACAGACGAAGTTTGTGACAGAAGGATACGAATTTTCGCTGCGGTCGTTTTGGCAGGTCATGGAGCCCAAACGGAGTTCGTATGGCCAGGTTACGGTCGTTCTACGGATACACCTCAAATGGATTTCAGCAACGAGGGATATCGTGAATCCGGCTTCCAAGGTAACTTGCTCGCGCCCACGAGCCATTTTGCGCCACTCGAAATGGCCTATTATTTTCGAATAGTACGAATGTAATGTAGAAGAGCTGGTATGCATTGTTTTTTCCAAGAACAACACATGTGCATGGACAAAAATGTGGATGGTAGAGGTATGGGTGATAAACCATGCAAAACGGCAAGTTTTTGGGTGTTCGGTGCACCGAAGAGGCTTCTCCTTCCATCCAGACTAGCATGTAGGGCTTGTTGGTGCAGAAATAGAGTCATGAAACATTGTTCTGCACCTTATTGTCGCAATATATGTCCGTGGGTGAGCTCACGGTAGGGTGGTAGACGCTAGAAGAGTGCATGCCAACCACTAAATCATCCGAAACTCAATTCTACAAGCCGTTTTCGGCCTCGGAAATTATTCCAAAACAGACGAAGTTTGTGACAGAAGGATACGGATTTTCGCTGCGGTCGTTTTGGCAGGTCATGGAGCCCAAACGGAGTTCGTATGGCCAGGTTACGGTTGTTCTGCGGATACACCTCAAATGGATTTCAGCAACGAGGGATATCGTGAATCCGGCTTCCAAGGTAACTTGCTCGCGCCCACGAGCCATTTTGCGCCACTCGAAATGGCCTATTATTTTCAAACAGTACGAATGTAATGTAGAAGAGCTGGTATGCATTGTTTTGTCCAAGAACAACACATGTGCATGGACAAAAATGTGGGTGGTAGCGGTATGGGTGATAAACCATGCAAAACGGCAAGTTTTTGGGTGTTCGGTGCACCGAAGAGGCTTCTCCTTCCATCCAGACTAGCATGTAGGGCTTGTTGGTGCAGAAATAGAGTCATGAAACATTGTTCTGCACGTCATTGTCGCAGTATCTGTCCATGGGTGAGATCACGGTAGGGTGGTAGACGCTAGAAGAGTGCACGCCAACCACTAAATCATCCGAAACTCTATTCTGGAAGCCGTTTTAGGCATCGGAAATTATTCTGAAACAGACAAAGTTTGTGACAGAAGGATACGAATTTTCGCTGCGGTCGTTTTGGCAGGTCATGGAGCCCAAACGGAGTTCGTATGGCCAGGTTACGGTCGTTCTACGGATACACCTCAAATGGATTTCAGCAACGAGGGATATCGTGAATCCGGCTTCCAAGGTAACTTGCTCGCGCCCACGAGCCATTTTGCGCCACTCGAAATGGCCTATTATTTTCGAACAGTACGAATGTAATGTAGAAGAGCTGGTATGCATTGTTCTGTCCAAGAACAACACATGTGCATGGACAAAAATGTGGGTGGTAGAGGTATGGGTGATAAACCATGCAAAACGGCAAGTTTTTGGGTGTTCGGTGCACCGAAGAGGCTTCTCCTTCCATCCAGACTAGCATGTAGGGCTTGTTGGTGCAGAAATAGAGTCATGAAACATTGTTCTGCACCTTATTGTCGCAATATCTGTCCGTGGGTGAGCTCACGGTAGGGTGGTAGACGCTAGAAGAGTGCACGCCAACCACTAAATCATCCGAAACTCAATTCTACAAGCCGTTTTCGGCCTCGGAAATTATTCCAAAACAGACAAAGTTTGTGACAGAAGGATACAAATTTTCGCTGCGGTCGTTTTGGCAGGTCATGGAGCCCAAACGGAGTTCGTATGGCCAGGTTACGTTCGTTCTGCGGATACACCTCAAATGGATTTCAGCAACGAGGGATATCGTGAATCCGGCTTCCAAGGTAACTTGCTCGCGCCCACGAGCCATTTTGCGCCACTCGAAATGGCCTATTATTTTCAAACAGTATGAATGTAATGTAGAAGAGCTGGTATGCATTGTTTTGTCCAAGAACAACACATGTGCATGGACAAAAATGTGGGTGGTAGAGGTATGGGTGATAAACCATGCAAAACGGCAAGTTTTTGGGTGTTCGGTGCACCGAAGAGGCTTCTCCTTCCATCCAGACTAGCATATAGGGCTTGTTGGTGCAGAAATAGAGTCATGAAACATTGTTCTGCACCTTATTGTCGCAATATCTGTCCGTGGGTGAGCTCACGGTAGGGTGGTAGACGCTAGAAGAGTGCACGCCAACCACTAAATCATCCGAAACTCAATTCTACAAGCCGTTTTCGACCTCGGAAATTATTCCAAAATAAACGAAGTTTGTGACAGAAGGATACGAATTTTCGCTGCGGTCGTTTTGGCAGGTCATGGAGCCCAAACGGAGTTCGTATGGCCAGGTTACGGTCGTTCTGCGGATACACCTCAAATGGATTTCAGCAACGAGGGATATCGTGAATCCGGCTTCCAAGGTAACTTGCTCGCGCCCACGAGCCATTTTGCGCCACTCGAAATGGCCTATTATTTTCGAACAGTACGAATGTAATGTAGAAGATCTGGTATGCATTGTTTTGTCCAAGAACAACACATGTGCATGGACAAAAATGTGGGTGGTAGCGGTATGGGTGATAAACCATGCAAAACGGCAAGTTTTTGGGTGTTCGGTGCACCGAAGAGGCTTCTCCTTCCATCCAGACTAGCATGTAGGGCTTGTTGGTGCAGAAATAGAGTCATGTAACATTGTTCTGCACGTCATTGTCGCAGTATCTGTCCGTGGGTTAGCTCACGGTAGGGTGGTAGACGCTAGAAGAGTGCACGCCAACCACTAAATCATCCGAAGCTCAATTCTGCAAGCCGTTTTCGGCCTCGGAAATTATTCCGAAACAGACGAAGTGTGTGACAGAAGGATACGAATTTTCATTGCGGTCGTTTTGGCAGGTCATGGAGCCCAAACGGAGTTCGTATGGCCAGGTTACGGTCGTTCTACGGATACACCTCAAATGGATTTCAGCAACGAGGGATATCGTGAATCCGGCTTCCAAGGTTACTTGCTCGCGCCCACGAGCCATTTTGCGCCACTCGAAATGGCCTATTATTTTCGAACAGTACGAATGTAATGTAGAAGAGCTGGTATGCATTGTTTTGTCCAAGAACAACACATGTGCATGGACAAAAATGTAGGTGGTAGCGGTATGGGTGATAAACCATGCAAAACGGCAAGTTTTTGGGTGTTCGGTGCACCGAAGAGGCTTCTCTTTCCATCCAGACTAGCATGTAGGGCTTGTTGGTGCAGAAATAGAGTCATGTAACATTGTTCTGCACGTCATTGTCGCAGTATCTGTCCGTGGGTTAGCTCACGGTAGGGTGGTAGACGCTAGGAGAGTGCACGCCAACCACTAAATCATCCGAAACTCAATTCTGCAAGCCGTTTTCGGCATCGGAAATTATTCCGAAACAGACGAAGTTTGTGACAGAAGGATACGAATTTTCGCTGCGGTCGTTTTGGCAGGTCATGGAGCCCAAACGGAGTTCGTATGGCCAGGTTACGGTCGTTCTACGGATACACCTCAAATGGATTTCAGCAACGAGGGATATCGTGAATCCGGCTTCCAAATTAACTTGCTCGCGCCCACGAGCCATTTTGCGCCACTCGAAATGGCCTATTATTTTCGACCAATACGAATGTAATGTAGAAGAGCTGGTATGCATTGTTTTGTCCAAGAACAACACATGTGCATGGACAGAAATGTGGGTGGTAGCGGTATGGGTGATAAACCATGCAAAACGGCAAGTTTTTGGGTGTTCGGTGCACCGAAGAGGCTTCTCTTTCCATCCAGACTAGCATGTAGGGCTTGTTGGTGCAGAAATAGAGTCATGTAACATTGTTCTGCATGTCATTGTCACAGTATCTGTCCGTGGGTTAGCTCACGGTAGGGTTGTAGACGCTAGGAGAGTGCACGCCAACCACTAAATCATCCGAAACTCAATTCTGCAAGCCGTTTTCGGCCTCGGAAATTATTCCGAAACAGACGAAGTGTGTGACAGAAGGATACGAATTTTCGCTGCGGTCGTTTTGGCAGGTCATGGAGCCCAAACGGAGTTCGTATGGCCAGGTTACGGTCGTTCTACGGATACACCTCAAATGGATTTCAGCAACGAGGGATATCGTGAATCCGGCTTCCAAGGTAACTTGCTCGCGCCCACGAGCCATTTTGCGCCACTCGAAATGGCCTATTATTTTCGAACAGTACGAATGTAATGTAGAAGAGCTGGTATGCATTGTTTTGTCCAAGAACAACACATGTGCATGGACAAAAATGTGGGTGGTAGAGGTATGGGTGATAAACCATGCAAAACGGCAAGTTTTTGGGTGTTCGGTGCACCGAAGAGGCTTCTCCTTCCATCCAGACTAGCATGTAGGGCTTGTTGGTGCAGAAATAGAGTCATGAAACATTGTTCTGCACCTTATTGTCGCAATATCTGTCCGTGGGTGAGCTCACGATAGGGTGGTAGACGCTAGAAGAGTGCACGCCAACCACTAAATCATCCGAAACTCAATTCTACAAGCCGTTTTCGGCCTCGGAAATTATTCCAAAACAGACAAAGTTTGTGACAGAAGGATACGAATTTTCGCTGCGGTCGTTTTGGCAGGTCATGGAGCCCAAACGGAGTTCGTATGGCCAGGTTACGGTCGTTCTGCAGATACACCTCAAATGGATTTCAGCAACGAGGGATATCGTGAATCCGGCTTCCAAGGTAACTTGCTCGCGCCCACGAGCCATTTTGCGCCACTCGAAATGGCCTATTATTTTCGAACAGTACGAATGTAATGTAGAAGAGCTGGTATGCATTGTTTTGTCCAAGAACAACACAT
>LR738716.1:294084227-294100002 GCA_902687465.1 Secale cereale
GGAATTTTTCTGGCAATTTACGTAATGGGAAAACCCGAAATACAAAAACAGCAGAAAACAGAAACTGGCACTGGGGTGCACTGAGTTAATAGGTTAGTCCAAATATGATCAAAAGTGTATGGAAGTGTATAAATAACATAGCAATATCACACAAAAGAGGCATGGAGCAAGCAGAAATTATAGATACGTTTTGGACGTATCAGACTCCCATGAACCTCTCAAAGGGGAACATATTGTGTAGAAATACGGGCCCCAGAATGACAATCTCGTCGACTAGATGAACTAGGACGTGTGTCATGATATTGAAGAAGGATGGTGGGAACACAAGCTCGAAACTGACAAGACATTAATTGCGCCACATCACTCCTTAGCTTTGGTACGATTTCTGGATCGATCACCTTCTTAGAGATTGCATTGAGGAATGCACAAAGCTTCACAATGGCTAATAGGACGTTTTCCGGTAGAAGCCCCCTCAATGCAACAGGAAGCAGTTGCGTCATAATCACATGGCAGTCATGAGACTTTAGGTTCTGGAACTTTTTCTCTGCCATATTTATTTTTCCCTTTATATTCGACGAGAAGCCAGTCGGGACCTTCATACTGAGCAGGCATTCAAAGATGATTTCTTTCTCTTCTTTCGTAAGAGCATAGCTGGCAGGACCTTCATACTGCTTCGGAGGGATGCCGTCTTTTTCGTGCAAACGTTGCAGGTCCTCCCGTGCCTCAGCTGTATCTTTTGTCTTTCCATACACGCCGAAGAAGCCTAGCAGGTTCACGCAAAGGTTCTTCGTCACGTGCATCACGTCGATTGAAGAGCGGACCTCTAGGTCTTTCCAGTAGGGTAGGTCCCAAAATATAGATTTCTTCTTCCACATGGGTGCGTGTCCCTCAGCGTCATTCGGAACAGCTAGTGCACCGAGGCCCTTTCCAAAGATTACGTGTAAATCATTGACCATAGCAAGTATGTGATCACCGGTACGCATGGCAGGATTCTTTCGGTGATCTGCCTCGCCTTTGAAATGCTTGCCTTTCTTTCGACATTGATGGTTGGTCCGAAGAAATCGACGATGGCCCAGGTACACATTCTTCCTGCATTTGTCCAGGTATATACTTTCAGTGTCATCTAAACAGTGCGTGCATGCGTGGTATCCTTTGTTTTTCTGTCCTGAAAGGTTACTGAGAGCGGGCCAATCATTGATGGTCACGAACAGCAACTCCTTTAGGTCAAATTCCTCCTGTCTGTGCTCATCCCACGCACGTACACCGTTTCCATTCCACAGCTGTAAAAGTTCTTCAACTAATGGCCTTAGGTACACATCAATATCGTCGATGGGTTGCTTAGGGCCTTGGATGAGAACTGGCATCATAATGAACTTCCGCTTCATGCACATCCAAGGAGGAAGGTTATACATACATAGAGTCACGGGCCAGGTGCTGTGATTGCTGCTCTGCTCCCCGAAAGGATTAATGCCATCCGCGCTTAAAGCAAACCATACATTCCTTGGGTCCTTTGCAAACTCCTTCCAGTACTTTCTCTCGAGTTTTCTCCACTGCGACCCGTCAGCGGGTGCTCTCAACTTCCCGTCTTTCTTACCGTCCTCACTGTGCCATCGTATCAACTTGGCATGCTCTCTGTTTCTAAACAAACGTTTCAACCGTGGTATTATAGGAGCATACCACATCACCTTCGCAGGAGCCCTCTTCCTGGCGGGCTCGCCATCAACATCACCAGGGTCATCTCGTCTCATCTTATACCGCAATGCACCGCATACCGGGCATGCGTTCAGATCCTTGTATGCACTGCGGTAGAGGATGCAGTCATTAGGGCATGCATGTATCTTCTGCACCTCCAATCCTAGAGGGCATATGACCTTCTTTGCTGCGTATGTACTGTCGGGCAATTCGTTATCCTTCGGACGCTTCTTCTTCAATATTTTCAGTAGCTTCTCAAATCCTTTGTCAGCCACAGCATTCTTTGCCTTCCACTGCAGCAATTCCAGTACGGTACCGAGCTTTGTGTTGCCATCTTCGCAATTGGGGTACAACCCTTTTTTTGTGATCCCCTAACATGTGATCGAACTTCAGCTTCTCCTTTTGACTTTCGCATTGTGTCCTTGCATCGACAATGACCCGGCGGAGATCATCATTTGGTTCCTCTTGATCTTCAGCAGCTTCACCCGTTGTAGCATCATTGGGCACATCGTCTGGTTCCTCTTGATCTTCACCAGCTCCCTCCATTGCAGCATCACCGTATTCAGGGGGCACATAGTTGTCATCGTACTCTTCTTCTTCGCCGTCTTCCATCATAACCCCTATTTCTCCGTGCCTCGTCCAAACATTATAGTGTGGCATGAAACCCTTGTAAAGCAGGTGGGAGTGAAGGATTTTCCGGTTAGAGTAAGACATCGTATTCCCACATTTAGTGCATGGACAACACATAAAACCATTCTGCTTGTTTGCCTCAGCCGCATTTAGAAACTCATGCACGCCCTTAATGTACTCGGAGGTGCGTTTGTCACCGTACATCCATTGCCGGTTCATCTGCGTGCATTATATATAATTAAGAGTGTCAAAAACCATTACAGAACATCATAAATAGATAATTATGTGACCAAATTAATAAAAGTTCATCATCACATTAAAACCAAAGTACATACATATATAGTTCTCATCTAACAACATATAGCTCTCCATACACATCGAAACTACGTAAAACATTTCAATGCGAAAACAAATGCGATCATAATCGCAACCAAGGTAACAATTGATCCAACGTCATAATGATACCAAGCCTCGGTATGAATGGCATATTTTCTAATCTTTCTAATCTTCAACCGCATTGCATCCATCTTGATCTTGTGATCATCGACGAGATCCGCAACATGCAACTCCAATATCATCTTCTCGTCCTCAATTTTTTTTATTTTTTCCTTCAAGAATTTGTTTTCTTCTTCAACTAAATTTAACCTCTCGACAATAGGTTCCATCTTGATCTTGTGATCATCGATGACTTCCGCAACATGCAACTCCAATTCCATCTTCTCCTCCTCCATTTTTTCCATTTTTTTCTTTAAGGAAATGTTTTCCTCTTCAACTAAATTTAACCTCTCCACAAGAGGGTCGGTTGGAATTTCCGGTTCAACTACCTCCTAGACATAATAAAACATCTATGCATGTCAGGTTGGTCGGCATAACTATCATAAACACTAAAACAAATAGTTATAAATTAAAGATAATATACCACATCCGAATCGTAGACAGGACGAGGGCCCATGTGGGCGGATATCAAAACCATCGCACTATATAATAACAAGCAATAATAAACATAAGAAAATTAGACAAATATCTATCTAAAGCAATAATAACAAGCAATAATAAAAGTAAGAAAAGCATGGACATAACAAGAGGCTCACCACGGTGGTGCCGGTGACGAGATCGGCGGGGGCGATCGACGGCGGCGAAGACGAGGTCGGGACGTGACGGACCGCTAAACCTAGACAAATCTTGGAGAAAATAGAGCTTCGAGAGGAGAAAAAATTAACTAGTGTGGCTCGGGCATTCCATCGAACACGTTGTGTGCATAGGAGGTGAGCTAGAGCACCACTAACCCCTCTCCCCCTCGGCCAGAAAAAAAACAGAGCAGTGTGCTCTGCTCTTGAGCGAGGGGGTATATATAGGCACCTCATTGGTCCCGGTTGGTGCTGCAAACCGGGGCTAAAGGGGTGCCTTTGGTCCCGGTTCATGCCACCAACCGGGACCAATGGTTGTGGGCCAGGAGCAAGACCCATTGGTCCCGGTTCGTCGCACCAACCGGGACCAAAAGGTCCAGACGAACCGGGACCAATGGCCCACGTGTCCCGGCCGGCCCCCTGAGCTCACGAACCGGGTCCAGTGCCCCCATTGGACCCGGTTCTAGATTGAACCGGGGCTAATGGGCTGGACAGGCCTGGACCAAAGCCCTGTTTTCAACTAGTGTCTGTAAACTGGACCGGGCGTCGCCTCCTATATAAAGGGACGACCCGGCAATGGTTCAAGGACAAGAAACAACCCATCGAGACACAGGCAAGCAATCCGCTCCCTGTTCATCGACACCCAAGCAATACCAAACCAAACTAGACGTAGGCTTTTACCTTCATCGAAGGGGCCGAACTAGTATAAACCCTCTGTGTTCTTCGTGTGCTTTAACCTCTTCAAGCTAACCCGCGCGATGGCTCCACACCTAAGTCCTCTGAACCGGACATCTGCCGTGCCAATTCCACGACATTCTTCGTGCATTAGCACCGCGCGTGGGTGGTCACGCCACGGGGCCACGTGCCTTGGGTCTTGGACGACGCCTTGATGCGGGGGTAGCAGTGGAGCTTCTTGGGCCTCGTCGTCCTCATGGGGAGGCGGATAAGGCAGGGAGAGGGACGGCGCTGGAGAGCCCCCACCGGCGCTGACGAGCTCGGCGATGCGGTCAAGCCATTCTTCGTAGAAGTCATCGACGGGGCGGTAGCGCAGGAGCTCGCGTGCCATAAGCAATGCATCCTACACGTCCGTGGGTCCCCGTCGAGCTTGGGATGAAGAGACCGCCGGAGTCAGCGACGGAGTAGCGATGCGTCCATCACGCCGCACGGAGGGGTGTAGGGACGATGCCTGCTGTTCATGTCACGCCAGACCGGTGGTGGCGTTGGCGGCAAACGATGGAGAACAGCGAGGTGGTCCGCCGGCTGGAGCGGTCTGAGCGACGCGGGCAGCAAGGGCAGCCCGCTACTCAGCACGGGCTCTGCGAGCATCGGCCAAGGGACTGCTGGAACGACGGAGCACTGATCGATGGAAGGGAAGTTTCAGCACACCCCTACCTGGCGTGCCAAATGTCGGATCTCGGGTTCTGGCAATACCATTAAGGTTCGAACTCTGGGGTGCACACGAAGAACTCTCCTTCCGCTCTAGCTCATCTACTCAACAACCCTAGGCCTAGCTCGTCAGATCCGAAGAACAAGGGACACAAGATTTATACTGGTTCGGGCCACCATTCCGGTGTAATACCCTAATCCAGTGTGGTGTGGTGGATTGCCTTGGTGGCTGAGGAATAACTAGTACATGGACGAACTGCCTCCTGAGGAGAGAAGTTCTTGTGCTCGAGTGAGATGGTGGTGTGTGGCCTTCCATCTGAGCAACTCTAAATGAGATCAACTTACTCTCAGATTAGATGATCCCAATGGTGGGGGCTAGTCCTATTTATAGTGGCTCGGGTCCTCTTCCCAAATATTGAGCGGGAAGGGATCCCACAACGGCAAATTTGAAGGGGGACAGCTAGTACAAGCTATCCTGACAGAAGGTAGTCTTCGCCTGCCAAAGGCTCTGGTGGTGACGCCGCCGTGGGCTCCGTGATGACCTCCGTCCTACTGTCCTGCTGGTCTTGGTCTCGTTTCACCGATATGGAAACCTTTGCCTGACGCCTCGGGACTCTTTGTCTGCACCCGCTCCTTTAGCACCAAAGGGGAAACAGGCACTCTGCGCCCGCTGGCGCCAACCTGGCCTTGTTCTTCACTGCTTATGTCACGAGGACCTCGCGAGGTTTCCCTCGCCTCGATATCTCCGATCCTCACGAGCCGGCCTGGCGAGGCTGCCTCAGGGGATGCCTTGTGTCGTCCGCCTCGTGAGGCTTGGCCCCTCGCGAGGGTCTTGAGTGGTCGCTGAAGATGCTGGGCCGTACCAGGCTGCCTGGTGAACCACGCCCTGGGCCGCAGGATGGCAAGTCTCAGAATTTATCAAGTGTGACAATGGTGGGGAATTTATCAACACCTCTCTCGACACATTCTTCAAAACCAACGGCATCGTGTATCGTCTATCTTGCCCTCACACATTACCGCAAAAAGTCAAGGCAAAACGCATGCTTCGCTCTACTTATGATGTCAAGCGCACGCTTCTCATACATGCCCACTTACCACCTCCCTTTTGGGTAGAGGCCTTACACACCTCCACTCACATACTCAATCGCCGCCCCTCCAATAAAAGCACTCCATAGAACCCATTTTTCCTCCTCACTGGCATTCATCCTCGCTATGACCACCTCCATGTTTTCGAATGTTTGCCTTTTCCCAACCTCTACGCCACTAGCCCTGACAAATTGGTGCCCTGTTCCACGCGTTGCGTTTTCCTCGGCTATCCATTAGAGCACAAAGGATACCATTGCTTTTACCTCCACTCCCGTCTTGTAATTGTGTCCCGACACATTATATTTGACTAGACAATTTTTCCATACACACCACCTGTCATGGGCAGAACTCCCATACCACATCCCACACCTACCACCCACATGTGCACTATCCCCTCCAGGATATCCGCCTCGCCACCACTCAAACACCAGGGGTCCACGCAATCCACCTTGCCATCCAGTCCTCCACCAGCCTCCTCCCACATGTCCCCATGCTCCTCCATTGAGCCGACCGGGTCGGCCCACCTGCCTCCCGCATGCCACGCACTCTTCCCTGGTTCGCCCACACCAGATTCGCGTGCCCCACCTGGCTATCCTCTCGGATCACCCGTGCCCGTCTACCTCGGCTCCTCCGGCCACCCAGCATCTGGCTCCGCAATCGCACCTTCGCTGAGCCCAACCATATCTTCCTCGCCCCCCCCCCCGTGCCAGCCACCCCAAGCCCGCCACGTCGCCCAGTTGTTCCCGTAGCTCATCCTATTAATTCACATAAAATGACGGCGGTTCGCTCAACCATGCCGTTTACTTTCCCTAGTGACCCCCTCTACTATTTCTCATATCCCTTCCTCTTAAAAACCACACTCAAAGATCACCATTGGTATGACGCAATGCTTGAGGAATTTAATGCTTTGCTAATGAACAATACTTGGAGTTTGGCTCCTCTTCCTGCAGGTGTGAATGTGGTAACCGACAAGTGGATTTTCAGTCACAAATTTCACTTGACGATACGTTGGCACGGTACAAGGCGTGTTGGGTCTTCCGTGGATTCACTCAACGGGAAGGCATTGACTACATGGAGACTTTTAGTATGGTTGTCAAACCGACCACCGTTCGGGTTGTCCCTAGCATCGCCACCGCGCATTCTTGGCCCATACATAAACTTGATGTCAAGAACGTGTCCCTCCATGGGAATCTTGGTGAGAAGGTATACTGTCATCAACTGGTGTTGTTTGTTAATTCCTCCTTTCCCAACCATGTATGTCTTCTCAAGAAATTAATAAATGGGTCAAAACAGGCCCCTCGGACTTGGTTCTTGCATTTTCAAACCTTCATCTTGTCCTTGGGTTTCATGGCCTCCAAGAGTGACTCTTCTCATTTAATCTATCGCAATGGATCATTGGTTTACTATCTTCTACTCTATGTTGGTGATATCATACTCACCACCAACACCACAACCACCCTACACTCCATTATTTCTTCCCTCAAAACCGAGTTTGCCATGTCTAACTTAGGCGATATTCATCATTTCCATGGAGTTTATGTCAAAAGAAACCAACCCGGCATCTTTCTTTCCCAACAACAATATGTGCTTGAGATATTGGAGTGCACCAACATGCTTCACTACAACCCTATATCTACAGCTGTAGACATCAAAGCCAAATTATCAATCAACAATGGCCATCCCCTTCCCAATCCCACCATGTATCATAGCCTTGCTGGAGCCCTACAATGCTTAATGATTACCGGTCCGGACATTTCCTACACCGTCCAACATGCGTGTCTCTTTATGCATGCTCCATGCACCACCCATTTCCAGCTGGTCAAACGCATATTGTGTTACGTTAAGGGTACTTCCCACTATGCTTTATGCTCTACAATTCTATAAGTCGGCATCTCATGACCTCATCGCTTACTCCGATGCCGACTGGGCCGGCAGCCCGGATACACAAAAATCTAAATCTGACTTTTGTGTTGTCCTCGGCCCAAACTTAGTCTCCGTGTCCTCTAAGCGTCAGAACACGCTCTCTCGATCTAGCACTGAAGCTAAATATTGGGATGTTGGGAACTATGTGGCTGAAACTACCTGGCTATGTCAGCTTCTACAGGAGCTGCGATGTCCTCCCACTCGTACCGTGGTTTTTAACCATGACAACATGAGTCCCATTTATCTTTCTTCAAGATTCAATACCAACGCACCAAGCACGTCAAAATTGACCTCCACTTTGTGCGTGATCGTGTCGCATTGGGAGAAGCAAGAGTTCTCCATATCCCATCGGGTTTGCAATACGCAGATGTCTTCACCAAGCGTCTCCCTACCTTGGTCTTCACCGAGTTTAGGTGCAGTCTGAAGATCCACCCTGGCGGCATTTCGTGTGCGGGGGTGTTAACCTATCATTGCATGTACACAGGACTTCTATATATTGTACTGACTTTGTAACTATCTCCTAGCTTTTAGGATCACAATCACTCTCCATGTTGGCCTGTGTGCAGTGTATCATGGGAGACATTGAGTGATACGGCTACTTGTACCTCTGTAACACTTGCGCATAATCCATATCACAGCACAGTGAGCATTCCCTCCCTCTAGCTTCAACTTTATCTATCGGGTGGAGTATCTTCATCTACCTTTTTGCATCAAAACAAACATGTGTTTCAGTATCGTAAAACATTCCACTGGTAAAACAGAAGTATATGGAATGAAGGGTACATTTTTTAATGGAGGCAAAAGATTTTCCTCATCCATTAATTAAGTATAAGAGAGTTCGCCAATTAGTTAATGGAAGACCGGGCTAAAGCCATCACCAATGGCCGAGTAACACACACATGATACCCTACACACCACTTAACTAAGAAGGCCTCATCAAGTTACACTCTGACATGATCATCATCACTTCTCCCCAACGGGCGTCATCAACCCCCTAGTCTCAGAGCAAGAGAATCCGACTTCGCCAAAGAAAAACCTCGATCCAACTCTCATCATAAGGCTGTGTGAAAAAATAAGAAGACTCATGCAGACCCAGACAACCGCATTGAAGGCAGCGCAGCTCAGACTCCGACTGAGAGCTCCGAAGGAGAAATATGCATGGTTGGCGCTGCAGAAGCCACCAAACAAACCATCTTCTGCCTATCATCGTCGCCACCAGGCCTGCAGCAGCAGCTTTGACTTCACCACAACAAAACAACCCGAGGTAATACCATGGCGCGTGGGAGAAGAGCTGACTACCGCAACCTTTGTTGTGCGTCCGACATCGCTCGCCTCCGCCATCGTTGCCATAGAGGCCTCAACACCAACATCAACACCTCGGTCTTGTCCCACATGTCGATGCCCAGCTCCAAGGACAAAGCCCTCAAGAGGGAAAATGACCCTAAGGCACCGCCATCATCCAATTCCACTGTACCTGGGGTTTCCCGTAGAGCTGGATCCGTGCGCGAGAGGTGTGAAAAGACTATAGTGGTGCCTCCAAAAAGGTCTACGATGACCGTAGTGGCCGTCGCCGGTCATAGGCCCAAGGGCGAGACAATGTTTTCACCCAAGCTCCCAACACACCCAACCCACACAGGCTTCGACAAGTCCACCAAGCACCACCACCACCAAGAATCAACTTGCCAACATAGAAGTCCATCGACGCAGCATCCAACCGCACCTTGAGGAGGTCGCTGGCGTCCACCAACAAACATCAGCTGCCAGATCCGTCAACCGTCGACCGAAAGCGGGCCATCGAGCATGGCCCGAACCTGGGAGCCTTGTCAAGAACAATGCCAGTAGGACCAGAGAAACCCCACCGGAGACCAGGAACCACCTCGATTCCCAGCCACAGTCATGCACCAGATGCGCCTTCATGCATGACGCACGCCACAGCGCGCTGACCGGAGGACAGACACACCAGATCTGGCAGACCCTACATGGTAACCTATCTGGGGAACGGGGCTTATTTCCATGTTTTTCCCTATCAATGGTACCAACAATAATCTTCCAATTGGTAGACAGAGCTTTCCAACAACATATAATTGTAATTGTAAGGGGACAAAAATGTGTGTAAAGATCAATGTAAAGACACAAATGCACATGTCGAGCATCACCAATGTGTGTTTTGCGACCAAAGCTTGACAAATGACTATTTACAAGGGCAGAGTAAACAAGAAAGGACACACTCCCTCGAAGAAGGCTCGTAGTGCTTTCACTAGTATAGCAGTGATCCTCCACCTAGGGTTGTTATTTCTTTGCAAATATTCCAGGCAGCAATAGTAACAACTTACAGATCTCCATGGAATTCCACTTTGGCAAGAGAAACCAAATCAATCTGATTCAGATTAGGACACCAAAAGATTGTTCCAGGGAGTGGCAGATAAAATGTTTGTTGAGTCACATACGAGACACACCATATCATTGCTGATATTATAACGATTTTGTTTTAACATATTCTTGTGTTTATAGGGTCAGCTAATAAGAGACATTTGATCTTTTTCTTCATTACTATCTTGAATTTCTAAAATTCATTTGAAGGGTTCAAGCAAATTTGGTGGGACACTTAACTCTAACAAGGCTAGAAATAAGACCTACTAACGCTAATGAGCGAAGCAGGGAGCAATATCGTTGTAACAAAAGTGACCTACTCTCACTAACTAATGCGGCACCCTGAACATGCAAAAGATCTTGCTTGGTGTGTTCACTTCCTGCAGCTCTAGTTTGTAGCAAACCTTGAAATAGAATATTATTCCTTCTGTCAAAATATTTCAGGCAGCACTATTAAACACTTATCATACTAGATCTCCGCGGAAGCCCAGTTTAGCAAGAGAAACCAAATTAATCTGATTCCAATTTGGAGATGTTGTGACATTCCCACCAAGTAATGCTAAAAGGGCAGTGGAAAACAAAATTTTACTTGAGTAATGGAAATGACACGCTAAGCCATTGTTGATATTATAACTTCTCTGTTTCAACATATTCCTATTTTTTGATTGGTCAGATAATAAGATCGGCACAAATATCTTTTACTTCATTACAATCTTGGATTTCCAAATCCATTTAAAGGGTTCAAGCAGACTTGGTAGCACACATAACTCTACGAGGGAACAAAAGGACACATGTTAGCGCTAATGTGGGAAGGAGAGAACGATGTCGTAGTATGAAAAGTGACATACACTCACAAACTGATGCAACACTCTACATCTTAGAAGCAAATGATATGTCTTGCTGCTTTCTCTCCAAGCAGCTCTTGTTGGCAGCAGCACGAAATAGAGGATTATAATTTCATTCCAACTATTCCTGGCAGGAATGCAAACACATACGTCACATAATAGATCTGCACGGAAGCCCACTTTAGCCAAAGAAGCGGAACCAATCCGATTCCGACTCGGAGACCAAGAGATGTTGAGGTGTGCCCAAGCCAAACACATGTGTTGTGCTAAAATAACAGTGGAAGCTAAAATGTTACTCGAGTCACACAGGAGACAGGCCAAAATCATTGTGCCTTTGTTTTAACACGTCCACTATCTTGGACTTCCAAATCCATTTGAAAGGTTCAAGCACATTGGTTAGCACACTCACAAACTACTTCAACGGAGACATTACTCAAGCGAAGGAAGAAAAGAGACCTGCTGGCGTTAATATATTAGGGAAGGATCTCTTATGCACTCACTTTAGCTTAGGATAGGAGGAATAAGAAAACAAATTATAAGTGCCGTGCAGATATCAAATATTAGGTTTCGTATCTCTTATGCATCTTGTAGAGAACTTATTCTTCCCATGGTTTGCAAGGAAAATGTGTTGTTCCCATGGTTTGCAAGGAAATTGTGTGGTGATTTTTTTTATCACGAAGCTCCCCAGTTCCAACTTTTATATTTGTTGTCTATGTTCTACTTGATGCTTTTAAAAAAGAATTGAAAGAATAATTGAAACAGTTTGATAAAAAAAGTCACCATTGAAATTTGTGACAAAAACCAACTCAATTGCTCATTTTTGGATATGTCATACATGAAATGTTCATATTCGATCTACAGAACCCTCAGGTTCACTGAATCCATGTTCAGCTACAGAATATAAAATATATGAATTGTTCATCGGTTATATGTGTAATCTATCAACAGCTCCTCTCTGATAGAACCTTCATCTAAAACCTTCAGCTCATCTTTGAATCCATCTTCATCTAAAGAATATATTATGAATATGTTGGCTACCTAATATAATTGATTAACAGCGGCTTATCTTTGGATCCGCTCGAGATCGTGTCGCGTTGGGAGAAGCAAGAGTTCTCCATATCACATCGGGTTTGCAATTCGTAGATGTCTTCACCAAGGGTCTCCCTACCACGGTCTTCACCGAGTTCAGGTGCAGTCCGAACATCCACCCTGGCGGCATTCCGTGTGCGGGGGTGTTAACCTGTCATTGCATGTACATAGGACTTCTATATATTGTATTGTCTTTGTAACTATCTCCTAGCTTTTAGGATCAATCACTCTCCTTGTTGGCATGTGTGCCGTTCATCATGGGAGACGTTGAGTGATCCATCTACTTGTACCTCTGTAACTCTTGTGCATAATCCATACCACAACACAATGAGCATTCCCTCCATCTAGCTTCAACTTCATCTATCAGGTGGAGTATCTGCATCTACCTTTTTGCATCAAAACAAACATGTGCTAAAGTATCGTAAAACATTTAACTGGAAAAACATAAGTATATGAAATAAAGGGTACATTTTTTTAAATGGAGGCAAAAGATTTGCCTCATCCATTAATTAAGCATAAGGGAGTTGCCCATTTAATTAATGGAAGACCAGGCTAAAGCCAACACAAACGGCCGAGCAACACACACATGATACCCTACACATCACTCAACTAAGAAGGCCTCATCAAGTTACACTCTGACGTCATCATCATCACTTCTCCCCAACGGGCGTCATCAACCCCCTTGTCTGAGAGCAAGCGACTCCGACTTCGCTGAAGATAAACCTCGATCCAACTCTCACCGTAAGGCTATGTGGAAAAATAAGAAGACTCGTGTAGACCCATACAACCGCATCGAAGGCAGCGTAGCTCCGACTCTGACTGAGAGCTCCAAAGAAGAAATATGCATGGTTAGCGCTGCGGAAGACCACCAAACAAACCATCTTCTGCCTATCATCGTCGCCACTGGGCCCGCCGCCGCAGCTTTAACTTCACCACAACAAAACAACCCGAGGTAATAACATGCCGCGCGGGAGAAGAGATGACTACCGCAACCATTGTTGTGCCTCCGACATCGCTCGCCTCTGCCATCGTTGCCATAGAGGTCTCGACACCAACATGGACACCTCCGTCTTGACCCACTTGTCGATGCCTAGCTCCAAGGACGAAGCCCTCAAGAGGGAAAATGACTCTAAGGCACCGACATCATCCAATTCCACTTGATCCGGGTATTCCCCTAGAGCTGGACTCATGCGGGAGAGGTTTTACAAGACTGTAGAGGTGCCTCCAAGAAGGTCTACGACAACAGTAGTTGCCGCATCGCCGGTCATAGGCCCAAGGGCGAGACAATGTTTTCACTCAAGCTCCCAACTCACCCGACCCACACCGGCTTCGACAAGTTCACCAAGCACCACCACCGCCACCAAGAATCAACTTGCCAACGTAGAAGCCCACCGACGCAGCATCCAACCGCACATTGCGGAGGTCACTGGCGGCCACCAACAAACATCAGCTGCCAGATCCGTCAACCGTCGACCGTAAGCGGGCCATCGAACATAGCCCGAACCAGGGAGCCTCATCAAGAACCATGCTAGTAGGACTAGAGACACCCCACCGGAGGCCAAGAATCACCTCGGTTCCCAGCCACAGTCATGCACCGGACGCGCCTTCATGCATGACGCACGCCACAGCGCGCTGACCGGAGGACAGAGACAACAGATCCGGCAGACCCTACATGGTAATCTATCTGGGGAACGGGGCTTATTTCCATGTTTTTCCCTATCGATGGTACCAATAGTAATCTGCCAATTGGTAGGCAGAGCTCTCCAACAACACATAATTGTAATTGTAAGGGGACAAAAATGTGTGTAAAGATCAATGTAAAGACATAAATGCACATGTCGAGCATGACCAATATGTGCTTTGCGACCAAAGCTTGACAAATGACTATTCAGAAGGGCAAAGTAAACAAGAAAGGACACGCTCCCTGGAAGTAGGCTCGTAGTGCTTGCACTAGTATAGCAGTCCTAGGGTTTTTATTTCTTTGCAAATATTCCAGGCAGCAATAGTAACCACTTACAGATCTCCATGGAATTCCACTTTGGCAAGAGAAACCAAATCAATCTGATTCAGATTAAGACACGAAGAGATTGTTCCGGGCATTGGCAGATAAAATGTTTGTTGAGTCACATACGAGACACACCATATCATTGCTGATATTATAACGATTTTGTTTTGACATATTCTTGTGTTTATAGGGTCAGCTAATAAGAGACATTTGATCTTTTGCTTCATTACTATCTTGAATTTCCAAAATTCATCTGAAGGGTTCAAGCAAATTTGGTAGGACACTTAACTCTAACGAGGCTAGAAATAAGACCTACTAACACTATTGAGCGAAGCAGAGAGCGATCTCGTTGTAACAAAAGTGACCTACTCTCACTAACTAATGCAGCACCCTAAACATGCAAAAGATCTTCCTTGGTGTGTTCACTTCATGCAGCTCTAGTTTGCAGCAAACCTTGAAATAGAATATTATTCCTTCTGTCAAAATATTTCAGGCGGCACTATTAAACACTTATCATACAAGATCTCCACGGAAGCCCAGTTTAGCAAGAGAAACCAAATCAATCCGATTCTAATTTGGAGATGTTGAGTCGTTCCCACCAGGCAATGCTGAAAGGGCAGTGGAAAACAAAATTTTACTTGAGTGACGGAAGCGACACGCTAAACCATTGTTGATATTATAACTTCTCTGTTTCAACATATTCCTATTTTTTAGTTGCTCAAATAATAAGATCGACACAAATATCTTTTCCTTCATTACTATCTTGGATTTCCAAATCCATTTGAAGGGTTCAAGCAGATTTGGTAGCACACATAACTCTACGAGGGAACAAAAGGACACCTGCTAGCGCTAATGTGGCAAGGAGAGAACGACGTTGTAGTATGAAAAGTGACATACACCCACAAACTGATGCAACACTCTACATCTTAGAAGCAAATGATATGTCTTGCTGCTTTCTCTCCAAGCAGCTCTAGTTGGCGAAATAGAAGATTATAATTTCATTCCAACTATTCCTGGCAGGAATACAAACACCTACGTCACATAACAGATCTGCACGGAAGCCCACTTTAGCCAAAGAAGCGGCTCGGAGACCAAGAGATGTTGAGGTGTGCGCAAGCCAAACACATGTGTTGTGCTAAAATGACAGTGGAAGCTAAAATGTTACTCGAGTCACACAGGAGACAGGCCAAAATCATCGTGCCTTTGTTTTAACACGTCCACTATCTTGGACTTCGAGATCCATTTGAAAGATTCAAGCACATTGGTTAGCACACTCACAAACTACTTGAACGGAGACATTACTCAAACGAAGGAAGAAATGAGACCTGCTGGCGTTAATATAATTAGGGAAGGATAGTGCTTGCACTCTCTGTAGCTTAGGATTGGAGGAATAGGAAAACCAATTATAAGTGCCGTGGAGATATCAAATATTAGGTTTCGTATCTCTTATCCATCTCGTAGAGAACTTATTCTTCCTGTGGTATGAGACGTTCCCATGGTTTGCAAGGAAAATGTGTGGTGACTTTTTTAATCACGAAGCTCCCCAGATCATTATAGGTGTTGTCTATGTTCTACTAGATGCTTTTAAAAAAGAATTGAAAGAATAATTGAAACTGTTTGAT
>LR738716.1:294146158-294192086 GCA_902687465.1 Secale cereale
GGTATGCATAGTTTTGTCCAAGAACAACACATGTGCATGGACAAAAATGTGGGTGGTAGCGGTATGGGTGATAAACCATGCAAAACGGCAAGTTTTTGGGTGTTCGGTGCACCGAAGAGGCTTCTCCTTCCATCCAGACTAGCATGTAGGGCTTGCTGGTGCAGAAATAGAGTCATGTAACATTGTTCTGCACATCATTGTCGCAGTATCTGTCCGTGGGTGAGCTCACGGTAGGGTGGTAGACGCTAGAAGAGTGCACGCCAACCACTAAATCATCCGAAACTCAATTCTGCAAGCCGTTTTCGGCCTCCGAAATTATTCAAAAACAGACGAAGTTTGTGACAAAAGTATACTAATTTTCGCTGCGGTCGTTTTGGCAGGTCATGGAGCCCAAACGGAGTTCGTATGGCCAGGGTACGGTCGTTCTATGGATACACCTCAAATGGATTTCAGCAACGAGGGATATCGTGAATCCGGCTTCCAGGGTAACTTGCTCGCGCCCACGAGCCATTTTGCGCCACTCAAAATGGCCTATTATTTTCGAACAGTACGAATGTAATGTAGAAGAGCTGGTATGCACAGTTTTTTCCAAGAACAACACATGTGCATGGACAAAAATGTGGGTGGAAGCGGTATGGGTGATAAACCATGCAAAACGGCAAGTTTTTGGGTGTTCGGTGCACCGAAGAGGCTTCTCCTTCCATCCAGACTAGCATGTAGGGCTTGCTGGTTCAGAAATAGAGTCATGTAACATTGTTCTGCACGTCATTGTCGCAGTATCTGTCCGTGGGTGAGCTCACGGTAGGATGGTAGACGCTAGAAGAGTGCACGCCAACCACTAAATCATCCGAAACTCAATTCTGCAAGCCGTTTTCGGCCTCCGAAATTATTCCGAATCAGACGAAGTTTGTGACAGAAGGATACGAATTTTCGCTGCGGTCGTTTTGGCAGGTCATGGAGCCCAAACGGAGTTCGTATGGCTAGGGTACGGTCGTTATACGGATACACCTCAAATGGATTTCAGCAACGAGGGATATCGTGAATCCGGCTTCCAGGGTAACTTGCTCGCGCCCACGAGCCATTTTGCGCCACTCGAAATGGCCTATTATTTTCGAACAGTACGAATGTAATGTAGAAGAGCTGGTATGCATAGTTTTGTCCAAGAACAACACATGTGCATGGACAAAAATGTGGGTGGTAGCGGTATGGGTGATAAACCATGCAAAACGGCAAGTTTTTGGGTGTTCGGTGCACCGAAGAGGCTTCTCCTTCCATCCAGACTAGCATGTAGGGCTTGCTGGTGCAGAAATAGAGTCATGTAACATTGTTCTGCACATCATTGTCGCAGTATCTGTCCGTGGGTGAGCTCACGGTAGGGTGGTAGACGCTAGAAGAGTGCACGCCAACCACTAAATCATCCGAAACTCAATTCTGCAAGCCGTTTTCGGCCTCCGAAATTATTCTAAAACAGACGAAGTTTGTGGCAAAAGTATACTAATTTTCGCTGCGGTCGTTTTGGCAGGTCATGGAGCCCAAACGGAGTTCGTATGGCCAGGGTACGGTCGTTCTACGGATACACCTCAAATGGATTCCAGCAACGAGGGATATCGTGAATCCGGCTTCCAGGGTAACTTGCTCGCGCCCACGAGCCATTTTGCGCCACTCAAAATGGCCTATTATTTTCGAACAGTACGAATGTAATGTAGAAGAGCTGGTATGCACAGTTTTTTCCAAGAACAACACATGTGCATGGACAAAAATGTGGGTGGAAGCAGTATGGGTGATAAACCATGCAAAACGGCAAGTTTTTGGTTGTTCGGTGCACCGAAGAGGCTTCTCCTTCCATCCAGACTAGCATGTAGGGCTTGCTGGTGCAGAAATAGAGTCATGTAACATTGTTCTGCACGTCATTGTCGCAGTATCTGTCCGTGGGTGAGCTCACGGTAGGATGGTAGACGCTAGAAGAGTGCACGCCAACCACTAAATCATCCGAAACTCAATTCTGCAAGCCGTTTTCGGCCTCCGAAATTATTCCGAATCAGACAAAGTTTGTGACAGAAGGATACAAATTTTCGCTGCGGTCGTTTTGGCAGGTCATGGAGCCCAAACGGAGTACGTATGGCCAGGGTACGGTCGTTCTACGGATACACCTCAAATGGATTTCAGCAACGAGGGATATCGTGAATCCGGCTTCCAGGGTAACTTGCTCGCGCCCACGAGCCATTTTGCGCCACTCGAAATGGCCTATTATTTTCGAACAGTACGAATGTAATGTAGAAGAGCTGGTATGCACAGTTTTGTCCAAGAACAACACATGTGCATGGACAAAAATGTGGGTGGTAGCGGTATGGGTGATAAACCATGCAAAACGGCAAGTTTTTGGGTGTTCGGTGCACCGAAGAGGCTTCTCCTTCCATCCAGACTAGCATGTAGGGCTTGCTGGTGCAGAAATAGAGTCATGTAACATTGTTCTGCACGTCATTGTCGCAGTATCTGTCCGTGGGTGAGCTCACGGTAGGATGGTAGACGCTAGAAGAGTGCACGCCAACCACTAAATCATCCGAAACTCAATTCTGCAAGCCGTTTTCGGCCTCCGAAATTATTCCGAATCAGACGAAGTTTGTGACAGAAGGATACTAATTTTCGCTGCGGTCGTTTTGGCAGGTCATGGAGCCCAAACGGAGTACGTATGGCCAGGGTACGGTCGTTCTACGGATACACCTCAAATGGATTTCAGCAACGAGGGATATCGTGAATCCGGCTTCCAGGGTAACTTGCTCGCGCCCACGAGCCATTTTGCGCCACTCGAAATGGCCTATTATTTTCGAACAGTACGAATGTAATGTAGAAGAGCTGGTATGCATAGTTTTGTCCAAGAACAACACATGTGCATGGACAAAAATGTGGGTGGTAGCAGTATGGGTGATAAACCATGCAAAACGGCAAGTTTTTGGGTGTTCGGTGCACCGAAGAGGCTTCTCCTTCCATCCAGACTAGCATGTAGGGCTTGCTGGTGCAGAAATAGAGTCATGTAACACTGTTCTGCACGTCATTGTCGCAGTATCTGTCCGTGGGTGAGCTCACGGTAGGGTGGTAGATGCTAGAAGAGTGCACGCCAACCACTAAATCATCCGAAACTCAATTCTGCAAGCCGTTTTCGGCCTCCGAAATTATTCAAAAACAGACGAAGTTTGTGACAAAAGGATACTAATTTTCGCTGCGGTCGTTTTGGCAGGTCATGGAGCCCAAACGGAGTTCGTATGGCCAGGGTACGGTCGTTCTACGGATACACCTCAAATGGATTTCAGCAACGAGGGATATCGTGAATCCGGCTTCCAGGGTAACTTGCTCGCGCCCACGATCCATTTTGCGCCACTCGAAATGGCCTATTATTTTCGAACAGTACGAATGTAATGTAGAAGAGCTGGTATGCACAGTTTTGTCCAAGAACAACACATGTGCATGGACAAAAATGTGGGTGGTAGCGGTATGGGTGATAAACCATGCAAAACGGCAAGTTTTTGGGTGTTCGGTGCACCGAAGAGGCTTATCCTTCCATCCAGACTAGCATGTAGGGCTTGCTGGTGCAGAAATAGAGTCATGTAACATTGTTCTGCACGTCATTGTCGCAGTATCTGTCCGTGGGTGAGCTCACGGTAGGATGGTAGACGCTAGAAGAGTGCACGCCAACCACTAAATCATCCGAATCTCAATTCTGCAAGCCGTTTTCGGCCTCCGAAATTATTCCGAATCACACGAAGTTTGTGACAGAAGGATACGAATTTTCGCTGCGGTCGTTTTGGCAGGTCATGGAGCCCAAACGGAGTTCGTATGGCCAGGGTACGGTCGTTCTACGGATACACCTCAAATGGATTTCAGCAACGAGGGATATCGTGAATCCGGCTTCCAGGGTAACTTGCTCGCGCCCACGAGCCATTGTGCGCCACTCAAAATGGCCTATTATTTTCGAACAGTACGAATGTAATGTAGAAGAGCTGGTATGCACAGTTTTTTCCAAGAACAACACATGTGCATGGACAAAAATGTGGGTGGAAGCGGTATGGGTGATAAACCATGCAAAACGGCAAGTTTTTGGGTGTTCGGTGCACCGAAGAGGCTTCTCCTTCCATCCAGACTAGCATGTAGGGCTTGCTGGTGCAGAAATAGAGTCATGTAACATTGTTCTGCACGTCATTGTCGCAGTATCTGTCCGTGGGTGAGCTCACGGTAGGATGGTAGACGCTAGAAGAGTGCACGCCAACCACTAAATCATCCGAAACTCAATTCTGCAAGCCGTTTTCGGCCTCCGAAATTATTCCGAATCAGACGAAGTTCTTGACAGAAGGATACGAATTTTCGCTGCGGTCGTTTTGGCAGGTCATGGAGCCCAAACGGAGTACGTATGGCCAGGGTACGGTCGTTCTACGGATACACCTCAAATGGATTTCAGCAACGAGGGATATCGTGAATCCGGCTTCCAGGGTAACTTGCTCGCGCCCACGAGCCATTTTGCGCCACTCGAAATGGCCTATTATTTTTGAACAGTACGAATGTAATGTAGAAGAGCTGGTATGCACAGTTTTGTCCAAGAACAACACATGTGCATGGACAAAAATGTGGGTGGTAGCGGTATGGGTGATAAACCATGCAAAACTGCAAGTTTTTGGGTGTTCGGTGCACCGAAGAGGCTTCTCCTTCCATCCAGACTAGCATGTAGGGCTTGCTGGTGCAGAAATAGAGTCATGTAACATTGTTCTGCACATCATTGTCGCAGTATCTGTCCGTGGGTGAGCTCACGGTAGGGTGGTAGACGCTAGAAGAGTGCACGCCAACCACTAAATCATCCGAAACTCAATTCTGCAAGCCGTTTTCGGCCTTCGAAATTATTCAAAAACAGACGAAGTTTGTGACAAAAGGATACTAATTTTCGCTGCGGTCGTTTTGGCAGGTCATGGAGCCCAAACGGAGTTCGTATGGCCAGGGTACGGTCGTTCTACGGATACACCTCAAATGGATTTCAGCAACGAGGGATATCGTGAATCCGGCTTCCAGGGTAACTTGCTCGCGCCCACGAGCCATTTTGCGCCACTCGAAATGGCCTATTATTTTCGAACAGTACGAATGTAATGTAGAAGAGCTGGTATGCACAGTTTTGTCAAAGAACAACACATGTGCATGGACCAAAATGTGGGTGGTAGCGGTATGGGTGATAAACCATGCAAAACGGCCAGTTTTTGGGTGTTCGGTGCACCGAAGAGGCTTCTCCTTCCATCCAGACTAGCATGTAGGGCTTGCTGGTGCAGAAATAGAGTCATGTAACATTGTTCTGCACGTCATTGTCGCAGTATCTGTCCGTGGGTGAGCTCACGGTAGGGTGGTAGACGCTAGAAGAGTGCACGCCAACCACTAAATCATCCGAAACTCAATTCTGCAAGCCGTTTTCGGCCTCTGAAATTATTCAAAAACAAACGAAGTTTGTGACAAAAGGATACTAATTTTCGCTGCGGTTTTTTTGGCAGGTCATGGAGCCCAAACGGAGTTCGTATGGCCAGGGTACGGTCAATCTACGGATACACCTCAAATGGATTTCAGCAACGAGGGATATCGTGAATCCGGCTTCCAGGGTAACTTGCTCGCGCCCACGAGCCATTTTGCGCCACTCGAAATGGCCTATTATTTTCGAACAGTACGAATGTAATGTAGAAGAGCTGGTATGCACAGTTTTGTCCAAGAACAACACATGCGCATGGACAAAAATGTGGGTGGTAGCGGTATGGGTGATAAACCATGCAAAACGGCAAGTTTTTGGGTGTTCGGTGGACCGAAGAGGCTTCTCCTTCCATCCAGACTAGCATGTAGGGCTTGCTGGTGCAGAAATAGAGTCATGTAACATTGTTCTGCATGTCATTGTCGCAGTATCTGTCCGTGGGTGAGCTCACGGTAGGGTGGTAGACGCTAGAAGAGTGCACGCCAACCACTAAATCATCCGAAACTCAATTCTGCAAGCCGTTTTCGGCCTCCGAAATTATTCCGAAACAGACAAAGTGTGTGACAGAAGGATACGAATTTTCGCTGCGGTCGTTTTGGCAGGTCATGGAGCCCAAACGGAGTTCGTATGGCCAGGGTACGGTCGTTCTACGGATACACCTCAAATGGATTTCAGCAACGAGGGATATCGTGAATCCGAGTTCCAGGGTAACTTGCTCGCGCCCACGAGCCATTTTGCGCCACTGGAAATGGCCTATTATTTTCGAACAGTACGAATGTAATGTAGAAGAGCTGGTATGCACAGTTTTGTCCAAGAACAACACATGTGCATGGACAAAAATGTGGGTGGTAGCGGTATGGGTTATAAACCATGCAAAACGGCAAGTTTTTGGGTGTTCGGTGCACCGAAGAGGCTTCTCCTTCCATCCAGACTAGCATGTAGGGCTTGCTGGTGCAGAAATAGAGTCATGTAACATAGTTCTGCACGTCATTGTCGCAGTATCTGTCCGTGGGTGAGCTCACGGTAGGGTGGTAGACGCTAGAAGAGTGCACGCCAACCACTAAATCATCCGAAACTCAATTCTGCTAGCCGTTTTCGGCCTCCGACATTATTCCGAATCAGATGAAGTTTGTGACAGAAGGATACGAATTTTCGCTGCGGTCGTTTTGGCAGGTCATGGAGCCCAAACGGAGTTCGTATGGCCAGGGTACGGTCGTTCTACGGATACACCTCAAATGGATTTCAGCAACGAGGGATATCGTGAATCCGGCTTCCAGGGTAACTTGCTCGCGCCCACGAGCCATTTTGCGCCACTCGAAATGGCCTATTATTTTCGAACAGTACGAATGTAATGTAGAAGAGCTGGTATGCACAGTTTTGTCCAAGAACAACACATGTGCATGGACAAAAATGTGGGTGGTAGCGGTATGGGTGATAAACCATGCAAAACGGCAAGTTTTTGGGTGTTCGGTGCACCGAAGAGGCTTCTCCTTCCATCCAGACTAGCATGTAGGGCTTGCTGGTGCAGAAATAGAGTCATGTAACATTGTTCTGCACGTCATTGTCGCAGTATCTGTCCATGGGTGAGCTCACGGTAGGGTGGTAGACGCTAGAAGAGTGCACGCCAACCACTAAATCATCCGAAACTCAATTCTGCAAGCCGTTTTCGGCCTCGGAAATTATTCCGAAACAGACGATGTTTGTGACTGAAGGATACGAATTTTCGCTGCGGTTGTTTTGGCAGGTCATGGAGCCCAAACGGAGTTCGTATGGCCAGGGTACGGTCGTTCTACGGATACACCTCAAATGGATTTCAGCAACGAGGGATATCGTGAATCCGGCTTCCAGGGTAACTTGCTCGCGCCCACGAGCCATTTTGCGCCACTCGAAATGGCCTATTATTTTCGTACAGTACGAATGTAATGTAGAAGAGTTGGTATGCACAGTTTTGTCCAAGACCAACACATGTGCATGGACAAAAATGTGGGTGGTAGCGGTATGGGTGATAAACCATGCAAAACGGCAAGTTTTTGGGTGTTCGGTGCACCGAAGAGGCTTCTCCTTCCATCCAGACTAGCATGTAGGGCTTGCTGGTGCAGAAATAGAGTCATGTAACATTGTTCTGCACGTCATTGTCGCAGTATCTGTCCGTGGGTGAGCTCACGGTAGGGTGGTAGACGCTAGAAGAGTGCACGCCAACCACTAAATCATCCGAATCTCAATTCTGCAAGCCGTTTTCGGCCTCGGAAATTATTCCGAAACAGACGAAGTTTGTGACAAAAGGATACGAATTTTCGCTGCGGTCGTTTTGGCAGGTCATGGAGCCCAAACGGAGTTCGTATGGCCAGGGTACGTTCGTTCTACGGATACACCTCAAATGGATTTCAGCAACGAGGGATATCGTGAATCCTGCTTCCAGGGTAACTTGCTCGCGCCCACGAGCCATTTTGCGCCACTGGAAATGGCCTATTATTTTCGAACAGTACGAATGTAATTTAGAAGAGCTGGTATGCACAGTTTTGTCCAAGAACAACACATGTGCATGGACAAAAATGTGGGTGGTAGCGGTATGGGTGATAAACCATGCAAAACGGCAAGTTTTTGGGTGTTCGGTGCACCGAAGAGGCTTCTCCTTCCATCCAGACTAGCATGTAGGGCTTGCTGGTGCAGAAATAGAGTCATGTAACATTGTTCTGCACGTCATTGTCGCAGTATCTGTCCGTGGGTGAGCTCACGGTAGGGTGGTAGACGCTAGAAGAGTGCACGCCAACCACTAAATCATCCGAAACTCAATTCTGCAAGCCGTTTTCGGCCTCCG
Organism: Secale cereale; assembly: GCA_902687465.1. Taxonomy (NCBI): domain Eukaryota; kingdom Viridiplantae; phylum Streptophyta; class Magnoliopsida; order Poales; family Poaceae; genus Secale; species Secale cereale. Next base: position 294,154,465 of record LR738716.1, read on the forward strand.
AAATTATTCCGAAACAGACAAAGTGTGTGACAGAAGGATACGAATTTTCGCTGCGGTCGTTTTGGCAGATCATGGAGCCCAAATGGAGTTCGTATGGCCAGGGTACGGTCGTTCTACGGATACACCTCAAATGGATTTCAGCAACGAGGGATATCGTGAATCCGGCTTCCAGGGTAACTTGCTCGCGCCCACGAGCCATTTTGCGCCACTCGAAATGGCCTATTATTTTCGAACAGTACGAATGTAATGTAGAAGAGCTGGTATGCACAGTTTTGTCCAAGAACAACACATGTGCATGGACAAAAATGTGGGTGGTAGCGGTATGGGTGATAAACCATGCAAAACGGCAAGTTTTTGGGTGTTCGGTGCACCGAAGAGGCTTCTCCTTCCATCCAGACTAGCATGTAGGGCTTGCTGGTGCAGAAATAGAGTCATGTAACATTGTTCTGCACGTCATTGTCGCAGTATCTGTCCGGGGGTGAGCTCACGGTAGGGTGGTAGACGCTAGAAGAGTGCACGCCAACCACTAAATCATCCGAAACTCAATTCTGCAAGCCGTTTTCGGCCTCCGAAATTATTCCGAAACAGACGAAGTTTGTGACAGAAGGATACGAATTTTCGCTGCGGTCGTTTTGGCAGGTCATGGAGCCCAAACGGAGTTCGTATGGCCAGGGTACGGTCGTTCTACGGATACACCTCAAATGGATTTCAGCAACGAGGGATATCGTGAATCAGGCTTCCAGGGTAACTTGCTCGCGCCCACGAGCCATTTTGCGCCACTCGAAATGGCCTATTATTTTCGAACAGTACGAATGTAATGTAGAAGAGCTGGTATGCACAGTTTTGTCCAAGAACAACACATGTGCATGGACAAAAATGTGGGTGGTAGCGGTATGGGTGATAAACCATGCAAACGGCAAGTTTTTGGGTGTTCGGTGCACCGAAGAGGCTTCTCCTTCCATCCAGACTAGCATGTAGTGCTTGCTGGTGCAGAAATAGAGTCATGTAACATTGTTCTGCACGTCATTGTCGCAGTATTTGTCCGTGGGTGAGCTCACGGTAGGGTGGTAGACGCTAGAAGAGTGCACGCCAACCACTAAATCATCCGAAACTCAATTCTGCAAGCCGTTTTCGGCCTCCGAAATTATTCCGAAACAGACGAAGTTTGTGACAGAAGGATACGAATTTTCGCTGCGGTCGTTTTGGCAGGTCATGGAGCCCAAACGGAGTTCGTATGGCCAGGGTACGGTCGTTCTACGGATACACCTCAAATGGATTTCAGCAACGAGGGATATCGTGAATCCGGCTTCCAGGGTAACTTGCTCGCGCCCACGAGCCATTTTGCGCCACTCGAAATGGCCTATTATTTTCGAACAGTACGAATGTAATGTAGAAGAGCTGGTATGCACAGTTTTGTCCAAGAACAACACATGTGCATGGACAAAAATGTGGGTGGTAGCGGTATGGGTGATAAACCATGCAAAACGGCAAGTTTTTGGGTGTTCAGTGCACCGAATAGGCTTCTCCTTCCATCCAGACTAGCATGTAGGGCTTGCTGGTGCAGAAATAGAGTCATGTAACATTGTTCTGCACGTCATTGTCGCAGTATCTGTCCGTGGGTGAGCTCACGGTAGGGTGGTAGACGCTAGAAGAGTGCACGCCAACCACTAAATCATCCGAAACTAAATTCTGCAAGCCGTTTTCGGCCTCGGAAATTATTCCGAAACAGACGAAGTGTGTGACAGAAGGATACGAATTTTCGCTGCGGTCGTTTTGGCAGGTCATGGAGACCAAACGGAGTTCGTATGGCCAGGGTACGGTTGTTCTACGGATACACCTCAAATGGATTTCAGCAACGAGGGATATCGTGTATCCGGCTTCCAGGGTAACTTGCTCGCGCCCACGAGCCATTTTGCGCCACTCGAAATGGCCTATTATTTTCGAACAGTACGAATGTAATGTAGAAGAGCTGGTATGCACAGTTTTGTCCAAGAACAACACATGTGCATGGACAAAAATGTGGGTGGTAGCGGTATGGGTGATAAACCATGCAAAACGGCAAGTTTTTGGGTGTTCGGTGCACCGAAGAGGCTTCTCCTTCCATCCAGACTAGCATGTAGGGCTTGCTGGTGTAGAAATAGAGTCATGTAACATTGTTCTGCACGTCATTGTCGCAGTATCTGTCCGTGGGTGAGCTCACGGTAGGGTGGTAGACGCTAGAAGAGTGCACGCCAACCACTAAATCATCCGAAACTCAATTCTGCAAGCCGTTTTCGGCCTCCGAAATTATTCCGAAACAGACAAAGTTTGTAACAAAAGGATACGAATTTTCGCTGCGGTCGTTTTGGCAGGTCATGGAGCCCAAACGGAGTTCGTATGGCCAGGGTACGGTCGTTCTACGGATACACCTCAAATGGATTTCAGCAACGAGGGATATCGTGAATCCGGCTTCCAGGGTAACTTGCTCGCGCCCACGAGCCATTTTGCGCCACTCGAAATGGCCTATTATTTTCGAACAGTACGAATGTAATGTAGAAGAGCTGGTATGCACAGTTTTGTCCAAGAACAACACATGTGCATGGACAAAAATGTGGGTGGTAGCGGTATGGGTGATAAACCATGCAAAACGGCAAGTTTTTGGGTGTTCGGTGCACCGAAGAGGCTTCTCCTTCCATCCAGACTAGCATGTAGGGCTTGCTGGTGCAGAAATAGAGTCATGTAACATTGTTCTGCACGTCATTGTCGCAGTATCTGTCCGTGGGTTAGCTCACGGTAGGGTGGTAGACGCTAAAAGAGTGCACGCCAACCACTGAATCATCTGAAACTCAATTCTGCAAGCCGTTTTCGGCCTCCGAAATTATTCCGAAACAGACGAAGTTTGTGACAGAAGGATACGAATTTTCGCTGCGGTCGTTTTGGCAGGTCATGGAGCCCAAATGGAGTTCGTATGGCCAGGGTACGGTCGTTCTACGGATACACCTCAAATGGATTTCAGCAACGAGGGATATCGTGAATCCGGCTTCCAGGGTAACTTGCTCGCGCCCACGAGCCATTTTGCGCCACTCGAAATGGCCTATTATTTTCGAACAGTACGAATGTAATGTAGAAGAGCTGGTATGCACAGTTTTGTCCAAGAACAACACATGTGCATGGACAAAAATGTGGGTGGTAGCGGTATGGGTGATAAACCATGCAAAACGGCAAGTTTTTGGGTGTTCGGTGCACCGAAGAGGCTTCTCCTTCCATCCAGACTAGCATGTAGGGCTCGCTGGTGCAGAAATAGAGTCATGTAACATTGTTCTGCACGTCATTGTCGCAGTATCTGTCCGTGGGTGAGCTCACGGTAGGGTGGTAGACGCTAGAAGAGTGCACGCCAACTAGTAAATCATCCGAAACTCAATTCTGCAAGCCGTTTTCGGCCTCCGAAATTATTCCGAAACAGACGAAGTTTGTGACAAAAGGATACGAGTTTTCGCTGCGGTCGTTTTGGCAGGTCATGGAGCCCAAACGGAGTTCGTATGGCCAGGGTACGGTCGTTCTACGGATACACCTCAAATGGATTTCAGCAACGAGGGATATCGTGAATCCGGCTTCCAGGGTAACTTGCTCGCGCCCACGAGCCATTTTGCGCCACTCGAAATGGCTTATTATTTTCGAACAGTACGAACGTAATGTAGAAGAGCTGGTATGCACAGTTTTGTCCAAGAACAACACATGTGCATGGACAAAAATGTGGGTGGTAGCGGTATGGGTGATAAACCATGCAAAACGGCAAGTTTTTGGGTGTTCGGTGCACCGAAGAGGCTTCTCCTTCCATCCAGACTAGCATGTAGGGCTTGCTGGTGCAGAAATAGAGTCATGTAACATTGTTCTGCACGTCATTGTCGCAGTATCTGTCCGTGGGTGAGCTCACGGTAGGGTGGTAGACGCTAGAAGAGTGCACGCCAACCACTAAATCATCCGAAACTCTATTCTGCAAGCCGTTTTCGGCCTCCGAAATTATTCCGAAACAGACGAAGTGTGTGACAGAAGGATACGAGTTTTCGCTGCGGTCGTTTTGGAAGGTCATGGAGCCCAAACGGAGTTCGTATGGCCAGGGTACGGTCGTCCTACGGATACACCTCAAATGGATTTCAGCAACGAGGGATATCGTGAATCCGGCTTCCAGGGTAACTTGCTCGCGCCCACGAGCCATTTTGCGCCACTCGAAATGGCCTATTATTTTCGAACAGTACGAATGTAATGTAGAAGAGCTGGTATGCACAGTTTTGTCCAAGAACAACACATGTGCATGGTCAAAAATGTGGGTGGTAGCGGTATGGGTGATAAACCATGAAAAACGACAAGTTTTTGGGTGTTCGGTGCACCGAAGAGGCTTCTCCTTCCATCCAGACTAGCATGTAGGGCTTGCTGGTGCAGAAATAGAGTCATGTAACATTGTTCTGCACGTCATTGTCGCAGTATCTGTCCGTGGGTGAGCTCACGGTAGGGTGGTAGACGCTAGAAGAGTGCACGCCAACCACTAAATCATCCGAAACTCAATTCTGCAAGCCGTTTTCGGCCTCCGAAATTATTCCGAAACAGACAAAGGGTGTGACAGAAGGATACGAGTTTTCGCTGCGGTCGTTTTGGCAGGTCATGGAGCCCAAACGGAGTTCGTATGGCCTGGGTACGGTCGTTCTACGGATACACCTCAAATGGATTTCAGCAACGAGGGATATCGTGAATCCGGCTTCCAGGGTAACTTGCTCGCGCCCACGAGCCATTTTGCGCCACTCGAAATGGCCTATTATATTCGAACAGTACGAATGTAATGTAGAAGAGCTGGTATGCACAGTTTTGTCCAAGAACAACACATGTGCATGGACAAAAATGTGGGTGGTAGCGGTATGGGTGATAAACCATGCAAAACGGCAAGTTTTTCGGTGTTCGGTGCACCGAAGAGGCTTCTCCTTCCATCCAGACTAGCATGTAGGGCTTGCTGGTGCAGAAATAGAGTCATGTAACATTGTTCTGCACGTCATTGTCGCAGTATCTGTCCGTGGGTGAGCTCACGGTAGGGTGGTAGACGCTAGAAGAGTGCACGCCAACAACTAAATCATCCGAAACTCAATTCTGCAAGCCGTTTTCGGCCTCCGAAATTATTCCGAAACAGACGAAGTTTGTGACAGAAGGATACGAGTTTTCGCTGCGGTTGTTTTGGCAGGTCATGGAGCCCAAACGGAGTTCGTATGGCCAGGGTACGGTCGTTCTACGGATACACCTCAAATGGATTTCAGCAACGAGGGATATCGTGAATCCGGCTTCCAGGGTAACTTGCTCGCGCCCACGAGCCATTTTGCGCTACTCGAAATGGCCTATTATTTTCGAACAGTACAACTGTAATGTAGAAGAGCTGGTATGCACAGTTTTGTCCAAGAACAACACATGTGCATGGACAAAAATGTGGGTGGTAGCGGTATGGGTGATAAACCATGCAAAACGGCATGTTTTTGGGTGTTCGGTGCACCGAAAAGGCTTCTCCTTCCATCCAGACTAGCATGTAGGGCTCGCTGGTGCAGAAATAGAGTCATGTAACATTGTTCTGCACGTCATTGTCGCAGTATCTGTCCGTGGGTGAGCTCACGGTAGGGTGGTAGACGCTAGAAGAGTGCACGCCAACCACTAAATCATCCGAAACTCAATTCTGCAAGCCGTTTTCGGCCTCCGAAATTATTCCGAAACAGACGAAGTTTGTGACAGAAGGATACGAGTTTTCGCTACGGTCGTTTTGGCAGGTCATGGAGCCCAAACGGAGTTCTTATGGCCAGGGTACGATCGTTCTACGGATACACCTCAAATGGATTTCAGCAACGAGGGATATCGTGAATCCGGCTTCCAGGGTAACTTGCTCGCGCCCACGAGCCTTTTTGCGCCACTCGAAATGGCCTATTACTTTCGAACAGTACGAATGTAATGTAGAAGAGCTGGTATGCACAGTTTTGTCCAAGAACAACACATGTGCATGGACAAAAATGTGGGTGGTAGCGGTATGGGTGATAAACCATGCAAAACGGCAAGTTTTTGGGTGTTCGGTGCACCGAAGAGGCTTCTCCTTCCATCCAGACTAGCATGTAGGGCTTGCTGGTGCAGAAATAGAGTCATGTAACATTGTTCTGCACGTCATTGTCGCAGTATCTGTCCGTGGGTGAGCTCACGGTAGGGTGGTAGACGCTAGAAGAGTGCACGCCAACCACTAAATCATCCGAAACTCAATCCTGCAAGCCATTTTCGGCCTCCGAAATTATTCCGAAACAGACGAAGTGTGTGACAGAAGGATACGAATTTTCGCTGCGGTCGTTTTGGCAGGTCATGGAGCCCAAACGGAGTTCGTATGGCCAGGGTACGGTCGTTCTACGGATACACCTCAAATGGATTTCAGCAACGAGGGATATCGTGAATCCAGCTTCCAGGGTAACTTGCTCGCGCCCACGAGCCATTTTGCGCCACTCGAAATGGCCTATTATTTTCGAACAGTACGAATGTAATGTAGAAGAGCTGGTATGCACAGTTTTGTCCAAGAACAACACATGTGCATGGACAAAAATGTGGGTGGTAGCGGTATGGGTGATAAACCATGCAAAACGGCAAGTTTTTGGGTGTTCGGTGCACCGAAGAGGCTTCTCCTTCCATCCAGACTAGCATGTAGGGCTTGCTGGTGCAGAAATAGAGTCAAGTAACATTGTTCTGCACGTCATTGTCGCAGTATCTGTCCGTGGGTGAGCTCACGGTAGGGTGGTAGACGCTAGAAGAGTGCACGCCAACCACTAAATCATCCGAAACTCAATTCTGCAAGCCGTTTTCGGCCTCTGAAATTATTCCGAAACAGACGAAGTTCGTGACAGAAGGATACGAATTTTCGCTGCGGTCGTTTTGGCAGGTCATGGAGCCCAAACGGAGTTCGTATGGCCAGGGTACGGTCGTTCTACGGATACACCTCAAATGGATTTCAGCAACGAGGGATATCGTGAATCCGGCTTCCAGGGTAGCTTGCTCGCGCCCACGAGCCATTTTGCGCCACTCGAAATGGCCTATTATTTTCGAACAGTACGAATGTAATGTAGAAGAGCTGGTATGCACAGTTTTGTCCAAGAACAACACATGTGCATGGACAAAAATGTGGGTGGTAGCGGTATGGGTGATAAACCATGCAAAACGGCAAGTTTTTGGGTGTTCGGTGCACCGAAGAGGCTTCTCCTTCCATCCAGACTAGCATGTAGGGCTTGCTGGTGCAGAAATAGAGTCATGTAACATTGTTCTGCACGTCATTGTCGCAGTATATGTCCGTGGGTGAGCTCACGGTAGGGTGGTAGACGCTAGAAGAGTGCACGCCAACCACTAAATCATCCGAAACTCAATTCTGCAAGCCGTTTTCGGCCTCCGAAATTATTCCGAAACAGACGAAGTTTGTGACAGAAGGATACGAATTTTCGCTGCGGTCGTTTTGGCAGGTCATGGAGCCCAAACGGAGTTCGTATGGCCAGGGTAACTTGCTCGCGCCCACGAGCCATTTTGCGCCACTCGAAATGGCCTATTATTTTCGAACAGTACGAATGTAATGTAGAAGAGCTGGTATGCACAGTTTTGTCCAAGAACAACACATGTGCATGGACAAAAATGTGGGTGGTAGCGGTATGGGTGATAAACCATGCAAAACATCAAGTTTTTGGGTGTTCGGTGCACCGAAGAGGCTTCTCCTTCCATCCAGACTAGCATGTAGGGCTTGCTGGTGCAGAAATAGAGTCATGTAACATTGTTCTGCACGTCATTGTCGCAGTATCTGTCCGTGGGTGAGCTCACGGTAGGGTGGTAGACGCTAGAAGAGTGCACGCCAACCACTAAATCATCCGAAACTCAATTCTGCAAGCCGTTTTCGGCCTCCGAAATTATTCCGAAACAGACGAAGTTTGTCACAGAAGGATACGAATTTTCGCTGCGATCGTTTTGGCAGGTCATGGAGCCCAAACGGAGTTCGTATGGCCAGGGTACGGTCGTTCTACGGATAAACCTCAAATGGATTTCAGCAACGAGGGATATCGTGAATCCGGCTTCCAGGGTAACTTGCTCGCGCCCACGAGCCATTTTGCTCGACTCGAAATGGCCTCTTATTTTCGAACAGTACGAATGTAATGTAGAAGAGCTGGTATGCACAGTTTTGTCCATGAACAACACATGTGCATGGAAAAAAATGTGGGTGGCAGCGGTATGGGTGATAAACCATGCAAAACGGCAAGTTTTTGGGTGTTCGGTGCACAAAAAGAGGCTTCTCCTTCCATCCAGACTAGCATGTAGGGCTTGCTGGTGGAGAAATAGAGTCATGTAACATTGTTCTGCACGTCATTGTCGCAGTATCTGTCCGTGGGTGAGCTCACGGTAGGGTGGTAGACGCTAGAAGAGTGCACGCCAACCACTAAATCATCCGAAACTCAATTCTGCAAGCCATTTTCGGCCTCCGAAATTATTCCGAAACAGACGAAGTTTCTCACAGAAGGATACGAATTTTCGCTTCGGTCGTTTTGGCAGGTCATGGAGCCCAAACGGAGTTCGTATGGCCAGGGTACGGTCGTTCTACGGATAAACCTCAAATGGATTTCAGCAACGAGGGATATCGTGAATCCGGCTTCCAGGGTAACTTGCTCGCGCCCACGAGCCATTTTGCGCCACTCGAAATGGCCTCTTATTTTCGAACAGTACGAATGTAATGTAGAAGAGCTGGTATGCACAGTTTTGTCCAAGAACAACACATGTGCATGGACAAAAATGTGGGTGGTAGCGGTATGGGTGATAAACCATGCAAAACGGCAAGTTTTTGGGTGTTCGGTGCACCGAAGAGGCTTCTCCTTCCATCCAGACTAGCATATAGGGCTTGCTGGTGCAGAAATAGAGTCATGTAACATTGTTCTGCACGTCATTGTCGCAGTATCTGTCCGTGGGTGAGCTCACGGTAGGGTGGTAGACGCTAGAAGAGTGCACGCCAACCAATAAATCATCCGAAACTCAATTCTGCAAGCCGTTTTCGGCCTCCGAAATTATTCCGAAACAGACGAAGTTGGTGACAGAAGGATACGAATTTTCGCTGTGGTCGTTTTGGCAGGTCATGGAGCCCAAACGGAGTTCGTATGGCCAGGGTACGGTCATTCTACGGATACACCTCAAATGGATTTCAGCAACGAGGGATATCGTGAATCCGGCTTCCAGGGTAACTTGCTCGCACCCACGAGCCATTTTGCGCCACTCGAAATGGCCTATTATTTTCGAACAGTACGAATGTAATGTAGAAGAGCTGGTATGCACGGTTTTGTCCAAGAACAACACATGTGCATGGACAAAAATGTGGGTGGTAGCGGTATGGGTGATAAACCATGCAAAACGGCAAGTTTTTGGGTGTTCGGTGCACCGAAGATGCTTCTCCTTCAATCCAGACTAGCATGTAGGGCTTGCTGGTGCAGAAATAGAGTCATGTAACATTGTTCTGCACGTCGTTGTCGCAGTATCTGTCCGTGGGTGAGCTCACGGTAGGGTGGTAGACGCTAGAAGAGTGCACGCCAACCACTAAATCATCCAAAACTCAATTCTGCAAGCCATTTTCGGCCTCCGAAATTATTCCGAAACAGACGAAGTTTGTGACAGAAGGATAGGAGTTTTCGCTGCGGTCGTTTTGGCAGGTCATGGAGCCCAAACGGAGTTCGTATGGCCAGGGTACGGTCGTTCTACGGATACACCTCAAATGGATTTCAGCAACGAGGGATATCGTGAATCCGGCTTCCAGGGTAACTTGCTCGCGCCCACGAGCCATTTTGCGCCACTCGAAATGGCCTATTATTTTCGAACAGTACGAATGTAATGTAGAAGAGCTGGTATGCACGGTTTTGTCCAAGAACAACACATGTGCATGGACAAAAATGTGGGTGGTAGCGGTATGGGTGATAAACCATGCAAAACAGCAAGTTTTTGGGTGTTCGGTGCACCGAAGAGGCTTCTCCTTCCATCCAGACTAGCATGTAGGGCTTGCTGGTGCAGAAATAGAGTCATGTAACATTGTTCTGCACGTCATTGTCGCAGTATCTGTCCGTGGGTGAGCTCACGGTAGGGTGGTAGACGCTAGAAGAGTGCACGCCAACCACTAAATCATCTGAAACTCAATTCTGCAAGCCGTTTTCGGCCTCCGAAATTATTCCGAAACAGACGAAGTTTGTGACAGAAGGATACGAATTTTCCCTGCGGTCGTTTTGGCAGGTCATGGAGCCCAAACGGAGTTCGTATGGCCAGGGTACGGTCGTTCTACGGATACACCTCAAATTGATTTCAGCAACGAGGGATATCGTGAATCCGGCTTCCAGGGTAACTTGCTCGCGCCCACGAGCCATTTTGCGCCACTCGAAATGGCCTATTATTTTCGAACAGTACGAATGTAATGTAGAAGAGCTGGTATGCACAGTTTTGTCCAAGAACAACACACGTGCATGGACAAAAATGTGGGTGGTAGCGGTATGGGTGATAAACCATGCAAAACGGCAAGTTTTTGGGTGTTCGGTGCACCGAAGAGGCTTCTCCTTCCATCCAGACTAGCATGTAGGGCTTGCTGGTGCAGAAATAGAGTCATGTAACATTGTTCTGCACGTCATTGTCGCAGTATCTGTCCGTGGGTGAGCTCACGGTAGGGTGGTAGACGCTAGAAGAGTGCACGCCAACCACTAAATCATCCGAAACTCAATTCTGCAAGCCGTTTTCGGCCTCCGAAATTATTCCGAAACAGACGAAGTTTGTGACAGAAGGATACGAATTTTCGCTGCGGTCGTTTTGGCAGGTCATGGAGCCCAAACGGAGTTCGTATGGCCAGGGTACGGTCGTTCTACGGATACACCTCAAATGGATTTCAGCAACGAGGGATATCGTGAATCCGGCTTTCAGGGTAACTTGCTCGCGCCCATGAGCCATTTTGCGCCACTCGAAATGGCCTATTATTTTCGAACTGTACGAATGTAATGTAGAAGAGCGGGTATGCACAGTTTTGTCCAAGAACAACACATGTGCATGGACAAAAATGTGGGTGGTAGCGGTATGGGTGATAAATCATGCAAAACGGCAAGTTTTTGGGTGTTCGGTGCACCGAAGAGGCTTCTCCTTCCATCCAGACTAGCATGTAGGGCTTGCTGGTGCAAAAATAGAGTCATGTAACATTGTGCTGCACGTCATTGTCGCAGTATCGGTCCGTGGGTGAGCTCACGGTAGGGTGGTAGACGCTAGAAGAGTGCACGCCAACCACTAAATCATCCGAAACTCAATTCTGCAAGCCGTTTTCGGCCTCCGAAATTATTCCGAAACAGACGAAGTTTCTGACAGAAGGATACGAATTTTCGTTGCGGTCGTTTTGGCAGGTCATGGAGCCCAAACGGAGTTCGTATGGCTAGGGTACGGTCGTTCTACGGATACACCTCAAATGGATTTCAGCAACGAGGGATATCGTGAATCCGGCTTCTAGGGTAACTTGCTCGCGCCCACGAGCCATTTTGCGCCACTCGAAATGGCCTATTATTTTCGAACAGTACGAATGTAATGTAGAAGAGCTGGTATGCACAGTTTTGTCCAAGAACAACACATGTGCATGGACAAAAATGTGGATGGTAGCGGTATGGGTGATAAACCATGCAAAACGGCAAGTTTTTGGGTGTTCGGTGCACCGAAGAGGCTTCTCCTTCCATACAGACTAGCATGTAGGGCTTGCTGGTGCAGAAATAGAGTCATGTAACATTGTTCTGCACGTCATTGTCGCAGTATCTGTCCGTGGGTGAGCTCACGGTAGGGTGGTAGACGCTAGAAGAGTGCACGCCAACCACTAAATCATCCGAAACTCAATTCTGCAAGCCGTTTTCGGCCTCCGAAATTATTCCGAAACAGACGAAGTGTGTGACAGAAGGATACGAATTTTCGCTGCGGTCGTTTTGGCAGGTCATGGAGCCCAAACGGAGTTCGTATGGCCAGGGTACGGTCGTTCTACGGATACACCTCAAATGGATTTTAGCAACGAGGGATATCGTGAATCCGGCTTCCAGGGTAACTTGCTCGCGCCCATGAGCCATTTTGCGCCACTCGAAATGGCCTATTATTTTCGAACAGTACGAATGTAATGTAGAAGAGCTGGTATGCACAGTTTTGTCCAAGAACAACACATGTGCATGGACAAAAATGTGGGTGGTAGCGGTATGGGTGATAAACCATGCAAAACGGCAAGTTTTTGGGTGTTCGGTGCACCGAAGAGGCTTCTCCTTCCATACAGACTAGCATGTAGGGCTTGCTGGTGCAGAAATAGAGTCATGTAACATTGTTCTGCACGTCATTGTCGCAGTATCTGTCCGTGGGTGAGCTCACGGTAGGGTGGTAGACGCTAGAAGAGTGCACGCCAACCACTAAATCATCCGAAACTCAATTCTGCAAGCCGTTTTCGGCCTCCAAAATTATTCCGAAACAGACGAAGTTTGTGACAGAAGGATATGAATTTTCGCTGCGGTCGTTTTGGCAGGTCATGGAGCCCAAACGGAGTTCGTATGGCCAGGGTACGGTCGTTCTACGGATACACCTCAAATGGATTTCAGCAACGAGGGCTATCGTGAATCCGGCTTCCAGGGTAACTTGCTCGCGCCCATGAGCCATTTTGCGCCACTCGAAGTGGCCTATTATTTTCGAAAAGTACGAATGTAATGTAGAAGAGCTGGTATGCACAGTTTTGTCCAAGAACAACACATGTGCATGGACAAAAATGTGGGTGGTAGCGGTATGGGTGATAAACCATGCAAAACGGCAAGTTTTTGGGTGTTCGGTGCACCGAAGAGGCTTCTCCTTCCATCCAGACTAGCATGTAGGGCTTGCTGGTGCAGAAATAGAGTCATGTAACATTGTTCTGCACGTCATTGTCGCAGTATCTGTCCGTGGGTGAGCTCACGGTAGGGTGGTAGACGCTAGAAGAGTGCACGCCAACCACTAAATCTTCCGAAACTCAATTCTGCAAGCCGTTTTCGGCCTCCGAAATTATTCCGAAATAGACGATGTTTGTGACAGAAGGAGACGAATTTTCACTGCGGTCGTTTTGGCAGGTCATGGAGCCCAAACGGAGTTCGTATGGCCAGGGTACGGTCGTTCTACGGATACACCTCAAATGGATTTCAGCAACGAGGGATATCGTGAATCCGGCTTCCAGGGTAGCTTGCTCGCGCCCACGAGCCATTTTGCGCCACTCGAAATGGCCTATTATTTTCGAACAGTACGAATGTAATGTAGAAGAGCTGGTATGCACAGTTTTGTCCAAGAACAACACATGTGCATGGACAAAAATGTGGGTGGTAGCGGTATGGGTGATAAACCATGCAAAACGGCAAGTTTTTGGGTGTTCGGTGCACCGAAGAGGCTTCTCCTTCCATCGAGACTAGCATGTAGGGCTTGCTGGTGCAGAAATAGAGTCAAGTAACATTGTTCTGCACGTCATTGTCGCAGTATCTGTCCGTGGGTGAGCTCACGGTAGGGTGGTAGACGCTAGAAGAGTGCACGCCAACCACTAAATCATCCGAAACTCAATTCTGCAAGACGTTTTCGGCCTCCGAAATTATTCCGAAACAGACAAAGTTTGTGACAGAAGGATACGAATTTTCGCTGCGGTCGTTTTGGCAGGTCATGGAGCCCAAACGGAATTCGTATGGCCAGGGTACGGTCGTTCTATGGATACACCTCAAATGGATTTCAGCAACGAGGGATATCGTGAATCCGGCTTCCAGGGTAACTTGCTCGCGCCCACGAGCCATTTTGCGCCACTTGAAATGGCCTATTATTTCCGAACAGTACGAATGTAATGTAGAAGAGCTGGTATGCACATTTTTGTCCAAGAACAACACATGTGCATGGACAAAAATGTGGGTGGTAGCGGTATGGGTGATAAACCATGCAAAACGGCAAGTTTTTGGGTGTTCGGTGCACCGAAGAGGCTTCTCCTTCCATCCAGACTAGCATGTAGGGCTTGCTGGTGCAGAAATAGAGTCAAGTAACATTGTTCTGCACGTCATTGTCACAGTATCTGTCCGTGGGTGAGCTCACGGTAGGGTGGTAGACGCTAGAAGAGTGCACGCCAAGCACTAAATCATCCGAAACTCAATTCTGCAAGACGTTTTCGGCCTCCGAAATTATTCCGAAACAGACAAAGTTTGTGACAGAAGGATACGAATTTTCGCTGCGGTCGTTTTGGCAGGTCATGGAGCCCAAACGGAGTTCGTATGGCCAGGGTACGGTCGTTCTACGGATACACCTCAAATGGATTTCAGCAACGAGGGATATCGTGAATCCGGCTTCCAGGGTAACTTGCTCGCGCCCACGAGCCATTTTGCGCCACTTGAAATGGCCTATTATTTCCGAACAGTACGAATGTAATGTAGAAGAGCTGGTATGCACATTTTTGTCCAAGAACAACACATGTGCATGGACAAAAATGTGGGTGGTAGCGGTATGGGTGATAAACCATGCAAAACGGCAAGTTTTTGGGTGTTCGGTGCACCGAAGAGGCTTCTCCTTCCATCCAGACTAGCATGTAGGGCTTGCTGGTGCAGAAATAGAGTCATGTAACATTGTTCTGCACGTCATTGTCGCAGTATCTGTCCGTGGGTGAGCTCACGGTAGGGTGGTAGACGCTAGAAGAGTGCACGCCAACCACTAAATCATCTGAAACTCAATTCTGCAAGCCGTTTTCGGCCTCCGAAATTATTCCGAAACAGATGAAGTGTGTGACAGAAGGATACAAATTTTCGCTGTGGTCATTTTGGCAAGTCATGGAGCCCAAACGGAGTTCGTATGGCCAGGGTACGGTCGTTCTACGGATACACCTCAAATGGATTTCAGCAACGAGGGATATCGTGAATCCGGCTTCCAGGGTAACTTGCTCGCGCCCACGAGCCATTTTGCGCCACTCGAAATGGCCTATTATTTTCGAACAATACGAATGTAATGTAGAAGAGCTGGTATGCACAGTTTTGTCCAAGAACAACACATGTGCATGGACAAAAATGTGGGTGGTAGCGGTATGGGTGATAAACCATGCAGAACGGCAAGTTTTTGGGTGTTCGGTGCACCGAAGAGGCTTCTCCTTCCATCCAGACTAGCATGTAGGGATTGCTGGTGCAGAAATAGAGTCATGTAACATTGTTCTGCAAGTCATTGTCGCAGTATCTGTCCGTGGGTGAGCTCACGGTAGGGTGGTAGACGCTAGAAGAGTGCACGCCAACCACTAAATCATCCGAAACTCAATTCTGCAAGCCGTTTTCGGCCTCCGAAATTATTCCGAAACAGACAAAGTTTCTGACAGAAGGATACGAATTTTCGCTGCGGTCGTTTTGGCAGGTCATGGAGCCCAAACGGAGTTGTATGGCCAGGGTACGGTCATTCTACGGATTCACCTCAAATGGATTTCAGCAACGAGGGATATCGTGAATCCGGCCTCCAGGGTAACTTTCTCGCGCCCACGAGCCATTTTGCGCCACTCGAAATGGCCTATTATTTTCGAACAGTATGAATGTAATGTAGAAGAGCTGGTATGCACAGTTTTGTCCAAGAACAACACATGTGCATGGACAAAAATGTGGGTGGTAGCGGTATGGGTGATAAACCATGCAAGACGACAAGTTTTTGGGTGTTCGGTGCACCGAAGAGGCTTCTCCTTCCATCCAGACTAGCATGTAGGGCTTGCTGGTGCAGAAATAGAGTTATGTAACATTGTTCTACACGTCATTTTTGCTGTATCAATCCGTGGGTGAGCTCACGGTAGGGTGGTAGACGCTAGAAGAGTGCACGCCAACCACTAAATCATCCGAAACTCAATTCTGCAAGCCGTTTTCGGCCTCCAAAATTATTCCGAAACAGACAAAGTGTGTGACAGAAGGATACGAATTTTCGTTGCGGTCGTTTTGGCAGGTCATGGAGCCCAAACGGAGTTCGTATGGCCAGGGTACGGTCGTTCTACGGATACACCTCAAATGGATTTCAGCAACGAGGGATATCGTGAATCCGGCTTCCAGGGTAACTTGCTCGCGCCCACGAGCCATTTTGCGCCACTCGAAATGGCCTATTATTCTCGAACAGTACGAATGTAATGTAGAAGAGCTGGTATGCACAGTTTTGTCCAAGAACAACACATGTGCATGGACAAAAATGTGGGTGGTAGCGGTATGGGTGATAAACCATGCAAAACGGCAAGTTTTTGGGTGTTCGGTGCACCGAAGAGGCTTCTCCTTCCATCCAGACTAGCATGTAGGGCTTATTGGTGCAGAAATAGAGTCATGTAACATTGTTCTGCACGTCATTGTCGCAGTATCTGTCCGTGGGTGAGCTCACGGTAGGGTGGTAGACGCTAGAAGAGTGCACGCCAACCACTAAATCATCCGAATCTCAATTCTGCAAGCCGTTTTCGGCCTCCGAAATTATTCCGAAACAGACGTAGTTTGTGACAGAAGGATACGAATTTTCGCTGCGGTCGTTTTGGCAGGTCATGGAGCCCAAACGGAGTTCGTATGGCCAGGGTACGGTCGTTCTACGGATACACCTCAAATGGATTTCAGCAACGAGGGATATCGTGAATCCGGCTTCCAGGGTAACTTGCTCGCGCCCACGAGCCATTTTGCGCCACTCGAAATGGCCTATTATTCTCGAACAGTACGAATGTAATGTAGAAGAGCTGGTATGCACAGTTTTGTCCAAGAACAACACATGTGCATGGACAAAAATGTGGGTGGTAGCGGTATGGGTGATAAACCATGCAAAACGGCAAGTTTTTGGGTGTTCGGTGCACCGAAGAGGCTTCTCCTTCCATCCAGACTAGCATGTAGGGCTTATTGGTGCAGAAATAGAGTCATGTAACATTGTTCTGCACGTCATTGTCGCAGTATCTGTCCGTGGGTGAGCTCACGGTAGGGTGGTAGACGCTAGAAGAGTGCACGCCAACCACTAAATCATCCGAAACTCAATTCTGCAAGCCGTTTTCGGCCTCCGAAATTATTCCGAAACAGACAAAGTTTGTGACAGAAGGATACGAATTTTCGCTGCGGTCGTTTTGGCAGGTCATGGAGCCCAAACGGAGTTCGTATGGCCAGGGTACGGTCGTTCTACGGGTACACCTCAAATGGATTTCAGCAATGAGGGATATCGTGAATCCGGCTTCCAGGGTAACTTGCTCGCGCCCACGAGCCATTTTGCGCCACTCGAGATGGCCTATTATTTTCGAACAGTACGAATGTAATGTAGAAGAGCTGGTATGCACAGTTTTGTCCAAGAACAACACATGTGCATGGACAAAAATGTGGGTGGTAGCGGTATGGGTGATAAACCATGCAAAACGGCAAGTTTTTGGGTGTTCGGTGCACCGAAGAGGCTTCTCCTTCCATCCAGACTAGCATGTAGGGCTTGCTGGTGCAGAAATAGAGTCATGTAACATTGTTCTGCACGTCATTGTCGCAGTATCTGTCCGTGGGTGAGCTCACGGTAGGGTGGTAGACGCTAGAAGAGTGCACGCCAACCACTAAATCATCCGAAACTCAATTCTGCAAGCCGTTTTCGGCCTCCGAAATTATTCCAAAACAGACGAAGTGTGTGACAGAAGGATACGAGTTTTCGCTGCGGTCGTTTTGGAAGGTCATGGAGCCCAAACGGAGTTCGTATGGCCAGGGTACGGTCGTCCTACGGATACACCTCAAATGGATTTCAGCAACGAGGGATATCGTGAATCCGGCTTCCAGGGTAACTTGCTCGCGCCCACGAGCCATTTTGCGCCACTCGAAATGGCCTATTATTTTCGAACAGTACGAATGTAATGTAGAAGAGCTGGTATGCACAGTTTTGTCCAAGAATAACACATGTTCATGGACAAAAATGTGGGTGGTAGCGGTATGGGTGATAAACCATGAAAAACGGCAAGTTTTTGGGTGTTCGGTGCACCGAAGAGGCTTCTCCTTCCATCCAGACTAGCATGTAGGGCTTGCTGGTGCAGAAATAGAGTCATGTAACATTGTTCTGCACGTCATTGTCGCAGTATCTGTCCGTGGGTGAGCTCACGGTAGGGTGGTAGACGCTAGAAGAGTGCACGCCAATCACTAAATCATCCGAAACTCAATTCTGCAAGCCGTTTTCGGCCTCCGAAATTATTCCGAAACAGACGAAGTGTGTGACAGAAGGATACGAGTTTTCGCTGCGGTCGTTTTGGCAGGTCATGGAGCCCAAACGGAGTTCGTATGGCCAGGGTACGGTCGTTCCACGGATACACCTCAAATGGATTTCAGCAACGAGGGATATCGTGAATCTGGCTTCCAGGGTAACTTGCTCGCGCCCACGAGCCATTTTGCGCCACTCGAAATGGCCTATTATTTTCGAACAGTACGAATGTAATGTAGAAGAGCTGGTATGCATAGTTTTGTCCAAGAACAACACATGTGCATGGACAAAAATGTGGGTGGTAGCGGTATGGGTGATAAACCATGCAAAACGGCAAGTTTTTGGGTGTTCGGTGCACCGAAGAGGCTTGTCCTTCCATCCAGACTAGCATGTAGGGCTTGCTGGTGCAGAAATAGAGTCATGTAACATTGTTCTGCACGTCATTGTCGCAGTATCTGTCCGTGGGTGAGCTCACGGTAGGGTGGTAGACGCTAGAAGAGTGCACGCCAACCACTAAATCATCCGAAACTCAATTCTGCAAGCCGTTTTCGGCCTCCAAAATTATTCCGAAACAGACGAAGTTTGTGACAGAAGGATACGAGTTTTCGCTACGGTCGTTTTGGCAGGTCATGGAGCCCAAACGGAGTTTGTATGGCCAGGGTATGGTCGTTCTACGGATACACCTCAAATGGATTTCAGCAACGAGGGATATCGTGATTCCGGCTTCCAGGGTAACTTGCTCGCGCCCACGAGCCATTTTGCGCCACTCGAAATGGCCTATTATTTTCGAACAGTATGAATGTAATGTAGAAGAGCTGGTATGCACAGTTTTGTCCAAGAACAACACATGTGCATGGACAAAAATGTGGGTGGTAGCGGTATGGGTGATAAACCATGCAAAACGGCAAGTTTTTGGGTGTTCGGTGCACCGAAGAGGCTTCTCCTTCCATGCAGACTAGCATGTAGGGCTCGCTGGTGCAGAAATAGAGTCATGTAACATTGTTCTGCACGTCATTGTCGCAGTATCTGTCCGTGGGTGAGCTCACGGTAGGGTGGTAGACGCTAGAAGAGTGCACGCCAACCACTAAATCATCCGAAACTCAATTCTGCAAGCCGTTTTCGGCCTCCGAAATTATTCCGAAACAGACGAAGTTTGTGATAGAAGGATACGAGTTTTCGCTGCGGTCGTTTTGGCAGGTCATGGAGCCCAAACGGAGTTCGTATGGCCAGGGTACGATCGTTCTACGGATACACCTCAAATGGATTTCAGCAACGAGGGATATCGTGAATCCGGCTTCCAGGGTAACTTGCTCGCGCCCACGAGCCTTTTTGCGCCACTCGAGATGGCCTATTATTTTCGAACAGTACGAATGTAATGTAGAAGAGCTGGTATGCACAGTTTTGTCCAAGAACAACACATGTGCATGGACAAAAATGTGGGTGGTAGCGGTATGGGTGATAAACCATGCAAAACGGCAAGTTTTTGGGTGTTCGGTGCACCGAAGAGGCTTCTCCTTCCATCCAGACTAGCATGTAGGGCTTGCTGGTGCAGAAATAGAGTCGTGTAACATTGTTCTGCACGTCATTGTCGCAGTATCTGTCCGTGGGTGAGCTCACGGTAGGGTGGTAGACGCTAGAAGAGTGCACGCCAACCACTAAATCATCCGAAACTCAATTCTGCAAGCCATTTTCGGCCTCCGAAATTATTCCGAAACAGACGAAGTGTGTGACAGAAGGATACGAGTTTTCGCTGCGGTCGTTTTGGAAGGTCATGGAGCCCAAACGGAGTTCGTATGGCCAGGGTACGGTCGTCCTGCGGATACACCTCAAATGGATTTCAGCAACGAGGGATATCGTGAATCCGGCTTCCAGGGTAACTTGCTCGCGCCCACGAGCCATTTTGCGCCACTCGAAATGGCCTATTATTTTCGAACAGTACGAATGTAATGTAGAAGAGCTGGTATGCACAGTTTTGTCCAAGAATAACACATGTTCATGGAAAAAAATGTGGGTGGTAGCGGTATGGGTGATAAACCATGAAAAACGGCAAGTTTTTGGGTGTTCGGTGCACCGAAGAGGCTTCTCCTTCCATCCAGACTAGCATGTAGGGCTTGCTGGTGCAGAAATAGAGTCATGTAACATTGTTCTGCACGTCATTGTCGCAGTATCTGTCCGTGGGTGAGCTCACGGTAGGGTGGTAGACGCTAGAAGAGTGCACGCCAATCACTAAATCATCCGAAACTCAATTCTGCAAGCCGTTTTCGGCCTCCGAAATTATTCCGAAACAGACGAAGTGTGTGACAGAAGGATACGAGTTTTCGCTGCGGTCGTTTTGGCAGGTCATGGAGCCCAAACGGAGTTCGTATGGCCAGGGTACGGTCGTTCCACGGATACACCTCAAATGGATTTCAGCAACGAGGGATATCGTGAATCCGGCTTCCAGGGTAACTTGCTCGCGCCCACGAGCCATTTTGCGCCACTCGAAATGGCCTATTATTTTCGAACAGTACGAATGTAATGTAGAAGAGCTGGTATGCATAGTTTTGTCCAAGAACAACACATGTGCATGGACAAAAATGTGGGTGGTAGCGGTATGGGTGATAAACCATGCAAAACGGCAAGTTTTTGGGTGTTCGGTGCATCGAAGAGGCTTCTCCTTCCATCCAGACTAGCATGTAGGGCTTGCTGGTGCAGAAATAGAGTCATGTAACATTGTTCTGCACATCATTGTCGCAGTATCTGTCCGTGGGTGAGCTCACGGTAGGGTGGTAGATGCTAGAAGAGTGCACGCCAACCACTAAATCATCCGAAACTCAATTCTCCAAGCCGTTTTCGGCCTCCGAAATTATTCCGAAACAGACGAAGTTTGTGACAGAAGGATACGAATTTTCGCTGCGGTCGTTTTGGCAGGTCATGGAGCCCAAAAGGAGTTCGTATGGCCAGGGTACGGTCCTTCTACGGATACACCTCAAATGGATTTCAGCAACGAGGGATATCGTGAATCCGGCTTCCAGGGTAACTTGCTCGCGCCCACGAGCCATTTTGCGCCACTCGAAATGGCCTATTATTTTCGAACAGTACGAATGTAATGTAGAAGAGCTGGTATGCACAGTTTTGTCCAAGAACAACACATGTGCATGGACAAAAATGTGGGTGGTAGCGGTATGGGTGATAAACCATGCAAAACGGCAAGTTTTTGGGTGTTCGGTGCATCGAAGAGGCTTCTCCTTCCATCCAGACTAGCATGTAGGGCTTGCTGGTGCAGAAATAGAGTCATGTAACATTGTTCTGCACGTCATTGTCACAGTATCTGTCCGTGGGTGAGCTCACGGTAGGGTGGTAGATGCTAGAAGAGTGCACGCCAACCACTAAATCATCCGAAACTCAATTATGCAAGCCGTTTTCGGCCCCCGAAATTATTCCGAAACAGATGAAGTTTGTGACAGAAGGATACGAATTTTCGCTGCGGTCGTTTTGGCAGGTCATGGAGCCCAAACGGAGTTCGTATGGCCAGGGTACGGTCGTTCTACGGATACACCTCAAATGGATTTCAGCAACGAGGGATATCGTGAATCCGGCTTCCAGGGTAACTTGCTCGCGCCCACGAGCCATTTTGCGCCACTCGAAATGGCCTATTATTTTCGAACAGTACGAATGTAATGTAGAAGAGCTAGTATGCACAGTTTTGTCCAAGAACAACACATGTGCATGGACAAAAATGTGGGTGGTAGCGGTATGGGTGATAAACCATGCAAAACGACAAGTTTTTGGGTGTTCGGTGCACCGAAGAGGCTTCTCCTTCCATCCAGACTAGCATGTAGGGCTTGCTGGTGCAGAAATAGAGTCATGTAACATTGTTCTGCACGTCATTGTCGCAGTATCTGTCCGTGGGTGAGCTCACGGTAGGGTGGTAGATGCTAGAAGAGTGCACGCCAACCACTAAATCATCCGAAACTCAATTCTGCAAGCCATTTTCGGCCTCCGAAATTATTCCGAAACAGACGAAGTTTGTGACAGAAGGATACGAGTTTTCGCTGCGGTCGTTTTGGCAGGTCATGGAGCCCAAACGGAGTTCGTATGGCCAGGGTACGGTCGTTCTACGGATACACCTCAAATGGATTTCAGCAACGAGGGATATCGTGAATCCGGCTTCCAGGGTAACTTGCTCGCGCCCACGAGCCATTTTGCGCCACTCGAAATGGCTTATTATTTTCGAACAGTACGAACGTAATGTAGAAGAGCTGGTATGCACAGTTTTGTCCAAGAACAACACATGTGCATGGACAAAAATGTGGGTGGTAGCGGTATGGGTGATAAACCATGCAAAACGGCAAGTTTTTGGGTGTTCGGTGCACCGAAGAGGCTTCTCCTTCCATCCAGACTAGCATGTAGGGCTTGCTGGTGCAGAAATAGAGTCATGTAACATTGTTCTGCACGTCATTGTCGCAGTATCTGTCCGTGGGTGAGCTCACGGTAGGGTGGTAGACGCTAGAAGAGTGCACGCCAACCACTAAATCATCCGAAACTCTATTCTGCAAGCCGTTTTCGGCCTCCGAAATTATTCCGAAACAGACGAAGTGTGTGACAGAAGGATACGAGTTTTCGCTGCGGTCGTTTTGGAAGGTCATGGAGCCCAAACGGAGTTCGTATGGCCAGGGTACGGTCGTCCTACGGATACACCTCAAATGGATTTCAGCAACGAGGGATATCGTGAATCCGGCTTCCTGGGTAACTTGCTCGCGCCCACGAGCCATTTTGCGCCACTCGAAATGGCCTATTATTTTCGAACAGTACGAATGTAATGTAGAAGAGCTGGCATGCACAGTTTTGTCCAATAACAACACATGTGCATGGACAAAAATGTGGGTGGTAGCGGTATGGGTGATAAACCATGAAAAACGGCAAGTTTTTGGGTGTTCGGTGCACCGAAGAGGCTTCTCCTTCCATCCAGACTAGCATGTAGGGCTTGCTGGTACAGAAATAGAGTCATGTAACATTGTTCTGCACGTCATTGTCGCAGTATCTGTCCGTGGGTGAGCTCACGGTAGGGTGGTAGACGCTAGAAGAGTGCACGCCAACCACTAAATCATCCGAAACTCAATTCTGCAAGCCGTTTTCAGCCTCCGAAATTATTCCAAAATAGACGAAGTGTGTGACAGAAGGATACGAGTTTTCGCTGCGGTCGTTTTGGCAGGTCATGGAGCCCAAACGGAGTTCGTATGGCCAGGGTACGGTCGTTCTACGGATACACCTCAAATGGATTTCAGCAACGAGGGATATCGTGAATCCGGCTTCCAGGGTAACTTGCTCGCGCCCACGAGCCATTTTGCGCCACTCGAAATGGCCTATTATTTTCGAACAGTAGAATGTAATGTAGAAGAGCTGGTATGCACAGTTTTGTCCAAGAACAACACATGTGCATGGACAAAAATGTGGGTGGTAGCGGTATGGGTGATAAACCATGCAAAACGGCAAGTTTTTCGGTGTTCGGTGCACCGAAGAGGCTTCTCCTTCCATCCAGACTAGCATGTAGGGCTTGCTGGTGCAGAAATAGAGTCATGTAACATTGTTCTGCACGTCATTGTCGCAGTATCTGTCCGTGGGTGAGCTCACGGTAGGGTGGTAGACGCTAGAAGAGTGCACGCCAGCCATTAAATCATCCGAAACTCAATTCTGCAAGCCGTTTTCGGCCTCCAAAATTATTCCGAAAGAGACAAAGTTTGTGACAGAAGGATACGAGTTTTCGCTGCGGTCGTTTTGGCAGGTAATGGAGCCCAAGCGGAGTTCGTATGGCCAGGGTACGGTCGTTCTACGGATACACCTCAAATGGATTTCAGCAACGAGGGATATCGTGAATCCGGCTTCCAGGGTAACTTGCTCGCGCCCACGAGCCATTTTGCGCCACTCGAAATGGCCTATTATTTTCGAACAGTACGAATGTAATGTAGAAGAGCTGGTATGCACAGTTTTGTCCAAGAACAACACATGTGCATGGACAAAAATGTGGGTGGTAGCGGTATGGGTGATAAACCATGCAAAACGGCATGTTTTTGGGTGTTCGGTGCACCGAAGAGGCTTCTCCTTCCATCCAGACTAGCATGTAGGGCTCGCTGGTGCAGAAATAGAGTCATGTAACATTGTTCTGCACGTCATTGTCGCAGTATCTGTCCAAGGGTGAGCTCACGGTAGGGTGGTAGACGCTAGAAGAGTGCACGCCAACCACTAAATCATCCGAAACTCAATTCTGCAAGCCGTTTTCGGCCTCCGAAATTATTCCGAAACAGACGAAGTTTGTGACAGAAGGATACGAGTTTTCGCTGCGGTCGTTTTGGCAGGTCATGGAGCCCAAACGGAGTTCGTATGGCCAGGGTACGATCGTTCTACGGATACACCTCAAATGGATTTCAGCAACGAGGGATATCGTGAATCCGGCTTCCAGGGTAACTTGCTCGCGCCCACGGGCCTTTTTGCGCCACTCGAAATGGCCTATTATTTTCGAACAGTACGAATGTAATGTAGAAGAGCTGGTATGCACAGTTTTGTCCAAGAACAAAACATGTGCATGGACAAAAATGTGGGTGGTAGCGGTATGGGTGATAAACCAGGCAAAACGGCAAGTTTTTGGGTGTTCGGTGCACCGAAGAGGCTTCTCCTTCCATCCAGACTAGCATGTAGGGCTTGCTGGTGCAGAAATAGAGTCATGTAACATTGTTCTGCACGTCATTGTCGCAGTATCTGTCCGTGGGTGAGCTCACGGTAGGGTGGTAGACGCTAGAAGAGTGCACGCCAACCACTAAATCATCCGAAACTCAATTCTGCAAGCCGTTTTTGGCCTCCGAAATTATTCCGAAACAGACGAAGTGTGTGACAGAAGGATACGAGTTTTCGCTGCGGTTGTTTTGGAATGTCATGGAGCCCAAACAGAGTTCGTATGGCCAGGGTACGGTCGTCCTACGGATACACCTCAAATGGATTTCAGCAACGAGGGATATCGTGAATCCGGCTTCCAGGGTAACTTGCTCGCGCCCACGAGCCATTTTGCGCCACTCGAAATGGCCTATTATTTTCGAACAGTACGAATGTAATGTAGAAGAGCTGGAATGCACAGTTTTGTCCAAGAACAACACATGTGCATGGACAAAAATGTGGGTGGTAGCGGTATGGGTGATAAACCATGCAAAACAGCAAGTTTTTGGGTGTTCGGTGCACCGAAGAGGCTTCTCCTTCCATCCAGACTAGCATGTAGGGCTTGCTGGTGCAGAAATAGAGTCATGTAACATTGTTCTGCACGTCATTGTCGCAGTATCTGTCCGTGGGTGAGCTCACGGTAGGGTGGTAGACGCTAGAAGAGTGCACGCCAACCACTAAATCATCCGAAACTCAATTCTGCAAGCCGTTTTCGGCCTCCGAAATTATTCCGAAACAGACGAAGTGTGTGACAGAAGGATACGAGTTTTCGCTGCGGTCGTTTTGGCAGGTCATGGAGCCCAAACGGAGTTCGTATGGCCAGGGTACGGTCGTTCTACGGATACACCTCAAATGGATTTCAGCAACGAGGGATATCGTGAATCCGGCTTCCAGGGTAACTTGCTCGCGCCCACGAGCCATTTTGCGCCACTCGAAATGGCCTATTATTTTTGAACAGTACGAATGTAATGTAGAAGAGCTGGTATGCACAGTTTTGTCCAAGAACAACACATGTGCATGGACAAAAATGTGGGTGGTAGCGGTATGGGTGATAAACCATGCAAAACGGCATGTTTTTGGGTGTTCGGTGCACCGAAGAGGCTTCTCCTTCCATCCAGACTAGCATGTAGGGCTCGCTGGTGCAGAAATAGAGTCATGTAACATTGTTCTGCACGTCAATGTCGCAGTATCTGTCCGAGGGTGAGCTCACGGTAGGGTGGTAGATGCTAGAAGAGTGCACGCCAACCACTAAATCATCCGAAACTCAATTCTGCAAGCCGTTTTCGGCCTCCGAAATTATTCCGAAACAGACGAAGTTTGTGACAGAAGGATACGAGTTTTCGCTGCGGTCGTTTTGGCAGGTCATGGAGCCCAAACGGAGTTCGTATGGCCAGGGTACGATCGTTCTACGGATACACCTCAAATGGATTTCAGCAACGAGGGATATCGTGAATCCGGCTTCCAGGGTAACTTGCTCGCGCCCACGAGCCTTTTTGCGCCACTCGAAATGGCCTATTATTTTCGAACAGTACGAATGTAATGTAGAAGAGCTGGTATGCACAGTTTTGTCCAAGAACAAAACATGTGCATGGACAAAAATGTGGGTGGTAGCGGTATGGGTGATAAACCATGCAAAACGGCAAGTTTTTCGGTGTTCGGTGCACCGAAGAGGCTTCTCCTTCCATCCAGACTAGCATGTAGGGCTTGCTGGTGCAGAAATAGAGTCATGTAACATTGTTCTGCATGTCATTGTCGCAGTATCTAACCGTGGGTGAGCCCACGGTAGGGTGGTAGACGCTAGAAGAGTACACGCCAACCACTAAATCATCCGAAACTCAATTCTGCAAGCCGTTTTCGGCCTCCGAAATTATTCCGAAATAGACCAAGTGTGTGACAGAAGGATACGAGTTTTCGCTGCGGTCGTTTTGGAATGTCATGGAGCCCAAACGGAGTTCGTATGGCCAGGGTACGGTCGTCCTACGGATACACCTCAAATGGATTTCAGCAACAAGGGATATCGTGAATCCGGCTTCCAGGGTAACTTGCTCGCGCCCACGAGCCATTTTGCGCCACTCGAAATGGCCAATTATTTTCGAACAGTACGAATGTAATGTAGAAGAGCTGGTATGCACAGTTTTGTCCAAGAACAACACATGTGCATGGACAAAAATGTGGGTGGTAGCGGTATGGGTGATAAACCATGCAAAACGGCAAGTTTTTGGGTGTTCGGTGCACCGAAGAGGCTTCTCCTTCCATCCAGACTAGCATGTAGGGCTTGCTGGTGCAGAAATAGAGTCATGTAACATTGTTCTGCACGTCATTGTCGCAGTATCTGTCCGTGGGTGAGCTCACGGTAGGGTGGTAGACGCTAGAAGAGTGCACGCCAACCACTAAATCATCCGAAACTCAATTCTGCAAGCCATTTTCGGCCTCCGAAATTATTCCGAAACAGACGAAGTGTGTGACAGAAGGATACGAGTTTTCGCTGCGGTCGTTTTGGCAGGTCATGGAGCCCAAACGGAGTTCGTATGGCCAGGGTACGGTCGTTCTACGGATACACCTCAAATGGATTTCAGCAACGAGGGATATCGTGAATCCGGCTTCCAGGGTAACTTGCTCGCGCCCACGAGCCATTTTGCGCCACTCGAAATGGCCTATTATTTTCTAACAGTACGAATGTAATGTAGAAGAGCTGGTATGCACAGTTTTGTCCAAGAACAACACATGTGAATGGACAAAAATGTGGGTGGTAGCGGTATGGGTGATAAACCATGCAAAACAGCAAGTTTTTCGGTGTTCGGTGCACCGAAGAGGCTTCTCCTTCCGTCCAGACTAGCATGTAGGGCTTGCTTGTGCAGAAATAGAGTCATGTAACATTGTTCTGCACATCATTGTCGCAGTATCTGTCCGTGGGTGAGCTCACGGTAGGGTGGTAGACGCTAGAAGAGTGCACGCCAACCACTAAATCATCTGAAACTCAATTCTGCAAGCCGTTTTCGGCCTCCGAAATTATTCCGAAACAGACGAAGTTTGTGACAGAAGGATACGAGTTTTCGCTGCGGTCGTTTTGGCAGGTCATGGAGCCCAAACGGAGTTCGTATGGCCAGGGTACGGTCGTTCTACGGATACACCTCAAATGGATTTCAGCAACGAGGGATATCGTGAATCCGGCTTCCAGGGTAACTTGCTCGCGCCCACGAGCCATATTGCGCCACTCAAAATGGCCTATTATTTTCGAACAGTACGAATGTAATGTAGAAGAGCTGGTATGCACAGTTTTGTCCAAGAACAACACATGTGCATGGACAAAAATGTGGGTGGTAGCGGTATGGGTGATAAACCATGCAAAACGGCAAGTTTTTGGGTGTTCGGTGCACCGAAGAGGCTTCTCCTTCCATCCAGACTAGCATGTAGGGCTTGCTGGTGCAGAAATAGAGTCATGTAACATTCTTCTGCACGTCATTGTCGCAGTATCTGTCCGTGGGTGAGCTCACGGTAGGGTGGTGGACGCTAGAAGAGTGCACGCCAACCACTAAATCATCCGAAACCCAATTCTGCAAGCCGTTTTCGGCCTCCGAAATTATTCCGAAACAGACGAAGTGTGTGACAGAAGGATACGAGTTTTCGCTGCGGTCGTTTTGGCAGGTCATGGAGCCCAAACGGAGTTCGTATGGCCAGGGTACGGTCGTTCTACGGATACACCTCAAATGGATTTCAGCAACGAGGGATATCGTGAATCCGGCTTCCAGGGTAACTTGCTCACGCCCACGAGCCATTTTGCGCCACTCGAAATGGCCTATTATTTTCGAACAGTACGAATGTAATGTAGAAGAGCTGGTATGCACAGTTTTGTCCAAGAACAACACATGTGCATGGACAAAAATGTGGGTGGTAGCGGTATGGGTGATAAACCATGCAAAACGGCATGTTTTTGGGTGTTCGGTGCACCGAAGAGGCTTCTCCTTCCATCCAGACTAGCATGTAGGGCTCGCTGGTGCAGAAATAGAGTCATGTAACATTGTTCTGCACGTCATTGTCGCAGTATCTGTCCGTGGGTGAGTTCACGGTAGGGTGGTAGACGCTAGAAGAGTGCACGCCAACCACTAAATCATCCGAAACTCAATTCTGCAAGCCGTTTTCGGCCTCCGAAATTATTCCGAAACAGACGAAGTGTGTGACAGAAGGATACGAGTTTTCGCTGCGGTCGTTTTGGCAGGTCATGGAGCCCAAACGGAGTTCGTATGGCCAGGGTACGGTCGTTCTACGGATACACCTCAAATGGATTTCAGCAACGAGGGATATCGTGAATCCGGCTTCCAGGGTAACTTGCTCGCGCCCACGAGCCATTTTGCGCCACTTGAAATGGCCTATTATTTTCGAACAGTACGAATGTAATGTAGAAGAGCTGGTATGCACAGTTTTGTCCAAGAACAACACATGTGCATGGACAAAAATGTGGGTGGTAGCGGTATGGGTGATAAACCATGCAAAACGGCAAGTTTTTCGGTGTTCGGTGCACCGAAGAGGCTTCTCCTTCCATCCAGACTAGCATGTAGGGCTTGCTGGTGCAGAAATACAGTCATGTAACATTGTTCTGCACGTCATTGTCGCAGTATCTGTCCGTGGGTGAGCTCACGGTAGGGTGGTAGACGCTAGAAGAGTGCACGCCAGCCACTAAATCATCCGAAACTCAATTCTGCAAGCCGTTTTCGGCCTCCAAAATTATTCCGAAACAGATGAAGTTTGTGACAGAAGGATACGAGTTTTCGCTACGGTCGTTTTGGCAGGTCATGGAGCCCAAACGGAGTTCGTATGGCCAGGGTACGGTCGTTCTACGGATACACCTCAAATGGATTTCAGCAACGAGGGATATCGTGAATCCGGCTTCCAGGGTAACTTGCTCGCGCCCACGAGCCATTTTGCGCCACTCGAAATGGCCTATTATTTTCGAACAGTACGAATGTAATGTAGAAGAGCTGGTATGCACAGTTTTGTCCAAGAACAACACATGTGCATGGACAAAAATGTGGGTGGTAGCGGTATGGGTGATAAACCATGCAAAACGGCATGTTTTTGGGTGTTCGGTGCACCGAAGAGGCTTCTCCTTCCATCCAGACTAGCATGTAGGGCTCGCTGGTGCAGAAATAGAGTCATGTAACATTGTTCTGCACGTCATTGTCGCAGTATCTGTCCGTGGGTGAGCTCACGGTAGGGTGGTAGACGCTAGAAGAGTGCACGCCAACCACTAAATCATCTGAAACTCAATTCTGCAAGCCGTTTTCGGCCTCCGAAATTATTCCGAAACAGACGAAGTGTGTGACAGAAGGATACGAGTTTTCGCTGCGGTAGTTTTGGCAGGTCATGGAGCCCAAACGGAGTTCGTATGGCCAGGGTACGGTCGTTCTACGGATACACCTCAAATAGATTTCAGCAACGAGGGATATCGTGAATCCGGCTTCCAGGGTAACTTGCTCGCGCCCACGAGCCATTTTGCGCCACTCGAAATGGCCTATTATTTTCGAACAGTACGAATGTAATGTAGAAGAGCTGGTATGCACAGTTTTGTCCAAGAACAACACATGTGCATGGACAAAAATGTGGGTGGTAGCGGTATGGGTGATAAACCATGCAAAACGGCATGTTTTTGGGTGTTCGGTGCACCGAAGAGGCTTCTCCTTCCATCCAGACTAGCATGTAGGGCTCGCTGGTGCAGAAATAGAGTCATGTAACATTGTTCTGCACGTCATTGTCGCAGTATCTGTCCGTGGGTGAGCTCACGGTAGGGTGGTAGACGCTAGAAGAGTGCACGCCAACCACTAAATCATCCTAAACTCAATTCTGCAAGCCGTTTTCGGCCTCCGAAATTATTCCGAAACAGACGAAGTGTGTGACAGAAGGATACGAGTTTTCGCTGCGGTCGTTTTGGCAGGTCATGGAGCCCAAACGGAGTTCGTATGGCCAGGGTACGGTCGTTCTACGGATACACCTCAAATGGATTTCAGCAACGAGGGATATCGTGAATCCGTCTTCCAGGGTAACTTGCTCGCGCCCACGAGCCATTTTGCGCCACTCGAAATGGCATATTATTTTCGAACTGTACGAATGTAATGTAGAAGAGCTGGTATGCACAGTTTTGTCCAAGAACAACACATGTGCATGGACAAAAATGTGGGTGGTAGCGGTATGGGTGATAAACCATGCAAAACGGCAAGTTTTTCGGTGTTCGGTGCACCGAAGAGGCTTCTCCTTCCATCCAGACTAGCATGTAGGGCTTGCTGGTGCAGAAATAGAGTCATGTAACATTGTTCTGCACGTCATTGTCGCAGTATCTGTCCGTGGGTGAGCTCACGGTAGGGTGGTAGACGCTAGAAGAGTGCACGCCAACCACTAAATCATCCGAAACTCAATTCTGCAAGCCATTTTCGGCCTCCAAAATTATTCCGAAACAGACGAAGTTTGTGACAGAAGGATACGAGTTTTCGCTGCGGTCGTTTTGGCAGGTCATGGAGCCCAAATGGAGTTCGTATGGCCAGGGTACGGTCGTCCTACGGATACACCTCAAATGGATTTCAGCAACGAGGGATATCGTGAATCCGGCTTCCAAGGTAACTTGCTCGCGCCCACGAGCCATTTTGCGCCACTCGAAATGGCCTATTATTTTCGAACAGTACGAATGTAATGTAGAAGAGCTGGTATGCACAGTTTTGTCCAAGAACAACACATGTGCATGGACAAAAATGTGGGTGGTAGCGGTATGGGTGATAAACCATGCAAAACGGCAAGTTTTTGGGTGTTCGGTGCACCGAAGAGGCTTCTCCTTCCATCCAGACTAGCATGTAGGGCTTGCTGGTGCAGAAATAGAGTCATGTAACATTGTTCTGCACGTCATTGTCGCAGTATCTGTCCGTGGGTGAGCTCACGGTAGGGTGGTAGACGCTAGAAGAGTGCACGCCAACCACTAAATCATCCGAAACTCAATTCTGCAAGCCGTTTTCGGCCTCCGAAATTATTCCGAAACAGACGAAGTGTGTGACAGAAGGATACGAGTTTTCGCTGCGGTCGTTTTGGCAGGTCATGGAGCCCAAACGGAGTTCGTATGGCCAGGGTACGGTCGTTCTACGGATACACCTCAAATGGATTTCAGCAATGAGGGATATCGTGAATCCGGCTTCCAGGGTAACTTGCTCGCGCCCACGAGCCTTTTTGCGCCACTCGAAATGGCCTATTATTTTCGAACAGTACGAATGTAATGTAGAAGAGCTGGTATGCACAGTTTTGTCCAAGAACAACACATGTGCATGGACAAAAATGTGGGTGGGAGCGGTATGGGTGATAAACCATGCAAAACGGCAAGTTTTTGGGTGTTCGGTGCACCGAAGAGGCTTCTCCTTCCATCCAGACTAGCATGTAGGGCTTGCTGGTGCAGAAATAGAGTCATGTAACATTGTTCTGCACGTCATTGTCGCAGTATCTGTCCGTGGGTGAGCTCACGGTAGGGTGGTAGACGCTAGAAGAGTGCACGCCAACCACTAAATCATCCGAAACTCAATTCTGCAAGCCGTTTTCGGCCTCCGAAATTATTCCGAAACAGACGAAGTGTGTGACAGAAGGATAAGAGTTTTCGCTGCGGTCGTTTTGGAATGTCATGGAGCCCAAACGGAGTTCGTATGGCCAGGGTACGGTCGTCCTACGGATACACCTCAAATGGATTTCAGCAACGAGGGATATCGTGAATCCGGCTTCCAGGGTAACTTGCTCGCGCCCACGAGCCATTTTGCGCCACTCGAATGGCCTATTATTTTCGAACAGTACAAATGTAATGTAGAAGAGCTGGTATGCACAGTTTTGTCCAAGAACAACACATGTGCATGGACAAAAATGTGGGTGGTAGCGGTATGGGTGATAAACCATGCAAAACGGCAAGTTTTTGGGTGTTCGGTGCACCGAAGAGGCTTCTCCTTCCATCCAGACTAGCATGTAGGGCTTGCTGGTGCAGAAATAGAGTCATGTAACATTGTTCTGCACTTCATTGTCGCAGTATCTGTCCGTGGGTGAGCTCACGGTAGGGTGGTAGACGCTAGAAGAGTGCACGCCAACCACTAAATCATCCGAAACTCAATTCTGCAAGCCGTTTTCGGCCTCCGAAATTATTCCGAAACAGACGAAGTGTGTGACAGAAGGATACGAGTTTTCGCTGCGGTCGTTTTGGCAGGTCATGGAGCCCAAACGGAGTTCGTATGGCCGGGGTACGGTCGTTCTACGGATACACCTCAAATGGATTTCAGCAACGAGGGATATCGTGAATCCGGCTTCCAGGGTAACTTGCTCGCGCCCACGAGCCATTTTGCGCCACTCGAAATGGCCTATTATTTTCGAACAGTACGAATGTAATGTAGAAGAGCTGGTATGCACAGTTTTGTCCAAGAACAACACATGTGCATGGACAAAAATGTGGGTGGTAGCGGTATGGGTGATAAACCATGCAAAACAGCAAGTTTTTCGGTGTTCGGTGCACCGAAGAGGCTTCTCCTTCCATCCAGACTAGCATGTAGGGCTTGCTGGTGCAGAAATAGAGTCATGTAACATTGTTCTGCACGTCATTGTCGCAGTATCTGTCCGTGGGTGAGCTCACGGTAGGGTGGTAGACGCTAGAAGAGTGCACGCCAACCACTAAATCATCTGAAACTCAATTCTGCAAGCCGTTTTCGGCCTCCGAAATTATTCCGAAACAGACGAAGTTTGTGACAGAAGGATACGAATTTTCCCTGCGGTCGTTTTGGCAGGTCATGGAGCCCAAACGGAGTTCGTATGGCCAGGGTACGGTCGTTCTACGGATACACCTCAAATGGATTTCAGCAACGAGGGATATCGTGAATCCGGCTTCCAGGGTAACTTGCTCGCGCCCACGAGCCATTTTGCGCCTCTCGAAATGGCCTATTATTTTCGAACAGTACGAATGTAATGTAGAAGAGCTGGTATGCACAGTTTTGTCCAAGAACAACACATGTGCATGGACAAAAATGTGGGTGGTAGCGGTATGGGTGATAAACCATGCAAAACGGCAAGTTTTTGGGTGTTCGGTGCACCGAAGAGGCTTCTCCTTCCATCCAGACTAGCATGTAGGGCTTGCTGGTGCAGAAATAGAGTCATGTAACATTGTTCTGCACGTTATTGTCACAGTATCTGTCCGTGGGTGAGCTCACGATAGGGTGGTAGATGGTAGAAGAGTGCACGCCAACCACTAAATCATCCGAAACTCAATTCTGCAAGCCGTTTTCGGCCTCCGAAATTATTCCGAAACAGACGAAGTTTGTCACAGAAGGATACGAATTTTCCCTGCGGTCGTTTTGGCAGGTCATGGAGCCCAAACGGAGTTCGTATGGCCAGGGTACGGTCGTTCTACGGATACACCTCAAATGGATTTCAGCAACGAGGGATATCGTGAATCCGGCTTCCAGGGTAACTTGCTCGCGCCCACGAGCCATTTTGCGCCACTCGAAATGGCCTATTATTTTCGAACAGTACGAATGTAATGTAGAAGAGCTGGTATGCACAGTTTTGTCCAAGAACAACACATGTGCATGGACAAAAATGTGGGTGGTAGCGGTATGGGTGATAAACCATGCAAAACGGCAAGTTTTTGGGTGTTCGGTGCACCGAAGAGGCTTCTCCTTCCATCCAGACTAGCATGTAGGGCTTGCTGGTGCAGAAATAGAGTCATGTAACATTGTTCTGCACGTCATTGTCGCAGTATCTGTCCATGGGTGAGCTCACGGTAGGGTGGTAGACGCTAGAAGAGTGCACGCCAACCACTAAATCATCCGAAACTCAATTCTGCAAGCCGTTTTCGGCCTCCGAAATTATTCCGAAACAGACGAAGTGTGTGACAGAAGAATACGAGTTTTCGCTGCGGTCGTTTTGGCAGGTCATGGAGCCCAAACGGAGTTCGTATGGCCAGGGTACGGTCGTTCTACGGATACACCTCAAATGGATTTCAGCAACGAGGGATATCGTGAATCCGGCTTCCAGGGTAACTTGCTCGCGCCCACGAGCCATTTTGCGCCACTCGAAATGGCCTATTATTTTCGAACAGTACGAATGTAATGTAGAAGAGCTGGTATGCACAGTTTTGTCCAAGACCAACACATGTGCATGGACAAAAATGTGGGTGGTAGCGGTATGGGTGATAAACCATGCAAAACAGCAAGTTTTTCGGTGTTCGGTGCACCGAAGAGGCTTCTCCTTCCATCCAGACTGGCATGTAGGGCTTGCTGGTGCAGAAATAGAGTCATGTAACATTGTTCTGCACGTCATTGTCGCAGTATCTGTCCGTGGGTGAGCTCACGGTAGGGTGGTAGACGCTAGAAGAGTGCACGCCAACCACTAAATCATCTGAAACTCAATTCTGCAAGCCGTTTTCGGCCTCCGAAATTATTCCGAAACAGACGAAGTTTGTGACAGAAGGATACGAGTTTTCGCTGCGGTCGTTTTGGCAGGTCATGGAGCCCAAACGGAGTTCGTATGGCCAGGGTACGGTCGTTCTACGGATACACCTCAAATGGATTTCAGCAACGAGGGATATCGTGAATCCGGCTTCCAGGGTAACTTGCTCGCGCCCACGAGCCA
The DNA here is from genome assembly GCA_902687465.1 of Secale cereale. Lineage (NCBI taxonomy): Eukaryota > Viridiplantae > Streptophyta > Magnoliopsida > Poales > Poaceae > Secale > Secale cereale. The sequence goes on from LR738716.1 coordinate 294,189,991, forward strand.
TATTGCGCCATTCAAAATGGCCTATTATTTTCGAACAGTACGAATGTAATGTAGAAGAGCTGGTATGCATAGTTTTGTCCAAGAACAACACATGTGCATGGACAAAAATGTGGGTGGTAGCGGTATGGGTGATAAACCATGCAAAACGGCAAGTTTTTGGGTGTTCGGTGCACCGAAGAGGCTTCTCCTTCCATCCAGACTAGCATGTAGGGCATGCTGGTGCAGAAATAGAGTCATGTAACATTGTTCTGCACGTCATTGTCGCAGTATCTGTCCGTGGGTGAGCTCACGGTAGGGTGGTGGACGCTAGAAGAGTGCACGCCAACCACTAAATCATCCGAAACCCAATTCTGCAAGCCGTTTTCGGCCTCCGAAATTATTCCGAAACAGACGAAGTGTGTGACAGAAGGATACGAGTTTTCACTGCGGTCGTTTTGGCAGGTCATGGAGCCCAAACGGAGTTCGTATGGCCAGGGTACGGTCGTTCTACGGATACACCTCAAATGGATTTCAGCAACGAGGGATATCGTGAATCCGGCTTCCAGGGTAACTTGCTCGCGCCCACGAGCCATTTTGCGCCACTCGAAATGGCCTATTATTTTCGAACAGTACGAATGTAATGTAGAAGAGCTGGTATGCACAGTTTTGTCCAAGAACAACACATGTGCATGGACAAAAATGTGGGTGGTAGCGGTATGGGTGATAAACCATGCAAAACGGCATGTTTTTGGGTGTTCGGTGCACCGAAGAGGCTTCTCCTTCCATCCAGACTAGAATGTAGGGCTCGCTGGTGCAGAAATAGAGTCATGTAACATTGTTCTGCACATCATTGTCGCAGTATCTGTCCGTGGGTGAGCTCACGGTAGGGTGGTAGACGCTAGAAGAGTGCACGCCAACCACTAAATCATCCGAAACTCAATTCTGCAAGCCGTTTTCGGCCTCCGAAATTATTCCGAAACAGGCGAAGTGTGTGACAGAAGGATACGAGTTTTCGCTGCGGTCGTTTTGGCAGGTCATGGAGCCCAAACGGAGTTCGTATGGCCAGGGTACGGTCGTTCTACGGATACACCTCAAATGGATTTCAGCAACGAGGGATATCGTGAATCCGGCTTCCAGGGTAACTTGCTCGCGCCCACGAGCCATTTTGCGCCACTCGAAATGGCCTATTATTTTTGAACAGTACGAATGTAATGTAGAAGAGCTGGTATGCACAGTTTTGTCCAAGAACAACACATGTGCATGGACAAAAATGTGGGTGGTAGCGGTATGGGTGATAAACCATGCAAAACGGCAAGTTTTTCGGTGTTCGGTGCACCGAAGAGGCTTCTCCTTCCATCCAGACTAGCATGTAGGGCTTGCTGGTGCAGAAATAGAGTCATGTAACATTGTTCTGCACGTCATTGTCGCAGTATCTGTCCGTGGGTGAGCTCACGGTAGGGTGGTAGACGCTAGAAGAGTCCACGCCAGCCACTAAATCATCCGAAACTCAATTCTGCAAGCCGTTTTCGGCCTCCAAAATTATTCCGAAACAGACGAAGTTTGTGACAGAAGGATACGAGTTTTCGCTGCGGTCGTTTTGGCACGTCATGGAGCCCGAACGGAGTTCGTATGGCCAGGGTACGGTCGTTCTACGGATACACCTCAAATGGATTTCAGCAACGAGGGATATCGTGAATCCGGCTTCCAGGGTAACTTGCTCGCGCCCACGAGCCATTTTGCGCCACTCGAAATGGCCTATTATTTTCGAACAGTACGAATGTAATGTAGAAGAGCTGGTATGCACAGTTTTGTCCAAGAACAACACATGTGCATGGACAAAAATGTGGGTGGTAGCGGTATGGGTGATAAACCATGCAAAACGGCATGTTTTTGGGTGTTCGGTGCACCGAAGAGGCTTCTCCTTCCATCCAGACTAGCATGTAGGGCTCGCTGGTGCAGAAATAGAGTCATGTAACATTGTTCTGCACGTCATTGTCGCAGTATCTGTCCGTGGGTGAGCTCACGGTAGGGTGGTAGACGCTAGAAGAGTGCACGCCAACCACTAAATCATCCGAAACTCAATTCTGCAAGCCGTTTTCGGCCTCCGAAATTATTCC
>LR738716.1:294210258-294222185 GCA_902687465.1 Secale cereale
ATCGCCCCGAACTTCCCAAGCGCCGACCGCCTCCCTCTCGTCCCGTACAGCACCGGCCCGGGGCCTCCCTTCTCCTGCCCGCGAGCCGGCCGAGCGCCCCACCCCGCGCGGCTCCCCTCGAGCAGTTCTCGCCTTCCCGTGCCAGGGCCACCGCCGTCCTTCGCCAGGCGCCGGAGCACCTGCTCCAACCTCCGTCCGCGCCCCTCGGTTGCCTCGTCCTGGCCAAGGCCGAGCGCCCCAGGCCCGAGCGCCCCGGCCTCCTCCCTCCGTTGCGCGTCAGGCCAGAGGCCCCGAGCGCTGCATCCTGCCTCGACGGGCCTTCTTCACAGCAGCCGCGGCCAAGAGGTGCTCCTCCCTCGCGCTGGTGTTCTTCCCTCGCCTGGAGCGGCCCCTCCATCCTCCAGCGCCAGGAGGCGGCCCGACCCCGTCCTCCTGCCTTCGAAGGCCACAGGCCAGCGCCCGTGCTGCCTCGCCGCAAGTGCCTCCTCGCAGGCCCGCGACCCTGCTTCGCCTCCATCCGGCCCGGATCAGGAGGGATCCGGCCGTGGTCCTCTGTGCTGTTGCTGCCGTGTTGAGTTTTGTGCTGTAGATTTTGTTTTGTTTTCGTGCATGCTGGTGTTGACCTTGACAGAGAACGGAAACGTCTACCGCCAAAGACCGCAACGACCCGTGTACAACTACGTTGCCAAGACGGCCCCGACAAGTACCACGACGACCCGTTCATCTACGGAAAAACGACAAGCCGAGACCAAGTTCCTCTACGTCGACGACGACCGCGACAAGTACCCCTACCGACGCCCGGAAACACCAAGTACCTCTCCGATGAACGTGAACCACTACATGACCCGACAAGTACCACTACATGTACAAGTACCTCGACGCCCGGAGCACTCGTGAACGACAAGTACCCCGACAACATGTGTACCACTACCGTCGCCCCGTGAACGACTACCGAGGCGCCAAGTACCTCTACGGAACGACTACTCGTTGGCGACCTCGTGAAACGGCTACTTCCTCTTCGGAAACGTGAACGACTACTTCCTCTACTTCCACTACTACGGCTACTTCCACTACGTCTCGAAGCGCCCCGAAACGCACGCTTCGAAGGTATAACCCCGAGACGTGACCCGTGTGATGCATGCTTGCTTGTGTTGTATGAAATGTTTCTCGTGTGTGCTCCGTGTCCGTTTCGTCCCTTTTGTCATGTTCCTCGGTTGCCTCGTCACCGACTCGTGGGAACCCGGCAACGGGATCACCCCATCATCTTGTTCAACTCGTTCACTCCACCTTTTGTTTTGAACCGGTCCCTCACCGAGTTCCCGGTACCGATATGATGCCATTGCCTCATTTTCGGATCATGCCGTGGCACCCTTTTCTTCCACCACAGTGACAAATGCTTCTTATCTTGTTAATTGTCAACCTTTTAATAAAACTTCATAAACTTGATCATGTCATCCGCATCATGTTAACAACCTTGAATGTTTAAATGTTGTTGCTTTATAATTATTAAACATGCTCATGGGGATTTTCCGAATATGTTGTTGTTATTCTCCGGCCTCATTTAAATTGTCTAAATAGTGTAGTTTTATTATGCTTCACCTCTTGCCATGCTAAAAACAATTAAACTTGTCTTGTTAATAATGAGAGTCAACTAAATAATTAATGTGGTGTTTCGTCAATATGCAACTCGTTGCATATTGATCTCCACTTAAATTGTAGTATTTGTTTGTGCACTTTGCCATGCCTTGCATATTTAAACCGGACATGCATTATGCTTGCTTGTGCATTGTATGCCATGTTTATGATGTGTGTGTTTACCGTGTTGTTTCTTTCTTTCTTTCCGGTTTGCTTCTCTTGATAGCTTTGGTTTCGTTCCGGAGTTGTGAGGTTCCGCTCGTCTGTTGCTCCGTCTTCTTCTTGGATCCGTTCTTCTCCCTTGTGGAATTCCAGGCAAGATGACCGAACCCGGATACCATTACTATCTTTGCCTATTGCTAGTTGTCTCGATCTATAGTTTTGCCTCGATGCCCATGTTTTCCTGTCAGCCTCCTATTGTAACCAATTGCCATGTTTAACCACCCTACCTACGCAAACCGTTGCTTGGCTAAGTATGCTTCGCTCAGCCCCTCTTATAGCCTTATTAGTTGCAGGTGAAGTTTGAAGTTGCTTGCTTCATGTTGAAGTTTTGGTTGGGTTATATCACACTATATAAATGCTAAATGAAATCATCTATATACTGGCAGGGTGGAAGGCTAAGCCTTTTGCTTGGTGTTTTGTTCCACTCATGCCGTTAGGAACCGTATAAACCGGTGTTATGTTCCTTGATTTTGCGTTCCTAACACGGTTGGGGTGTATGGGACCCCCTTGATAAACCGCTAAGTGCTAAGTCTTTTCCAGCAAGTCCCAACATTGGTACTATTTGCCTAATAACAAACTAATAAAACTTGCATAAGGGCCTTGCAAACCCTCTTTTATTTCAATTCAACCCCCCGGGCCAGTGCTCCACATGAGTGTTGGTCCGAAACGAGCGGACTGCGGGGCCACCTCAAGGAAACTTGAGGTTTGGTAAAAACCCGTAGGATGTCTCATCCGGTCGTGTCCTGAGACCTAGATACGCGCGGCTACTATCAGGGTGACGACACGCCGGGAGGATTTGCTGGATTAGCCTTACCTTAGTTCGGTTTAACTTGAGCACGGGATTCCGAGAATACTCGGGTCTTCCCAACTATGGAGTTGCGACTCCGCGGATCGTGGGCTTGTAATGGGTCAAGTTGGAACACCCCTGCAGGGTTTGAACTTTCGAAAGCCGTGCCCGCGGTTATGTGGCAGATGGGAGCTTGTTAATTCCGGTTGTAGATAACTTGACACAATGTTTCAATACACTACCAGCGTGTGTACCGTGACTGTCAATTTCCGAATAGGGATTCGGGAGTTGAACACGGTGGGGTTATGTTTGACCGGCTTTAGCTAGGATCACTTCGTGATCATCTTTCGACCGATGCTCTTCTCTTCTCGCTCTCTTTTACGTAAGTTAGTGCTAGTTGCTGCTGCAGACTCTTGTTTGTTCCTTCACCTCTCGTTCTTTCTTCAGCCTTGTCCTCACCCAGGGCTTGGATAGTCTTGTTACCCGGGAACGGGATTGCTGAGTCCTCTGTGGCTCACAGTTACTTCACCACACCAGATGCAGGTTCAGCCGAGTTTGAAGCAGGAGTTGGTTCAGTTCTTCACCAGGAGCTCGTTGAAGAGTTGGCCGTTTGCTTGTGACGTTTCGATGTTCAGTAGTGGTTTCTACTAGGATTCGATCTTGGCCTGTGGCTTTATGTTGTTTTGGTATCTTTCTTTTGGATCTTCACCCGTAGTCGGGTTGTGATGTTCTGAATGATGATTGTTTATGTAATGTATTGTGTGAAGTGGCGAGTGTAAGCCAACTATCTCCTTTTGCATTTTAATCCCTCTTTTACATGAGTCGTGCAAAGATACCAAACTTGAGATCATTCTAGGATGGGCTTATACCTTTAAGTCGTGCCTCGACACGTAGGAGGTATAGTCCCATCCTGGGCATTACAAGTTGGTATCAGAGCCTTCTCCGACCTAGAAGCCCCCACTGATTGATCGAATCGTTGACGGTTGAGTCTAGGCACACACTGAAAACTTTTTGAGTCCTATATTATATCGGAGAGTAGGATTTCTTTGCTTCTCATCCCCTTTCTCTCTGGTGAGGACTCCTGACGTATACTCTTGTCTCTCCTATCTTCAAAATTTGCACAAATTTTTTTTAGGATCCCGCGAGTATTCTGGGATTGTTTCGATGTTCTTGTGACAAGGATATTGTTCTCGATGCCTCCTGTTCCCGAGGAGTTGAGCTTCGGGGTATCATTGACACAAGCATATCGCGGCAGTACTAAATACTTAAGACGGCCGACATCGAAAATCTCTCCTATACGGCCAGTGGCAAGATAACCCCGACATCACCCAGTACTGGGGAGGTAGTTCGAGAGTATTGCCATAGCTTGTCATAGTGGATGCTTTTCGAAGGTCCGAGGTAAACAGTTTCCGAGAAAGACTGGTTATGTGTTGAAGGATGGATACACCTGGATGTAGGTTTAGAGTTGATTGCGCGGTGCTTCCCGTGTATCCCCAACACCTGATTGCATAACTGGAAACTTTCGGAAATCTATAGGTGGGTTCATCAAGTAGTTCTAGGCATTCTTCCAACGGATGCTCGATATGAAGTTCGGGGTTCTACATTGAGTGAAGTGGTTTTATGGACTTGTTCTGATCGGGAGTTGCATCTTAAAGGGTCCTTGGCTATGCTGATCCGGGGATTGCAAAACCCTTTTGTAACACGTTCCATGAGCTTTCAGCACGAAGATGTCGAATGAAACTTCTATCTTGTATTTGTTCCATCTGATCCTTGTTCCTTTTTATTTATCTTTTGTTCTCCCAAGTGGCTTCTCGTCGAGTTGATGTACCTACGGAATTCATTCGTTCAATTCTCTGTTCGGATGATATTGTGAAGACCTGCTGCGAGATATCTATCCTTTGTTCTTGTCTTGATTCTGGTATTCGAGTTGCTTCGATGATAAATGTTGATTCCATACCTTTCCTAATCGGTGTTCTCATATTTCCATGAGAGTGCTAATCCTTCTTGATCATCAAGATGGTCATGTTAATTCCTTTCAACCGGTGTCCATTTTGTTCATCCCAAGTTGTCTTTGTTTTCCCCACCCTCCCTCCCTTTTTCTTCTTGGAGCAGAAATTCTCAAATGAAATATCCATTTTATTCATGTGATATTTTCTTCATTCTTTTCCTTCAATGTTCTTATCCGGTGATTTATCGTGAAGATGCTCAAGAGCTTCAAGTTCATCATTCTTTTGTTTTCATAATTCTGCCGGTGGATGTAATTCAAGAATTTGGTGTTGATCTTATCCTTTTCCTCTTTTCATAATGCTTTCTTATTCCGGTGCTCCAATTAATCATTCTCCTCTTGCTATTCATATCCGGAGTGCTGAAGATTCATAATTCCATTCTTAATCCGTTAAAATTATTATTTTGAGCATTGTTATCTTATTCAAGCCTTTTAATTCAACCGGTGCAATATCTCTTAAGCAATCTTTTTTTCAACGGTGATTTCTTTGAGTGGGCCCTAACCCACAGGTCTTATCCCAGGATCTTACCTGACTCTTCTATTTTTTTTCTGGAGTTATACTCAAATTCTTTTCTTGTGTGACGTAAGAATGATTTCCATCAGTCATAGTCCTTCTCTAAGATCGCTTTCAAATTCTTTTTCATCATTGTTTCAACCTTTTTAATTCTTCTTTCCGGAGTGTTAAACAATTTTTCATGGCATTTCTCGTCTTCATTCTCAACATTTCAAAATCGGAGAAGTGTTTCTCTTAACTTTTGACCCGTTCACATGTTGATTCGTGGTTCTACCTTCATGCCATCCTCATTATTGTTCCGATTGTGAGGAATTCTTTTATACCCATCCGAAGCATTCTTGAATTCTTTTTCCTTGTGATCCTCCGAAGGCCATCATTTCAGAAGATTTCTTCGTCCTCAGTTTTCAACTTCGTCCTACAACTATTCTTCATTGATGTCTCTTCGTTCGTCTCCATATTTTTACGGTGGTTCTCTCAAGTTTACTTTTCCGTTGTTATCGTTTTAATTCATTTGTTCTTTTCACAATCCTACCGGTGCTTCGTTGAAGATTTACCCAAGCTTGTGCTAGATCTCTCTTTAATTCTTCCCAACGAGAATAAGTAGTATGCCAAATCTTTTGGTTGTCATCAATTTAAATTGGTGAAGGAGATGCATAACATAATTCTTATTCTTATTCCTTCAAGGTGATTTAATCTCTTTTTCCGGAGCTTGTTCTTCATATCATATCCTTGGTTCTAAATTCTTCATCTTGTTTTTCCGGAGATCCAAGTTGTTTCAATTATATCATTTCAAGCTCCATCTAATTCATCGCAGGCCTTGAATCTTATTCTTTTCATCTTTCACTTCTCATGCTTTTGTTACCGGAGTTCTCATGGTGGTTCATCATGTTTTAATTCATCCTCGAAGTCTTCATCAAGATTCTTGTTGGAACTCAAGCATTCTTCTTCATGCTTTCCAAGTGCAATTCTTCTCCCTTATCTTTGAGGTGGTGTTATGTCATTCTTGTCAATTCCTTCATGTTTCATGATTCACGAGTTTTCAAGAATGAGACATTTAAACCCATCATTTTTCCTTGTTCAGGAGATCTTTTCAACCTTCAATTTATTCGTTTGAGTTATCTTGGGTTGTATTTCACCTAAAAGCTTTTCCTAAGGATTATTGTTATTATGGTGCTTATAAATGACCCAAGTTCTTCATTTATCATTCCGGTGAAATAAGTTTTTCATCTCCTTGTTGATCTCAATCCAATCAAATGTTCTCCTCAGTGGCTGGTTGTCACCTCATAATTTTGAGATGCTTTCCTAAAGCCCACAACGAGCTTATTCTTTCGTTGTTGAATTTCCAACAACTCCGTTCAACCCTTCTCGTAAGGAGGCTCTTTCAAATGCATTCATGGGAGAAGTTGTCTTTTCTTCTCCGTTCATTTCTTTCATTGAACTATATATGCTATTCTTTCATTCCGGAGGCCTTGTGATATTGCTCTCTTTAACCATCATCTCGTTTTTATCAAGATCATGTTCTTTTCCTTGTTTATCCTTTTAACCGGAGTGTTGTATTCTTCATTCAAGTTCCGTCATCTCATCTAGTTTTGCCTATCCTGTTAACCGGAGTGCTGTCTGAATCTTTTCTTGCACCTTGTGCCATTCTTTTAATTGTTTCGGAGCCAATGTGTTGTTGTTTTCATCAAGTATCATTCCTTCTCCTCAAGTTCTTGTTAATTTCTTCCATTTTCAGACGGAGTGCTGTCCAAATTCTGTCATTCTTATTCCTTGGCTATACCATTGTGGTTTCTTATTCTTTTGGTTCGTAAGCTCTTGTTTCATGTCTTTCAACCTTCAAGGTTCTTGTAATGTTCCTCCTGCTTACCGGAGTGCTCTTAACTTCGTTCAATCTCCGTTGTATTCTTCTTTCAACTTGTTTAACCTCTCAAGGTTCTTTGGTTTCACTCGCCTGTCAAAGAAGCAACTTTGTTTACCTCTTCCTCTTCCGTTTTGACCCGGTGATATCTCTAGGATCTCGGGTCGAGATCCTCTGTTAGTGTGGGAGAGTTGTGACGCCCGAGACCGACGTCCCAGAAGATTCCAGAAGATTCCAGATGTTCCGGGGTCTCCCGTGTGTCCTTTTGTGCTTGTGTTATTTTATTTTTGCATTGCATCATGTCATCATGCCATCATGTCATTTTATTTTTGCATCTCAACCTAATAATTCGTGTGGACCTTCGGTCCATTTAAATCGAGGGAAGGTGACTTCTCTTTATAACATATAAAAGCCTCTCAATATTTAGGGAGCTATATAATAAATATTCCATTCCTCGGAATTACTCAAACACACTTGCATATTCCCCCCATGTTTTTTTTTCACTTCGAGCTTCTCCTTCTAAACCTTGCTAATTCTTTCCGTTGTTTCGAGGCTCCTCCTTTTATCTAAACCCCTTTTATTGCAAGCTAATGTTTTAGTTTTGCACTTCCCTTTTTGTTGGAATTATTTTGTTGGGTTGGGTTTATTCCGTAAAGCCTTACAAAATGTCCATCATTTTTTTCTTTTCTTTTCTGTGGCTATTTCTTTTTGTTTTGCTCTCTCTCTTTTTATTTCTATTTAAGAGATAAAAAGAAGGCCCAGCCTTCCCAGCCTCTTGGGCCTCCCTGGCCTATCTCCTCCTTTCCTCAGCCTTCTGGACTCCAGCGCAGGCCGGCCCACCTTTCTCCTAACCAGCCCGCATACCCCCCCGAACCCTAGCGCATCGCACTCCCTCAGTCTCTCCTCGATCCTTTTCCTCCTGTCCGCCGCTGCATCTTCCGTTCCCTCGTCCCGTTCCCTTCGCCCCTCTGCATCGCCCCGAACTTCCCAAGCGCCGACCGCCTCCCTCTCGTCCCGTGCAGCACCGGCCCGAGGCCTCCCTTCTCCTGCCCGCGAGCCGGCCGAGCGCCCCACCCCGCGCGGCTCCCCTCGAGCAGTTCTCGCCTTCCCGTGCCAGGGCCACCGCCGTCCTTCGCCAGGCGCCGGAGCACCTGCTCCAACCTCCGTCCGCGCCCCTCGGTTGCCTCGTCCTGGCTAAGGCCGAGCGCCCCAGGCCCGAGCGCCCCGGCCTCCTCCCTTCGTTGCGCGTCATGCCAGAGGCCCCGAGCGCTGCATCCTGCCTCGACGCGCCTTCTTCACAGCAGCCGCGGCCAAGAGGTGCTCCTCCCTCGCGCTGGTGTTCTTCCCTCGCCTGGAGCGGCCCCTCCATCCTCCAGCGCCAGGAGGCGGCCCGACCCCGTCCTCCTGCCTTCGAAGGCCACAGGCCAGCGCCCGTGCTGCCTCGCCGCAAGTGCCTCCTCGCAGGCCCGCGACCCTGCTTCGCCTCCATCCGGCCCGGATCAGGAGGGATCCGGCCGTGGTCCTCCGTGTTGTTGCTGCCGTGTTGAGTTTTGTGCTGTAGATTTTGTTTTGTTTTCGTGCATGCTGGTGTTGACCTTGACAGAGAACGGAAACGTCTACCGCCAAAGACCGCAACGACCCGTGTACAACTACGTTGCCAAGACGGCCCCGACAAGTACCACGACGACCCGTTCATCTACGGAAAAACGACAAGCCGAGACCAAGTTCCTCTACGTCGACGACGACCGCGACAAGTACCCCTACCGACGCCCGGAAACACCAAGTACCTCTCCGATGAACGTGAACCACTACATGACCCGACAAGTACCACTACATGTACAAGTACCTCGACGCCCGGAGCACTCGTGAACGACAAGTACCCCGACAACATGTGTACCACTACCGTCGCCCCGCGAACGACTACCGAGGCGCCAAGTACCTCTACGGAACGACTACTCGTTGGCGACCTCGTGAAACGGCTACTTCCTCTTCGGAAACGTGAACGACTACTTCCTCTACTTCCACTACTACGGCTACTTCCACTACGTCTCGAACCGCCCCGAAACGCACGCTTCGAAGGTATAACCCCGAGACGTGACCCGTGTGATGCATGCTTGCTTGTGTTGTATGAAATATTTCCCGTGTGTGCTCCGTGTCCGTTTCGTCCCTTTTGTCATGTTCCTCGGTTGCCTCGTCACCGACTCGTGGGAACCCGGCAACGGGATCACCCCATCATCTTGTTCAACTCGTTCACTCCACCTTTTGTTTTGCACCGGTCCCTCACCGAGTTCCCGGTACCGATATGATGCCATTGCCTCATTTTCGGATCATGCCGTGGCACCCTTTTCTTCCACCACGGTGACAAATGCTTCTTATCTTGTTAATTGTCAACCTTTTAATAAAACTTCATAAACTTGATCATGTCATCCGCATCATGTTAACAACCTTGAATGTTTAAATGTTGTTGCTTTATAATTATTAAACATGCTCATGGGGATTTTCCGGATATGTTGTTGTTATTCTCCGGCCTCATTTAAATTGTCTAAATAGTGTAGTTTTATTATGCTTCACCTCTTGCCATGCTAAAAACAATTAAACTTGTCTTGTTAATAATGAGAGTCAACTAAATAATTAATGTGGTGTTTCGTCAATATGCAACTCGTTGCATATTGATCTCCACTTAACTTGTAGTATTTGTTTGTGCACTTTGCCATGCCTTGCATATTTAAACCGGACATGCATTATGCTTGCTTGTGCATTGTATGCCATGTTTATGATGTGTGTGTTTACCGTGTTGTTTCTTTCTTTCCGGTTTGCTTCTCTTGATAGCTTCGGTTTCGTTCCGGAGTTGTGAGGTTCCGCTCGTCTGTTGCTCCGTCTTCTTCTTGGATCCGTTCTTCTCCCTTGTGGAATTCCAGGCAAGATGACCGAACCCGGATACCATTACTATCTTTGCCTATTGCTAGTGGTCTCGATCTATAGTTTTGCCTCGATGCCCATGTTTTCCTGTCAGCCTCCTATTGTAACCAATTGCCATGTTTAACCACCCTACCTACGCAAACCGTTGCTTGGCTAAGTATGCTTCGCTCAGCCCCTCTTATAGCCTTATTAGTTGCAGGTGAAGTTTGAAGTTGCTTGCTTCATGTTGAAGTTTTGGTTGGGTTATATCACACTATATAAATGCTAAATGAAATCATCTATATACTGGCAGGGTGGAAGGCTAAGCCTTTTGCTTGGTGTTTTGTTCCACTCATGCCGTTAGGAACCGTATAAACCGGTGTTATGTTCCTTGATTTTGCGTTCCTAACACGGTTGGGGTGTATGGGACCCCCTTGATAAACCGCTAAGTGCTAAGTCTTTTCCAGCAAGTCCCAACATTGGTACTATTTGCCTAATAACAAACTAATAAAACTTGCATAAGGGCCTTGCAAACCCTCTTTTATTTTAATTCAACCCCCCGGGCCAGTGCTCCACATGAGTGTTGGTCCGAAATGAGCGGACTGCGGGGCCACCTCAAGGAAACTTGAGGTTTGGTAAAAACCCGTAGGATGTCTCATCCGGTCGTGTCCTAAGACCTAGATACGCGCGGCTACTATCAGGGTGACGACACGCCGGGAGGATTTGCTGGATTAGCCTTACCTTAGTTCGGTTTAACTTGAGCACGGGATTCCGAGAATACTCGGGTCTTCCCAACTATGGAGTTGCGACTCCGCGGATCGTGGGCTTGTAATGGGTCAAGTTGGAACACCCCTGCAGGGTTTGAACTTTCGAAAGCCGTGCCCGCGGTTATGTGGCAGATGGGAGCTTGTTAATTCCGGTTGTAGATAACTTGACACAATGTTTCAATACACTACCAGCGTGTGTACCGTGACTGTCAATTTCCGAATAGGGATTCGGGAGTTGAACACGGTGGGGTTATGTTTGACCGGCTTTAGCTAGGATCACTTCGTGATCATCTTTCGACCGATGCTCTTCTCTTCTCGCTCTCTTTTACGTAAGTTAGTGCTAGTTGCTGCTGCAGACTCTTGTTTTGTTTCCTTCACCTCTCGTTCTTTCTTCAGCCTTGTCCTCACCCAAGGCTTAAATAGTCGTGTTACCCGGGAACGGGATTGCTGAGTCCTCTGTGGCTCACAGTTACTTCACCACACCAGTTGCAGGTTCAGCCGAGTTTGATGCAGGAGCTGGTTCAAGTACTTCATCGGGAGCTCGATGAAGAGTGTGGCCTTTTGTTTGTGACGTTTCGATGTTCAATAGTGGTTTCTACTAGGATTCGATCTTGGCCTGTGGCTTTATGTTGTTTTGGTATCTTTCTTTGGTTCTTCACCCGTAGTCGGGTTGTGATGTTTTGAATGATGTATTGCTTATGTATTGTATTGTGTGAAGTGGCGAGTGTAAGCCAACTATCTCCTTTTGCAATTTAATCCCTCTTTTACATGAGTTGTGCAAAGATACCAAAACTTGAGATCATTCTAGGATGGACTTATGCCTTTAAGTCGTGCCTCGACACGTAGGAGGTATAACTCCATCCTGGGCATTACAAGTCACCTACTATGTGTTATGATCTGGCAACCCCGAAGTGACAATAATCGGGACCACTCCCGGTGATGACTGTAGTTTGAGGAGTTCATGTATTTGGTCCGGTACTCTATTAAAAGGAGGCCTTAATATTCCTTAGTTTCCACTAGGACCCCGCTGCCACGGGAGGGTAGGACAAAAGATGTCATGCAAGTTCTTTTCCATAAGCACGTATGACTATATTCAGAATACATGCCTACATTACATTGATGAACTGGAGCTAGTTCTGTGTCACCCTAGGTTATAACTTTTACATGATGAATTGCATCTGACATAATTCCCCATCACCGATCCAATGCCTACGAGCTTTTCACATATTGCTTGTTGCTTA
>LR738716.1:294241985-294284088 GCA_902687465.1 Secale cereale
GGACCGTAGCTAAGCCCCCGAGTGAGAGGGTTGCTCTTCACTCGGAGCGAGTGTTTATAACTTAGGCGATTCCAAGCTACGTTGTATTTGTGGCGAAGCTCAGACAGAGCCACTTTATACTTGTAACGTAGCTCGGAGGACCGCAGTTAAGCCCCCGAGTGAGAGGGTTGCTCTTCGCTCGGAGTGGATGTATATAACTTAGGCGATTTCAAGCTACGTTGTATTTGTGGCGAAGCTTGGAAGACAGAGCCACTTTATACTTGTAACGTAGCTCGGAGGACTGCAGCTAAGCGCCCATTGGGGGATTTTGAAGACCAATGCTTTTAGAGGACATCAATCATTAAAGAATCATTGCTAACTTGTCTTTGTAACAAATTGGGAAGTCTTTATTACAACTCGACCGTCGAGTGTCTCAACTGTAAAAGCGGCGGATCAGGTCCGCGTTCCACGAACGAGGTTCATCTTTCTTCTTGGCTACGTTGTAGAGGTGGTATGCTCCGTTGTGTAGTACCTTGGTGATGATGAACGGGCCTTCCCAGGCCGGGGCGAGCCTGTGTGGACGTTTCTGATGCACTCGAAGGACCAGGTCTCCTTCCTGGAATGCTCGGCTTCTTACGTTGCGAGCATGGAATCGACGCAGGTCCTGTTGATAGATGGTCGACCGGATCAGGGCCATCTCTCTTTCCTCTTCCAAAAGGTCGACTGCATCCTGACGAGCCTGCTCTACCTCGGCTTCGGAGAAGAGTTCCACTCTAGGGGCGTTGTGTAACAAGTTGCTCGGCAACACAGCTTCGGCTCCATAGACCATGAAGAAAGGGGTACGGCCAGTCGACCGGTTCGGAGTTGTCCTCGGACCCCATAAGACAGATGGCAGTTCGGTTACCCAAGCTCCGGCGACATGCTTAAGATCGCGCATGTGCCGCGGCTTTAGGCCTTGGATAATCAAACCATTTGGTCTTTCTGCCTGTCCATTTGACTGCGGATGCGCCATGGAGGCGTAGTCGACTCGTGTTCCTTGGGAAGCACAGAAAGCTCTGAATTCATCCGAGTCAAAGTTGGAGCCGTTGTCTGTGATGATGCTGTGGGGAACTCCATCTCTGAATATTAATTCCCTGATGAAGCTGATGGCGGTGCTTGACTCGAGGTTCTTGATGGGCTTGGCCTCAATCCATTTGGTGAACTTGTCGACTGCCACCAGAAGGTGGGTGAATCCGCTTCTGCCAGTCCTGAAGGGGCCAACCATGTCCAAGCCCCAAACAGCAAAGGGCCAGACTAGCGGAATGGTCTACAGGGCGGACGCCAGCTTGTGGGACATGTTGGAGTAGAACTGGCAACCTGCGCATTTGTCCACAATATCCTTGGCCATCTCGTTGGCACGGGGCCAGTAAAACCCGGCTCGGTATGCTTTGGCCACTATAGTCCGAGAGGAGGCGTGGTGGCTGCAAGTTCCCGAGTGGATTTCCTCCAAGATCAGTCGACCTTCCTCTGGATCGACACAGCGCTGGGCGACTCCGGTGACGCTTTCTCTATAGAGCTGACCCTGGATGACAGTGAACGCCTTGGATCGGCGGACGATCTGGCGCGCTTCTTCCTCATCTTCTGGGAGTTCTTGCCTAAGCAAATATGATATATATGGCACAGTCCAGTCTGGCGTAATCACTAGGACCTCCATGACCAAGTCGACCACAGCAGGTACTTCAACTTCAGTCGGATCTGACGCGCTGACTGGCTACGGGGGCTCTTCCGTGAACACTACAAGAAATATGTCAACTTATGACCTTCTGTTAGTGACCCTGGAAGAATTGGTCATAGATCTATGACCATTTCAGACCAATTGGTCAAAAGCTGTTCGGGGGGCTCCAAACCCTAAACTATAACGACCATTTTGGTCAGAAAGGTCATAATTTCCTTACACAAAATGGTCATAAAGCAGATAGCACTGGTCCGCTGCCTTATTTCTAGCTGATCATGACCAATATAGATGGTCATAACCTTGTAAATTGTGGTGGGTTGCTACGACTAGGCACCACCTCATCAGTTTTGCCTATGTGTCATGTCCATGTGGCAGTTTTTGCCCTAGGTTGTGAAGCAGCCTATATTTCTGTCATTCCCAAAATTCCCCAAAAAATCTCATAAATTCTTTGGGTCATATCTTCGTCAAATATGTAAAAAAAACTTCCTTGCCTAGTTCAAAAATAATTCAAAAATATTCATTTTCCTATTTTGTTCAAAAAAACACTTTGTGAAGGAAGTACCACTTTGGCATGTCCAAATGGTATCCATTTTCTACAGTGCTTTCCTATGACCAAATAACTATCCTCCACCAAATGCCAGCTCAATCCATTCATTAGTTTGAGCCCAGCTTCAACATGCATATTTATGTCCAGTGTGGTACTTTGCAAAGCAAGTACCACCTAGATTCCTCCGTTTGAGCTGAAAATTTGTGAAGACGGTCTTCTATGTAACTGATCATCCTCAACCAAAACTCAAGCCCATTATCCATGTGCATTTCCCGTACCGCCAATCAAACACTTGGCTGCTAATTCATGTTTGAGCATCGATCGGTCTCCTCGTGAGAATCTTATGTTGTAATTTTCTTCCTAGCACCTGCCTGGGGAGTTCCCAACCCACTAGACATGCCTAGGCCTCCCAGAACACATGGCAATGCCACAATCACGCGGTGACCACGCGGCGGGCATGCGAGTTTACGCGCTCTAGAGTTGGGGCCCTCGACCACCGCCCAAACCTCGACTTATTGCCACCAAACCATGTATTTATGATAAA
Organism: Secale cereale; assembly: GCA_902687465.1. Taxonomy (NCBI): domain Eukaryota; kingdom Viridiplantae; phylum Streptophyta; class Magnoliopsida; order Poales; family Poaceae; genus Secale; species Secale cereale. Next base: position 294,244,770 of record LR738716.1, read on the forward strand.
ATAGGTACTTATGTAACTAGAAATGATTTTTGGAAAAAATAAATAGCAAACTATGAGGCAGCTGCAGTTCAAATTTGACCCGCTTCCAACTGAATCGGCGGAAATTTGTCTTTTTCACGAGAGGTGGATCAAAACTTTTTACACCCAACCATTTTGTCAATTGTGCATTAAATATGTCCTAGTATTTTAGAAAATTGATTTGGCACAATTTTGCAACAATTATTTGGGAGGTCCTTCACAAAAAAACCTCCTTTTGGGCACTCGAAAAATGGAACATGATTTTTTCGTCCAAAGAAAATGAAACCTTCCTTAGGCAATATTGTTTGCCATTCCAAGATGCACCCTTGTGCACAATATGAGATCATTTGAACAAACTATGCCATGAATGTGGCCATAGGATTGCTCATTTGGCTTGAAAGCCATGAATCTTCACGCATGGTAGCTCATTTTTTATAACACTTTTTTAAAAGAATTGCCGTATTGCAAGTTTATTATTTTTCCTGGTAACTTGGTCATATATAATGACACAATGCGAAGGTTTTCCAATTTTTTGATTTTTTTTTGAATTTTTATGCCCGTTTCAAAATGCGGTCAAAACAGCGGGAATGACCGTTCCTAGCTAGTGGTTGAATCTTGGTATTTTTTTGGTGTTTCTCTGATTAAATAGATACTTATGTAACTAGAAAAGATTTTTGGAAAAAATAAATAGCAAACTATGAGGCAACTTCAGTTCAAATTTGACCGACTTCCAAGTAAATCGGCCGAAATTTGTCTTTTTCACGAGAGGTGGATCAAAACTTTTTACACCCAACCATTCGGTCAATTGTGCATTAAATATGTCCTATTATTTTATAAAATTGATTTGGTCCAATTTTGCAACAATTATTTGGGAGGTCTTTCACAAAAAAACCTCCTTTTGGGCACTCGAAAAATGGAAAATGAATTTTTCGTCCAAAGAAAGTGAAAACTCCCTTAGGAAACATTGTTTGCCATTCCAAGATGCATCCTTGTGCACAATATGAGATCATTTGAACAAACTATGCCATGAATGTGGCCATAGGATTGATCATTTGGCTTGAAAGCCATGAATCTTCATGCATGATAGCTCATTTGTGAGAACACTTTTTAAAAAGAATTGCCGTATTACAAGTTCATTATTTTTCCTGGTAACTTGGTGTCAGGACCAAGATGCGATTCTATCCCGATCACGTGACACTTACGTGATTGGGGCACAACCGCATTTCGGGCGCTTAGCAAGATGGATATCATTACATCGTACCATTACATACCTACATAGGGGATACAACAATACATACAAGTCACATGAATACAACAACATCAATACAAGTATCCGACTACGGATACAAACAATAAAAGCACAAAGACATCCATCTGCTATCCCAGGCTGCCGACCCGGAACCTAACCCAAGACTGAAGAATAAGAAGAACTCCAACACAACGAGAACACTCTCACGTCAGGACATCGGAAACCTGCACCATCAACTGTTGTTGTAGTATCTGTGAGCCACGCGGACTCAGCAATCCCATAACCATGGGTAACAAGACTATCAAAGCATAATAGGTAGGAAGAGGTAAAGTGGTGAGGTTGCAGCAGCGGCTAAGCAAAAGTATGGTGGCTAACTTACGAGTACAAGAATAAGATGAGCATCTACGCAAACGGTCGCAAATAGTAGTGATCGCTAAAGATCCTAAACTACTTACGAGTCAAACATAACCCCACCATGTTCTCTTCTCAAAGTGAAAAGAGACAGTCACGGTTACTCACACAGTTGTGTGTTTTACTTCGGATCCTCTGTTAAGTTTTCTACAACCGGACATTAACAAATTCCAATCTGCCACATAACCGTGGGCACGGCTTTCGAAAGATCATAACCCTGCAGGGGTGTCCCAACTTAGCCCATCACAAGCTCTCACGATTAGCTGAAGTGATAAATATAATATCATCACCCCTTATCTTAGGGAAATCCGATCAGGCTCGGCATCCCGGTGCACAAGACATTTCGACAATGGTAAAACAAGTCCAGCAAGACCTCCCGGCGTGCCGACACCCTGATAGTAGCCGCGCGTATCTCGTCTCAGGCCACGACCGGATGGGTGATGCTACAGGTAAAACCAATCCTCGAGTTTCCCCGTGGTGGCCCCGCAGGCTCCACGTTTGGGACCAACACCATCAGCACTGGCCCCCCTGTTATGTAGAATTAAGAACCCCGGGACATGAACCCATATGCAATTAATTAATTATTTAAGTTGTTATTATGAGCAAATTAAAAACCAAAGTTGGGCCTTGCTGGAGGAGTTTTATTCAAAGTCGAACTGTCAAGGTGTCCCCATCCACCCATCGTGTAAGGAACGCAAAATCAAGGAACATAATGCCGATTTGTCGGCGCCGAAGGTGGCATGAGTGGAACAAAACACCAAGCAAAAGGCCAAGCCTTCCACCCATGCCCAGTATATAGGTGTGTTAATAATAATTATAGATATTGTGATATTCCAACAACAAGTTCCCTCCTGGAACGATCTTCATCTTCACCTGCAACTAACAACGCTATAAGAGGGGCTGAGCAAGCGGGTAACATAGCCAAACAATGGTTTTTGCTAGGAAGGTTTCAAAGGTTAGAGGTTTCATGGCAACAAGGAGAGGCTGACAATAATGATGGGTAGCGCGACATGTAACGATAGCGTCGAGACAACTAAGCAAAGGCAATGATAGTAAAGGTATCCAAGGTTACGGTCATCTTGCCTGAGATCCCGCAAGGAAGAAGAACGGTTCCGTGAAGAAGACGAAGAAGAAGCCTTGAAGAAGAACCACGAGTAGACGATCGAATCCTCACGACGCAACGGAACAAGCACTATCGGAAAGAAGCAAGCAATACGATAAACAAACCACTCAAGAACATGACAATATGCACTACCAAGTATGATGCAAAACAAGTCTACTTATGATGCACAGAAAGTCTACACAGGAAGCAAAACAAGGCAATGTAGGAAGCACAGAAAACATCACAGGAAACATGGCAATGTGCTTAAGAAAGTATGATGCAAACAAGTCTATATGATGCAATACATGGCAAGATATGATGCATGACAAATCTATACAGGAAGCACAACAAGTCTATACAGGAAGCATAACAAGTCTATACAGGAAGCATACCATGGCAAGGTATGATGCATGACAAAACTATACAGGAAGCATGGCTGATGCTCTAAGGAAGCACTGCTGATGCACTAAGGATGCACAGAAAGACAACATAGGAAACACAGAGATACATCACAAGGAACATGACAATATGCATCAAGAAAGAAACTTCAAAACATGTTAACAAGAGGATAATATGAATCTACATGCAAAATCACACAAGTTTCATATAAGGAACACTCCAAACGGAGCAACGGGCTAAAAGATACACATGAAACAAGATATAACAACAAGCTGAAAATAACAGCCACATAGCAACTTCGGAGCATGATAAATATAAGCTACAGCACTCAAACATGGCAACAAGAAGCATGGACATGAAGTAGACATATCCTACAGCAAACAAGTCCATTGGAGCATCTCCATAGGAGGCATGGATCAATAGCAACAAGCTACAACATTTTGAACATGACAACAAAAACCTGACAGCAGTATTTTATAGCAACTTGGGAGCAAGAGTTAAATATGCTACAGCCACCCAAATGAGCATGTGAGAGCATGAGTGGATATCCAACAACGTATACAACAAGGAATCATCAATAGTCACCCCAAAACTATCATGGATTTGCCTAGAACAACAAGCAAACATGACATTTGGAAATTACAGATTCCAGACTTAGTGAAATTTCACTAAGTGTTAAACAGTAACAGCAACATGGCATGTTTGTGAGCATGTTTAAGTCAACACAAGGCATATCATGGTAAGTTAAATGCACCACATCAAAGAACACATCATCGAGATTCTAAAACAACTAGGCATGTGACAAGGGGACAAACACATCAATAGCAACAAGCTCCTCAACTAGGCAACTCGTAACAAGTTTCAAGACATAACAGCCACATGCACTTTTGCAAAGGAGATAAACATGGCAAGATGAAATCTATCATGCAAGCTAAAGCAACCAACATGTAGAGCATCTCATGATGAACATGTGGACATATCATTTGCATCATTTGGATAAACATGCACCAAGTTATCATATCTCAAACATGGCATCAAAATAACAAGTAGCAGCAGTTTATAACAAGTAGCACTCTTGCAACAGATATTTAAGCATCTAGATGAACTCAAACATGCATGTTATAATGGAACAAAGTGTAGAGCATATCACCACGATCATTTTGACATATCATTCACTCAAAACAGATAAGCACACAAAAAGATATCCTCTTGCAAAGATGCAACATTACTGCAGACAGAAAAGACTTAGCAGAAATCTACACAAGCGAAAAAACACACGGACGCTATTTATTAAAACGCGCACGGGGCGGGATCTGGGCTGCTCACCAGGCTGGGCCTGGCCCAGGTGCTGAGGAGGTAGAGGGCGGCTCGGGAGCTGGGCCGCGGCTGGGGCGAGGCCCACCTGGCCGGCCTGGCAGGAGGCGGACTGGGCCACCGCGGTCGAGCCGGTGGGGAGGTGCTGGGCCGCGGGCGCTGGATGGCCGGCCCAGGCGCTAGAGCGAGCAGGCCAGCTGTGGCCGGGAGGAGGTGAGGCAGGGCATCGGGCGGAGCTGGGGAAGGGAGCTGGGCCACCTCGGGCCCCGGTGGAGGCCGGCCCAGTCGGGGCGGATCTGGAGGCGAGGAGGCCTAGAGCGGGCGAGGATGGTAGAGGGAGCTCGTCGGCCCAGGCGAGGGGTCTGGCTAGGCGGTTGGGAGGCCTGGGCCAGCTGGAGGTCGCGCGAGTTCTGGGTCTGGGAGGCCCGTGCGGAGGAGGAGGCGGCCCGGAGGCGCGCTGGCCGGCGCGGGCCTCGCGCGGCTCGGGCCCAGGAGGCGGGGCGCTGTTGTCCTCGCTCCCGACAAGGCAGAAAACAGCGGCGAGGGGCTGGCGCGATGGGAAGCTCCGGGAGAGCGGATCCGACCGCGGGGTTGCCGGATCTGATGAGGAACGGGGCGGGGCGGCCGGTGACGAGCTCCTGGCGACCGGAGGCGCAATTCCGGCGGCGGGGTTCACCGGGGCGAGGTGGCGCAGGCGGAGGACTCAGAAGCACGGCGCGGCAACGTCGGAAGCACGGCGCGGCGAGGTCGGAAGCACGGCGCGGCAACGGTGGAAGCACGGCGCGTCAACGGTGGAAGCACTGCGCGGAATTTGAGGAGGGAGGTAGGGGAAGGCCAAAAATGGACTAGGGCAGTCCATTTATAGTAGGTGGGCTAGGGTTTGGAGTTTGGAGGGGTTTTAGAGCCATCCGATCGCGATCCGACGGCAACGGAGCGAAGGGGAAGTAGGCTGGGCCTAGTGGGGTGTGTAGATGACCTTGGGCTTAGGGAAGAGAAGAGAGAGGAAGGCCCGCGGAGGTTTTCGGAGACCGAAAACATCCGATGAAATAACCGGCGACTAGTGGCGCTATATATATCCGTTGGGCTATCAAACGAGCTCCGAATGCGATGAAATTTGGCAGGCGGCCTGTCTACACTATAATAAGACCACATGCCAAGTTTCAACCCATTCCGAGAATGTTTTTCGGCCGCTCACAAAATAAATATTCGGAGGCACCGCGGGCGCGTGCAAGTGTGTCTGGGCTCAAAACGGACAACGGAGAGGACGAGGGAACTCGGACGGATGCAAGTTTTGAAAACATGCTGATGCAACACACATGATGACATGGCAAGATGCAACACGCAAGCAGATGACAAGGCACTGACAACGAATAACTGGCTGACACCTGGCGCACCGGTCTCGGGGTGTCACACTTGGTCATATATAATGTCACAATGCGAAGGTTTTCCAATTTTTTGATTTTTTTATGCCCGTTTTAAAATGTGGTGAAAACGGCGGGAATGACCGTTCCTAGCTAGTGGTTGAATCTTGGTATTTTTTGGTGTTTCTCTGATTAAATAGATACTTATGTACCTAGAAATGATTTTTGTAAAAAATAAAGAGCAAACTACAAGGCAGCTGCAGTTTGACCCACTTCCAACTAGATCGGCCAAAATTTGTCTTTTTCACCAGAGGTGGGTCGAACCTTTTGACACCCAACCATTTGGTCAATTGTGCATTATATATGGCCTAGTATTTTATAAAAATGATTTTGTCCAATTTTGCAACAATTATTTGGGAGGTCCTTCACAAAAAAACCTCCTTTTGGGCACTCAAAAAATGGAAAATGAATTTTACGTCCAAAGAAAGTGAAAACTCCCTTAGGAAACATTGTTTGCCATTCCAAGATGCATCCTTGTGCACAATATGAGATCATTTGAACAAACTATGCCATGAATGTGGCCATAGGATTGATCATTTGGCTTGAAAGCCATGAATCTTCATGCATGATAGCTCATTTCTGGGAACACTTTTTTAAAAGAATTACCGTATTACAAGTTTATTATTTTTCCTGGTAACTTGGTCATATATAATGACACAATGCGAAGGTTTTCCAATTTTTTGATTATTCATGAATTTTTTATGCCCGTTACAAAATGCGGTCAGAACGGCGGGAATAACCGTTCCTAGCTAGTGGTTGAATCTTGGTATTTTTTTGGTGTTTCTCTGATTAAATAGATACTTATGAACCTAGAAATGATTTTTGTAAAAATAAAGAGCAAACTATAAGTCAGCTGCAGTTCAAATTTGACCCACTTCCAACTGAATCGGCCGAAATTTGTCTTTTTCACGAGAGGTGGATCAAAACTTTTTACACCCAACCATTTGGTCAATTGTGCATTAAATATGGCCTAGTATTTTATAAAAATGATTTGGTCCAATTTTGCAACAATTATTTGGGAGGTCCTTCACAAAAAAACCTCCTTTTGGGCACTCGAAAAATGGAAAATGAATTTTTCGTCCAAAGAAAGTGAAAACTCCCTTAGGCAACATTGTTTGCCATTCCAAGATGCACCCTTGTGCACAATATGAGATCATTTGAACAAACTATGTCATGAATGTGGCCATAAGATTGATCATTTGGCTTGAAAGCCATGAATCTTCACGCATGATAGCTCATTTCCGAGATCACTTTTTTAAAATAATTTCCGTATTACAAGTTTATTATTTTTCCTGGAAACTTGGTCACATATAATGACACAATGCGAAGGTTTTCCAATTTTTTGATTTTTTTTGAATTTTTCATGCCCGTTTCAAAATGCGATCAAAACGGCGGGAACGACCGTTCCTAGCTAGTGGTTGAATCTTGGAAATTTTTTGGTGTTTCTCTGATTAAATAGATGCTTATGTACCTAGAAATGATTTTTGGAAAAAATAAAGAGCAAACTATAAGGCATGCGCAGTTCAAATTTGACCCGCTTCCAACTAGATCGGCCGAAATTTGTCTTTTTCACCAGAGGTGGGTCAAACCTTTTGACACCGAACCATTTGGTCAATTGTGCATTATATATGGCCTAGTATTTTAGAAAATCAATTTGGTACAATTTTGCAATAAATATACGGTAGGTCCTTCACAAAAAAACTTATTTTGGGCATTCAAAAAATGGAAAATTATTTTTTCGTGCAAAAGAAATAAAACTACCTTTGTCAATATTGTTTGCCAATCTAAGATCTAACCTTCTGCAAAATATGTCATTATTTGAACGGATATTTGATAGGTGTTTCACAAAAAAACTCATTTTGAGCGTTGAAAATGGAATGGAAAATTTTTGTGTAATCAATCATGACCAATTTATATGGTCAAAAGGTCTTCAGATTGTTTGGTGCGTTCTGATTGGTCCAGAGGCATATCACGAGGATCATGTATCAACCACCGTCGGATGCTTCTAGATCCAACGGTAGCCCTCACCCCATCACCCTCTCACCCAAACCCTAACTCAGATCCCCTCCTCTTCCCCGATCCACTCTCCCCCTCTCGTCCCACAGCCGCCACCCTCTCAATCTCAATCTCTCGATCCCCAACCACCCAACCACCGCCTCCTCCCTTCCAGGCCCATCGCCACCGCCACCTCCCTCCGGTGGAGCTCGCCGCCGTTCATGGCCTTCCCCATGCCCTCCTTCTCTTGCTGACTTGACCTAACATAACCCGCACCACTCGTCCTCTCGTCCCCCTATCTTCCCGCACCCACAGTCGCCGCCCTCAGATCTTGATCCGCCGCCGCCCGCAAACCCACCCAACCCCCCGTCGACGACACCCAAACCGTAGACGTGGTGCTGTGGCGCCGAGGGCGGGCCAACCTGAGCGCCCTACTCTTAGCGACCACCGTTGCCTCCTGGATCCTATTCCACGGCGCCCCGGGATACACGGCCGTGTCGCTGGCCGCCGACGTGCCCTTCCTCCTCCTGGCCGTGCTGTACGCGTGGTCCAGGGCCGCGTGCATCCTCAGCCACCCCGCGCTGCCCATCCCCGACCTGTAGCCGGCGGCCGACGAGCTCGCCGCGTTTATTCGCTCCGGCCTCACCGGCATCGCCTCCGCCTTTTGTCGTGTCGCGCAGGGCCAGCCCGGCTCGGGGCGCGTCCTCGCGTGACCCGCCGCCGCCGCTCTGCTCGACAGGCTCGCGCGCGACCTCCCCACATGGTGCTACGCAGGCACAGTGCTCCCTCCCTCCATTCTCTCTACTCTGCTTTCTTGTCTGAATAATACCGTGTCTTTCTTCAGAATTCTACGCCATGGTTGAGTTGGATCACTTCACCTCCTGCGATGAGTATAGGTGAATCTACTCTAGTGGTAGTGCAGCGTTAATTTGAGTGATAGATTATATTCTAGTGGTCGATTAGCTAGCACTTGATGGACTCTACTAGTTGGTTATATTTGCGTGGCGTAGTAAATGGTCTAGTTCGTGCCTTTTGTTTTCAAATGGAACCCAATATAGAGTTCGGACGCTGATTTAACTAGTTGAAACCTGCCCATTATTAACTAACCTCTGTTTCTTGATTGTGTCTATCTCCACATGATATAAAATGTGTCAATATTAATATTGCACTGGTCCTCGTTGCTAGTACGTATTACACACACATGCTCCACAACAAATCCAACTGCATTCTCTTGTCAATTTAGGACTAGATATCTGCTGATTATATGTCCTTATCCATCATTGTCTGGTTGTTCTTGCAAGCATTATTAGTTAGGTTTTGTAGGTGCCAAATTCTGCTTCTGGATTAGTCTATTGTTCTCCTGAGATCCTCCTTTTTCCTACATTGTCTGCTGTTTAGACGGGCCGCTATCGTTATAGTCTTTTAATTGATGCTACCTATATTGACAATTTGTACCTGGGCCCTTCGCGGTGGGGTTTGGACCCTGTGTGTGGGTTATTGTTATTGAACTTTGGGCCTGATCATGGACTTTTTGGGCCTTCATTTTTGTTGGTGGTTCTGAATTTGTGTACCTACAGTTCTACAAAATTGATATGACTTATTGTTTTGTTACTTGGACAACCATCTTTGCTGGTGTTTTCATAGAGCTTTGCTTCTAGTTTGTTGCTGCTAAATTCTGGTAACATGAGCACTTTGATTTGTAGCTGCTATTGTCATATCTACTACTTGTGGTTCCCTCAAATTATCTATAACTGCTATTGTCATATATATATATATTCACATGTAACGCTGTCAATTTAGAAAAATAGCACAGTCTTAAGAAGCATGCTCTCTTAATTAGAATTGTTTTTACTAGAAAACAATTGATCCTAGGATGTTAAAGACTTCTGTTATATCATTCTTCTTGAACCATGTGTTGCTCGTGGTGTTATCTGATGCATGTACTTGTACTGTCTCTCTAGACTGCTACTTAGCTTTGTTTCCCCAACTTTCTCCCAATTTGTGCGCTACTTGATATCAGTTCCTTGTATTGCGGCTGCATTGACATAAGTTTCAATGTGCAGGTCTTCCGAGTCTGCACCCCGCCGTCTAGACGGAGCAAGGAGGGAGCATCGTCCATACTGCAGAGTTGGTTGAGCCTGGAGTGCGACGTGGACAAGCAGTGCATCATCTGGGGTCATCTCTTGCTTGTGCCGTGGTAAGAACAGATCGCCACTCTTTGTCGTGCATGTATCAAAATGGCAGAAATGTCGAGTACATGTTCGCTCTCAGCTTGGATACTTTTGAGGGAAGATACTTGGTTGCACTTAGTCATGTGATTTATTCATGTTCGTGCTGTTTGTTACGCGATTATCTTTATGTGGCTACTACCCCATTGTGTATCTCTCTTTTCTTGTGAATGCTTTTAGTTCTGGTAGCATGCTTAGTGTTTACTGTACTGAGGCATTGGCCATCAGAATTTGGGCGTGTATGTATAATTTTTAGTTCTGGATGTGTCCAATGAAAACATTACTATCAATTGTTAAATTGATTCTAAAATTTCTCATTAACTTCATTTCATACTATGATTTTTGGATTTGGTACCAATTTATTGTTGGCATGTATGTGCTCACCTTGCTGTGGTTTTAAGTAGCAAGTACCTGAGTATCTTTTCTGTCATGTGGTGTCCATGGATTGAAATATTGGCTGTTATGTATTGATTGTAGTATCGAAAATGGCTCAAACCTGAAGTACTTAAAATAGATTGCAACTTCTTTCTTGTTTGTTTTGATACCCATATACCTGCCCTGTATTAGCTCTTTCCTTTTGTGCATGTTAATTCAGTGTTTGTGTTGATTTGATGCCAATGTTCAGAAACAAAATTATGATGGATGGGTTTATGTGTTCTGCTGGTATATATGCACGCTAGTTTATATGCACACGGATTGGCCTGCATTATTTTGTATCTACTGTTAGATATATGCTGTTAGATTTGTTCTTTTTTCTGTTATCTACTGGTATATCTTGTATCTACTGGTATATATTGTCACATGTCCTTTTTTGAATGGTTTGTTCATAATATATTGGCTCTAGTGTTTTGATTCTTCTCTTCTGATTCATGTAACAGGGGGATGGCCGAAGGCATGATGATAGTTCTATTGTTGTTCTAGTGTAGCGAAGGTGGCCTACTCGACTATGGTCGCCTAGTGAGTCGTGCATACGGTTTCATCTGCCTGGAGCAGGAGCCCAGTTTGTGCTGATTGTCAATTCTCATTGTGATTGTCCCTATATCTGTGTGACTGTGATTGTATTTGTATCTGTGTTATTACACTAGTAAAGCTTGTAACTGTGTCATGACAGAAGGAGCCCAGTGTATTTGTGTGACTGATTGATTATCACTGTTGTTATTTGAAATATTACTTGTGTTTTTTGTCTGTTCTTATTTAAATGTGGTTATGTATTTCTATCAAATTGTAATCTGAATAATATGATGCTGTCAAAAGGGTCCCACTTTAATAGAACCTCGCAATTGGGATCCATCTGACTAGTGGACCCATTTAATAAAAAAAGAAAATGAAATTGTCTAGACAAAAAGCCCACGACCCATGAAATAAAAAGGCCGCAATGTTGGGCTTGGTCCATGAAGCTGACAAAAAATTCATAGGAAAAAAATACAAATGGGCTGAATTAATGGGCTCTGCCCATGTAAAACACCGAATTGGACCGGGCTGATTCTTGTGCCACATCAGCTTGCCATGCTGGATGCCTACGTGGTCTGGGGAGGCTGCTAGTGACCAAAACACGACAGTAGGCATATTTTGGTCATAAACGTCTATGACCTTCTCACAGAGAAGGTCGTTAATTTCAGTTTACGACCCTCAGCTTTTGACCATCTGTTTTTGGTCACAAAAAGGTCACAAATGGAAAATAATGACCATTCAGTGACCAATAGTCAAGGTCACAAGTTGACATATTTCTTGTAGTGGAAGGGGTCTTCTTTGACAGAAGGGGTGTGCAGATGCTCTAGGAACACATTCTTGGGTATAGGCTTCCGAGTCGACCCGATTTTTGCGAGGTCATCGGCTAGCTGATTATTGGCTCTGGGCACATGATGGAGCTCTAAGCCTTCGAACTTCTTTTCAAGCTTCCGCACTGCACTGCAATAACTGGTCATTGCCGGGCTCCTGACGTCCCATTCTTTCATCACTTGGTTCACCACCAGGTCGGAGTCGCCGTAGACCATCAGGCGACGGACGCCGAGTGAGATGGCCATACACAACCCATACAAAAGTGCTTCGTATTCGGCCTCGTTGTTTGATGAATCAAAATGAATCTGAAGGACGTAGCTGAGCTTGTCGCCACTGGGAGAGACCAGGACCACGCCTGCACCGGATCCGTTCAGCATCTTGGATCCATCGAAGAACATAGTCCAATGGTTCGACTGGACTTGAGTCGGCAGCTCTTGTTCTATCCACTCGGCCACAAAATCTGCTATAGCCTGAGACTTGATGGCTTTCTTCGCTTCAAACTTGATATCTAACAGAAGAAGTTCAATCGCCCATTTTGCCACTCGACCGGTTGCGTCTCGGTTGTTTAGGATCTCTGAAAGCGGAGCGTCGCTGACGACTGAGATTGTGTGGTCCGAAAAGTAATGGGCAACCTTTTTTGCAGTCAAGTAAATCCCGTACACAAGCTTTTGGTAATGTGGATACCTTTGCTTGGAGGGAGTCAGAACTTCGGATATATAATAGACCGGGCGTTGGACCTTGTATGCCTTGCCCTCTTCTTCCCGCTCGACCGTGAGTACAGTACTGACGACTTGTCCGGTGGCAGCAATATATAGTAGAAGAGGCTCTCCGCTAACTGGGGCAGCGAGCACCGGCTGGGTGGACAGCAGGGCTTTGAGCTCTGCAAACACTGCTTCGGCTTCGGGATTCCACTCGAACTTGTCGGATTTCTTCATGAGTCGGTAGAGAGGTAGTGCCTTCTCACCAAGACGAGAAATGAATCGACTCAATGCGGCCAAGCAACCAGTAAACTTCTGGACGTCGTGTATACGCTTGGGGCGTTTCATTCGGAGGATGGTGCTGACCTTCTCTGGCTTGGCGTCGATTCCCCGTTCGGAAACGAGAAAACCGAGCAACTTGCCGCCAGGAACTCCAAATGTACACTTTGACGGGTTGAGCTTGATATCGTAGCTTCTTAGGCTTGCGAATGTCTCAGCGAGGTCAGTCAGCAGGTCGGAACCTTTCCATGACTTGACCACAATGTCATCCATGTATGCCTCAACGTTCCAACTGATTTGCTTTATCAAGCACTTCTGGATCATGCGCATGAAGGTAGCGCCAGCACTTTTGAGGCCGAAAGGCATGGTGACATAACAAAAACACCCGAAGGGGGTGATGAAAGCTGTCTTGATTTCGTCGGGCCCGAACAGACGGATCTGATGGTACCCGGAATACGCGTCCAGAAAGGACAAACGCTCACATCCCGCAGTCGAGTCGACTATCTGGTCGATGCGGGGAAGAGGAAAATGATCTTTCGGGGAGGCCCGATTGATGTGCTTGAAACCGATGCACATGCCGAGAGACTTGTCCTTCTTGGGGACCATGACGACGTTGGCGAGCCACTCGGAGTGGTATATCTCGCGGATAAACTCTGCTACCAGGAGTCGAGCCACTTCTTCAACAATTGCCTTTCGCTTCTCCGCAGCGGATCGACAGAGATGTTCCTTCACAGGTTTCACTTTAGGGTCAACTCGCAAATGGTGCTCAGCTAGTCCCCTGGGTACACCAGGCATGTCCGATGGTTTCCTTGAGAAGATGTCCCAGTTCTCACGGAGGAACTGGATGAGCGCTTCTTCCTATTTGCTGTCGAGTGTAGTGGAGATGTGGGTCGGTGCTGCATTGGGGTCGGTGGGGTGGATGTGCATAGGTTTCGTGTCCCCGGCCGACTGGAAAGCTGACTCGGAAGCCAGCTTCTTCGCCCTTAGCAGGTCACTCGGAACAACACTCTTTTGGTACTCCTCCATCTCTACTGCTGCCATTTGCTCGTCGGCAATCTTCGAGCCTTTCTGGAAGAATTCTTCCGCTTTCTGACGGTTCCCAGTGACGGTTATAATGCCACTGGGTCCCGGCATCTTCAGCTTGAGGTAGACGTAACATGGTCGAGCCATGAATCTGACGTAGGCAGGCCTACCCAGGATGGCGTGATAGGCGCTGTTGAAGTCCACCACTTCGAACGTCAGCTTCTCTTTGCGGTAGTTCTTCGACTCACCAAAGACTACGTCGAGTGAGATCTGTCCAAGTGAGTCGGCTTTCTTCCCGGGGATTACCCCATGGAATCTCATGTTACTTTCTCTCAGCTTGGACATCGGAATGCCCATGTCTCGGAGGGTTGCTGCATACAAGATATTCAAGCCATTGCCCCCATCCATCAGAACTCTAGTCAGGCGTGTGCCTTCGATAACTGGGTTGACCACCAGAGCCTGCCGCCCGGGGGTGGCAATGCGCGCTGGGTGATCGGACTGGTCGAATGTGATGGGGGTCTTTGACCATTTCAAAAACGTGGGAGTCGCCGGGGCAACCATGTTTACTTCTCTGTTGATGATTTTCAGTTGAATTTTGCTCTCGACGTGTGCGAAAATCACCAAAGTGGAGTTGATCCGGGGGTATCCTCCGTCCCCTTCCTTATCTTCGGACTCTTCTGATTCCTTTTCTTTCTCAGTGGACTGATCTCTCTGGAAGCTCTGGATCAGGAGCCGAGACTGTCGAGTGGTGTGCTTGGGATACACCAAGTTTCCCTCTTCATCTTTCTTCGTGTGTATGGGGCATGACTGGTCGAGTATATCATCTCCAGCCTGACCCTTTCCTTTCTTGGGGGCCCAGGAGCCTTTAGGCTTCCCTTTGCCCTTTCCTTGATTGACCGCCGCAGCCTCTCCCTGAGCGGCTGGCTCGGCCTTGCGCTTGTTCTTCCGATTGGAATTCTGGTCGTCCTGCCCGACTGGTTTCTTGCCGCTGCGGAGCTGATCGGCCTCCTCACCGTTGGCGTACCGACTGGCAATCTCCATCATCCGTGACAGGGACATGTCGCCTGTTCGACCAAACTTCAGATTCAACTCTCGGTTACGCACGCCTTCCTTGAAAGCGCACACCGCCTGATGCTCAGACACGTTCTCCACCATGTGATGCAAGGTGGTCCATCGCTGAATGTACTCCCTCAAAGTTTCACTCGGCTTCTGCGTGCAGTGTTGAAGTTCCGCGAGTCCAGCAGGTCGCTTGCAGGTGCCTTCGAAGGTCCGAACGAAAACCCGAGCGAGCTCTTCCCAACTGTAAATACTCCTGGGGGCCAATTGATTGAGCCACGCCCGAGCGGAGCCTCCCAGCATCAAGGGGAGGTGCTTCATGGCCACGTCGTCGTTGCCGCCTCCGATCTGCACAGCCACTCGGTAGTCTTCCAGCTAAGTGCCTGGCTTCGACTCACCGGTAAACTTGCTGACTCCCGCCGCCAACCTGAAGTTCGGGGGGGATCTCCACGGCTCTGATAGCACTACAGAAACATTCAGGCCCAGAGGCCGGCGCTCGACTGCCACTTGGTTGGTCTCTGCCTCGCTCTTCTCTGGATGCCCGGTTACGGTCGACCCGACCTTGCACAAGGATAGACCTTGCATCGAAACCTGGCCGCCGGGGATCTGGGGGAATCCTTCGCTCGTCATCATGCAGGCGCCTGCCCTCGTGCCGCTGGGGCGAGTGCGACCCACTTTCCGGAGGAGGGGTAGGCACTCGACGGCGGTCGTGGCGTCCTTGCCGATGGTCGAGTGGATCGTCGTTCCAACATAGATGCCGGTCTTGCCGCGGGCCACGCTCCTCACGCCTCGGGGGCGATCTTGGACTGTGGGCCGACCGTACGGTGTCTGCAGCCACCGATCTGCTGTGAATCCTGTTGCGCGACTGAGAAACAGCCGCGTTTTGCTCTTCAGCCATTCGGAGCAAAGCTCAGATCTGCTGAAGACCCCTCCCAGCTTTCGACTGGGAGGGTTAAATCGACTCCGCGATGCGAGCCGCGGCTTCGAGGTTTTGGACTGGCATGCGGAACACATGAGTCACGCGCTGACGCGATTGCCGCGGTCCTCGACTGGACTCGGGGACCAGTCGGCGGGCCTGCTCGTCGAGTGAGCATTGGATGTTTTCCAAGCGCGCGCGTTCGGCCATGATGGCCAAGCGCATGGCTTCGAGGGCCAGAGCCTCCGAGGAATCTCCCACGATGGGAGTAAAGAGTGCATCTCCGTTGCGGCGACAAAGCTCAGCCCTTTGCTCGGAGGTGAGGGGCTGAGGAATGTAACCGTCATTGTCGTGCGACCGGTCGCCGCAGCTGCCGCCGTTCCCACCGCGAGGAAAACCCAGCGGGCTGCGGCGCGAATCGACCATGAGGATTTCCGCCGCGGGATCGCTGCTCCCACACTCGGAAACGGAATCTACAAGCTCGGTCGACTGGTCGGCCGGCCCGTAGAGGTAGCCGTCGGGCTCAATGGCCGCAACTTGAGGGGTGGCCGTTTGACGGGCCACCGCGTGTTTCACCCACCGCTGGAGCCGCGAGCGACCGGATCATTTGCGGCGGCGTCCGGCGGGGATGGGGGACGATGAGTACTGAGTCGATGGCTGCCGCAGGAGGACGCCGCCGGCGCCGGCGCGAAAGTGCGCAGTTCCTTGGGCGGGGAGAGCCTCGACGTCGAGAGGGGCTTCCTGGAGCCATGCGGAGTCATCGGCGATGAAGACTAGCGCGCCGAGCCGGATCTCATGGCCCAACGCCAAACCACCGCTCGACACCATGATGAAAGCGGTCGCAGGAGGAGTTGCAACCTCACCAGATGTCGCTAAAACGCCTTGCCCCACGGTGGGCGCCAACTGTCGTGGTTCTAAGTCTGACAGTAAGGGTAGGGGGTACGAATGGAGAGGCAAGGCCCTAGCTATGGTGATGTTGTACACAAGGTGTTTGCGAGTTCAGGCCCTTCTCGGAGGAAGTAATAGCCCTACGTCTCGGTGCCCGGAGGCTTGGTCGACTGGTATGTGTATATGGTATTAAAGAGGTGCGAACCCTTGTTCTGGAGGAGGGTGTGGCTTATATGGTGCGCCAGGACCCCAGCCATGCTCCACGTTACCAAAGGTTCAATGTACATTAAGGCAGGCGTTACTGGTAACGCCTGTAGTAAAGAGTAATTAAGGTGTTTACTACGGTGAGTAAATACCGGACCGTTGCTATCTCAAGTGATGCTTGACCTTCGGGGGTCGAGTGCCTTGGACTGGTCGAGTGGGGTTGAGTCGTCTTGCGGATGAGGATCACTCGAGTGGAGCGTCTTCTTGGACCGTCTCAGTCGACTGTCTCCATTGTCATAAGTTTCGTCCTTTGATCTTCTAGGGTAGTGACCTTGGGTGGGGTACCTTGGTCGGACATGTGACCCTACCCTAGGTCTGTAACCTCGTCCGGAAGCACAACCAGCTAGTCGTACTTTAGCATCTATCGCATTTGATGTTGTTAAATCGTATGTGCGTATCTTCCCATCTTGGAAATATTATACTGAAGATGAAGGAAAATGCCAGTTGCAGGTGTTTGTCCAGGAGTTATGTGTAAGTAATGTTATTCATGGCAATTACTTTGCTTTGTCCCATACATCCTACCTCCATGATGGTTATAATACAACAAATTTTCCCATTTTTCTCTATAGAGAAAGACCGATTTGGAAACTCAGGATGAGGTAACCTGTGCTAATACCTTTGCTATCTTCAAGAATGCTTGGTGGCAGTATCGGAATTATCGGAAGAAAACGTACTTCACCGGCAAAGAAACTCATCATATTCCCTTACGTTCTCCTTGGACACATTTACTGGACGATGACTGGGAACGCCTTGTTCTGTACTGGTCCCGAACAAAGAATGTGGTAAGGTCTATGAGCTCATTTTCTATTTTAAGTACTATATTCTTGCGTCTTACTGTACTATGTTCATGTAGAACAAGTGCCTAAACCTGAAGAATAACTATTCTAATTTAAGATTCCATTGCTAATTTTCTATCATGCATACTGCTTTGCTCTTGTATCACTGTATTTACTCATACAAACTTATTTTTAAATTGAAAGATCCAATCAAAACTCCAATGGCACATCAGGTATGTTCACACATGTTTTTTTAACATGCTTGCTCTTATCAATAGCTCTGTTGATTTCAATTTCAATTGTGTATACAGTTGACTTCTCATATCATGCACATTACTAGCATCACAACAAAGCAAATAGTGTTGTTGTACATGTAGACCCGTGGTACCCATCTGAAATCTTGTTGTGCCGTGTAGTTTCCCACACTTTGTATTCTTTCACTGCTGCTTTGTCTTGAACTGATATGATTTGAACTGTGTCTCTATTTTCATTTGGCGAGACAATGCAGTGACCATAGGACATAGATATATGTTTTTTTGATGCTTTTATTATGTACTAGTACTTGGCAATAGAAGACTTGGCAGTTTAATCCTGTCCACCTTACTAATGAACTGGTTCACCCAAATAAGTTTCATATACTAGTACATGCTAAACTATTATGTGTCTGCTTGTTTCTTCTTTTAGAATCCTGACAGAATATTGGGGAAGAGTTCCTTATTAAGCAATGGTAAAGGAAGTAATGCAGATAAGGTTCAGGATAGTGACACATCCTTGTTGGTCTCCAACAAAGCTGATAAAACAGCTAAGGAAGACTATCTCGAAGACAGTGAGACAACCCCAAAGTCCTGTCTTGGTTTAGTGTTGGAGTTACTGGCCACTACCGCTTGCACAAGCTATTCAAACTTACTGTCTGAATCAGTTCGGTTTCTTGAGTCTCAACTACAAGCTGAAACACATCGATCAGCTGTGCTGCGACAAGAAGTGGAAGGACTGCGGAAGTCCTTGGAGCATTCAGATGCATACTTTCTGGTGCAACACCAAGCATTGGAAGATTTTAGCGCCAAACGGGACAAAGCTAATAAGCTTGCTAAGCTTATTGCCAGCACAGTGGATACCTCGTTTCTTGAGCTCTTCTGAATTTGTTTTAGTTATGCTCATGTTTTGCTGCCGCGTTTATTTGCACTGGTGGCCAATTTTGATGGCCAGTGTATGTAATATGCTGCTTTGTTCCCTATATTTGCACTGGTGGCGAACTTTGATGCCTAGTTGATGTAATATGTGTAATAGTGGTAATAGGCTAGCGTTAATTGCTTGCTTATTTATTTCCTTATTGTCTTGTTTAGTTGTTTGCTTGTAGCCACTCCAGTTCTTTTTCTGTGTTTTTCTAGTGGCCACAATAACCTATCTTTGGAAACTAGGCCAAAATAATCATGCCAACACACGGACTGTTGTAACCATGGGCCTCCTGCGGGCCATATGATCCATGGGCCTTCTACAGGCCGTAGGATCCGTTGGCCTTCTATACGGGCCGTATGATCCATGGACCTTCTACGGGCCGTACGATTCATGGGCTTTTTACGGGCCGTAGGATCCATGGGCCTTCTACGGGGCATATCATCATTTCGCCAATCATGGGCCGTACTATTCGTGGACAATAATGGGCCGTTAATAGGCCGTATTTGATAACTCTATGAAAATAGCCCAACGGTCTTTTTACATGAAAACGGCCCAACGTATTATCGGGCCACTAACGGGCTGACTGTAACCACAGGCTGAATTTGGCCCACAAGCAGAAAATGACAGTAACTGGCCGTAAGTAAACGAATGTGGGAATGAGCCCAAGAATAAATGGGCCCCGAGAAGGCCGAAAGATAACATGGGCTGGAAACGGCCCAACGGAATAATGGGCCGTTAATGGGTATAAAGTGATACACTGTCCATTACGGCCCAGTTTCACCACGTGCCATTAATGTGTATAAAGTGATACATAGTTCATTACGGGCCAGATTTACCACGGGCCGTTAATGGGCCGAGAGTAATAAGGGCCTCATATGGGCCGAAAGACGTCATGGACCATACATGGGCCGGAAGTTAAAACGGGCTGTTATTATATTGGACAGCCCAGATGACGCTACTGGGCCTAATTCAGATAGACCGTAAACGGGCCCTGGGTTAACGGGCTGTAAATGGGCTATATGCAAACATGCCGTTCACAGGCTTGCCGTGGGCCGGCCCGCCACCTTTTGTGCAAGTCCAACGGGCTGGCCTTTTCACAGGAACGGGCCTCTGTTGGGCCGTGCCACGTGTCAACGTATCATAGGCGCTCTGGGTCCAATGAGTGGATGACATCTGTCCCAACGGTGAGCCGACATGTGTTTCCTCTAGCCAATGATGATTTTACACGTGGAAAATCCCCATTGGTCAGGGCTGTTAATGGGTTATCGGATCCAAAACCAGACCCGATAGCTTAACGGCGTTCACTACAAGAAATATGTCAACTTGTGACCTTGACTATTGGTCACTGAAAGGTCATTGTTTTTCATTTGCGACCTTTTTTGACTAAAAACAGATGGTCAAAAGCTGAGGGCCGTTAATGGAAATTAATGACCTTCTTTGTGAGAAGGTCGTAGAAGGCAACGACCAAAACAAAAGGTCATTAGTTCAATGACCTTCTGTTTTGGTCACTAGCTATTTGCCCAGGCCACGTCGGATTCGACGTGGCAATCTGATGTGGCAAAATTGTGACCAAATGGAAAGTTCATTGATAAGAATCAGCCCGGTCCAGTATAGTGTTTTACGTGGGTCGAGCCCATTAATCAATATTTTTTTCTAGCAATTTGTGTCAGCTACATGGGCCGAGACCAAGAATTCAGCCTTTTTATTTTCTAGGACACGACCTTCTACAGTTCATTTCTTTTTTGGGCCTCAAACTTTTTATAGTCCATTTATATTTTGGGCCTCCATTACAAAATTGTTACATCGATAGTGAAACATAGGGAATTCAAACAAGCATGTATCTTAAACAGCCATGGGTGAGAATTTTATTTCTTTCAACACAAAAATATTCCTTAAACAGCCACGGGTATGACAGTAGGTACATTCAAGAACAGGAAGTACATAGGACTATAGCTACCATTTCTACCAATAGCAGCAACAACCACATGAAAGACAAGGAGGTACTACCAAGGAGCTAAACTAACAGCAACCATCCATCATCAATCGGTGACACTAGCAATGAGCGACAGTGGCGACATTTCAGAGACGCCCTCCCATTGTTGTTGCTTGGCATGCCACATCACAACTCCCCCTACACACACATAAAATTCAGATGTTGAAAACAGATCAACATTTTGAGCAGTTAGGGAATCATGGAACAAATTTTAGTGTGGTGCAAGGCGATAGATTACATGATAAATATTAACAAAAGAAGAATCGTTGAACAAATCACGAGCTAGCTATCACAGTATAACTAGCTCCAATGAGCTAGAACTCTATGCTTCTTCCGACTTGAACATGCTGGACCTCACGACAAAACATGAATGAAGGCTAGCCTCTGCAAGTTATCAAACAAAATGGTTAGAAACAAAATAAAAGCAAATCTAACAGTATGTTTGACCAAGGAAAATGCGACATTTTTATCATTTAAGCATAGAAGGAAAAGGTCAACAACATTTCAATGTTTGAAAAATGAACCAGAATTTCAATGTTTGAACAAAACAAAAGGTACAACACATCATATGCGGGTTAAATCATCCCCTAAGGACAAACACATTGACACCAATATTTGGCAACAAATGTAGTAATTGAACCTCATAAACATGCAATGTGGAATTTGTATCTCAAATAAGTATACATACTTATCAGGTTTAATTAGCACACATAAGCCAAATGCTAGTAGCTCATGATTAGTACACAAGACATGATTCAACAAAGTAAACAAGAAGGTGGCTACAATACGAAACTAAGCTCATCACACATAATAAAATGAGTTTAAAAGTAAGCTCAGCATAAGCATATGAGTTTTTTTGGCACCACGAGATCAAACATAGCAGATAGTAGTAGTAGTAGCATAGCAGTATATATATTAATTTGACTAAACTGAACCAACACCACAAGTCTGCATATAATGAAGTTACTAGGTAGGGATCATATAACATGAGGCAGATGGATGATTAGCAAACATGTTGGGTGGCCAAGAAATGAACAACATATAAACTACTCCTACTACTGTAGTAGTTAAGATCATGAGACAAAGGACAATACTTTACAAGCTCTACAACTATAACAAGCTCTACAAGTGTAACAAGCTCTACAATTGTAATACAGTACTGCTTTACAAGCTCCTTCCATGTGATCACAAACTACCTGCTCCTGTCATGAACATACTGGACTCGCTAGATGATCGTAGTCAGATGAACAACAAGCCGGACTCGCTCAACGACCACAGTCAGGGCTGAGAACAAACAAAACAGCAACATGGCTTCCACTGTCAACCTGTTACATGAATCAGAGAAGAATCAAAAAAACTGGGGCAAATATATGTTGTAGCTAACAAAGTAAGAAACAATAGTTAACAAGTCTGAGTCATAGAAGCTAGAAGTGTCCCTTCAGAGAGAAAAGAACTTAGAATTGAGGCATGGATCATATTCTAAACAGTATCAACACCATGCTAGTAACAAATTAACAGTATCAAGATCAGTGTTAGTAGAATTAAGATATATTTGTACAAGGCAATCACGGGTACCAATCCAATGCATGTTAATAGAAAAAATATGTCAAAGTTACTCAGATTTACTAATGTGTTTTCATAATACCAAAATTAAAGATAAAAGATGTGTACTGATTCAACACTGCAAAGTGATTTCTGAAAGGTTTACCAAAACATTGTTTAGTCGCTTGGCGCTAATGCGGTAGATGTTTACTGCCAGCGATAGTAACAACCAGCAGGTACTAACCAGCGGGTAAAAAAGAGTGATAGTAACAACCAACATGCACTAATAACAGCTAGCCTCAAGGTGTTCGAGAATCATATCATTGTAGTGTAAGGGATCATTATATCACTCATAGATATAAAGGTTTGTAATCTAGGCAATCCAATCTCGACTAAGAATGAACAATACTTCCCACCGCCATATATTTAACTATTATGCATGTTGACCACTGAATCCCTCCACAGTAACACAACATTTCCATATTGAAACTCATAAACCATGAGTATCAACAAGATTCACTCTCTTGTGTGCATGTTTGCATTTTAACAACAACCAATATTCATAACATCACCCACATCTATTCCACATCACAACACAATACCACACACCAACATTTGTACTCAGTTGTAAGTGTCAAACTCCAAGATTTTATAGGGTTTGCTTTTAGTGGATAACTTAATTTGAGACTGACACATCCAACTAATTTAAGTGTGGGTATCCAGAAAAAATGAAAGGGGGGTAGCCACACAGGTTTAGTACCTTGGGAGAGGGAGCGCCAGCAGGTGGAGTCAGCACACATGCAGGACTGGAGGCACGCCGACGCGATAGTGATGTGCAGGGGCAACAACATCTTGAACGGATTCCTTCAAAGGCAGGCAACCTGCAAACAAATAATTAAGCAGACCAAGACATGTTCATTTCAGAATCAGAATTCACATGACAGAACACAAAGCTAATGTCTGTCATTTGTTGGAAAATGCACAACCAATTGAAGGTAGTGACCGGTAATTATAGGAAATTCCAGATTGAGGTGGTGGTGGGTTGATATCCTGGACTCCACATTACTCCAACTTATGGCAATGATGTCCTACACGTTCTTTTGTAATACTCAGTTACTCAGCACTAGAAGCATTTTATTTTATGATATTTCCAAAGAAGCCAGATCAGCTACTATCAGTTTGAGGTTAGTCCATTGGTCATTCCTAATTGTGTTTTGTGGATTGCACATGCGACCGCTATCACTAGCTTGGAAGCAATAAGCACAACACAGGTAGGATAGGAATCATCCTGGTTGTAAGTTAACGAATCACCTGCAATGCTGGTGTAGCACCGGGTCAAGCCGGTCCTTGTGGTTGGTGGTGAAGATGAGGATCCGCTCATGGCCGCTGCTGGACCGGAGGGCCTCCACCATATTGATCAGTCCAGACAGAGTGACCTGGCAAGGCAACGCACAACTTACTTGGTAAGTGACAATCAATTTGCAACCCACAAGAAATTAAGTGGCAACTGCTCTTGTTGGAAAGATCGGATAAACAGGGTGAGTTCTTAGATTTAGACTATCACTAGTAGTATAAGTTTCTACTACATAGACATCTATTAAACCAATGGTGAATAATAGATTATTGTAGGCAAAGTCATTTGGATAACAGTAACTTGTTCATATAGCCGGAATCAATTAAGCTGCTTAGGCATCTGTGTACGTGCTTGTCTTGCAAATAATCGATCAACCAGCCTGATAGCTTACCTTACATAGCTTGTGTGTGTGTGTGCAGCGTGTACAAGCTCGCTACCAAGTGCTGCTGCTGCTTGTGCTCGATGCGTGCTGCTACTTCTTGTGCTCGAAGGAGTGGAAAGGGAGCGGGGCCATGGAGAAGAATCCGAGGAGCATCGACGTAATCCATGGCGAAGAAGCAGAGGAGCGGTGACGAGGGCGGCTTCCCGCGGCGGCAATAACGACTCTTTCCATCGTGGCCTTATCAACGATGAGGCAGTGGTGGTTCGCGTGACGATGGCCGCGGGATCGACTCGGCACGCGCCGGCGCGGGTAGATGGGCATGCTCCGGTTGCTGCAGCACTGCGCGCTGGGCCAGCGTGCGCTCCCTCCGGTGTTTGTTCCGATGCCCACCATCGCACGGACCGTGGGAGGGAGGAGATAGAGATGGTCGTCCCCAACGAATCGCTTCACCCGCAGGAGCAGCGGCCCCATAGGACTAGTGAGACAAGGATCCAGCGAAGCAAGCGACAGGGCAAGCAAAGGCGTGGGGAGTGGGGACGTACCTGGGCGCGGGTGTGATATGGGAGACATCGGCCGCGACGCTGGGCGTGCCTGAGATGTCGTAGAGGGAGAGGAACATGGTGGGCGCCGCTGCGGGACGCGTCGAGGAAGGAGGAGGTAGTGGCGGAACGGAGAGGAGGAGGTGGTAGGACGCGCCGTTGCAGGACGAGGAGGAGGTGGCGGCGGCGAAGAGATGAGGGAGGAGGAGAGATGGGATCTGAGTTAGGGTTAGTTGGGCTGCGGGTGGGGGTTTGCCTTTTTCATTTGTTTTTCTTTTTGTTCTGTAGATAGATTGATGGATGGATGTGCTATGGAGAGATGGATGAATGGATGGGCGCCATGTCATCGATCCGTGGGAAGGGTTCTGATTGGTTCGGAAAACCAGTGATTTAAAATAGTTTCCAAGTACTAAAAATAAAGGGATTTTGTGAAGTAGCTACCAAAAATATTTTGCAAAAGGGTACCGCACAAATTTTTACTAGAATTTGACCACATTTTATGGATAAGGACCAAGTTGTATGCATTTCTGATCTTTCTAGCTATTTTTTAATCATTTTCCGAGTGGAAAAAATTGGTTTTTTGTGAAGAACCTATCAAATATTTGTTGCAAAATTGGACTACATCAATTTTCTAAAATACTAGTCCATATTTAATATACAATTGACCAAATGGTTGGGTGTCAAAAACTTTGATCCACCTCTCGTGAAAGAGAAAAAAATTCTACCGATTCAGCTGGAAGCGGGTCAAAATTGAACTGGAGCTGCCTCATAGCTTTCCCTTTATTTTTCTCAAAAATCATTTCTAGGTACAGAAGTATCTATTTCTTCATAGATACTCCCAAAGATTTGCAAAAATCAAGCCCTAGCTACAAACGGTCATACCCACCATTTTTACCGCATTTTGAAACGGGCATAGAAAATTAAAAAAAATCAAAAAACCTTCGCATTGTGTCATTATATGTGACCAAGTTACCAGGAAAAATAATAAACTTGTAATACGGAAATTATTTTTAAAATGTGTTCTCACAAATGAGCTATCATGTGTGAAGATCCATGGTTTCAAGTCAAATGATCAATGTAATGGTAGCATTCATGTCATAGTTTATTAAAATGATTTCATATTGTGCACAAGGGTGCATCTTGGAATGGCAAACAATGTGTCCTAAGGAAGTTTTCATTTTCTTTTCACGAAAAAATTATTTTCCATTTTCCGAGTGCCCAATATGAGTTTTTTGTGAAAGACCTACCATATATTTGTTGCATATTTGGACCCAATAAATTTTCTAAAATATTAGGCCATATTTAATGCAAAATTGATCAAATGGTTGGGTATCCAAAGCTTTTATCCACCTTAGGTGAAAAAGAGAAATTTCCGTCGATCCAGCTGGAAACGGGTCAAATTTGAACTGCAGGTACCTTGTAGTTTGATCTTTATTTTTTCAAAAAATCATTTATAGGTACATAAGTATCTATTTAATCAGAGAAACACCAAAAGTTTTCCAAGATTCAACCACTATCTAGGAACGTCATGCCCGCCGTTTTGACCGCATTTTGAAACGGGCATAAAAAAATAAAAAAAATCAAAAAAATTGGAAAACCTTTGCATTGTTTCATTATATGTGACCAAGTTATCAGAAAAAATTATAAACTTGTAATATGGCAATTTCTAAAAGAAAGTGTTCTCAGAAATGAGCTATCATGTGTGAATAATCTTGGCTTTCAAGCCAAATGATCAATCTTATGGCCACATTCATGGTATAGTTTGTTTAAATGATCTCATATCATGCACAAAGGGGCATCTTGGAATGGCAAACAATGTTGCCTAAGGAAGTTTTCATTTTCTTTGGACGAAAAATTCATTTTCCATTTTTTCGAGTGCCCGAAATGAGTTTTTTTTAAGGACCTACCATATATTTCTTGCATTTTTGTACCAAATCATTTTTATAAAATACTAGGCCATATTTAATGCACAATTGACAAAATGGTTGGGTGTCCAAAGCTTTTATCCACCTTTCCTGAAAAAGACAAATTTCCACCGATTCAGGTGGAAGCGGGTGTAATTTGAACTGTAGCTGCCTTATAGTTTGCTCTTTATTTTTTCCAAAAATCATTTTTAGGTACAAAACTATCTATTTAATAAGAGAAAAACCAAAAGTTTTCCAAAATGCAACCACTAGCTAGGAACGGTCATGCCTGCCGTTTTGACCGCATTTTGAAACGGGCATGAAAAATTCAAAAAAATTCAAAAAATTGGAAAACCTTCGCATTGTGTCATTATATGTGACCAAGTTACCAGAAAAAAATTATGAACTTGTTATACGGTAATTATTTAAAAAAAGTGTTCTCAGAAATGAGCTATCATGTATGAAGATTCATGGCTTTCAAGCCAAATGATCAATCTTATGGCCACATTCATGACATAGTTTGTTGAAATGATCTCGTATCGTGCACAATGGTGCATATAGGAATGGCAAACAATGTTGCTTAAGGAAGTTTTCATTTTCTTTGGACGAAAAATTCATTTTCCATTTTTTTGAGTGCCCAAAATGAGTTTTTTTGTGAAGGACCTACCATATATTTGCTGCAAAATTGTACCAAATCAATTTTCTAAAATACGAGGCCATATTTAATGCACAATTGAAAAAATGGTTGGGTGTCAAAAGTTTCAACCCACCTCTGGTGAAAAAGACAAATTTCGTCCGATCCAACTAGAAGCAGGTCAAATTTGAACTGCAGCTACCTTATAGTTTGCTCTTTATTTTTTCCAAAAATCGTTTCTAGTTACATAAGTATCTATTTAAAAAAAAATACATGGTTTGGTGGCGATACGTCGAGGTTTGGACGGTGGCCCAAAGCCCGAACTCCAAAGCACGTAAACTCGCGTGCCCACCGCGTGGTCACCGCGTGACCGTGGCGTTGCCATGTGTTCTGGGTGGCCTAGACATGTCTAGTGGGTTGGGCACTCCCCAGATAAGTGCTAGGAAGAAAATGACAACAAAAGACTCTCACGAGGAGACCGAACTATGCTCAAACACGAATTAGCACCCAAGTGTTTGATTAGCGGTATGGGAAATGCACATGGCCAATGGTCCTGAATTTTGGCTGAGGGTGATCATATACTAGGGAGACTAGCTTGGCAAATTTTCAGCTCAAATGGAGGAGCGTAGATTGCACTTGCTTTGCAATGTACCACATCGGGCAGAAATATGAATATTGAAGTTGGGCTCAAATGAATAAATGTATTGAGCTGAAATTTTGTGGAGTATGGTCATTTGAGCATAAGAAATAGGGGTGGACTAACGAGTTGCTCGGCTCGTTAAGCTCGTACTCGTTAAGCTCGTGCTCGTTAAGGCTAGGCTCGTTAAGCTTGTTAAGAATAACGAGCAAAAAATCCTGCTCGGCTCGGTTCATTTGAAGCTCTTTAAGCTCGTGAGCGCTCGCGAGCGCTCGTTAAAATATTATAATGTGTTACGGTCAACATTATGAGTGCATAGGTGTGTTTTTTAAGATGAAATATGGTGGCTACAAAAATAAATACACTAGTTTGTTGCCTCCTATGTTGATTAGATTGAATAGGAGAGCTGAGGTGGTACAAAAAGTTTGCCACATAAGAGGAAAATATGTGATGTGTTGTTACTAACGAGCTTAACGAGCTACTCGTGAAACTCGTTAGCTTGCTCGTTAAGCTCGTTAAGCTTAACGAGCTAAAATCAGTGATTGGCTTTGTTCATTAAGAAGCAAGCTACGAGCTTAACGAGCCGAACTATCGAGCGCTCGTTAAGTTCGCGAGCTACGAGCTTTTGGTCCAGCCCTAATAGGAAAACACTGTAAAAAAAATATACCATTTGGATAATCCTAGCTTGTACTTCCTTCACAAAGCTTATCTCTGGATAGAAACTTTGGAAATTTGCTAAGGAAGATTTAATAGGCAAATGGAGCTGAATATTGTCATGTGGCAATGATTTGGATATGGAAGATGGACCAAAAAGTTTGAGGGCAATATGAGTGGTATAGATAGCACTTGCTTTGCAATGTGCCAATCTGGACAGAAAAAAATTAAAGTTGGGCTCACATAGATGATTTGGTTGAGCCGCAATTTGGAGGAGGGTGATAATTTGGGCATATGAAGGCACTGTATAAATTTCATGCCATTTGGATATGCATAGCTAATACTTCCTTCACAAAGCTTCTAGCTGATAAAAAACTTTGGAAATTTGCCGAGGAACATTTACTACGCAAATGGAGCTGAATTTTGTCATGAGGCAATGATTTGGATAGGAAAGAGTGCCCAAAAATATTGAGGGCAATCAAGAATATAAAAATAGCACTTCCTTCACAAAGTGATGTTCTGAACATAATAGGAAAATGAATATTGTTGAATTATTTTTGAACTATGCAAGGAAGGTTTTCTACATATTTGATGAATATATGACCCAAAGAATTTATGAGTTTTTTTGGGAATGACAGAAATATAGGTTGCTTCACAACCTAGGGCAAAATTTGACACATGTACATGACACATAGGAAAAACTGATGAGGTGGCGCCTAGTCATAGCAATCCACCACAACTTACAAGGTTATGACCATCTATATTGGTCATGATAAGCTGGGAATAAGGCAGCGAACCAGTGCTGTCTGCTTTATGACCATTTCGTGTAAGGAAATTATGACCTTTCTGACCAAAATGGTCGTTATAGTTTAGGGTTTGGAGCCCCCCGAACAACTTTTGACCAATTGGTCTCAAATGGTCATAAATTAATGAACAATTCTCCCAGGGTCACTAACAGAAGGTCATAAGTTGACATATTTCTTGTAGTGGTTCCATTACGGTGGATGCCACGTGTCGGTCACCCTTGACGAAAGCGCTTCTGTGACGCATGATTTATCGTCATGGAAGTGGACACTTCCGTGATGATAATTTTGGTAACGTCATGTAACACTTCAACGACAGCACAGGTATGACTATCTTGATTCTGTCATAAATTTGTCATGGATGTACATGCATGACAAAAAACGTGACCTACTGTGAAAAACACGTATCATCACGAAAGTGTATTTTTTTTGTAGTGTGTGATAACGCCACATGGTCCACGCATTTCAAGCTTTAGATAGGCATAATGCGGGACTGCAATAAAGTGGGCAAAGGCTATTCTTCCGAGTAGAGCATGGTAGCCACTTCGGAATGGAGCTATGTCAAAGATTAGTTCTTCGCTTCGAAAGTTGTCGGGAGAACCGAATACAACTTCCAATGTTAAAGAGCCTGTGCAGCGGGCTTCAATGCACGATATCACTCCTTTAAAGGTCATGCTGCTTGGCTTGATTCTTGAAGGGTTGATCCCCATCTTGCGGACAGTGTCCTGATATATCAGATTGAGACTACTGCCACCATCCATAAGGACTCGGGTTAGATGGTATCCATCTATTATTGGGTCGAGCACTAGGGCAACCGAACCCCCGTGCCGAATACTAGTCGGATGATACCTGTGATCAAAAGTGATCGGATAAGCTGACCATGGGTTGAATTTGGGGGCGATAGGCTCAACGGCGTAGACGTCTCGGAGTGCGTGCTTGCGCTCCATCTTTGGGATATGAGTGGCATATATCATGTTCACTGTTTTGACCTCCGGTGGAAATTTCTTCTGCCCCCCTATATTTGACAGGCGAGGTTCATCCTCATCTTCGCTCTGAGGCTCCTTCCCCTTGTGTTCGGCGTTTTGCTTGCCGGCCTGCTTGAAAACCCAATAGTTACGGTTGGTATGGTTGGCAGGTTTTTCTGGGGTGCCATGGATTTGGCAGGGCCTGTCTAATATTCTGCCCAAACTTGATGGACCATCTTTGTTGCCTTTAAATGGCTTCTTCCGTTGACCGGGTATGGAGCCACTGAATCCGACATTTACCGCTGTGTCTTCTAGGCTTCCAGCATTATTTCGATGTTTGTTTTTGTTACGCCGTGGATTTCCATTGCCATCCCTGACTTCGGATGTTCCAGGGTCACTGGTACTACTACGAGCTAACCAGCGCGCAAAAGCGAGTCATGAGTGTAGTTAAGGCTGCCATTGTCCTCGGCTTTTCCTATCCAAGGTGCCTGGCTAGCCATTCATCCCGGATACTGTGCTTGAATGCCGCTAAGGCTTCAGCGTCCGGACAATCGACGATTTGGTTCTTCTTAGTGAGAAACCAATTCCAAAGCTTGCGGGCTGACTCCCCGGGTTGTTGGATGATGCGACTTAGATCGTGAGCGTCCAGGGGCCGGACATAAGTCCCTTGAAAATTTGCCCGAAAAGCATCCTCAAGTCCTTCCCAACTCCCAATAGAGTATTCTAGGAGGCTGTTTAGGTAGTGCCGAGCTAGTCCTTTTGGCTTGAGGGGTAAGTATTTAATGGTGTGGAGATCATCTCCTCAAGCCATGTGGATGTGAAGAATAAAGTCTTCTATCCAGACGGCGGGATCCGTCGTTCCATCGTACGCTTCGATGCTCACGGGTTTAAACCCTTCTAGGAAATCATGACCCACCACCTCATCGGTAAAGCACAGAGGGTGTGCAGCTCCTCTGTATCTTGCTATATCGTGGTGTATGTCCGATGGTTGTGGTGTTCGGTATTGACCCCGAACTGGTATGTCACTGGCGTGATTGGCTTGATAGCCATTGTCCCGTGTGGGAGCCCGGTCCCTAGGTCCGTATATAGACCTGGTCTTGCTAGCTTTTTTGTTCAGGTCCTCACATAGATCGTGTTTTCGGACTTGAGCCGCACCCTCTTTACCTTTACGTGGTGGTGGTGCGGGCTTGTGTACGCCATTGCAAGCGACTCTGTCCCGTCCGCGAGGTGGTCGGTCCAGCTTGTCGGCGGTGTTGTTCTTTGGCAGGACGGGCTTGGTGGCCTCATCGTCGAATTCAGGTAGCAGCTTACGCTTGGGATAGCCTTTGGTTTGGACGTTATGGCCATGTTTCTGTTCGGCGTCTAGCACCTCGTTCCATCTATCGTTGAGCGTGTCCTGTGGAGCTCGAAGCTATCTCTACTGCTCTTTTAGGCTCCGTGCGGTGGCTATAAGCCTCCGGTGGAAGCGTTTTTGTTCTGAGGGTTCTTCTGGGATGATGAATTCATCGTCGCCCAGGCTATCCTCTTCTTCGGAGACTGGTTCATAAGTACCGTCTTCGGCATCACTATCATCCTACTGCGGCATCGGACTCTGTTCGCCGTCCTCTCGCTCCTCCTGCTCTATCGCTGGGTCTGCGGGTCTTTGGCTTGTTCCAGAATGTTACCGTCATTAGTCACGATGATGCTGTCCTTTCCATTACGGGATTTAGTTCGGCGTTTTGGACATCGGCGCTTGGGAGGTTCTTCGGTGGGCTTGTCCTCTACGGGATTGTTTTTGCTGTCGCCCTCCATCTCTTTGGGTGTATCCACCATGTACACGTCTTACGAAGACGTGGCCGTCCACCGCCTGGTTAGGGGCCGGCTTTGATCTGGATCCGCTTCAGCTTCGAGGTCCATCCCTTCGAAGTCTTCGGAAGCGTAGTCAAGTTGATCGGTTAGATCTTCAACTGTGGCTACCAAGTGGGTGGTGGGTGGGGAACAAAATTCTTCATCAGCCTCCAGTTCGAACCGGATATAGTGCGGGTGTGTGTTCTCATCCAAGGAGAGAGATCTTAACGACCTTAACATGTCGCCAAAGGGTGAGTGCTAGAAAATACTGCAGCACAGAATTCGGCGATAGGCGCTTGGTCG
Organism: Secale cereale; assembly: GCA_902687465.1. NCBI lineage: Eukaryota > Viridiplantae > Streptophyta > Magnoliopsida > Poales > Poaceae > Secale > Secale cereale. The sequence continues at coordinate 294,277,299 of LR738716.1, forward strand.
GGTTTGAAGGGCGTGGTTACGCGCAATTCGGAATTAGAGACCGGAGTTGAGTCTAGGGTTCCGGTAACACAGACCCCGCCCATAGTTGGGTCCCTGTGCGGCTCCAACACCGTAGAGTCTGCGGTGCCCGTGGTGGGGTTGAGCTTCCCGTCTTCGGGCAACGCGGTCTGTTCTGGATCTAAGGCCAGAACTGTTACATGTGCTATTTCCTGATCTGATGACAGAGTTAGGTCATGATCATCATGGTGACAGAGAGAGGCTGCCGCTGGCTCGAATCCAACGAAGATCAAGTCTCCCCTGATATCAGCGACGTAGTTCAAGCTTCCGAATCTGACGTGATGGCCAGGGGCGTAGCTCTCGATCTTCTCAAGGTGGCCTTCAGTGTTGGCACGAAGCGTGAAGCCACCAAACACGAAGAGTTGGCCGAGAGCGAAAATTACCTCAGCGTCACCGTTGCGGTTGACAACACGATCCATCAGTCCTTCCGTCGACGACATAGTGGAACTCTCAATGAAAGCACCAATGTCGCTGTCAAAACCGGCGGATCTCGAGTAGGGGGTCTCGAACTATGCGTCTGAGGATCGATGGTAACAGGAGGCTCGGGACACGATGTTTACCCAGGTTCAGGCCCTCTCGATCGAGGTAATACCCTACTTCCTGCTATATTAATATGGGTGAATATGAATACACGAGTTGATCTACCTCGAGATCGTAATGTCTAAACCCTAAGTCTAGCCTATGGAGATATTGTGATTCTGTTCTTCTAGCCTCTACAGACTAATCCCTCCGGTTTATATACACACTGGAGGGGCCTAGGGTTTGTACATGTCATCTTGCAGAGGAAGGAAAATATACACCCGAACCTAAATCTTGCCATTACATGAATACAGGAGTCCTATCCGGATACGAGAGATGATCTTCTGTAATAATCTTCACGGCCCACCAGGCCGGCCCACCAGGAGTTTGTTTGGCCACATGAGGACCCCCCGATCCAGGACTCCTTCACCCACCTCTTGCATAGCAGTGGCGAAGCCACCTTAGAGGCAGTTTAGTCAGCTGACTATTTGGTAATACACGCAAGCATTATGCAAATATATATATATATGACAAATACGTGTATTTGACTACACAATTTTATGTTGACTACATAGAATTTAAATCCTAGCTCCACCACTACTGCAGAGGATCCCGCTTCCCCGTCCAAACCTACTTGTCCTGTCATTTTATTAATTATTTATGAAGACCTTACAAACTATTGCATCAATATGTCTTAATCTGCCATCTTGGCAACATATGTCGCTACTCCTAACCACTTGATGAAGGGGTGCAGAACTACTGAGCCGAATGCCAACTCTGAGTTAACCTGATCAAGATCTTCCTCATGTGTTGCGGGGAAATAATGGGAGGCACTGAGGTTTAGCATCGAGGTTTGCTCATGCATGGTACTTTCGCTAATAGCACATTATTGTGCAGTTGCAGGAATCATTCTAATATTTAGGTTTTTAGCAATTTGGTCTTGCACATGTAGGTCCTGCTGTCAGAGGCTTATGCCCACTGTTCAACCCATTTTGCATGTGGGGAAATGAGATGACATGAATATTAGTCAAGTTAAGAAACTCAAAAAGATTGTTAGGATAAAGAAACTTGCGACGAATAACAGCATGATCTTTGTTTGCGCAATGAAGAAGACATTAGTCAACTATAGGATGGTACTAACTCTTTTACAATGTTTTCCCCCTTGTGCCATTTCAGAAATTATAACAGCTATTTATGATTATCTTTGTTTTTAGTACTTTCCAAAGTAGTTCACCGATGATTACCTCTAAAACCACCTGCATGGTCAAGAGGCGAGGAAGGTATTCATTCAACACCTGCAGTACAATATTGAAGTCTTCCTCAAGAAGATGAAGGTTGGGCAGGCAATTATCCATAGCCACTGGCCTAAAGTTGGAAGGACATTCAACATTGCTGAAGGGTCAATATTTGCCTTCGGCTTCTGCAGTTTCCCAGATGAGGTTCATCTGTCTATTTACCGTGTATGATGCTACTTTCCAAAGGTTTTCGATGTTCATGTGAAACTTGTTGCTGTTGTGTAATGGTGTAGCTGGATATATGCCTATATGGTGTAACTGAGTGCTGAAGCTATATGGTGTAATTCGATTATGGAATCCTGGTTGTCGTTATACGGATATGAAATATATGGTGTGCTTAATAAGAAATGCCAATTTTATTACTAAATGGATTATCAATAATAGGATAATGAGCTTGCTTATTGGGGTTTTCTATTGTAGACGGTTTCTCAAACAACACCATGGGCGATGTACTCAAACAACCCGCACAGTTTCTAGAAAGTAGGCGTGTTGAATCAATTAACAATCAGACACGACTTTGGCCAGGGAATTGCTTGCGTTTGGCCACCTTGGACAAATGTCTCCACATAAAAATTGTGTCTGATATACATATGAATCAAAATGTTTTTTCGGGATTCACTGTGTGGGGTGTACATACAAACGAAAACGTTGGGCATGTATAATTGTTTCTGATGCCTTGCTCGATCACACATGAGCTCATTTTGCCCAGTGTGTGTGACCGGAGGGCCTATCCCCGACGGTTTCTAGGTTGTGTAGGAAGGACCCCCCCTATCGCACACGCTGACAAGGTGATGGTTTAAAACTCCGTCGTGGAAAGGGGGCAAAAACTGTTTGTATAGGACATCTTTGCACCAGTGAAGGGCCCGTTTCAAAATAAAAATAAAGAAAGGGCCCAATACACATTGAAGCATTTCATCACATATTTCTCCCGCTCTATCTGTCGAACAGACTATGCCAACCTCCCTTAGCTAAAAAAGACTATGCCAAACTCCCGTGCCTACTGCGTGGGAAAAGACCCGCCCTCGCCTCTTTAGTCGGGGTTTCTTTCGATGGATCGTGCGACGCAGCAAAAACCAAGTGTTACAAGACTACTACAGAGTAGTACTACAGTACAAGTCACAGTTAACTAGGCTGCCCTATCTTGTACTCCTCCATCATAAGAGTGCAGAAGCTCACTTTTGATGGATCGTGGGATATGTAGCAACCGAGTCCACGTGTCATGCACCAAATAACAGTGCATAATAGCAGGGGGACACACCCCATTCGTAGCGCCGCAGTAGTAATGAGCAATGAGATGTAAAATCGCAAAGCCACACCTTTCCCGCAGACGTATGAAGCAACCATTAGAGCATGGTTAATAAGAGCAAGTACAATAATGGGCTTATAGCCTGTTTAAATGACAATTTTGCCTACGTGTATGAGAGAGACATGAAAAATTGAAGGGAATGGGCTCTCATGCAAGAGACTATAACTATATGTGCGCTTCAAGGTAGATACAATAAATGTGATGAAAGAGATAGAGAGAATGTGAATAAAAGTAGTACTCTTATAGCCAACGTTATAGCTAACCTTATTGTATGAGTGACTACACGTTATGACTATATATGACATGGAAACATCATATAGCCAGTAGTTGGCTATATTATTAACCATGCTCTAATAGAGCCAACAACCGGCTATAAGGTGTTTCCATGTCATTTATAGCCAACCTAATAGCAGGCATGTACAATGGTACATGTTAAATGTGTACTACTTTATGAATAGTTGGCCCACCTTAAAACCTCACAAAATGTCTTGGAGTCCATGCTGCAGCTGGCTACTAATCAAGAGCCCGCTTCTCGTCTCTATTCTCTTCTCTCTCCTCCAACTAAGCAAAGATATAATATTTTAGTCCCTATAGCTTGCTTATTTCACACTTCGTTGAATCCTCTTCTCCATCATCATCTTCTGGAAAACCACATGTTGCTTCTGCCATTCTTCTGCCTCATGAGGGACACGCATCGACTTGGTACATCACTGACACATGGGACCGCATGTTAGCAAACTAACTTGCCAAGCTCCCTCGCCCACTGCAAGACAAAATGATCTCATTTTTACTAATCTGGGTATCTTTTTAGATAAATATAATCATGATTTATATATACTCCCTTTGTTCCTAAATATAAGTGTTTTCAAATATTTCAATATGGACTAGATACAGATGTATATAGATGTAGTTTTGAGTATGGATTCACTCATTTTGCTCTGTGTACTCCATATTGCAATCTCTAAAAAGACTTATATTTAGGAACGGAGAGAGTAGGTCGCACCAAGGAGAAAAACCAAGTAGTAGGCTTTACAATTTAAAATGAAATGGCGGCAAACTTTACAGCACGCCTGTCGAGTTGGTGTAGCAACTCCACATGGTCAGTCCGCACATGAAATGGCGACACACTGCACGCCTTCCGCCGACATGTGGCAAATCCACCATCTTAGTCCACCGTGCATCAAATTATAGTTTGGTGAAACGGTTGGACTTGGAGGCAGCCCGTTCTCATAGTGACTTAGTACTACTATATATGCAATGAGGCATCAAATCATAAAAGCCCACCTTTCCTACAGTAAGCTGGATGGACAAAGCAACCATCATTTCACTCTAGGGCACAAGAGAAAAAGAAAAAAGAAAACCAATGATGCGTGCGACGGCCACCCTAGGGCGCCCTAGGGTAGGATCCTCCCCTACAAATTCACTTCTCTCTCGTCTTCTTCAAGAAAACCAATGATGCGTGCGGCGGCTAGGGTTTCTAGTAAACAGGAAACCAGTTGGGTTCTAGTCGATGCCTTTATACGGTGTGGGCCGCTCGGTTTACGGGAACGAGGCAAAATTTTGGATTCGGTGAGCAGTGGCGATATATGTACAAAAATTGTGGACATAGGTTCGACCCAAAGGCAATGATGCATGGGCCCCACCTTTTGATATACTAGCGGCCTCTGTTGGTTAACAACATTGGAATATTATAGGAAGTAGATGATGCCCCAACGTGTTGCCGTGGGGAATTTGCTAAAATAATGCATAAAGTTGCTCCAAAAACATTTATAACTAACGGGAAGTGAATGTAAGCTTAAAATGAAAATAAAATAAAAAGGGTATAAAGGGATAAAACATTAATTCAGTTAAAAGATTGACATTTCTAACAAAAATGTGAATGTGAACTACATAGGTGTGCAAGTGACCAACATATATATTGTCAATACAAAATCTACTTCAAAAATAACCTATGAGTAACATGCACGGACTGATGATGTGGTGCTTGCATGCATAGAGTACAAAAACAATGTAATTTATGACTTGCATGCATGACATGTTCATGTGGCATAGTTGCATGTCCAGGAAAAACATCTAGTGGGTTGTAGCTATTTCGGCCACCTTTGGTTTGGAGGAATTTTAATAAAGCTATATGCACTACATTTTAGAACGGAGGGAGCACTAGGTAGTTGAGAACACTCGCGTGGAAGTTTAATGTGTTGGAGGAATGGTTGTTCTGTCAAATGCCATGGAAAATGTGGCACCCCGGCTGAGAGCGACCGGTTTACCCTGCATTGCCAGCCTAGAGACCTTGTCTTCTGGCAACACACAACATCTTGGTATAGAAACAACTTCTTTATTGATACTAGTGGATCAAAGTTTTACATTACAACAGGTAGTGAGGCCAAGCGGTACACACGGTGCGGCTGGACAATATGTACATTATTTAGTGAACATAAAAGGCCTCAGTCATAACAACTACGCGGCAGTGGAAGGACTTCGTAGCGGAACTCCATAGCATAGGGACACCGATGTGGACACGATCTAGACTCGGACGGCACTCCTTTCTAGCGGAACTTTCCTGAAATCTGGCATGACACGCCAGGTCAGTACATTGAATGTACTTGCAAGCTTACAGCAAACAAAATCATAATGACAAACAATATCATGATAATTATTCAATTATTAAAATGCAACACTATACGTGAGTATGAATATAACCAACATGTTGTGCTCATGCCCTTGTGAACCCAGTCCCTCGGACTGACTTACCAACGGTGATCGTTCTCAACATATCAACTTGTCCATCTCAACATGACATAACTCGTGATCTTTCCGGCGATCACAACCCTGACCACACTTGGTCTCAAATCATCTCGGTGGCTCTTCTACCATTTTTACAGTGCAAAGTTCATAACTTAGTGAGCAAAATTTTATTAAATGTTGACCCATGGTGTGACTTACTTTCGAGCGTGCCAGTGACCGTGGACTCGGCTATCGATATATTAATTACACTCTGTAGAGGTTGTGAACTGTACCCACACCATGGAACCCATGGCCTCGTTCTCCCATTCGGGTGGACCAACGACATTCCGACGAAACCCTTCCATTGCCATGACACTCTCTCGGCCACTCCAACTCATTTCCCATCAGAATAGTCCTGGGTGGCCCCGTGCCTACCAAAGGCACAACGACCACCGTCGTGGCCAAACATAAACTGTCCCAAACGTGGACTCGGTACCAAAAACTCAACAACGGGCACACAAGGTTATGTCTGCTTACCGGGCCAGAGTACCGCACGCCCATAACCTTCCCTACTTGGAAGTACCGACCAGAGGCATGACAAGGGACCGAATAAAGACCTTCCCATAAAGGCAAATGTGGTTGCACTGGGAAAAACTTGATTCAGTGGCACCATGACCGGGTCAACAAATTATTCAAGTTGAGTTATTAGCAGGTTCAACTTAAAAGAAATAACCGGTGTCATAAAATGCCATGCAAATGCAACATACCAACATGCATTACCGTAAAGAACTGGATCAACTCTACCATACTAAGTGTAAGCATCGCAGCTTCTAATATTCTTCTGGTTAAGATTTACTTAAAAACACAGAATATATTCTAGCAAAATTTT
>LR738716.1:294376073-294421887 GCA_902687465.1 Secale cereale
CATTCCCGATAACAAGATCGACGATGCTTCACATGTTGCCACTTTCTTTTGTAGTGAAATACTCAAGAAGGTGCACGAACAAACACGGGCAACAATCGAGCGACAAGTACATCGCCTCACCACCAAGATCAACGTCAACAAGGCAACAATGGCGTTTCACCCGGAAGATCTCAGTTGGCTACATCTTCACAAGGACCACTTCGCGATAGAGCACAAGTCCAAGCTTCTACCTCGTGCCGACGGACCATTCAAGGTGCTCCATGGTGATGAAGATTTCGATCCGAGGTCGGATCTTTCCCAAGGGAGGGGAGATGATACGGTGTATCCTAGGGCCATCCCCATGGACCCTCCTTCACCCCCTCAAGTGCCTCAAGGACCGATGACACGTGCTCGTGCTAGAGCTTTCGAGACCGAGGTGACGTCACTCCTAGCCCTACTTCCTTATGAATCTTGCGAGACATGGTTGCTACCTCAAGCGAGTGCGCTTTGTGTGCTCAGGTGTGAAGGAGACCACTTCGGAGAAGAGCTTGAAGATGGACAAGTCCCCAAGGTCATGGACGAGCTGATGCAACAAGAAGACCAGAAAGCAGCTCCAGGCCCCGGACATCCGGCCCCCTGGCCCGGACATCCGGCCCCTGGGCATCTCTCTACAGAAGGCCAGCCACAGGGCCCGGACATCCGGCCAGGGCCCGGACATCCGGCCAAGCACGGCCCGGACATCCGGCCTCGGGCCCGGAAATCCGGCGCTCCTGTCTAGAGAGCACCCGAGGCTCGGCTCCTCCCGCCCGGACATCCGGGCCCCCGCCCCGGACATCCGGCGACCCGTGAAGCCCCGGACATCCGGCCCGCCGCCCGGACGTCCGGCCCCTGAAATGCCTGCGCGCATCCCCTGGGCCGAGGCCCATGTACCCATTCGCCCCGTAGACTATATATACTCCTCTCCTCACTCCGTTTAGGGTTAGCTGTGGTTTAGCTCATTTGACACTTGTGTGGATTTCTCCCACGAGACCGGTGCGCCTCTACGGAGAAGATCCACCTCTGGATTCAAGACCCCTAACGGGAAGATCCCACGGGATTCCAAGACCTCCTCACGGAGAAGACTATCTTTGTATCACCGGTGTTGACTTTGGATCATGTATCTCGACCTTGTATCGCGAATCTAGCACTTGTGTGATTGCTTCCGTGTTGATTTGAGTGTTCTCTCTTGTGTTTTCCCCATCTTTCTCCGTGTTTTCCCCGTGTTCATCGTGTGCCAACCTCCAAACGTGAAAGATCCGCTGATTAGGGTTCCACCCTGTATCAAATGGGAGCATTGCTTGCCAATCGCCGAGTTCGCCTACAACCGCGCAAGACACTCCACAACCGGCAAGTCACCATTCGAGATCGTCTACGGCTTCAACCCGTTGTCGCCTTTGGACATCCTACCTCTTCCTCTCCAAGAGCGCACGAACATGGACGCAAGTGCAAGGGCAAATTATCTCAAGAAGATGCACGAAGACACAAGGGCGATGATCGAGCGACAAGTCCACCGTCGCGCCACCAAGTTCAACGTCAACAAGGCACCGATGGTGTTCAACCCGGGAGATCTTGTTTGGCTCCACCTTCGCAAGGACCGCTTTCCACACGAGCGCAAGTCCAAGCTTCTACCTCGCGCCGACGGACCCTTCAAGGTACTAGCACGCTACAACGACAACGCCTACAAGATCGACATCCCACGAGACAAGTACTCCGTGAGCGATACTTTCAACGTCAAGGACCTCTCTCCTTTCCATGGTGATGAAGATTTCGATCCGAGGTCGGATCTTTCCCAAGGGAGGGGAGATGATACGGTGTATCCTAGGGCCATCACCATGGACCCTTCATCGCCTCACCAAGTGCCTAAAGGACCCATGACTAGAGCCCGTGCAAGAGCTCTCGAGACCGAGGTGACCTCGCTCCTCTCTTTACATCTTCCGGATTCACTTGAGACACGGCTTCTACCTTCATCAGAGACTCTATGCATACTCAGGTACTTGGACGAAGGCCGCGGGACAGCTCTACATGATGCTCAAGAGGACAGGCCCGACAAGTGCTCGAGACAAGAAGAAGGAATGCTGAAGATGCTACAGGCACCGGACGTCCGGCCTGCACCGGACGACCGGCGACTCCCAGGCACCGGACGACCGGAAGACACCGGACGTCCGGCCTCTCCCAGACGACCGGACGACCGGAAGCCACCGGACGTCCGTGACTTCGGCAACAGAAGCTAATTAGCGGAAATCCGAGGATTACCGGACGTCCGGTCCCTCCGGAACCACCGGACGTCCGGTAACCCACGGACGTCCGCTACGACGGCGACCCCTTTTGTAATATAAATACTGTTGACCTCCTCCCTTTAGACTCAGCTGTGGTTTAGCTCATTTGATACTTGTGTGGATTTCTCCCACGAGACGGTGCGCCTCTTCGGAGAAGATCCACTACGGATTCAGGACCTCCTTCAACGGAGAAGATCCCCAGGGATATCAAGACCTCCTCCGGGAGAAGACTATCTTTGTATCACCGGTGTTGACCTTGGATCATGTATCTCAACCTTGTATCGCGAATCTAGTGCTTGTGTGATTGTCTTCGTGTTGATTGAGTGTTTTCCTCTTGTGTTTTCTCCCATCTTTCCCTTGTGATTCCCCGTGTTCATCGTGTGCCAATCTCCAAACGTGAAAGATCCGCTGATTAGGGTTCCACCCTGTATCATTTCCTAATTTGCGCAAGTCAAAGCTAATGCCACGTGCTGATGGTCCTTTCAAGGTGTTAGAGAAAATAAATGATAATGCATATAAACTTGAGCTGCCTGCAGATTTTGGGGTTAGTCCCACATTTAACATTGCAGATTTGAAGCCTTACTTGGGTGAGGAAGATGAGCTTCCGTCGAGGACGACTTCAATTCAAGAAGGGGAGGATGATGAGGACATCACTAACAAGGTTACACCCACAGCTCCAACTGACACATATACAGGACCAATTACTAGAGCTCGCGCACGCCAATTAAATTACCAGGTACTTTCGTTTCTTGGTAATGAATCTAATGTTCATGAGAATATGATGCTGCCTAAATTGGATACATTTGTCTTGCTTACAAATGAAGGGCCTAGCTTGGACAAGAAGGATGAACATTGGAGCAAGATCAAGCATGGAGATGATGGCATGCGCAAGGGGAACAAGAATGGGGTTTCAATTGATGATTTCAGGACTTTGAAGCCACCATAATGAGTGCGAGAAGCCTTGGACGAAATATACAAGATGCCACTTCATAAATTTCGTCCAGAGGCTATTATAGGTGCTGCGTCACCTTATTATTGGGCCAGGCCCATGTAATTTCGAAATACTTGAGTATATGCTGTTTTTAGAGTCCGTATGTGTGGGGAAACAAGAGTTAGGGTTGGTTTCGGACCCCTCCACCAAGGGCCACGAAATTCCCCCCTCTTTCCCTCATATATACAACCCTTAGGGCGTCGTTTAGACTTTGGGTTTTGTTTAGATTAAAAGTTCGCCATAGCTGCAACTTCGCGTACTTCGTTTGTGTTCAACGACCAGACCAAGACGTCACAGAACCCCACTTGATCAATAAAGCTTTCCTCTTATATTCGCAATATCCAGATTGCAATCTCAGTTTCTTGCTTGTTCTTCGTTTGCCTGCAGGAAACAGACCTTCATGGTCAGGTTGATCGTGCTCTGGCGTGGTCAATAACCTCTCGGAGTTGGTTTAGCGATTGCTAAGGCGCGACGTCCACGCACGTTCGTAGTCGGATCGTCAAAGTCGACTTCATCCAAACGATAGCCACCATCTCATCGAAAGACGGGACACCTTTGCCTCTATCACCGGTGCAACGCCGGAACAACCGCTAATTCCGCTAAAACCGGTACTACCGGTCCCGGGACCGGTACTACCGCCCTGCCTGCGCGCAGATGAAGGGGTTTCACCCCATGTATCCCCTAACTTACCCCTTGGACTATATATACTTGTCCCCTAGCTCCGTACTAGGGTTAGCTCAGTGATAGCTCATTTGATACCTAGAGCTTTGCTCATCTAGTGGTTCATCTCCTTGTGAGTGACTGCGGCCCCTCCACGGAGAAGATCCACATGGATTCTGATACGGTGTATCCTAGGGCCATCCCCATGGACCCTCCTTCACCTCAACAAGTGCCCAAAGGACCAAGGACTAGAGCTCCCGAGACCGAGGTGACGTCACTCCTAGCCCTACTTCCATACAAATCTTGCGAGACATGGTCGCTACCTCAGACGGACGTGTTGTGTGTGCTCAGGTGTGAAGAAGACCACATCGGAGAGGGGCGTGAAGATGGACGAGTCCTCAAGTTCATGGACGAGCCAATGCATCGAGAAGAGCAGAAGAGAGCTCCAGGACCCGGACATCCGGCCCCCTGGCCCGGACATCCGGCCCCTGGGCATTCACCCACAGAAGGCCAACAGCAGCCAAGGCTACAGGGCCCGGACATCCGGCCAGGGCCCGGACATCCGGCCAGGCACGGCCCGGACATCCGGCCCCGCGCCCGGAAATCCGGCGCCTCTGTCCAGAGAGCACCCGAGGCGCGTCCACTCCAGCCCGGACATCCGGGCCCCCGCCCCGGACATCCGGCGACCCGTGAAGCCCCGGACATCCGGCCCGCCGCCCGGACGTCCGGCCCCTGAAATGCCTGCGCGCATCCCCTGGGCCGAGGCCCATGTACCCATTCGCCCCGTAGACTATATATACTCCTCTCCTCACTCCGTTTAGGGTTAGCTGTGGTTTTAGCTCATTTGACACTTGTGTGGATTTCTCCCACGAGACCGGTGCGCCTCTACGGAGAAGATCCACCTCTGGATTCAAGACCCCTTACGGGAAGATCCCACGGGATTCCAAGACCTCCTCCGGGAGAAGACTATCTGTATCACCGTTGTTGACTTTGGATCATGTATCTCGACCTTGTATCGCGAATCTAGCACTTGTGTGATTGCTTCCGTGTTGATTTGAGTGTTCTCTCTTGTGTTTTCCCCATCTTTCTCCGTGTTTTCCCCGTGTTCATCGTGTGCCAACCTCCAAACGTGAAAGATCCGCTGATTAGGGTTCCACCCTGTATCAGTAGTGCAAGGATGCAACATACTAGAAGTAATCATGGCAATCATGGCATGTGTGCAAATAGTGAGAATACATGATGCACATGGCATAGCACAAGCATGAAAGCAAGATATGAGCAAAATAGCATCAATGTGTTGATGAGAGGCCATATGGAAATAGCAATGGGATATCATGTCTCTCTCAACACAAGAATCAACAATAGCATGGGGCACAAAGAAATCATGGCAATAGCTACAAGTATCTCCACCAAGCATGCAAATACACATAAGAGTATCATAATGGTGAATCATGTGTAAAGGCAAGCAAGGGTCACAATTGCATGGCAAAGTCATAGCAAGAGGCATAACATGCAAAGTGAACACGATAGTATGGGCAGAATGTGAGAAGTGGCAAATAGCCCATAGCCGTGTGAGAGCCAAGTAAAAGAGAGGCGCGTAGTGGATGCGCGAAGAGAACGGTGGTAAGGACAATCCATGTGGTCCCAAATCGTCATCGCTCTCAAGAGCTCGTTTTGTCAACTCATGGGATTGTGAGGTTGACAAATGTTCATGAGTACCTACACAAAACAAAGACAAGGGAAAAATTGTGTGTGCGTGGTATATGTACACATCATCCATCATGATGCGCACGTGCGTGTGTTGGTTAGCACAAAATAGCCAATGCTCAAATAAATGGGATGCGTGATATAGGAACATGTCATCCATCATGAGAGGTTTGTTGTTATGTATAGCATAATGGAGACTCAAATTATGTAATGCATCACAAGAAATATGTAGAGCATTGATATTCATGGAATGCATATGGTGCACACAATCATGGTAATCATGCATGGTATGGAATGCATCAAGATCTCCTAGGATGTGTGAGGAAACTATGGGGGTCTCCTCATGAGCATTATTGGAAAGTTCACATGGAGAATGTTGATAACATCCAAAACAATGCATATTCGGAACAATGTGTTCATGGCATGGCATAGTTGATGAATTGCGCAAATCATGTAAAGGAAGCATGGCAATATCATCACAAGAGAAACACAAGCCAATGACCATCATCTTGTCATCTATGCCACAAGTTGATACAGGGTGGAACCCTAATCAGCGGATCTTTCACGTTTGGAGGTTGGCACACGATGAACACGGGGAAAACACGGAGAAAGATGGGGAAAACACAAGAGAGAACACTCAAATCGACACGGAAGCAATCACACAAGTGCTAGATTCGCGATACAAGGTCGAGATACATGATCCAAAGTCAACAACGGTGATACAGATAGTCTTCTCCGTGAGGAGGTCTTGGAATCCCGTGGGATCTTCCCGTTAGGGGTCTTGAATCCAGAGGTGGATCTTCTCCGTAGAGGCGCACCGGTCTCGTGGGAGAAATCCACACAAGTGTCAAATGAGCTAAACCACAGCTGAGTCTAAAGGAAAGAGGTCCACAGTATTTATATTACACACGCGGTCGCCGTCGTAGCGGACGTCCGGAGGTTACCGGACGTCCGGTGGTTCCGGAGGGACCGGACGTCCGGTAATCCTCGGATTTCCGCTATTTAGCTTCTGTTGCCGAAGTCACGGACGTCCGGTGGCTTCCGGTCGTCCGGTCGTCTGGGAGGGGCCGGACGTCCGGTGTTCTCCGGTCGTCCGGTGCCTGGGAGTCGCCGGTCGTCCGGTGCAGGCCGGACGTCCGGTGCCTGTAGCATCTTCAGCCTGCCTTCTTCTTGTCTCGTGCGCTCGTCGGGCTCGCCGTCTTGACCAAAGTGCGGAGCAGTCCCGTGGCCTTCACCCAAGTACCTGAGCATGCATAGGGTTCCAGATGAGGGTAGCAGCCATGTCTCATGCATATCGGAAGGTTTTAGAGCAAGGAATGACGTCACCTCGGTCTCGAGAGCTCTATTCATTGGTCCTTTGGGCATATGATGAGGCGATGAAGGGTCCATGGGGATGACCCTAGGATACACCGTATCAATATCCTATTCCAGCTACTTGGACTGCTTTGAAAACTGCTATGCGTACTCGTTGGGTTCCACCATATTATCAACGTGAATTACTTCAAAAACTGCAGCGCTTAAGACAAGGAAAAAATTCTGTAGAAGAATATTATCAGCAATTACAAACTGGCCTGATTAGATGTGGTATTGTTGAGGAGAATGAAGCTATGCTTGCACGTTTTATGGGTGGATTAAATAGAGAGATTCAGACCATTCTAGAGTATAAGGATTATACTACTATCACTCGTTTATTCCATCTTGCTTGTAAAGCTGAACGTGAAGTGCAGGATCGACAGGCATTGGCGCGGACTAACTTTTCTGCAGGACGATCTTCATCATGGACACCGCGTGCATCCTCTACTTCCTCACATTCTACTGCACCGACACCTCCATCAGCTGTTACCTCCAGCCATGATACAACGAAGCAGGCACAACCACCATTATCTGCCAAGAGCACACCTATTGGGCTTGCACAGAGTTCTTCTTCTTCCATGGCATCGACAGGGCACACCAGTGATATTATTTGTCGTCGTTGTAAGGGAAGAGGACATTTTGCGAGAGATTGCAAATCTCAGCGTGTGATGATTGCTACTGAGGATGGTGGATATGAATCCGCTAGTGACTATGATGAGGAGACTTTGGCTCTTATTACACGTGAAGAACACGGCGGAGACGATTCTGATCATGAGACGCAATACATGGCTCCTGAAGATGCTGACAGGTATGAATGTTTAGTTGCTCAACGTGTTTTGAGTGTGCAGGTTACACAAGCTGAGCAAAATCAGAGGCATAATTTGTTCCATACAAAGGGAGTTGTGAAGGAACGTTCTGTTCGCGTGATCATAGATGGAGGGAGTTGCAACAACTTGGCTAGCATGGAGATGGTGGAGAAGCTATCTCTCACCACAAGACCACATCCACATCCTTACTACATCCAATGTGATACAGGGTGGAACCCTAATCAGCGGATCTTTCACGTTTGGAGGTTGGCACACGATGAACACGGGGAATCACAAGGGAAAGATGGGGGAAACACAAGAGGAAAACACTCAATCAACACGAAAGCAATCACACAAATGCTAGATTCGCGATACAAGGTTGAGATCCATGATCCAAGGTCAACAACGGTGATACAGATAGTCTTCTCCCGGAGGAGGTCTTGGAATCCCGTGGGATCTTCCCGTTAGGGGTCTTGAATCCAGAGGTGGATCTTCTCCGTAGAGGCGCACCGGTCTCGTGGGAGAAATCCACACAAGTGTCAAATGAGCTAAAACCACAGCTAACCCTAAACGGAGTGAGGAGAGGAGTATATATAGTCTACGGGGCGAATGGGTACATGGGCCTCGGCCCAGGGGATGCGCGCAGGCATTTCAGGGGCCGGACGTCCGGGCGGCGGGCCGGATGTCCGGGGCTTCACGGGTCGCCGGATGTCCGGGGCGGGGGCCCGGATGTCCGGGCGGGAGTGGACGCGCCTCGGGTGCTCTCTGGACAGAGGCGCCGGATTTCCGGGCGCGGGGCCGGATGTCCGGGCCGTGCCTGGCCGGATGTCCGGGCCCTGGCCGGATGTCCGGGCCCTGTAGCCTTGGCTGCTGTTGGCCTTCTGTGGGTGAATGCCCAGGGGCCGGATGTCCGGGCCAGGGGGCCGGATGTCCGGGTCCTGGAGCTCTCTTCTGCTCTTCTCGATGCATTGGCTCGTCCATGAACTTGAGGACTCGTCCATCTTCACGCCCCTCTCCGATGTGGTCTTCTTCACACCTGAGCACACACAACACGTCCGTCTGAGGTAGCGACCATGTCTCGCAAGATTTGTATGGAAGTAGGGCTAGGAGTGACGTCACCTCGGTCTCGGGAGCTCTAGTCCTTGGTCCTTTGGGCACTTGTTGAGGTGAAGGAGGGTCCATGGGGATGGCCCTAGGATACACCGTATCATTTCGTTTCTTGGTAATGAATCTAATGTTCATGAGAATATGATGCTGCCTAAATTGGATACATTTGTCTTGCTTACAAATGAAGGGCCTAGCTTGGACAAGAAGGATGAACATTGGAGCAAGATCAAGCATGGAGATGATGGCATGCGCAAGGGGGACAAGAATGGAGTTACAATGGATGATTTCAGGACTTTGAAGCCACCATAATGAGTGCGAGAAGCCTTGGACGAAATATACAAGATGCCACTTCATAAATTTCGTCCAGAGGCTATTTTAGGTGCTGCGTCACCTTATTATTGGGCCAGGCCCATGTAATTTCGAAAAACTTGAGTATAGGCTGTTTTTAGAGTCCGTATGTGTGGGGAAACAAGAGTTAGGGTTGGTTTCGGACCCCTCCACCAAGGGCCACGAAATTCCCCCCTCTTTCCCTCATATATACAGCCCTTAGGGCGTCGTTTAGACTTTGGGTTTTGTTTAGATTAAAAGTTCGCCATAGCTGCAACTTCGCGTACTTCGTTTGTGTTCAACGACCAGACCAAGGCGTCACAGAACCCCACCTTGATCAATAAAGCTTTCCTCTTATATTCGCAATATCCAGATTGCAATCTTAGTTTCTTGCTTGTTCTTCGTTTGCCTGCAGGAAACAGACCTTCGTGGTCAGGTTGATCGTGCTCCGGCGTGGTCAACAACCTCTCGGAGTTGGTTTAGCGATTGCTAAGGCGCGACGTCCTCGCACGTTCGTAGTCGGATCGTCAAAGTCGACTTCCTCCAAAACGATAACCACCATCTGATACGGTGTATCCTAGGGCCATCCCCATGGACCCTCCTTCACCTCAACAAGTGCCCAAAGGACCAAGGACTAGAGCTCCCGAGACCGAGGTGACGTCACTCCTAGCCCTACTTCCATACAAATCTTGCGAGACATGGTCGCTACCTCAGACGGACGTGTTGTGTGTGCTCAGGTGTGAAGAAGACCACATCGGAGAGGGGCGTGAAGATGGACGAGTCCTCAAGTTCATGGACGAGCCAATGCATCGAGAAGAGCAGAAGAGAGCTCCAGGACCCGGACATCCGGCCCCCTGGCCCGGACATCCGGCCCCTGGGCATTCACCCACAGAAGGCCAACAGCAGCCAAGGCTACAGGGCCCGGACATCCGGCCAGGGCCCGGACATCCGGCCAGGCACGGCCCGGACATCCGGCCCCGCGCCCGGAAATCCGGCGCCTCTGTCCAGAGGGCACCCGAGGCGCGTCCACTCCAGCCCGGACATCCGGGCCCCCGCCCCGGACATCCGGCGACCCGTGAAGCCCCGGACATCCGGCCCGCCGCCCGGACGTCCGGCCCCTGAAATGCCTGCGCGCATCCCCTGGGCCGAGGCCCATGTACCCATTCGCCCCGTAGACTATATATACTCCTCTCCTCACTCCGTTTAGGGTTAGCTGTGGTTTTAGCTCATTTGACACTTGTGTGGATTTCTCCCACGAGACCGGTGCGCCTCTACGGAGAAGATCCACCTCTGGATTCAAGACCCCTAACGGGAAGATCCCACGGGATTCCAAGACCTCCTCCGGGAGAAGACTATCTGTATCACCGTTGTTGACTTTGGATCATGTATCTCGACCTTGTATCGCGAATCTAGCACTTGTGTGATTGCTTCCGTGTTGATTTGAGTGTTCTCTCTTGTGTTTTCCCCATCTTTCTCCGTGTTTTCCCCGTGTTCATCGTGTGCCAACCTCCAAACGTGAAAGATCCGCTGATTAGGGTTCCACCCTGTATCAGATTCTAGACCTCCTTCACGGAGAAGATCCCGCGGGATATCTCAAGACCTCCTCACGGAGAAGAACCGGTTACCCTTTGTATCGTCCCTTGTTGATCTTGGATCTTGTATCTCTTTGTGTTTCGAGGATCTAGCATATGTGTGACTTGTTCTTGTTGGTTTGAGTGATTCTCTCGTGTTCCCCTCTCGTGTTCTTCGTGTTCATCGTGGGATCCCCTCCATTTCGTGAAAGATCGGCCATTTAGGGTTCCACCCTACATCATGCTAGGTCTCCTACAAGAGGACATGCCTACCCTCGATGAGTCCGTCCCTCCAATGGACAAACCGATGGCCATGGTGGAAGAAGATGCACCACCCACATGGTTCCATCAAGATGACGATGACCGCAACTTTGTCTTCAACACCTCACCTACAACATTTGAGCGGAGCTCTAAAGGTAACATAGGTGATGGTGCTTCTCTTGTCCCACTAGTGGAGTACATTGACAATGATTGCTTGCATGATGTTGACACACCTATTGACATGCTTCGTGCTAGTGCGACTTCCTATATATGATGAATATGATGATGAGCATGTTGAGTTGCCTAGTTGCGATGCTATGCTTCATAGGATATCATGTGAAAATTCTTTTGGTCACATCATGTTCGACCACCCTTTAAACTTGTCATATCCTATGAGTGAGATCTCCCATATTGCATCATTTCAATCTCAACATAGTACCTATGCATGCCCCATTAAAGTAAATCCCATTTGCACTTGTGGCATAGATGACAAGATGATGGTCATTGGCTTGTGTTTCTCTTGCGATGATATTGCGATGCTTCCTTTACATGATTTGCGCAATTCATCAACTATGCCACGCCATGAACACATTGTTCCAAATATGCTTTGCTTTGGATGTTGTCAATATTCTCCATGTGAACTTTCCAATAATGCTCATGAGGAGACCCCCATAGTTTCCTCATACATACTAGGAGATCTTGATGCATTACATACCTTGCATGATTACCATGATTGTGTGCACAATATGCATTCCATGAATAACAATGCTCTACCTACTTGTCATGATGCATTACACCATTTGAGTCTCCATTATGCTATACATAACAACAAACCTCTCATGATGGATGACATGTTTCTATATCACGCGTCTCATTTGTTTGAGAATTGGATATTTTGTGCTAACCACCACACGCACGTGCGCATCATGATGGATGATGTGTACATATACCATGCACACACAATTTTTCCTTTGTCTTTGTTTTGTGTAGGTACTCAGGCACATTTGTCAACCTCACAATCCCATGAGTTGACAAAACGAGCTCTTGAGAGCAACGACGATTTGGGATCCCGTGGAGTGTCCCTACCACCGCTCTCTTCGCGCAACCACTACGCGCATCTCTTTTACATGGCTCTCACACGACTATGGGCTATTTACCATTGGTCATCTTATGGCCCTTTTATCGTGTTCACTTTGCATGCTATACCGCTTGATATGACTTTGCCATGCAATTGTGACCCTGGCTTGCCTTTACACATGAGTCACCATTATGCTACTTCTATGTTTATTTGCATGCTTGGAGGAGATACTAGTAGCATTGCGAAGATTTCTTTGTGCCCCATGCTATTGTTGATTATTGTGTTGGGAGATTCATGATGTTACATTGCTATTTACATAGGACTTCTTACCACCACAATGATGAGACTTTGCTCACATCTTGCTTTCATGCTTGTGCTATGCCATGTGCATTACTCATGCCTATTATTTGCACACATGACATTCTTGCCATGATTACCTCTAGTACGTTGCATCTTCGCACTACTAGCTTGTTTGACATGATCACTATGCTTGCTTGCTATGTTGCATCACCCATGTTCCTCGCTTACTTGCTTTCTTGGGTTGATGACATATATGTCCATGCCACTCACATGATATATCTTGATCATTGTCATTTGTCTCCACTAGTTGCATCTCTCAACACTTGTATTGAGTGCAACAATGCTATGTTTATTGATCTTGGAGACTTGGACACCATATTTGTGATGCATGCTTGCTTGTTTGAGCCTAATGCCTTTGGTTGTTATTGCATCATATGCTTACATGCCATGCAACATTACCTTGTCCTTTCTTATGATAAGAATGATGCAAGCACTTGTTGGGTATTTTCCCGCACGAATGCTAGGTTTTGCATTCACGCGAACCTTATTTGTTTTTCCAAGTGTTTGTCATGTTCTTTCATTTTGAAGGATTCACAAGGCGGTGCCGTCATGCGACAACTTGGTCATGCGAAGGCATACATGATGTGCAACACCAACATTCGCGAGAACCTCCTTAAGGTGCACTCCTTCCCTTTGAGCCATCCTCACATACGCATATCGGATGGGTCATTCTTTCATTGTTGTCTTCTTCTTATTGTCTACATGATACATCTATTGGAGAGAGGACCTACATTGGAGATGGACCTTCAAGCTGAGGAGCACTCAGACTTATTGGATGCACCTTCGGACCTTCACTCATGCCACGACATCGAGCATTGGTGATGCGGAGCATCCTAAGGTCATCCCCATGGACCCTTCATCGCCTCATCAAGTGCCCAAAGGACCAATGACTCGAGCCTGTGCAAGAGCTCTCGAGACCGAGGTGACTTCACTCATTGCTCTAAATCCTTCCGATATACATGAGACATGGCTTCTACCCTCATCCGGAACTCTGTGCATACTCAGGTACTTGGGTGAAGGCCACGAGACAGCTCTGCACAATGGTCAAGATGGCGAGTTCGACAAGCGCCGGGATCAAGAAGAAGGAAGGCTGAAGATGCTACAGGCACCGGACGTCCGGCCCACACCGGACGACCGACGACTTCCAGGCACCGGACGACCGGAAGCCACCGGACGTCCGGCCTCTCCCAGACGACCGGACGACCGGAAGCCACCGGACGTCCGTGACAACGACCACAGAAGCTAAATAGCGGAAATTCGAGGATTACCGGATGTCCGGTCCCTCCGGAACCTCCGGACGTCCGGTAACCAGCGGACGTCCGCGCCGACGGCGACCACTCGTGTAATATATACCCGTTGACTTCCCTCCTTTCGAGGTAGCTTTTGGATAGCTCATTTCAGACCTCTGTGTGGATTCTCTCCCACGAGACTGCGCGCCTCTTCGGAGAAGATCCACCTAGGATTCAAGACCTCCACATCGGGGAAGATCCTACGGGATAACCAAGACCTCCTCCGGGAGAAGACTATCCTTGTATCACCGTCGTTGACTATGGACCGTGTATCTCTATGTGTATCGTGGATTAGCACCTGTGTGACCATCTTCGTGTTGATTTGAGTGTTTTCCTCTCGTGTTTTCCCTCGTTTCCGCCTTGTGTTCTCCGTGTTCATCGTGGGATACTCTCCAAGCGTGAAAGATCTGCTGATTAGGGTTCCACCCTACATCATCTTGGTATCCAGAGCATAGGTTGATCATGATTTTGGAGTCCCACACCCTGTTTTCTAGCTTGTTTTTGTTGTGTTCTTCCCAATTTCGAAAATTCCCCACAAAAATAGCCCCAAAATGTTTTAGTGATATGTTGATTTGGCAAGATTTTGTTGACTTTATTCCATGGATTTACTGTGCCACGAGTGGACCTAGCTTTTCCCCACCTTTTCACCGATTTTCCTCCGCAAATTCGACCACGTTGGACCAATTTCTCCACGGATCAGAGAAAACTTAGCACCAGACCTACCGGACGACTGACGTTTACCGGACGTCCGACACGCCTCGAGACACCGGACGACCGCTAATCACCCGACGACCGGCACCCCGCTTACAGAAACATTTACCGGATTTCCGGAACTTCCGGACGTCCGACACCTTCCGTCCGACCGGACGACCGTTAACTTCCGGACGTCCGACAGACCCTGACGAAGCTGAACTTGTTCAGTTTCGTACCACCTTCCGCTACCACCCAACTTTCATCCCACCTTCCGCAACCACCATCGAGTAACCGCTACGATTTGGAACATCTTGTCTCCCTTTGCCTTGGATACTTGAGTTGTGGTTTCACCGTTTCCTTGGATGTTTTGGCTACCTTGGAACGGCCAGACTTCGACAACACCATCGCTCAACTTCGGCAAGGACGGTAACATCGACGACACTTTGTTCTTTCTACCTTGCAATTGTATTGTCACCCTATGAACCATTTTTGCGTAGCTTTCCCATTGAGACTAGCCATTTGAGTATTGCCGGGCCACGACACTTGTGCAAATTAGTGTTAGTCATAGATATTGCATACTACATTCATCTTGGTATCATCATATCTCCGTGTGCCACAAGAGTGTTCCGCATACACAATAGCTACCTTGATACGAGAAGCTTGCATAAGTGCCCAAAGAAAGAGCTCACAAGCTTTTAAGCAAAAGAGCCAACCAAAGCATAAAGACAATAGCATCATATGCCTTGCATCAAGAAAGATCATACATCATAGCAACTTCATATTGTGCTCAAGCATCGGCACATCATACTCTCATAGCATACTTGTGATAGTTAGTCGTTATGTTTTGCCTCTTATAGGTCGTGCACAAGTGCGTATCCGCCTATTAAGCAATCGGTTAGCGTCTCTCTAGTGTTGTGCAACACGAGCATTTTCCGTGGATTCCACATTTTCGCTCATCCTTGGTTGCACAACCACATTTATCTATCCGTGCGTGTGTTCCGTGTGCTACTTTGCTAGTGATCTACTTGTTGCATGAGCAAATTGGGAACCATTTTCAACATCTTTGAGTCATTTTGACGATTGCATTGAATTTATGCCACCATCCTAACCAAGCTCCTCTCAAAGCTTTACTTGTGTAGGTGTGAGAATCGACACGAAGTGGTACCAATAGTGCTATTTCCGGGTTACATTATCGAGTGATCATTGATCCATTTTCAACTTCGGTTAAGGTACATTTGGTATTGTCTTCTCCTTTCTCCCACTCACATACTTGCTTGTGATGATGGATAGGCCAAGTACATCTTCCAACCCGATCTTCGACGATCCTCAAGAAGCGAACAACTACGTCACCAAACTACATCTCTTCGGTGTCCAACGAGCTCTACATCAAGAGAGTGAAGCTATGCGCGAGTACATTGGTCAAGTCGCCGAGGACGCGCGCCAATTTGAAGCAAGGACAAAAGAACAATTCGACATCATCAACACCAACATGACTACTCAATACAACGAGCTCCGGACATTGATAATCAACCGACGTTCTTCCTCAACATCATCTCAAAGACGAAGCCGCTCAAGTCGACATTCCGACTCCACGCAAGACTCAAGTACACCTACGTCTAACACTCTTCGTCAAGCCGCACGTCAACTTCGTCATGACAACTGGCAGCCTCTTCATGACACGAGTTCACAAGAGTTATTCGACGACCAAGAAAGCCGACGTCGCCAAAATCAAGCTACATTTGAGCAAGCACAAGACCGGCAACGACTACATCAACAACAACAAGAGCGAGGTCGCCAACACCAAGAAGAACTAGATGCCGAGGCTAACCGCCAAGCACAACAACGTCGAGAAGCTCAAGCTATGGAGGCGCAACGAGCTTTACAAGATGCACATCGCAATGTGGCTGCCCGCACTCGACACACTCGTCAAGAAGAGGATTTCCTTCGGGATGATGTGCAAGAGGGACGCCATCAAGCAAGAATGCAACGAGAAGCTCCTCCTCAAGCGCGGCAAGAGCAACAACCCCAACAAGAACATCTACATCAACAAGAGCAACAAGATATGGCAAACCGCCAAAATCGAGACCACCCTCCCAATAGTCAAGGAAACAACGATGAGCATCGCTATGGCAAGCTCAAATTCACCATGCCAAAGTTTTCCGGAAGCATTGATCCCGAAGACTATCTCTCATGGGCATTGAAGGTTGACAAGATCTTTTGCCTTCACAACTTCGATGAAGAGAAGAAGATCGCAATGGCATCCCTTGAGTTCCAAGACTATGTTCTCATTTGGTGGGAGCAAATCATAGAGAGAAGAGAAGCAAAAGGCGAACCTCCTATCACCACTTGGGCTCAAATGAAGGAAGTCATGAGAGCACGCTTCGTGCCAACACACTACAACCGTGACTTGTTCAAGAAGCTACAACTCCTCAAGCAAGGTACCAAGTCCGTTGAAGAGTACTACAAGGAGATGGAGATTGCCATGATAAGAGCCAACATCACGGAAGATGAAGAGCAAACAATGGCGAGATTCTTGAATGGACTCAACTATCCCATCAAGAAGATTGTGGACTTCCAACCATACAACAATCTCCTCGAGCTAGTACATCAAGCAACCAAAGCGGAGCGACAAGTTCAAGAGGACTACAAGTACTCCAAGTTCAACTCCAAGAACTTCAGCTCCTACAACCAAGCTTCAACGACTTCGACTACTCCTCCTACCTCTACCAAGCCATCTACAAACTTCGGCGACAAGTCAAGCTACAAGAATGCGACTACATCGAGTCGTCCACCTGCTACCAACAACTTCAAGCCAAAAGCTTCCTCAACTACAACTCCAACCGAAGACAACAACAAGACGAGCTCCATCAAATGCTTCAAGTGCCAAGGACGAGGCCACAAGTCATTTGAGTGCAAGACCATTCGCACCATGATCATCAACGATGACAGATCTTATGACTCCATGAGCGATGATGAGATGGAAGCACTTGAGCATGTCGCTATGCATCGCCAAGTGAATGAAGAAGAAGACCGTCAAGTGTTTTGCGACAATGACTCAAGTCCCAATCTTGTTGTCTCCAAAGTCTTGACACTCCAACACCAACAAGATGACGACCAACGATGTCACATTTTCCATACGAAGGCCGACATCAATGGACGCTCCGTCAAGGTTATCATCGATGGAGGAAGTTGTCACAACTTGGCAAGCGAAGAGCTATGCGACAAGCTTCATTTGGTCAAGACGAAGCATCCTCACCCCTACAAGGTCCAGTGGCTCAATGACGCCGGAATCCTTCGAGTCGAGCACACCGTGGAAGTCTCTTTCAAGATTGGCGCCTACGAGGACACTCTTGAATGTGATGTGATACCCATGTCCGTGTGCCACCTTATTCTTGGACGTCCATGGCAATATGATCGTGGAGTCACACACAATGGACGGACAAATCACTATCATTTCAAGATGAAGGGCAAGGAATTCGTGCTTTGACCAATGTCTCCAAGTCAAGTAGCCACCGAGAAGCTTTTACCTACCAACCATCGTGGAGAGAATGGTGAGCGAGTGAGCCACCCAAAAGAGAGTGAGAGCCACAAGCCAAATATGAGCGACTCCACGATGAGCGACAAGAAGCAACTAGTCCTATTTGCCACCAAATGTGAGATGAGAGAAGTGTGTGAGAACCCATCGAGCGTCTTCCACCTTGTGCTTTTATGCAAAGGGGAAGCCAAACCTACTAACACTTCACCACCTCCACCTTTTGTGTTGTCTCAATTGTTGTAGGAATTCTCGGACGTCTTTCCCAATGAACTACCTCCGGGTCTACCTCCACTTCGCAGAATCGAACACCGCATCGACCTCATACCCGGTGCACCACTTCCAAACAAGGCTCCCTACCGCGTCAACCCCGAGGAAACAAAGGAGATACAATGGCAAGTGCAAAAACTCATCGACAAAGGTCATGTACGTGAAAGCGTAAGCCCTTGTGCCGTTCCCGTTATTCTCGTGCCTATGAAAGACGGAAGTTTTCGCATGTGTTCCGATTGTCGTCCGATAAATGCTATCACCGTTAGATACCGTCACCCTATTCCACGACTAGATGACATGCTTGATGAATTATGTGGTGCCACAATTTTTTCCAAAATTGATCTTAAAAGTGGCTATTACCAAATTCGCATTCAAGAGGGTGATTGATACAGGGTGGAACCCTAATCAGCAGATCTTTCACGAAATGGAGTGGATCCCACGATGAACACGAAGAACACGAGAGGGAACACGAGGGGAAACACGAGAGAATCACTCAAACCAACGAGAACAAGTCACACATATGCTAGATCCTCGAAACACAAAGAGATACAAGATCCAAGATCAACAAGGGACGATACAAAGGGTAACCGGTTCTTCTCCGTGAGGAGGTCTTGATGATATCCCGTAGGATCTTCCCGCGAGGGGCCTTGAATCCCGTAGGATCTTCTCCGCAGAGGTCTTGAATCCGTGTGGATCTTCTCCGTGGAGGGGCCGCAGTCACTCACAAGGAGATGAACCACTAGATGAGCAAAGCTCTAGGTATCAAATGAGCTATCTCTAAGCTAACCCTCAAATGGAGGAGGGGGAGGAGTATATATAGTCTAGGTCCACGAAGGGGTAAGTGGGAGAGGGATACATGGGCCTCAGGCCCGTCTCTGCGCGCAGGCAGGCGCCGGATGTCCGGGCCGGGGGCCGGATGTCCGGCGGCTCGCGAGGAGCCGGATGTCTGGGCCTCTGGCCGGATGTCCGGGCTGAGCGTGGCCGGCTTCGGTTGCCTTCTGTGATGAGGGGCCGGATTTCCGGCGAAGGGGCCGGATGTCCGGGGCTTCGAGTGGAGCCGGATGTCCGGGGCATGGGGCCGGATGTCCGGGCTTGCGGTGCTAGCTTCTGTGAAGGGGCGCCGGATGTCCGGGCTTGGGGGCCGGATGTCCGGGGCCTGTAGATGCTGGTCCTTCTTCCTTCTCTTCCACGCGCACTTGGCCTTGGTCCTTGGGTTCTCCATGGTCCCCTTGGGTGTTCCTGAACATGCATAGCACATATATTTGAGGTAGTAGGCATGTCTCACATGTAGAAAGTGGAGGTTCAGAGAGGAGCGAGTGAACCTTGTGTCCAATTGTGTGTAGTTGAGGCCTCGTCGAGTGAACATGGGGATGATCATGGGATACTCTGTATCAGTACCCCAAACAAAAGGCACATCCTTCTTTGTAAGCTCATTGAGGGGTGCAGCAATGGTGCTGAAATCTCTCACAAAACGCCGATAGAATCCAGCGAGGCCAAGGAAACTCCTCACGTGTGTGACCGTTTTGGGCTGCGGCCAACTCTCAATAGCTTCAATCTTGGCTTTATCAACCTCAATTCCCTGTGGAGTAACAACATAGCCAAGAAAAGAGACTCGGTCGGTGCAAAAGGTGCACTTTCCAAGGTTACCAAATAAACGTGCATCACGTAGAGCAATAAAAACAGCACGTAAATGTTCCAAATGTTCCTCCAAAGATCTGCTAAAAATCAATATATCATCAAAGTATACTACCACAAATCGTCCAATGAAAGCACGTAAAACTTCATTCATTAATCTCATGAAAGTACTAGGTGCATTAGTTAACCCAAAAGGCATGACTAACCACTCATATAATCCAAACTTAGTTTTAAATGATGTTTTCCATTCATCTCCCAATTTCATACGAATTTGATGGTATCCACTACGCAAATCAACTTTGGAGAATATTGTAGAGCCACTGATACAGGGTGGAACCCTAATCAGCAGATCTTTCACGAAATGGAGTGGATCCCACGATGAACACGAAGAACACGAGAGGGAACACGAGGGGAAACACGAGAGAATCACTCAAACCAACAAGAACAAGTCACACATATGCTAGATCCTCGAAACACAAAGAGATACAAGATCCAAGATCAACAAGGGACGATACAAAGGGTAACCGGTTCTTCTCCGTGAGGAGGTCTTGATGATATCCCGTAGGATCTTCCCGCGAGGGGCCTTGAATCCCGTAGGATCTTCTCCGCAGAGGTCTTGAATCCGTGTGGATCTTCTCCGTGGAGGGGCCGCAGTCACTCACAAGGAGATGAACCACTAGATGAGCAAAGCTCTAGGTATCAAATGAGCTATCTCTAAGCTAACCCTCAAATGGAGGAGGGGGAGGAGTATATATAGTCTAGGTCCACGAAGGGGTAAGTGGGAGAGGGATACATGGGCCTCAGGCCCGTCTCTGCGCGCAGGCAGGCGCCGGATGTCCGGGCCGGGGGCCGGATGTCCGGCGGCTCGCGAGGAGCCGGATGTCTGGGCCTCTGGCCGGATGTCCGGGCTGAGCGTGGCCGGCTTCGGTTGCCTTCTGTGATGAGGGGCCGGATTTCCGGCGAAGGGGCCGGATGTCCGGGGCTTCGAGTGGAGCCGGATGTCCGGGGCATGGGGCCGGATGTCCGGGCTTGCGGTGCTAGCTTCTGTGAAGGGGCGCCGGATGTCCGGGCTTGGGGGCCGGATGTCCGGGGCCTGCAGATGCTGGTCCTTCTTCCTTCTCTTCCACGCGCACTTGGCCTTGGTCCTTGGGTTCTCCATGGTCTCCTTGGGTGTTCCTGACCATGCATAGCACATATATTTGAGGTAGTAGGCATGTCTCACATGTAGAAAGTGGAGGTTCAGAGAGGAGCGAGTGAACCTTGTGTCCAATTGTGTGTAGTTGAGGTCTCGTCGAGTGAACATGGGGATGATCATGGGATACTCCGTATCAGTGATGAATGGAAAACAGCTTTCAAAACCAAGTTTGGACTATATGAGTGGCTGGTCATGCCGATGGGCTTATCGGAAGCGCCCGGCACATTTGTGCGTCTTATGCACTTTGTTCTCCGACCTTATATAGGCGTCTTTGTAGTGGTTTACTTTGATGACATTCTAGTCTTTAGCAAGTCGCTTGAGGAACATGTTGACCATGTCCGTATGGTTTTGCAAGCCCTTCGCAACCAACAATTATATGCTAATATGGAAAAATGCACTTTTGGCATTGACAAGGTTGTCTTTCTAGGATTTGTCCTGTCTTCTCAAGGTGTTCACGTTGATGAAACTAAAATTGAAGCAAATAAAACTTGGCCTCAACCAACGAATCTCATGCAAGTGCGTAGTTTTCTTGGTCTAGCCGGTTTCTATCGACGTTTTGTGAAGGACTTTAGCACCATTGCTATGCCTCTTTACGCTTTGAGCAAGAAGAACGCACCCTTCATTTGGGGTCCTTCGCAAGACACCGCGTTCAATGAGCTTAAAAGCTTGCTCACGCACGCACCACTTCTAGCCCTACCAAACTTTGATAAACCTTTTGAGATTCATTGTGATGCTAGCGGTACCGGCATAGGTGGCATGCTAATGCAAGAAAAGCGCCCAATTGCGTACTTTAGCAAGAAGCTATCGGGAGCGCAACTTAACTATCCCATCTATGATAAAGAGCTTTATGCCTTGGTGAGAGTTCTACGTGTTTGGGAACACTATCTTAGACCTTATGAATTCATTCTTCATACGGACCATGAGACACTCAAGTATCTCAAAGGTCAAACTAAGTTGAACAAGCGTCATGCTAAATGGAGTGAGTTCATTGAGTCTTTTCCCTATGTCATCAAATACATCAAGGGCAAAGAAAATGTTGTGGCGGACGCGCTTTCCCGCAAATGCATGCTTGTAACACAACTTGAGTTGAATGTGATTGGCTTTGAGCACATAAAAGATCTATATGAACATGATACTTTCTTTGCAAATGCTTATGCTAAGTGCTTGACTCACACTTCTTGGGAACATTACTACATCAAGGATGGATATTTATGAGAGCTAACAAACTTTGCATTCCCGAGTCTTCGCTTCGTTTGCTTCTTTTGCAGGAATCTCATGGAGGAGGACTCATGGGACACTTTGGACGCGACAAGACGTTTGCTACCCTCTGTAAGAACTATTTTTGGCCCAAGATGCTACGTGACGTCTCACGGCTCACCAACCGATGTTCTACATGCCGCAAAGCTAAGTCCAAAGCTCAATCTCATGGTCTTTACATGCCTCTTCCTATTCCATACCATCCATGGGAAGACATAAGCATGGATTTCATACTTGGCTTGCCTAGGACTCAAAATGGCAAAGATTCCGTGCTTGTCGTGGTAGATAGATTCTCTAAAATGGCTCATTTCATTCCTTGTAACAAGATCGACGATGCTTCACATGTTGCAAATCTCTTTTGTAGGGAGATACTTCGTCTACACGGCGTGCCCAAAACGATCGTGTCGGACCGGGACGTCAAGTTCTTGAGTTACTTTTGGAAAACACTATGTGCCAAGCTAGGAATCAAGCTACTCTTTTTCTCGGCGTACCATCCACAAACGGACGGCCAGACGGAGGTGACGAACCATACGCTTTCCACGCTTCTTCGTGTGTTGATCAAGAGGAACATCCGGGAATGGGAGCAATGCTTGCCCATCGCCGAGTACGCCTACAACCGTGCAAGACATTCGACCACCGGCAAGTCTCCCTTCGAGGTCGTCTACGGCTTCAACCCGTTGTCCCCATTGGACATTCTACCTCTACCTCTACAAGAGCGCATCAACATGGACGCGAGTGCACGAGCAAGCTATCTCATGAAGGTGCACGAAGATACAAGGGCAATGATCGAGCGACAAGTCCAACGTCTCGCCACCAAGCTCAACGTCAACAAGGCACCAATGGTGTTCCAACCGGGAGATCTTGTTTGGCTTCATCTTCGCAAGGACCGCTTCCCACACGAGCGCAAGTCCAAACTTCTACCTCGCGCCGACGGACCCTTCAAGGTGCTAGCACGCTACAACGACAACGCCTACAAGATCGACATCCCACGAGACAAGTACTCCGTGAGCGATACTTTCAACATCAAGGACCTATCTCCTTTCCATGGTGATGAAGATTTCGATCCGAGATCGGATCTTTGGAGGGGAGATGATGCGGAGCATCCTAAGGTCATCCCCATGGACCCTTCATAGCCTCATCAAGTGCCCAAAGGACCAATGACTCGAGCCCGTGCAAGAGCTCTCGAGACCGAGGTGACTTCACTCCTTGCTCTAAATCCTTCCGATATACATGAGACATGGCTTCTACCCTCATCCGGAACTCTGTGCATACTCAGGTACTTGGGTGAAGGCCACGAGACAGCTCTGCACAATGGTCAAGACGGCGAGTTCGACAAGCGCCGGGATCAAGAAGAAGGAAGGCTGAAGATGCTATAGGCACCGGACGTCCGGCCCACACCGGACGACCGGCGACTTCCAGGCACCGGACGACCGGAAGCCACCGGACGTCCGGCCTCTCCCAGACGACCGGACGACCGGAAGCCACCGGACGTCCGTGACAATGACCACAGAAGCTAAATCGCGGAAATCCGAGGATTACCGGACGTCCGGTCCCTCCGGAACCTCCGGACGTCCGGTAACCAGCGGACGTCCGCCCCGACGGTGACCACTCGTGTAATATATACCCGTTGACTTCCCTCCTTTCGAGGTAGCTTTTGGATAGCTCATTTCAGACCTCTGTGTGGATTCTCTCCCACCAGACTGCGCGCCTCTTCGGAGAAGATCCACCTCGGATTCAAGACCTCCACATCGGGGAAGATCCTACGGGATAACCAAGACCTCCTCCGGGAGAAGACTATCCTTGTATCACCGTCGTTGACTATGGACCGTGTATCTCTATGTGTATCGTGGATCTAGCACCTGTGTGACCATCTTCGTGTTGATTTGAGTGTTTTCCTCTCGTGTTTTCCCTCGTTTCCGCCTTGTGTTCTCCGTGTTCATCGTGGGATACTCTCCAAGCGTGAAAGATCTGCTGATTAGGGTTCCACCCTACATCAATTGGTATATCAAAACTCCTTTGGCACATTGCACCAAAACCTTCATATTTGTTGATTGTGTGCACACATGCCATGCTCCATGGAAATATCATACCCATGACAAATTTGCATCTTATGCATGGATGGACTCACATTATGATTGCCTTGTTGCATCTTGTATTCCCATGTCATCCATGATATATGAGCTTGTGCATTTCCTTAGCAAATTTGTTGTGATCTTTCTTAATGGCATATTCATACATTATGATCATATTGTCCTCCATCAATTGCATGATAACATACACATATTGAGCATCCATCGCCATGTTCATGCTCTTGATAAACCATCACACTATGACATCATTTTGCACAATGGTAGAAATTGTAGCTTTGTGCACCATGCCAATTACCCTACCTTTGTGTGCACAACAAATGAATTTGCTCACATGAATGCTTTACATCTCATACTATATCATCTTGCTAAGCTTCATGTACCTTGTGATGTAGGGTGGAACCCTATGTGGCCGATCTTTCACGAAATGGAGGGGATCCCACGATGAACACGAAGAACACAAAGGGGAATCACGAGGGAAACACTCAAGAACAAGTCCAATCACACATCCACTAGACAATCAAACACACAAGATCACAAGATACATGGACAACAAAGGGAAAGATACATGGGTAGAGTTCATCTCCAAGAGGAGGTCCTGAATCCGTGAAGGATCTTCCCGTTTAGGGGTCTTGAATCCAAGGTGGATCTTCTCCGTAGAGGGGCCGCGGTCTCTCTCGTGGAGTAGATCCGGGATGGATGAGCAAAGCTCTATCTCACATATGAGCTAAATCAATGCTAACCCTAAAATGGTGGAGGTGGAGGAGTATATATAGTTCTAGTGCAAGTGGGGGCAAAGGGAAAGGGATACATGGGCCTCTGGCCCGGTTAGGCACGCGCAGGTGCCGGACGTCCGGGTTGGCGGCCGGATGTCCGGGGCTTCGGGGCGAGCCGGATGTCCGAGGTCACGGCCGGATGTCCGGGCTGGCTCGGTCCAGCTTCTGTGAAGGAGGGTCCGGATTTCCGGGCCGAAGGCCGGATGTCTGGGATTTGGCGAAGCGCCGGATGTCCGGCGTTTGGCCCGGATGTCCGGCTGCTGTAGCTTCCACAGCTCCGTCTTCTTCCGTCGTCGCTTCCAAGCTTCCCTCGCGGATGGTGTAGTTGTTCCTTGGCGCTTGCACTGCTCGTCGTCGTCCGTGAAGCTCCGACAATACCTATGCATGCACACGAGTGGAGTGTCAAGTAGTATACCATCCTCGAAGGGGTCAAGTGAACACGTGTAAAGGAGATGATTCACCTTTATGTATGAGAAGTAGAGGTCACACGTGTCACTTGTCAAGCAGACTCTTGACATGGTGATGTCCATAGGATGCTCCGCATCATCCCCTCCCCCTTGGGAAAGATCCGACCTCGGATCGAAAATCAAATCACCATGGGAAAGAGGTGGCGTCGTCGTGTAGATGTGGACGATCACGAAGTGCTCATCATCTTGAAGCTCAACATGGGCACTCTCCAATGTCGCACCGTCTAGTGATTCCTTCAAAAGGAGCAAAGACAACAAACACTTGGAAAAACAAATGTGGTTAGCGTTAGTGCAAAACCAAACATTCAAGAGGTGATGTACCCAACAAGTGTTGTCATCAAGCATAGCATAGGGTGTGACAAAGGGTTGTGGCATGGCATTTAAGCACATCAATTGAGCACAATCAAGGTCATCATGGAAACAAGCATGTAAATGTGAGGTAGGGATGCACATATGTGTGACAAGAGAATAAGCATCTACCTCATGGTCATAGCAAGCATGCCTAAAGCACTCAATGAAAGGTCTATGGTAGGCATAAGAATCATTCACAACACCACGTAAAATGAAGTGTCTAAACACATGGGTCAAGTGCAAGACAATCCAAGCATAGCATGCATATGGTGTAGTGAAAATGGTTTGGCACTCAACACAATAGAAAGAGCAATTGTTCAACATGTGTGAGGCCAACAAGTCAATCGTGTGAAAAGCAATGGGACATGGCATATGTGAAGAGATGATATTGTTGCAACCAAGCACATGATATGAGCAAGTAATCCACAAGTCGGATGCAACACACAAGGCAGATATAACATGAGGCATGGCAATGTGGCTATCGTGAAAGAAAGCAATATCACTAACATGTGCACGATCAAGGGGTCCAAGATGACAAATAAGTCTCATGGTGCAAGCAACACATGTAGTATGATCCACAATATTCATGCTCATGGTTTTTGAGTTCTCGGAAGAGAAGGATATCACCTTGAAAGCATGTCCTTGTGCATTCTTCACAATGCCGAAGCACAAGCAAGTGCGATGTAGAAGCGTCGTGGTAGAAAGTGGTTCGCTCTCAAGAGCTCGAATGGTCAACTCACGTGAAGTGGAAGTCGACACATAGTCCAAGTATCCTACACATGCACACAACAAAAGGAAGAACGTATGCGCATGGTAGATAAACACATCATCCATCATGATGGTTCTCTTCTCTTGCACATAACCATTAGAAACAAAAGTGCATGAATAATATGATGCAACAATGGCTATATTCATGGCACTAGGCATATGGTGCAAGGAGGTAAAACAAGCATGCTTCACAAGAAATATGTCAAAATCTCCAAATAAATGCGAGAATGCTATGGGGGCAATCTCATTGGCAAGACTAAAATCATGGTTGCGCTCAATACATGGTAGCATGAGAAAGGCAACATGTGGAGACATATGACAACAAGCAATATCAATCATGTGCAAAGCATGGCAATGGTTGTCATCAACCGCATGAAAGGAGCAAGTATGAATCATCGGTGACGCAACATATGCAAGCATGGTGATCAAGTTGTGCAAACTAGTGGAGCGAAGATGCAACACACTAGGAGAAGGTATGGCAATCATGTCATGTGAGCAAATAGTGGATATAGGCAATGCACATGACATATCGCAAGCACGATCACAAATCAAGATCAAAGCATCATAATAGGCATGGAGTACAAAGGAATCATGGCAATAACAAGCAATATTTCCACCAAGCTTGCAAATACACATACAAGTATGAGAATCAATCATCATGTGTAATGCCTAGCATGGGTCACAAATGCATGGCAAAGGCATATAAATGAGCATATCATGCAAAGTGAACATGGCAAGAGGGGCATAAGAGATATAATGGACAATAACCCATAACCATGTGAGTGCCATGTAGAAGAGATGCGCGAAGTCTTTGCGCGAAGGGAGCGATGGGAAGGATAATCCACGGAATCCCAAGTCATCGGTGCTCTCTAGAGCTCGTTTCGTCAACTCGTGCTCTTGCGAGGTTGACGAGTAAGTATGGGGACCTACACAAAAGACACACAAACCAAAGAAATTGTGCGCGTGGTAAATGTACACATCATCCATCATGATGTGTATGTGCACGTTAGAGTTAGCACAAGATAAGCATCTCCCAAAGAAATTTGATGCATGG
This sequence comes from Secale cereale, assembly GCA_902687465.1. Lineage (NCBI taxonomy): Eukaryota > Viridiplantae > Streptophyta > Magnoliopsida > Poales > Poaceae > Secale > Secale cereale. The sequence goes on from LR738716.1 coordinate 294,403,963, forward strand.
TATAAGAACATGTCATCCATCATGAATGAATAGTTATTGTGTATAGCATGATGTGGATGCAAATTGAGCATACAATTATATGGCACATCGATAGCAAGTTCATTCATGGGGAGCATATTGTGCACACAAGCATGGGGATTATGCAATGGATGGGATGGGTCAAAATCTCCTAAAAAGTATGAGGAAACTATGGGGGTCTCCTCATAAGCAATATCGGAAGCATAATGTGGAGAAGTGGAACAACATCCAAAACAATGCATGTCGGAAGCTAGGCAATCATGGGATGGCATGTGATGGATATGATGCAAAGGAAGCATGTCAATATCATCACAAGAAAATCAAATGCCAATAACCATGGGCTTGTCATCTATGCCATAAGTGCAAATTGGGTTTATTTTAATGGCATATGCATAGTCACTATGAAGAGATTGCAAATATGACATATTGTTGATCTCATGCATAGCATATGACAAGTCAAGCGGATTGTCAAACATGATGTGGCCGAGAGAATTATCACAAGAAATCCTATGCAACATGGCATCACAACTAATAGACTCCACATGGCAATCATCAAACTCATCATAAATGGGTAAATCATCGCATGGGGAAATCATACTAGAATGAAGCATGGCAATAGGTGGATCAACATCATGCAAGCAATCAAAGTTAACATAGTCCACTAGTGGGACGAGAGCATCACCTTCACCTTTGTTACCTTCCTCATTCCACTCATGTGGTGTAGGTGAGGTGGGAAAGACCAAATGGTGGTCATCATCTTCATCTTGATGGAACCATGTGTGGGGTGCATAATATTCCACCATGGCCATCGTCTTGTCCAATGGAAGGACGAAGTCGACGAGAATCGGCCCGTCATCATATGTGGGACCTAGCACCAAATGAGAAGGCACAATAGAGGTAGAGGTTAAGTCGTTAGTGTTGAAATTGGCCTCACATGCCGTATCAACTATCTCACTCTCTCTATGTGGTGGCTCACTCACTCCCTCAAGGTAGGTGCACTCAAACTCACATATGGTGGAGTCACTCATCTCACTCAAGTGGTGGGGGTTGTGGCTCTCCTCACATGTGAATTGTGGCAGCTCATCATATATGGGGCTAGTGGTGAACTCGCTCTCACTCTCAATATGGTGGCACAAGTCACTCAAGTCATCATACGTCGCCGTGGTCGAAGGGAAAATCCCATGCTCAACCATCTCGTCATTGTCACCATGGATGAAGGCCGAAGATGGCACATCATCACTCTCGCCTCCAAAGATGGAAGCATCATCCTTGCTCGTCACCATGTCGTTCGCCTCCAAAGCTTGGTCCTCGAATGGCTCCGTAGTCGTAGTCGTCGCCGCACCATCTTGAAAAAGAGTCGACGTAGACTCGGCATCATCAATGCCACAAGGAGGGCTGGCGGTGGAGTCAAACTTGGGAGCATCGTCTTGGAGCTCGTTGGGCTTGGACATCGTGGTGGTACTACCCTCATGCTCGCCGTCTTGGAGCTTGGTCTTCGAGAAGTTTGCTTGTGGTGGAGAAGCCTTGGCCTTCATAAGTTCTTGTTCCGCCTTGAGAGCACCAATGTAGTTGTCGTCGAGGGACTTGTAGTTCTCGAAGAAGATAGTCTTGTAGATGTCGTTGTGCAATCCCATCATGAAGTGGAGCTTCATCGAAATGGGGTCGTCCACGCCGGCTCGTCGCAAGGCAATCTTCAAGTCCTTGAAGTACTTGTCGATGGACTTGGATCCTTGTATGGTGTTCTCCAATTGGCGTAGAAGATGTTCCGTGTAGGTGGGAGGCACGAACTCTCGCCGCAAAGCTCTCTTCGTCTTAGGCCAATTCACGTTGAAGCTCGTCAAAGGTGTGTGAAGCCACCATGTTGAGGCGTTGTCGTGGAAGTTTCTTGTGGCGCACTTCACTTGATCTTCATAGGGAACTTGGTGTAGCTTTAGGTAGTCGTCCATCTTGCGCTCCCACTCGAGATACTCCTCGGGGTCTTGAGTCCCATAGAAAGGAATCTCGTGGTCGTTGTCGAGGTCGTTGTAGCTCGTGGAAGTCGCGGACTTGAGCTTGGGGAGCTTCTCTTGAGCATAAGCTTGAGGTGCTTGTGGGCGAAGATGCCGTATGTCCAAAGGCGAAGATGCCTTGAAGTCGCTTGGCGAAGATGCCAATGTGTACGGTGAAGTCGTTGAGCGGTTGTTGGTGTTGAGCTCTTGACCTTCACGTTCTTGTCGTTGATGGTGTCGATGCCGATGAGATCTTGCTGGAGATGGTAGCTCGGAAGGATGTGCACTTGAGTGTCTTCTCGAAGATGAGGGAGACCTCTTGATACGGTGTGATACAGGGTGGAACCCTAATCAGCGGATCTTTCACGTTTGGAGGTTGGCACACGATGAACACGGGGAAAACACGGAGAAAGATGGGGAAAACACAAGAGAGAACACTCAAATCAACACGGAAGCAATCACACAAGTGCTAGATTCGCGATACAAGGTCGAGATACATGATCCAAAGTCAACAACGGTGATACAGATAGTCTTCTCCCGGAGGAGGTCTTGGAATCCCGTGGGATCTTCCCGTTAGGGGTCTTGAATCCAGAGGTGGATCTTCTCCGTAGAGGCGCACCGGTCTCGTGGGAGAAATCCACACAAGTGTCAAATGAGCTAAAACCACAGCTAACCCTAAACGGAATGAGGAGAGGAGTATATATAGTCTTCGGGGCGAACGGGTACATGGGCCTCGGCCCAGGGGGCTGCACGCAGGCAGATCAGGGGCCGGATGTCCGGGCGGCGGCCCGGATGTCCGGGTCTTCGAGGGGAGCCGGACGTCCGGGGCGAGGAGCCGGATGTCCGGGCTTGAACGGTCAGGTTTCGGGCGCTCTCTGGACAGAGGCGCCGGATTTCCGGGCCCCGGGCCGGATGTCCGGGCCATGCTTGGCCGGATGTCCGGGCCCTGGCCGGATGTCCGGGTCCTGTAGCTTCAGTTGCTGCTGGCCTTCTGTAGTTGATGGCCCAGGTGCCGGATGTCCGGGCCATGGAGCCGGATGTCCGGGGCCTGGAGCTCCCTTCTGCCCTTCTCGATGCATCAGTTCGTCCGTGGCCTTGGGGACTTGTTCACCTTCACGCTCTTCTCCGAAGCGGTCTCCTTCACACCTGAGCACACAAAGCACACTCGCTTGAGGTAGCAACCATGTCTCGCAAGATTCATAAGGAAGTTGGGCTAGGAGTGACGTCACCTCGGTCTCGAAAGCTCTAGCACGAGCACGTGTCATCGGTCCTTGAGGCACTTGAGGGGGTGAAGGAGGGTCCATGGTGATGGCCCTAGGATACACCGTATCAAGCGGCTTCGTCGATGAGATGATGTTGAGGAAGAACGTCGGTTGATGATCAATGTCCGTAGCTCATTGTATTGAGTAGACATGTTGGTGTTGATGAGGTCGATTTGTTCCTTGGTACTTTGTTGGAATTGTCGCGCGTCTTCGGCGACTTGACCAATGTACTCTCGCATAGCTTCGCTCTCTTGATGTAGAGCTCGTTGGACACCGAATAGATGTAGTTTGGTGACGTAGTTGTTCGCTTCTTGAGGATCGTCGAAGATCGGGTTGGTAGATGAACTTGGCCTATCCATCATCACAAGCAAGTAAGTGAGTGGAGAAAGGAGAAGACAATATCAATGTACCTTAACCGAGGTTGAAAATGGATCAATGATCACTCAACAATGTAACCCGGAAATAGCACTATTGGTATCACTTCGTGTCGATTCTCACACCTACAAGTAAAGCTTTGAGAGGAGCTTGGTTAGGATGTGGCACAAATTCAATGCAATCGTCAAAATGACTCAAAGATGTTGAAAATGGTTCACAAATTTGCTTATGCAACAAGTAGATCACTAGCAAAGAGTAGCACACGGAACACACGCACGGATAGATAAATGTGGTTGTGCAACCAAGGATGAGCGAAAAATGTGGAAAACCACGGAAAATGCTCGTGTTGCACAACGCTAGAGAGACGCTAACCGATTGCTTAATAGGCGGATACGCACTTGTGCACGACCTATATGGGCAAAACGTAACGACTATCTATCACAAGTATGCTATGAGTGTATGATGTGCCGATGCTTGAGCACAAGATGATGTTGCTATGTATGATCTCTTTGGATGCAAGGCGTATGATGCTATTGTTTCTTTGCTTGGATTGTCTCTTTTGCTTCAAAGCTTTTGAGCTCTTTCTTTGGGCACATATGTATGCTTCTCGTATCAAGGTAGCTATTGTGTATGCGGAGCACTCTTGTGGCACAATGAGATATGCAATATACCAAGATGATGTGGTATGCAATATATATATGAGTATCACTAATGTGCACAAGTGTCGTGGCCCGGCAATACTCAAATGGCTAGTCTCAATGGGAAAGCTACGCCAAGATGGTTCATAGGGTGACAATGCAATTGCAAGATAGAATGATCGAAGTGTCGTCGATGTTACCGTCTTTGCCGAAGTTGAGCGGTGGTGTCGTCGAAGTCTTGCCGTCCCAAGGTAGCCTAAACATCCAAGGAAACGGTGAAACCACAACTCAAGTATCCACGGCAAATGGAGACAAATTTTCTAAACTCGAAGCGGGTAAGCGATGGTGGATGCGGAAAAGGTGGTGGTATGCGGAAGAAATGGTGGAGCACCGAACGAAAATGGCGGAGAAGTGGGGAAATGGCTGCGGGAGGCCGGATGTCCGGGCCAGGGGCCGGATGTCCGGGCCGGGCCGGATGTCCGGGGCACGAGCCGGATGTCCGGGGTGCCCGAGCCAGGAAAAATTCCTTGCAACCGGTGGTGTTTGGGGAAAAATTCGGTGGATTTTTCGGATGAAATTTAGGGAAAAGTGGAGGAAAAGCTAGATCCACACGTGGCACAGCAAATCCATGGAACAAATTCAACAAAATCTTGCCAAATCAACAGATCACAGAAAATTTTTGGGGCTCTTTTTGTGGGGCAATTTTCGAAATTAGGAAGAACACGACAAAAACAGGCTAGAAAACAAAGTGTGGGGCTCCAAAATCGTGATAAACCTTTGCTCTAGATACCATAATGATGCAGGGTGGAACCCTAATCAGCGGATCTTTCACGTTTGGAGGTTGGCACACGATGAACACGGGGAAAACACGGAGAAAGATGGGGAAAACACAAGAGAGAACACTCAAATCAACACGGAAGCAATCACACAAGTGCTAGATTCGCGATACAAGGTCGAGATACATGATCCAAAGTCAACAACGGTGATACAGATAGTCTTCTCCCGGAGGAGGTCTTGGAATCCCGTGGGATCTTCCCGTTAGGGGTCTTGAATCCAGAGGTGGATCTTCTCCGTAGAGGCGCACCGGTCTCGTGGGAGAAATCCACACAAGTGTCAAATGAGCTAAAACCACAGCTAACCCTAAACGGAGTGAGGAGAGGAGTATATATAGTCTACGGGGCGAATGGGTACATGGGCCTCGGCCCGGGGAATGCGCGCAGGCAAATCAGGGGCCGGACGTCCGGGCGGCGGGCCGGATGTCCGGGGCTTCACGGGACGCCGGATGTCCGGGGCGGGGGCCCGGATGTCCGGGCTGGAGTGGACGCGCCTCGGGTGCTCTCTGGACAGAGGCGCCGGATTTCCGGGCGCGGGGCCGGATGTCCGGGCCGTGCCTGGCCGGATGTCCGGGCCCTGGCCGGATGTCCGGGCCCTGTAGCCTTGGCTGCTGTTGGCCTTCTGTGGGTGAATGCCCAGGGGCCGGATGTCCGGGCCAGGGGGCCGGATGTCCGGGTCCTGGAGCTTTCTTCTGCTCTTCTCGATGCATTGGCTCGTCCATGAACTTGAGGACTCGTCCATCTTCACGCCCCTCTCCGATGTGGTCTTCTTCACACCTGAGCACACACAACACGTCCGTCTGAGGTAGCGACCATGTCTCGCAAGATTTGTATGGAAGTAGGGCTAGGAGTGACGTCACCTCGGTCTCGGGAGCTCTAGTCCTTGGTCCTTTGGGCACTTGTTGAGGTGAAGGAGGGTCCATGGGGATGGCCCTAGGATACACCGTATCAGTGTCTCATGGTCCGTATGAAGAATGAATTCATGAGGTCTAAGATAGTGTTCCCAAACACGTAGAACTCTCACCAAGGCATAAAGCTCTTTATCATAGATAGGATAGTTAAGTTGAGCTCCCGATAGCTTCTCGCTAAAGTACGCAATTGGGCGCTTTTCTTGCATTAGCACGCCGCCGATGCCGGTACCACTAGCATCACAATGAATCTCAAACGGTTTGTCAAAGTTTGGTAATGCTAGAAGTGGTGCGTGCGTGAGCAAGCTCTTAAGCTCATTGAACGCGGTGTCTTGCGAAGGACCCCAAATGAAGGGTGCGTTCTTCTTGCTCAAAGCGTGTAGAGGCATAGCAATGGTGCTAAAATCCTTCACAAAACGTCGATAGAAACCGGCTAGGCCAAGGAAACTACGCACTTGCATAAGATTCTTTGGTTGAGGCCAAGTTTTAATTGCTTCAATTTTAGTTTCATCAACGTGAACACCTTGAGAAGACACGACAAATCCTAGAAAGACAACCTTGTCAACTCCAAAAGTGCATTTTTCCATATTAGCATACAGTTGTTGTTTGCGAAGTGCTTGCAAAACTAGTTGAACATGGTCAACATGTTCTTCAAGCGACTTGCTAAACACAAGAATGTCATCAAAGTAAACCACAACAAAGACACCTATGTAGGGTCTAAGAACAAAGTGCATAAGACGCACAAAAGTGCCGGGTGCTTCCGATAAGCCCATTGGCATAACAAGCCACTCATATAACCCAAACTTGGTTTTGAAAGCAGTTTTCCACTCATCACCCTCTTGAATGCGAATTTGGTAGTAACCACTTTTAAGATCAATTTTTGAAAAGATGGTGGCACCACAAAGTTCATCAAGCATGTCATCTAAGCGAGGAATAGGGTGACGATATCTAACGGTTATGGCATTTATCGGGCGGCAATCGGAACACATGCGAAAAGTTCCGTCTTTCTTAGGCACGAGAATAACGGGAACGGCACAAGGGCTTAGACTTTCACGTACATGACCCTTGTCGATGAGGTTTTGCACTTGTCGTTGTATCTCCTTCGTTTCCTCGGGGTTGACGCGGTACGGAGCTTTGTTTGGAAGTGGAGCACCGGGTACGAGGTCGATGCGGTGTTCTATCCCTCGAAGTGGAGGTAGACCCGGTGGTAGCTCATCCGGAAAGACGTCCGAGAATTCCTGCAACAATTTAGACAACACCAAAGGTGGAGGTGGTGAAGTGTTAGTAGGTTTGGCTTCCCCTTTGCATAGAAGCACAAGGTGGAATACGCTCGATGGGTTCTCACACACTTCTCTCATCTCACGTTTGGTAGCAAATAGCACTAGTTGCTTCTTGTCGCTCATCGTGGAGTCGCTCATATTTGGCTTGTGGCTCTCGCTCTCTTTTTGGTGGCTCGCTCTCTCACCATTCTCTCCACGATGGGTGGTAGGTAAAATCTTGTCGGCGGCTACTTGACTTGGAGTCATTGGTCGTAGCACGAATTCCTTGCCCTTCATCTTGAAGTGATAGTGATTCGTCCGTCCATTGTGTGTGACTCCACGATCATATTGCCATGGTCGTCCAAGGATAAGGTGGCACACGGACATGGGTATCACATCACACTCAAGAGTGTCCTCGTAAGCGCCAATCTTGAAAGAGACTTGCACGGTGTGCTCGACCCGAAGAATTCCGGCGTCGTTGAGCCATTGGACCTTGTAGGGGTTAGGATGCTTCGTCTTGACCAAATGAAGCTTGTCGCATAGCTCTTCGCTTGCCAAGTTGTGGCAACTTCCGCCATCGATGATAACCTTGACGGAGCGTCCATTGATGCCGGCCTTCGTATGGAAGATGTGACAACGTTGGTCGTCATCTTGTTGATGTTGGAGTGTCAAGACTTTGGAGACGACAAGGTTGGGGCTTGAGTCGTTGTCGCAAAACACTTGATTGTCTTCTTCGTCATTGACTTGGCGATGTATAGCGACATGCTCAAGTGCTTCCATCTCATCATCGCTCATGGAGTCATAAGATCCGTCGTCGTTGATGATCATGGTGCGAACGGTCTTGCACTCAAATGACTTGTGGCCTCGTCCTTGGCACTTGAAGCATTTGATGGAGCTCGTCTTGTTGTTATCTTCGGTTGGAGATGTGGTTGAGGAAACTCTTGGCTTGAAGTTGTTGGTAGAAGGTGAACGACTCGATGTAGTCGCATTCTTGTAGCTTTGCTTGTCTCCGAAGTTTGTAGGAGGCTTGGAAGAGGTAGGAGGCGTAGCCGAAGTCGTTGAAGCTTGGTTGTAGGAGCCGAAGTTCTTGGAGGTGAACTTTGAGTACTTGTAGTCTTCTTGAACTTGGCGCTCCGCTTTGGTTGCTTGATGTACTAGCTCGAGGAGATTGTTGTATGGTTGGAAATCCGCAATCTTCTTGATGGGATAGTTGAGTCCATTCAAGAATCGCGCCATAGTTTGCTCATCATCTTCCGTGATGTTTGCTCGTATCATGGCAATCTCCATCTCCTTGTAGTACTCTTCAACGGACTTGGTACCTTGCTTGAGGAGTTGTAGCTTCTTGAACAAGTCTCGGTTGTAGTGTGTAGGCACGAAACGTGCTCTCATCACTTCCTTCATTTGAGCCCAAGTGGTGATAGGAGGTTCGCCTTTGGCTTCTCTTCTCTCTATGATTTGCTCCCACCAAATGAGAACATAGTCTTGGAACTCAAGTGATGCCATAGCGATCTTCTTCTCTTCATCGAAGTTGTGAAGGCGAAAGATCTTGTCAACTTTTAATGCCCATGAGAGGTAGTCTTCGGGATCAATGCTTCCGGAAAACTTTGGCATGGTGAACTTGAGCTTGCCATAGCGATGCTCATCATTGTTTCCTTGCCTATTGGGAGGATGATATCTATTTTGGCGGTTTCCGTATCGTGTTGCTCTTGAGGATGTAGACGTTCTTGTTGGAGTTGATGTTCATGTCGCGCTTGAGGAGGAGCTTCTTCTTGCATTCTTGCTTGATGGCGCCGTTCTTGCATCTCATCTCGAAGAAAATCCTCTTCTTGACGAGTGTGTCGATTGCGGGCGGCCACATTGCGGTGTGCATCTTGTAAAGCACGTTGCGCCTCCATAGCTTGAGCGTCACGACGTTGTTGTGCTTGGCGGTTAGCCTCGGCATCTTGTTCTTCTTGATATTGACGAGCTCGCTCTTGTTGATGTTGGCGTAGTCGTTGCCGTTCTTGTGCTTGCTCAAGTGTAGCTTGGTTGTGACGACGTCGATTTTCTTGTTCGTCGAATAGCTCTTGGGAACTCTTGTCATGTAGAGGTTGCCGATGTTCATGTCGAGCTTGACGGGCGGCTTGACGAAGAGTGTTTGACGTAGGTGTACTTGAGTCTTGCGTTGAGTCGGTATGTCGACTTGAGCGGCTTCGTCGATGAGATGATGTTGAGGAAGAACGTCGGTTGATGATCAATGTCCGTAGCTCATTGTATTGAGTAGACATGTTGGTGTTGATGAGATCGATTTGCTCCTTGGTGCTTTGTTGGAATTGTCGCGCGTCCTCGGCAACTTGACCAATGTACTCTCGCATAGCTTCACTCTCTTGATGTAGAGCTCGTTGGACACCGAATAGATGTAGTTTGGTGACGTAGTTGTTCGCTTCTTGAGGATCGTCGAAGGTCGGGTTGGTAGATGAACTTGGCCTATCCATCATCACAAGCAAGTAAGTGAGTGGAGAAAGGAGAAGACAATATCAATGTACCTTAACCGAGGTTGAAAATAGATCAATGATCACTCAACAATGTAACCCGGAAATAGCACTATTGGTATCACTTCGTGTCGATTCTCACACCTACACAAGTAAAGCTTTGAGAGGAGCTTGGTTAGGATGTGGCACAAATTCAATGCAATCGTCAAAATGACTCAAAGATGTTGAAAATGGTTCACAAATTTGCTCATGCAACAAGTAGATCACTAGCAAAGAGTAGCACACGGAACACACGCACGGATAGATAAATGTGGTTGTGCAACCAAGGATGAGCGAAAAATGTGGAAAACCACGGAAAATGCTCGTGTTGCACAACGCTAGAGAGACGCTAACCGATTGCTTAATAGGCGGATACGCACTTGTGCACGACCTATATGGGCAAAACGTAACGACTATCTATCACAAGTATGCTATGAGTGTATGATGTGCCGATGCTTGAGCACAAGATGATGTTGCTATGTATGATCTCTTTGGATGCAAGGCGTATGATGCTATTGTTTCTTTGCTTGGATTGTCTCTTTTGCTTCAAAGCTTTTGAGCTCTTTCTTTGGGCACATATGTATGCTTCTCGTATCAAGGTAGCTATTGTGTATGCGGAGCACTCTTGTGGCACAATGAGATATGCAATATACCAAGATGATGTGGTATGCAATATATATATGAGTATCACTAATGTGCACAAGTGTCGTGGCCCGGCAATACTCAAATGGCTAGTCTCAATGGGAAAGCTACGCCAAGATGGTTCATAGGGTGACAATGCAATTGCAAGATAGAATGATCGAAGTGTCGTCGATGTTACCGTCTTTGCCGAAGTTGAGCGGTGGTGTCGTCGAAGTCTTGCCGTCCCAAGGTAGCCTAAACATCCAAGGAAACGGTGAAACCACAACTCAAGTATCCACGGCAAATGGAGACAAATTTTCTAAACTCGAAGCGGGTAAGCGATGGTGGATGCGGAAAAGGTGGTGGTATGCGGAAGAAATGGTGGAGCACCGAACGAAAATGGCGGAGAAGTGGGGAAATGGCTGCGGGAGGCCGGATGTCCGGGCCAGGGGCCGGATGTCCGGGCCGGGCCGGATGTCCGGGGCACGAGCCGGATGTCCGGGGTGCCCGAGCCAGGAAAAATTCCTTGCAACCGGTGGTGTTTGGGGAAAAATTCGGTGGATTTTTCGGATGAAATTTAGGGAAAAGTGGAGGAAAAGCTAGATCCACACGTGGCACAGCAAATCCATGGAACAAATTCAACAAAATCTTGCCAAATCAACAGATCACAGAAAATTTTTGGGGCTCTTTTTGTGGGGCAATTTTCGAAATTAGGAAGAACACGACAAAAACAGGCTAGAAAACAAAGTGTGGGGCTCCAAAATCGTGAGAAACCTTTGCTCTAGATACCATAATGATACAGGGTGGAACCCAATTCAGCGGATCTTTCACGTTTGGAGGTTGGCACACGATGAACACGGGGAAAACACGGAGAAAGATGGGGAAAACACAAGAGAGAACACTCAAATCAACACGGAAGCAATCACACAAGTGCTAGATTCGCGATACAAGGTCGAGATACATGATCCAAAGTCAACAACGGTGATACAGATAGTCTTCTCCCGGAGGAGGTCTTGGAATCCCGTGGGATCTTCCCGTTAGGGGTCTTGAATCCAGAGGTGGATCTTCTCCGTAGAGGCGCACCGGTCTCGTGGGAGAAATCCACACAAGTGTCAAATGAGCTAAAACCACAGCTAACCCTAAACGGAATGAGGAGAGGAGTATATATAGTCTTCGGGGCGAACGGGTACATGGGCCTCGGCCCAGGGGGCTGCACGCAGGCAGATCAGGGGCCGGATGTCCGGGCGGCGGCCCGGATGTCCGGGTCTTCGAGGGGAGCCGGACGTCCGGGGCGAGGAGCCGGATGTCCGGGCTTGAACGGTCAGGTTTCGGGCGCTCTCTGGACAGAGGCGCCGGATTTCCGGGCCCGGGGCCGGATGTCCGGGCCATGCTTGACCGGATGTCCGGGCCCTGGCCGGATGTCCGGGCCCTGTAGCTTCAGTTGCTGCTGGCCTTCTGTAGTTGATGGCCCAGGTGCCGGATGTCCGGGCCATGGAGCCGGATGTCCGGGGCCTGGAGCTCCCTTCTGCCCTTCTCGATGCATCAGTTCGTCCGTGGCCTTGGGGACTTGTTCACCTTCACGCTCTTCTCCGAAGCGGTCTCCTTCACACCTGAGCACACAAAGCACACTCGCTTGAGGTAGCAACCATGTCTCGCAAGATTCATAAGGAAGTTGGGCTAGGAGTGACGTCACCTCGGTCTCGAAAGCTCTAGCACGAGCACGTGTCATCGGTCCTTGAGGCACTTGAGGGGGTGAAGGAGGGTCCATGGTGATGGCCCTAGGATACACCGTATCACGGTGTATCCTAGGGTCATCACCATGGACCCTTCATCGCCTCACCAAGTGCCCAAAGGACCCATGACTAGAGCCCGTGCAAGAGCTTTCGAGACCGAGGTGACCTCGCTCCTCTCTTTACATCTTTCGGATTCACTTGAGACACGGCTTCTACCTTCATCAGAGACTCTATGCATACTCAGGTGCTTGGACGAAGGCCGCGGGACAGCTGTACACGATGCTCAAGAGGACAGGCCCGACAAGTGCACGAGACAAGAAGAAGGAAGGCTGAAGATGCTAGAGGCACCGGACGACCGGCGACTCCCAGGCACCGGACGACCGGAAGACACCGGACGTCCGGCCTCCCCCAGACGACCGGACGACCGGAAGCCACCGGACGTCCGTGAAAACGACTACAGAAGCTAAATAGCGGAAATCCGAGGATTACCGGACGTCCGGTCCCTCCGGAACCTCCGGACGTCCGGTAACCCACGGACGTCCGCTACGACGGCGACCGCCCATGTAATATAAATACTGTTGACCCCCCTCCGTTAGACTCAGCTGTGGTTTAGCTCATTTCTCAGACTTGTGTGGATTTCTCCCACGAGACGGTGCGCCTCTACGGAGAAGATCCACTACGGATTCAGGACCTCCTTCATCGGAGAAGATCCCCAGGGATATGAAGACCTCCTCACGGAGAAGACTATCTTTGTATCACCGGTGTTGACTTTGGATCATGTATCTCGACCTTGTATCGCGAATCTCGAGCTTGTGTGATTGTCTTCGTGTTGATTGAGTGTTTTCCTCTTGTGTTTTCCCCATCTTTCCCTTGTGATCCCCGTGTTCATCGTGTGCCACCCTCCAAAACGTGAAAGATCCGCTGATTAGGGTTCCACCCTGTATCATATGGTATCAAGAGCAAAGGTTTCTCACGATTTTGGAGCCCCACACTTTGTTTTCTAGCTTGTTTTTGTCGTGTTCTTCCCAATTTCGAAAATTCCCCACAAAAAGAGCCCCAAATTTTTTTTTTGTGATCTGTTGATTTGGCAAGATTTTGTTGAATTTGTTCCATGGATTTGCTGTGCCACATGTCGATCTAGCATTTCCCCACCTTTTCACCGTTTTTCCCCGCCAATCCGACCACGTTTCACCAATTTCTCCACGGATCCCACCAACCGCATCCCAGACCTACCGGACGACCGACGTTTACCGGACGTCCGGCACCTCTCGAGACACCGGACGTCCGCTAAACACCGGACGACCGGCACCCCGACAACAGAACGTTTTAACGGATTTCCGGTCTCCACCGGACGTCCGACCCATCCCGACCGACCGGACGACCGGTAACTTCCGGACGTCCGAAAAACCCTGACGTAGCTGGACCCTGTTCGGTTACGTACCACACTTCCGCTACCACCCACCTACCACATACATACCACCTTACCTTTCGCAACCACCATCGCTTACCCGCTCCGAGTTCGAAAACTTTGTCTCCATTTGCCTTGGATACTTGAGTTGTGGTTTCACCGTTTCCTTGGATGTTTAGGCTACCTTGGACCGGCAAGACTTCGACAACACCACCGCTCAACTTCGGCAAGGACGGTAACATCGACTACACTTCGCTCATTCTACCTTGCAATTGCATTGTCACCCTATGAACCATCTTTGCGTAGCTTTCCCACTGAGACTAGCCATTTGAGTATTGCCGGGCCACGACACTTGTGCACATTAGTGATAGTCATAGATATTGCATACTACATCATTGTGAGTAACATCACATCATCTTGGTATCTTGCATATATCCATGTGCCACAAGAGTGCTCCGCATACACAATAGCTACCTCGATCCGAGAAGAATGCATATGTGCCCAAAGAAAGAGCTCACAAGCTTTTAAGCAAAAGAGCCACCAAAGCAAAAACACAATAGCATCATACGCCTTGCATCAAAAGAGATCATACTTCATAGCAACATCATCTTGTGCTCAAGCATCGGCACATCATACACTCATAGCATACTTGTGATAGTTAGTCGTTACGTTTTGCCTCTTATAGGTCGTGCACAAGTGCGTATCCGCCTATTAAGCAATCGGTTAGCGTCTCTCTAGCGTTGTGCAACAAGAGCATTCTCCGTGGTTTCCACATTTTTCGCTCATCCTTGGTTGCACAACCACATTTATCTTTCCGTGCGTGTGTTCCGTGAGCTATCTTTGCTAGTGATCTACTTGTTGCATGAGCAAATTTGTGAACCATTTTCAACATCTTTGAGTCACTTTGACTATTGCATTGAATTTGTGCCACATCCTAACCGAGCTCCTCTCAAAGCTTTACTTGTGTAGGTGTGAGAATCGACACGAAGTGATACCAATAGTGCTATTTCCGGGTTACATTGTCGCGTGATCATTGATCCATTTTCAACCTCGGTTAAGGTACATTGATATTGTCTTCTCCTTTTCGCCCACTCACATACTTGCTTGTGATGATGGATAGGCCAAGTTCATCTTCGAACCCGATCTTCGACGATCCTCAAGAAGCGAACAACTACGTCACCAAACTACATCTATTCGGTGTCCAACGAGCTCTACATCAAGAGAGTGAAGCTATGCGAGAGTACATTGGTCAAGTCGCCGAGGACGCGCGCCAATTCCAACAAAGTACCAAGGAGCAAATCGACCTCATCAACACCAACATGTCTACTCAATACAATGAGCTCCGGACATTGATCATCAACCGACGTTCTTCCTCAACATCATCTCAAAGACGTAGCCGCTCAAGTCGACATACCGACTCTACGCAAGACTCAAGTACACCTACGTCAAACACTCTTCGTCAAGCCGCACGTCAAGCTCGACATGACCGCCGGCAACCTCTACATGACAAGAGTTCACAAGAGCTATTCGACGAGCACGAAGGTCGACGTCGTCAAAACCAAGCTACACTTGAGCAAGCACAAGAACGGCAACGACTACGCCAACAACAAGAAGAGCGAGCACGTCAATATCAAGAAGAACAAGATGCCGAGGCTAACCGTCAAGCACAACAACGTCGAGAAGCTCAAGCTATGGAGGCGCAACATGCTCTACAAGATGCACATCGCAATGTGGCAGCCCGCACTCGACACAATCGTCAAGAAGAGGATTTCCTTCGCGATGAGATGCAAGAAAGGCGACATCAAGCAAGAATGCAAGAAGAAGCTCCTCCTCAAGCACGGCATGAGCAACAATACCAACAAGAACATCAACTCCAACAAGAACGTCTACATCCACAAGAGCAACAAGATATGGCCAACCGCCAAAATCGAGATCGCCCTCCCAATAGGCAAGGCAACAATGACGAGCATCGCTATGGCAAGCTCAAGTTCACCATGCCTAAGTTTTCCGGAAGCATTGATCCCGAAGACTACCTCTCATGGGCATTGAAAGTTGACAAGATCTTTCGCCTTCACAACTTCGATGAAGAGAAGAAGATCGCAATGGCATCACTTGTGTTCCAAGACTATGTTCTCATTTGGTGGGAGCAAATCATGGAGAGAAGAGAAGCAAAAGGCGAACCTCCTATCACCACTTCGGCTCAAATGAAGGAAGTCGTGAGAGCACGCTTCGTGCCAACCCACTACAACCGAGACTTGTTCAAGAAGCTACAACTCCTCAAACAAGGAACCAAGTCCGTTGAAGAGTACTACAAGGAGATGGAGATTGCCATGATACGAGCAAACATCACGGAAGATGACGAGCAAACTATGGCGAGATTCTTGAATGGACTCAACTATCCCATCAAGAAGATTGCGGACTTCCAACCATACAACAATCTCCTCGAGCTAGTACACCAAGCAACCAAAGCGGAGCGACAAGTTCAAGAGGACTACAAGTACTCCAAGTTCAACTCCAAGAACTTCGGCTCCTACAACCAAGCTTCAACGACTTTGGCTACTCCGCCTACCTCTACCAAGCCTTCTACAAACTTCGGAGACAAGCCAAGCTACAAGAATGCGACTACATCGAGTCGTCCACCTTCTACCAACAACTTCAAGCCAAGAGCTTCTTCAACTACTACTCCAACCGAAGATAACAACAAGACGAGCTCCATCAAATGCTTCAAGTGCCAAGGACGAGGCCACAAGTCATTTGAGTGCAAGACCGTTCGCACCATGATCATCAACGACGACGGATCCTATGACTCCATGAGCGATGATGAGATGGAAGCACTTGAGCATGTCGCAATGCATCGACAAGTGAATGACGACGAAGACCATCAAGTGTTTTGCGACAATGACTCAAGCCCCAACCTTGTTGTCTCCAAAGTCTTGACACTACAACATCAACAAGATGACGACCAACGTTGTACATTTTCCATACGAAGGCCGGCATCAATGGACGCGCCGTCAAGGTTATCATCGATGGAGGAAGTTGCCACAACTTGGCAAGCGAAGAGCTATGCGACAAGCTTCATTTGGTCAAGACGAAGCATCCTCACCCCTACAAGGTCCAGTGGCTCAACGACGCCGGACTTCTTCGAGTCGAGCACACCGTGCAAGTCTCTTTCAAGATTGGCGCCTACGAGGACACTCTCGAATGTGACGTGATACCCATGTCCGTGTGCCACCTTATTCTCGGACGTCCATGGCAATATGATCGTGGCGTCACATACAATGGACGGACAAATCACTATCACTTCAAGATGAAGGGCAAGGAATTCGTGCTCCGACCTATGACTCCAAGTCAAGTAGCCGCCGACAAGCTTTTACCTACCACCCATCGTGGAGAGAATGGTGAGAGAGCGAGCCACCAAAAAGAGAGTGAGAGCCACAAGCCAAATATGAGCGACTCCACGATGAGCGACAAGAAGCAACTAGTGCTATTTGCTACCAAACGTGAGATGAGAGAAGTGTGTGAGAACCCATCGAGCGTCTTCCACCTTGTGCTCTTATGCAAAGGGGAAGCCAAACCTACTAACACTTCACCACCTCCACCTTTTGCGTTGTCTAAATTGTTGCAGGAATTCTCGGACGTCTTTCCCGATGAGCTACCACCGGGTCTACCGCCTCTTCGAGGGATCGAACATCGCATCGACCTCGTACCCGGTGCTCCACTTCCAAACAAGGCACCCTACCGAGTCAACCCCGAGGAAACAAAGGAGATACAACGGCAAGTGCAAGAACTCATCGACAAAGGTCATGTACGTGAAAGCCTAAGCCCTTGTGCCGTTCCCGTTATCCTCGTGCCTAAGAAAGACGGAACTTTTCGTGATGTAGGGTGGAACCCTAATCAGCGGATCTTTCACGTTTGGAGGTTGGCACACGATGAACACGGGGAAAACACGGAGAAAGATGGGGAAAACACAAGAGAGAACACTCAAATCAACACGGAAGCAATCACACAAGTGCTAGATTCGCGATACAAGGTCGAGATACATGATCCAAAGTCAACAACGGTGATACAGATAGTCTTCTCCTGGAGGAGGTCTTGGAATCCCGTGGGATCTTCCCGTTAGGGGTCTTGAATCCAGAGGTGGATCTTCTCCGTAGAGGCGCACCGGTCTCGTGGGAGAAATCCACACAAGTGTCAAATGAGCTAAAACCACAGCTAACCCTAAACGGAAAGAGGAGAGGAGTATATATAGTCTACGGGGCGAATGGGTACATGGGCCTCGGCCCAGGGGCTGCACGCAGGCAGATCAGGGGCCGGATGTCCGGGCTACGGCCCGGATGTCCGGGGCTTCATGGGTCGCCGGATGTCCGGGGCG
>LR738716.1:294472999-294493324 GCA_902687465.1 Secale cereale
TCTGGATCGAGGAGGGAGCGGGAGGCGCAGGTGGATCGATGCATGAATGGATCGATGGGACTGGGTGACAGGGGTGATCGAGGAGAGGAGTGGCGGCTGCAGGGAATCGAGGAGAAGGTGGAGGCTCGGCTACGCGGGGTTGGACGATGGGGATCTGGGAGGATCCCGAGGAAGAGGGTGGTAGCGGCGGGTGAGGGGATGGATGGGACATCCTCCTAGGATGTAGGGTTTCATCTGTATAAATAACATGTAGGAATTGGGTAGGGGCTATCTAGTCCTTCCGATCGTAATCGGACGGACGGAAAAAATATAGGCTAGGGGAGTCCAAACAAAGAACCAAAGATATTTTAGGGATGTTTGGAGATGATCCGAGCCCGCTGGTCATGACCGAGCGGTTCGGATTCAGGGAAGTTTCCAGACACGCACAAGAGGGGGTCTGAGAGAGGTCGACGAAGACAAAGGGGCCTAACAAAAGGTCAATGGAGACGAGGAAGAAGCGACAACTGCGAATAGCTACGAGTTTTATTAAAACATGCGGATGCAATGCACATGATGCCATGATGAAATGCAACAAGCAAAATAAATTACACGACAATAATGAAATAACCCAAAGGCTTCTGGAGCATAATAGGGATGGCAATGGGTAGGGTATGGGCGGGTATGACACTTTTCTACCCAAACCCATACCCAAATCTTTTTTCTATACCCACCCACTTCACTATCCATGGGCGCAAATTGGTACCCATGCCCATACCCATCGGGTATCCTATACCCAATGGGTATCCGGTGGGTACAATATATAGGATTAACATGACAAAATTAAGATCAGAAAAAGGTCTAAATTCAGGTACCCATTCGGTGGGTACAATATATAGCCTTAGTTTGGGATGAATCGATGAGGATTCAATAGCCCGGCTCTTGATTGCTTCATCTTCCGAAGTCAAGGAAAAGTAGAGAAGATAAGTACTTTAGGTATACGAGGGATCTGGGGCGATGGCTGGCTATGGGCCTATGGTCCGTGGGCTAGTTAAGAACTCAAGATAATTATTTACTCACATATTACATGGTTTAATTAATTAATTTATTTTTTGGGTATCCATTGGGTTACCCATGGGTATAATTTCATACCCATACCCTACCCATGCTTTTTGCGGGTATGGATACCCATACCCATGGGTGTGAAATGGTAAAAAGTCTCACCCATGCCCACTATTTTCGGGTAGGGTACCCGCGGGTACCCATACCCATGGGCAAAACTGCCATCCCTAGAGGCGCCCGAGCGTATCCGATCCGATTACTGCGCCACGCCCCGTCCCGTGTGCTTCCCCGAAATTCAAATCCCGCGAAATCCGGAGGCCAGAGAACAACCAATCGCGCGGAAAGTTGCATGTTGATGTCTACTACGCAACCTTCTTCTTGTAGACGTTGTTGGGCCTCCAAGTGCAGAGGTTTGTAGGACAGTAGCAAATTTCCCTCAAGTGGATAACCTAAGGTTTATCAATCCGTGGGAGGCGTAGGATGAAGATGGTCTCTCTCAGGAAACTCTGCAACCAAATAACAAAGAGTCTCTTATGTCCCCAACACACCCAATACAATGGTAAATTGTATAGGTGCACTAATTCGGCGAAGAGATGGTGATACAAGTGCAATATGGAAGGTAGATATATGTTTTTGTAATCTGAACATATAAAAATAGCAAGGTAACTAAAGATAAAAGTGAGCATAAATTGTGTTGCAATGATAGGAAACAAGGCCTAGGGTTCATACTTTCACTAGTGCAAGTTCTCTCAACAAGGATAACATAATTGGATCATATTACTAGCCCTCAACATGCAACAAAGAGTCACTCCAAAGTAACTAATAGCGGAGAACAAACGAAGAGATTATGGTAGTGTACGAAATCACCTCAAAGTTATTCTTTCTGATCGATCTATTCAAGAGTCCGTAGTAATGTTCAATCTATCATAGAGTTCGTACTAGAATAACACCTTAAGACACAAATCAACCAAAACCATAATGTCACCTAGATACTCCATTGTCACCTCAAGTATCCGTGGGCATGATTATACGATATGCATCACACAATCTCATATTCATCTATTCAACCAACACATAGAACTTCAAAGAGTGCCCCAAAGTTTCTACCGGAAAGTCAAGACAAAAACGTGTGCCAACCCCTATGCATAGATTCCCAAGGTCACGGAACCCGCAAGTTGATCACCAAAACATACATCAAGTAGATCACATGATATCCCATTTTCACCACAGATAAGCACGTGCAAGACATACGTCAAGTGTTCTCAAATCCTTAAAGACTCAATCCGATAAGATAACTTCAAAGGGAAAACTCAATCCATTACAAGAGAGTAGAGAGGGAGAAGCATCATAAGATCCATCTATAGTAGCAGAGCTCGCGATACATCAAGATCGTGCCATCTCAAGAACATGAGAGAGAGAGATCAAACACATAGCTACTGGTACATACCCTCAGCCCCGAGGGTGGACTACTCCCTCCTCATCATGAAGAGCGCCGGGATGATGAAGATGGCCACGGGTGAGGGTTCCCCCCTCCGGCAGGGTGCCGGAACGGGGTCTAGATTGGTTTTCGGTGGCTACATAGTCTTTCGGCGGCGGAACTCCCGTTCTAGGTTATTTTCCAAAGGTTTCAGTATTTATAGGAATTTTTTGGCGTAGGGCACAAGTCAAGGAGGTCTCCGGGCCGTCCACAAGATAGGGCGGCGCCACCACCTGCCCAGGGTGTGCCCCCACCCTCGTGGGCAGCCTGTGGCTCTCCTCGCCCAACTCTTTTACTTCGAGGGCTTCTTTTGGTCAAGAAAAAATCATCAAAAATTGGCACGTCAATTGGACTCCATTTGATGTTCCTTTTCTGTAAAACTCAAAAACAAGGAAAAACAGAAACTGGCACTGGGCTCTAGGTTAATAGGTTAGTACCAAAAATCATATAAAAGTGTATATAAAAGCCCATAAGACATCCTAGAAGGATAATATAATAGCATGGAATAATCTAAAATTATAGATACGTTGGAGACGTATCACGCGCCCCGCTCACGCTCGGGGATGTGCACAAAAGTTCACTCGACGGACTACACATGCAAGTTCACTCGGCAGCTCTTGAATCGATTAAGGCGACTAAGTCAAGGTTGAAGGGTCAGCCTGGTCCGCAGATTCGAGGGAGATTCCCTAGGGACATCAAACTTAGACCAAAGCCAACCTCAACACTCTCCTCCACTCGGACCTCACTCCATTCGGGGGCTACTGATGATTCCACTGACCTAGGGTAGGGTCACGGGCCTGACCTAGATACCCCACCCAAGGTCACTACCCCAGAAGCTCAAGAGGCAACTCGAAGACAACAGAAACAGTCAACTGATACGGCCTAAGAGGACATTTCACTTGACTGCATACCTCCACTCAGATGACTCAACTCCACTATGAAGGATGAGGACACTCGACCCCCGGAGGTCAAAAGTCCCATAAGGCCAGCAACGGTCGTGCATTCATTCCGCAGTAATGAATGCCTTTATCACCCTTTATTATAGGCGTTATCAGTAACGTCCTGCCTTTATGTACATTGAACCCTTTGTAACATGGGGATGGCTGGGGTCCTGGCGCACTCTATATAAGCCACCCCCTCCTCCGGTACAAGGGTTCGCACCCCCAGTAACTTACACACACATATACATTCCAGTCGACCGCCTCCGGGCACCAAGACATAGGGCTTTTACTTCCTCCGAGAAGGGCCTGAACTCGTAAATATCTTGTGTAAAATCTCACTGTAGCTAGGACCTTGCCTCCTCTTATGTACCCCCTACTCTTACTGTCGGACTTACAACCACGACAGTGACCATGCTGATGGTGGCGAGGATCGGTTTTTTGATAGCTATAGCGAGGGCGAGCTGGTTGAGGGGGGAATCGTCTAGCACCGTAGTGGTACAAAGCTCCCGTCCGTGTCGGCGACCCGCGAGCAGAGGTGGTTGATTACGCCTAATGGGCTGAAGTAAGTGCATTTACTCTTTTTAACCTTTTGTCTTCACGTTTCTTCAAATTAATATCTAATGTGTTGGCCTTGTCATACTGCAGGGGTTGGAAACACGCCCCTGGTGTCTGCAGGACAAAGCATGTCCTTAGTGTGATTTGCGGGCAGAAGTTCCCGGGGCGGGCCATGTTGCCCGGTGAGGGTCAGGTTCCACAGCTAGCACTGAGCTGGGAGCTGTACTTGGCTGTCTTGGCCCCGCCGGAGGAGATGGTGAACGGTGTGTTGTGCCACACGATGGCCAACATCGTGATCCAGACGTTTTGGGTAATTTCTCCTTTACAGAATTAAAAATCAACAGTGCCTAGTGATTTTACTAATTATCAGTGTTGTCTTGTTTGATTGCAGACCTTCTATAGGTGTCTTGAGGGAGAGGAGGAGGCCGCGACTATGGTTATCGAAATCGGGTGCAAGCGCCTACTTCAGAACTTACGGCAGGAGGCTCGTGCAGGCTGTTCGAGACTACTACGCCTCGATTGTTATTAAGAGGTCCAAGACGAAGTGTCGTGGCAAGTTACTCAGTAAGGAGAAGTACATAAAGGTAATTACCTATTCTTAAGGCCTTGTACTTAGTTTCCCTGATTTGATTCGTAGGCGTAATGCTGAATTTTCTCTTGACTAACTTAGGTGCCCCCGAGATAGTGTGCGGATAGGATGGACTGTTGGGAGGTGTTGGTGGATGAGTGGTGCTCTCTTGAATGCCTAGCCGTCCACAAGAAGGCCCAGGATAAGCGTGCCCAAATGGTTGGTGTGCCACACCATCAAGGAAGCTCCGACCTATATGGGTACGGGAATAACTGGGTATGTGGTTTGCTTCATGATTCATGCAATTTAATTTTTCATGCTAGCTTGAGCCCTTAACTAATTGTAAGGGCATATTTCTCCCTAAGTAGTTTTGGTGATTGATGACAGTGCTTTTGCGGACTAATCATGTGAACTGAGCTTTTCAGATATATCACACCTAGGCACAAGACGATTAAGTGCCCCTCGGAACCTATGGAAGACGGTGTTTCCTTTTGTTTCTTTTCGGTGGAATTGAGTCGTAGGAAAGCTGTACTATTAAGAGGGGGTCCGCTTCGGAAAGGTTTGGGTGGAATCAACATGTACACATCTATTTATCGCACCACCTTTCCTTCGCTTCTCTGGAGCTCCGGTTGTTTTTCCTTGTCGTTCAAAAACAAAGGCATCCTACTACTACCACTGCCTGGCATGCGGTAGTACCGCTCAAAGTATGCGGTAGTACCGCATGGCCCCACGTTAGTACCGCTTCAGGGCTATGGTAGTACCGCACTATGCGGTAGTACCGTGTGACCGGCCCAGCGTCGTAACTAGTATGGTAGTAGGCACGGAAGTAATTTTTTACTTCCGCGTCCTAAGCGGTAGTACCGCTTCGTGCAAGCGGTAGTGCCGTGTCGGGTTTTTGCAACGACTGTAACTCTGCGGATGTAGCTGCGGGTGTATTTTATTTAGCCCGCACACCTCCTCGACCAGACTGACCCTGCCTTGCGCTAGTACTGCAAGGACGTGCGGTAGTACCACTCTGGCAGTACTACCGCCCAGTGTTTTAATGCAACAGGGGCTAGTTCTGGCTCGTACCGCGCCAGTGGTAGTACTGCACCCTGTGCGGTACTACCGCTGGACCGTGCGGTAGTACCGCACGTTAAGTGCGGTAGTACCGTGCTCTGCGGGCGGAATTGAGGGATAACGGTTGGGTTTTCCCTCCCACTATATATAGGGAGTCTTCTTCCTCAAGAAGACTCACCTCTTCCTCCCCAAGCTCCATTGTTGCTCAAAGCTCCATTTCCGCCCGATCTCTCTCCCTAGCCAATCAAACTTGTTGATTTCCTTGCGATTGCTTGAGAAGGCATTGATCTACACTTCCACCAAGAGATATTTTATTTCCCCCCCCCCCACTAATCCCTTGTGGATCTTGTTACTCTTGGGTGTTTGAGCACCCTAGACGGTTGAGGTCACCTCAGAGCCATATTCCATTGTGGTGAAGCTTCGTGGTGTCATTGGCAACCTCCAATTCAGTTGTGGAGATTTCCCCAACCTTGTTTGTAAAGGTTCGGTCGCCGCCTTCAAGCGCACCACTAGTGGATTCACGGCACCTCACATAGTGTGAGGGCGTGAGGAGAATATGGTGGCCCTAGTGGCTTCTTGGGGAGCATTGTGCCTCCACACCGCTCCAACGGAGACGTACTTCCTCTCTAAGGGAAGGAACTTCGGTAACACATCCTCGTCTTCACCGGCTCCACTTGTGGTTATTTCTTTCCTTTACTTGTGCAAGCTCTCTTTGTATATCTTAGCTTGCTTGCTTGTGTGGTTGTTATTGTTGCTTCCTATAAGTTGTCCACCTAGTTGCTTATCTAGACAACTTACTTTGTTGCTAAGTTTAATTTGGTTAAGAAAATCTAAAAATTGTTAGTTGCCTATTCACCCCCCCCCCCCTAGTCAACCATATCGATCCTTTCAATTGGTATCAGAGCCTCGTCTGTTTATAAGGACTTTACCGTCCAAAGAGTATAGGTGACAATGTAGTCGAGACGGAGGGACACTCCGGTGGAACTCCTTCCTTGCCTACGTCCGATGGGGGAACCGCGGTCTCTCGTGAGGAGTTCAATGTGGCAATGGACACATTGAAAGAATCACTAGCAACCGAGGTCAAAGGCATGTTTAAGGAATTACTTGAGGGACTCAAATTATCCACCACACCGTTGGAAGTGGTTTGTCCCGCTACCAACGTGTCGGAGACTATTCCCGGCAAGGGAGAAGCTAGTAGTGAGCAAGTCCCGGTTACTAAGATTTGGAGTGGGATTTTTGCCCACTCCACTCCTCCGACCCACTATGGAGGACCCGTTCCTACTCCGCATTTAAATTCCGTTGGTCCTCCTCCTAAATTTGTGAAAAATTCTGATTTTGCTACTTGGATGTTTCGCTTTAGACGTCATTTAAATCATTGTTCTACTAATCTTTGGAGAATCATTGAGCAAGGTTTCTACCCACATGATCCCGACAACTTAACTCCGAGAGAAGCTGCGGATCATCAATTCAACGTGTCTGTTCTTTGCATACTTCAAGATGCTATCCCTCCCGAAGATATTGCACATCTTCGACCCTTCACCGTGGCCAAGGAAGCATGGGAGCATGTTGGTTCCATGTACAAGGGAAGCGCAAGCATTCAATGCTCAAACTATGAAGTTGTGCAAGATGAAGCCGATGAGTTTGCTATGATCGAAGATGAAGATCCCCGTGAACTTTATCGGAGATTAACCACTCTTGCGGTTTCACTTCGAGATCATGGGAGCAAGGACACAGATGCCAATTGGATCAAGCGCAAGTTTCTCAAGGCCATTATGCCTTACCACAAGGCCATGTCCTCTGTCATTCGCCAAACACCGGACTTCCGCACTTTGTCATCAAGTGAAGTGTTGGATGAGTTCGTTGCCATGAGGATCTTGGACAAGACCGCCGACAATGCGGTTTTAAGAGCTCAATGATCAAAGAAGCCTAACCTTGCCTTTAAGGCCAAGGATTGTGTGGAAGAAGAGGAGGAAGAGGATGACGATGAGAGTTGCCCCGAGGACACCAAATATGCCTATCATGAGCACATGGCTCTTGCATCACGACAATTTTGGGGCAACAAGAAGAACTCAAGGCCCAACTTCAACAAGAACAACTCAAGTGGCAACAAGGGCAAGCAACGAGTGAGGACGTGCTACAACTGTGGGAATGTGAGCCACTTTGTTGTAGATTGCCCATATGAGAAAAGAGAAGACAATGGAGGCAAGCTTATCCGAAAGGACAAGGCCAAGTCTTATCCCAACAAGAACAACCTCAACAAGAAGACCCCTCCCAAAGGGTTGGTGGCCCAAGAAGAATATGTTGAGGATGATGATGATGATGATGAACATGATGCGATGGTCACTATGGCCACCATTGCTATTGCAACTACTCCACTCTCATCTCTCTTTGACTCACCAAATGAGAACATCACCGCCAAGTGCCTCATGGCTAAGGCCACCAACAAGGTAACTCCCAACATCAACACTACCATCACCTCTAATCCTTCATTGACGGATTGTATTGATGAGAGTGAGGGGGCAGAGCAGGAAGAAAATGAATTTGAGTTGTTTATGAGTAAACTCAGGGGCAAACCCAAGAAGCACTTAATTTCTCTCTTGGAACAACTCGGTGAGACCAATAACATGATCGAGGCTCACGAGGAGACCATTTCTAAAATGGAAGGTCATAGTCGAGACTATGCCGATGAGATATCAGATCTCTCTAATGCTCTAGAGGAAGACCGTGGTCTTCGTTTGGCTCTTGAGGAGTCACACAAGGATGATCATGCTAAATTAAGGAAAGATCTTGATCATGCTTTAGTTGTCTCTCGTGTGATTAATTCCGAGAAGGCAAAGCTTGTGGTTGACCATGCTAGACTCAAGGAGGAGTTTTTATGCTTGACAAGGCTCACAAGGCCTTGAAAGGTGTACATGCTTCTCTCAAGGAGTCTCATGATCAACTTCAAGTTTCGCTAACCAAGGAGAAATCTATCTTTCCTCGCATGGTGTTGATTGATAATGCAAATGCTACTAACCCATGTTGCGAGCATGTGCATCTTGTTGAAGAGAATGCCAAGTTGAATAAGCAGCTTGAGAAAGGCCTTGTGTCATGTATACAAGGTGAGAAGAACCTCAACGATCTTTTGAGCAATCAAAAGGAAGTTGTGGCAAAGGAAGGAATTGGGTTTGCTCCCAAGCCCAAGAAGAAGAAGAACGACAAGACCAAGCAACCTCCTCCTCTCAAACAAACCTTTATGAAAGAGGGAGAGGGTGCTTCTATGAAGAAGAACAATGTGAAAAGTGGTGGAGTCAAGAAAAACCCCCGCCATGCCATCAAACATAGCCGGCGACTTTAATCATTTATATGTTTTATGTCGTGCTAGTGATGGTCATATTTTTCTAAATTTGTTGGTTCTTCTTATGAGTACATTGAATGGTCTATTTGGGTTCCTAAGACCCTTGTTACTAACCTCAAAGGACCCATTACCAAATGGGTACCAAAATCCAAGCATTGATCTCATGTAGGAGTTTGCTTCCGATGGGGGATCATGGTTGCTCGATAGTGGAGCCACAAATCATATGACCGGAAGCAAAGACTTGGTGGTGGACGTGCATAAAGGTTCATCCATGGCCACCAACGTCGAATGGGGTGATGCTTCATCTTCTAAGGTATTGGGGCTTGGCAAGGTTGTTGTTTCTCATGATCTCACGATCGAGAAAGTCATTCTTGTTGAGCCCCTTGCATACAACTTACTTTCTGTTTGTCAACTTGCACTCATGGGTTTTGCCACATTCTTTGATATTGATACCGTGGCCCTCTTGTGGAGAAAGACTCTTAAAGTAGCCTATGTTGGACATGTCGAGAATGGTCTCTATGTGGTTAACTTCTCGGAGTAACCCACTAAGACCGCGACATGCCTAATGGCTAAAGTTGATGTGGGATGGCTTTGGCATCGCCGGTTAGCCCATGTCAATATGATATCTTTGCACAGTCTTCTCAGGGGGGGGGGCATGTCCGTGGACTAACAAATGTTAGCTTTGCCAAAGATCGTTCTTGTAGTGCTTGTATTGAAGGAAAGTTACATGAGACGGCTCACCCTCCCATGACTATCATCTACTCAAAAAGACTGTTAGAGCTCCTTCATATGGATCTCTTTGGGCCTCCATCCTTTGATAGTCTTGGGGGCAGAAAGTATTCCTTGGTGATTGTAGATGATTATTCAAGATACACATGGGTATATTTCTTCAAGAAGAAGAGTGAGACCCAACAAACCGTCATCAACTTTGCAAATGAAGCTCAACATCAACATGAGGCAAAGATCTTGATGATCCAAAGTGACAACGGCACTGAGTTCAAGAATTACACCTTGGATGAGTTTCTTAGTGATGAGGGGATCAAACATCAATATGCCGCACCTTATACCCCTCAACAAAATGGTGTAGCGGAGAGAAAGAACCGGACATTGATGGACGCGGCAAGGACCATGACGGCAGAATTCAAGTCTCCATAAAACTTTTGGGCCGAAGCCATCAATAGCGCGTGTCATGCATCCAATCGGATCTATCTCCGCAAAGGCATGAACAAGACTCCATATGAGATTCTTACCGGTAACAAGCCCAATCTCAAGTACTTCCGGGTGTTCGGGTGTAAGTGTTTCATCCTCAAGAAAGGTGCTTGTTTGTCTAAATTTGAGTCTAGAGCTCATGAGGGCATATTTCTTGGTTATGCTACAAACTCTCATGCTTACCGTGTCCTCAACAAGTCCAATGGACTTATTGAGGAGACGTGTAACATAGAGTTTGATGAGAATAACGGCTCCCAAGTGGAGCAAAGTGGTACTTGTGATGTAGGTGATGAAATTCCTCCTCAAGCCATAAGAAGAATGGGTGTTGGCTATATCCTACCCATTGAGGAACCCCTCGTGGCCGAAGGATAAGGACAATGTTCCACACAAGTGGAACCATCATCGACCCAAGACCCACATGCTTCCAAAGAACAAAGTGAAGGCCCTCAACCGGATGAACAAGGCCAAGTGCAAGATCAATCACAAGATGGTGGTGAGCCACCAAATGATGCACAAGGCCAAGTTCTCTCCTCTGAGCAAGATCAAGATCAAGAGGAAGCTCAAGATCAAGATCAAGCTCTTGACGTCGCTCAAGATGATCAACTCAGTGCTCCTCAATTATCACTTGAAGAGCAATTGGAGCGTCGTGCTGCAAAAATTGCCTCCGGGCTTGCTTCTAGAGAACATCACATGGAGAATTTTCTTGGAAGCATCACAAAGAGGGTAAGCACTCGTAGACAATTAGCAAACTATTGTGCTCATCAAGCTTTTGTCTCTTGTGTTGAACCTCAAAAGGTCTATGAGGCGCTCGAAGACCCTGATTGGCTCAATGCCATGCATGAAGAACTCCATAACTTCGAGCGCAACAAAGTGTGGCGTCTGGTGCCAAGGCCAAAGGAGAACCATAATGTCATTGGAACCAAGTGGATTTTTAAGAACAAGCATGATGCTCATGGCATTGTCATTCGCAACAAGGCACGTTTGGTGGCTCAAGGCTACTCCCAAGTCGAGGGTATCGACTACGGTGAAACCTTTGCCCCCGTTGCTCGCCTTGAATCTATTCGTTTGTTGCTTGCCTATGCTTCTCATCATAACTTTAAATTGCAACAAATGGATGTGAAAAGTGTGTTTCTTAATGGTCCTATTAATGAGTAGGTATATGTCAAGCAACCCCCGGGGTCTGAGGATCCTAAGTTCCCCAATCACGTGTATCAACTCAATAAGGCACTCTATGGCCTTAAACAAGCCCCATGTGCGTGTCTTACCGAGTTGTTGCAAGATCGTGGGTTTGAAATTGGGAAAATCGACCCCATTCTTTTTACTAAGAAGGTCAAAGGGGAGTTGTTTGTCTGCCAACTATATGTTGATGATATTATCTTTGGTTCACCTAACAAAGCTTTCAATGATGAGTTTGCCGCACTCATGACCACGCATTTTGAGATGTCCATGATGGGAGAGTGGAAGTACTTCCTTGGATTTGAGATTAAGCAAAGAAGAGAAGGAATCTTCATCAAACAAGCCAAGTACGCTCAAGACATGCTCAAGAGGTTTAATCTAAGTGATGTCAAGCCAGCGACTACTCCAATGCCAACCAAGTGCCAACTTGACATTGATCCCAATGGTAAAGCGGTGGATCAAAAGGTATATCGTTCTATGATTGGCTCCTTTCTTTACCTTTGTGCATCTAGACCGGGTATTATGTTGGGTGTGGGAATATGTGCACGGTTTCAAGCCTCACCTAAGGAAAGTCACTTTGTGGCAGTCAATCGAATCTTTCGATATTTGGCTCATACCCCAAACTTTGGCTTATGGTACCCAAGAGGAGCAAACTTCAACCTTGTAGGTTTCTCTGATTCGGATTGGGCTGGAGACAAAGTGGATAGGAAGTCCACTTCCGGAGGGTGCCAATGCCTTGGTTGCTCTCTGGTAAGTTGGTCTTCCAAGAAGCAAAGTTGTGTGTCTCTCTCGTCCACCGAAGCGGAGTATGTGGCAGCTGGCAGTTGTTGTGCTCAACTTCTATGGTTGAGGCAAACTTTAAAGGATTACGGTGTCACTTGTGACAAAGTGCCTCTTTGGTGTGACAATGAAAGTGCCCTCAAGATTTATCTCAACCTGGTGCAATACTTCAAGACGAAGCATATTCAGATTCGGTATCACTTCATCCGGGATCATATTCGGCGAGGAGAAATAGAGCTTCACTATGTCAACACTCATGATAACCTTGCAGATATCTTCACGAAGCCATTGGATGAAGCAAGATTTCACGAGTTAAGGCATGAGCTAAATATCATAGATTTGAGCAATGTGGCTTGAAACCTTGCACACACTCCTCCCAGTCAACATGATTATCTTGCCTAGATGTAGGCATGGACATAGGGGGAGTATTGTTCTCTCAATGAACTCTTCCTCCCCCCGTTATGCATAAATCGATCAAGTCATTTTTATTTGCCATGTTAGATGGTATGATTGCTTCAAGACGAGTGTTGGTCATGGGCCCAAGGATAATTCTTCGCGGTGCCATACCAAATAACTCAAACATAGGTGGCTTCGTCCATCGACCTCCTTCAAGGAGGAGTGTCTCGTGTGTTGTTCCAGCTGTCTGTTGTCTTTCTTTCCGTTTGCCGTGTGTGTGCGCTCTTGCCCGCAGTTGCGTCGCTTAAGCCTTCTTGTCGAAACTTGCACTTTCTTGGGGGAGCGGTACTACCGTGAACTGTCACGGTACTACCGCAAGAAAGAACTCTGGTACTACCGCAACCAGCACGGCAGTATTTTTTACTGCCACTGGAGAGCGGTACTACCGCCCTGCGTGCGGTACTTCCGCCCGGGTGGTACTACCGCGATGACCACGCTACTACCGCTTTTATTTGAACGACTGGGGGTTATAAGCGGGCAGGGGGAGTTCTAACTCCCCCATACCCTTTCATCTCATCTCCCCCACGTCGCCTCTCTCTCTCTCTCAAGAACGGCGCCGTAGGACCTCGCCGGATCTCCGTCCCCGGCCACTCTCCTCGCATTCCGACCGGTGGGATCGTTCCCCACCACGACCTCTTGCCATGGATGAAGATTTCTCCCCAAAATCCCCTCTTCTTCTTGCCCTTGTGTTGTTTCTAGGTTTTGGGGAGATGCATGTTGTTCTTGTGTTCTTGTTGACCTTATCCATGGAATATTAGGGTGTAGGAGAGTTGTAGTGCAGTAGAAATGCTAGTAAGTATGTTGCTACCAAGAAGTTGTGATCAGCCGTAGTACCATTCGCCCGTCCTACACGTTCATTGTCCAGATCCGCTTTCATATCTGACCATGAGCGGTACTACCACTGGCTGACAGCGGTACTACTGCTCTGACGCGTTACGGTACTACCGCTCCTACGGCGCGGTACTACCGTAATGGACGCTGTAGTAAATTTTTAGTACCGCGTCAGGTGCGGTACTACCGCCCCCTTGGCGGCACTAAAAAATTACTTCCGCGGCTTCGACCAGTACTACCGTTCGGTCCACACCTACTTCATAGCACATACATATTATCTTTTCTACATGTTTCTTGTGCTTTATTGTGGCTTTTGCATTGATTCTCTTTGTCTTTCTTTTGTGTTCTTGTGTTTGTGTCTTAGGTGGTGGCCCCGGTTCCAATGTCCGTCGCTTGAATCCCAGCCGAGACACAGGGTCAAAGCGTCTGTGCACCCAAAGTGATGTTCCTGAGGGCTCCAATGCCCCCCAATGCATAACCAAGACCACTGCCACCAAGAACAAGGAACCAACTATGAACATGGACGAGATGCCATCACATGAGTTCATTGCTACGAGGAAGATCAACCCCTATGTAGATCCTCGGGCTCAGTTCCATGGAGATGAATTGTTCTGGACAAAGCACTAGTATCGTATCTACACAGAAGTACTCAAGAGCAAACACAATTTATATGTGGATGCACACTGGATTGACATGAATCACATGAGGAAGGAGGAGCACCGGGCCTATTTTGCTGAGGCTCTAGATCTTGTGGAGCAGTTTGGAATTGAGCATATCATGTCATTTCAGATGGACTTTGACCCAGAAATTGTGGCACAGTTCTATGCTTCGGTTCACTTCCATCCTAAGGAGGAACGCAACATGACTTGGATGACAAATGGACATAAGATGACTGCTACATGGAAGGACTTTATGGATCTGCTTCAGGTTGCTGATGAGGGGCTCCACACTCCTGTTGGAGCTCGCCCTCATGCCAATGAAGAAGCTGCCAACAAGGACCCGCTACTGCCTTTCTATGTGGAGAAGATGCTTGCAAGTGGCAAGAAGACTTGGGTGATGAACCCCTTTCTGGATATTATGCATAGGATCTTCCGCAACTCACTGTTTCCTCGCATTGGGGACAAGGACAAGGTACATGCATACCTCGTGGACATGATGCTTATGTGTGAGGAGGCCCGCAGTGCTCAGACTCAACCACTTGATATCTCACATGTCATGTGGTGTGAGCTCCGCTTAGCGATTTTCACTCACAAAGTGCCTATCTACGGTCCATTTCTATTTTTTCTTATCTCCAAGACTTGGGAGAAGCTATATCCTGATGAAGAGTGTGAGTCCCCTCACTGGATTCGTCATGAGCCTATCAGACTTCGCATCAAGAGTCGATGGGCTAATACCACTACCCGTGTAGAGGCTGCTGCAGCTAAGATGGATGAAGATGAGGGGCAAGTTGAGGAGGAGGCAGCTGATGAGGACATTTCTGGACGGTATGCCCCCCCTCGTCTGAGCCCTCGTGGGCTAAAAAGCTGAAGAGGAAGATGAAGTCTCTGTTTTGTATGCAGGCAAAGGGGCAATACAAGGCTCATGTGACTCAGAAGCAGGCTCGCCAACGTGACAAGAAGATAATGAGGATCTTTGGTGAGGATGCATCTAATGGGTCAGAGGAGATCATCACTCCAGAGGCTGAGTGGATTGCCAAACAGGGCTTCAAGTGGTCTGATTCCGATGAGGAGCAGCAGGAGTCTGATGGAGCTTGTGATGACTGATCTCTTCCGGCTGAGCTACCACCTATGTCTTAGGTGTCCTCTTTCCCTTTGTGGTGTCTCGATGCCAAAGGGGGAGAGAGTGTAGGATTTGCGTCTTGTGCTGTGTTTATTTGCTTTTCGTTGGTCGAACCTTATCTGCTTTCGTTGGTTTGTGTCGTGTGTGTGAGACCTTACATATGGTGTGAGACATGTGCACTCTATTCTTTATCTCGTTATTATGTCTATGTTATCTGCTAGGTTGTGAGCGGTTGCTTCACTTGCCCTTAATATGTGCTCACGTTATCCTCCTTACATCCATGCGTAGAATCTTATCCTTTGTTGCAAGGAGTATGTTGTTTATAAAATATAGGGGGAGCGTTGATCCTAGTATGTGTGATGTGCAGTCCAAAGCACCTTCTTATGTATGCACACATCTAGGGGGAGCTTACCTATATTCTATAAGTTTGCTGGGTTTGCTTACTATTCTTATATATCTTTGTGCAAATCTCGTATTGTCATCAATCCACCAAAAAGGGGGAGATTGTAAGGGCATATTTCTCCCTAAGTAGTTTTGGTGATTGATGACAATGCTTTGCGGACTAATCGTGTGCACTGAGCTTTTCAGATATATCACACCTAGGCACAAGACGATTAAGTGCCCCTCGGAACCTGTGGAAGACGGTGTTTCCTTTTGTTTCTTTTCAGTGGAATTGAGTCATAGGAAAGCCATACTATTAAGAGGGGGTCCGCTTCAGAAAGGTTTGGGTGGAATCAACACGTACACGTCTATTTATCGCACCACCTTTCCTTCGCTTCTCTGGAGCTCCGGCTGTTTTTCCTTGTCGTTCAAAAACAGTGGCATCCTACTACTACCACTCCTTGGCATGCGGTAGTACCGCTCAAAGTATGCCGTAGTACCGCACGGCCCCACGGTAGTACCGCTTCAGGGCTACGATAGTACCGCACTATGCGGTAGTACCATACCATGGACACGGTATTACCATGTGACCGGCCCACCGTCGTAACTAGTACGGTAGTAGGTGCGGAAGAAATTTTTTACTTCCGCATCCTGCGCGGTAGTACCGCTTCGTGCAAGCGGTAGTACCGTGTCTAGTTTTTGCAACGACCGTAACTCTACTGATGTAGCTGCGGATGTATTTTATTTAGTCCGCACACCTCCTCGACGAGACTGACCCTGCCTTACGGTAGTACCGCAAGGACGTGCGGTAGTACCGCAAGGACGTGCGGTAGTACCGCTCCGGCAGTACTACCGCCCGGTGTTTTAATGCAACAGGGGCTAGTTCTGGCTCGTACCGCGCCAGCGGTAGTACCGCACCCTGTGCGGTAGTACCGCTAGATCGTGCGGTAGTACCGTGCTCTGCGGACGGAATTGAGGGATAACGGTTGGATTTGCCCTCCCACTATATATAGGGAGTCTTCTTCCTTAAGAAGACTCACCTCTTCCTCCCCAAGCTCCATTGTTGCTCAAAGCTCCATTTCTGCCCGATCTCTCTCCCTAGCCAATCAAACTTGTTGATTTCCTCGGGATTGCTTGAGAAGGCATCGATCTACACTTCCACCAAGAGATATTTGATTCCCCCCACTAATCCCTTGCGGGTCTTGTTACTCTTGGGTGTTTGAGCACCCTAGACGGTTGAGGTCATCTCGGAGCCATATTCCATTGTGGTGAAGCTTTGTGGTGTCGTTGGGAGCCTCCAATTCGGTTGTGGAGATTGCCCCAACCTTGTTTGTAAAGGTTCGGTCGCCGCCTTCAAGGGCACCACTAGTGGAATCACGGCACCTCGTATTGTGTGAGGGCGTGAGGAGAATACGGTGGCCCTAGTGGCTTCTTGGGGAGCATTATGCCTCCACACCGCTCCAATGGAGACGTGCTTCCTCTCAAAGGGAAGGAACTTCGGTAACACATCCTCGTCTTCACCGGCTCCACTTGTGGTTATTTCTTTCCTTTACTTGTGCAAGCTCTCTTTGTATATCTTAGCTTGCTTGCTTGTGTGGTTGTTATTGTTGCTTCCTATAAGTTGTCCACCTAGTTGCTTATCTAGACAACTTACTTTGTTGCTAAGTTTAATTTGGTTAAGAAAAGCTAAAAATTGTTAGTTGCCTATTCACCCCCCCCCCCTCTAGTCAACCATATCGATCCTTTCACTAATACTTTGTTCCTCCCTTTTAAGGGTGATACAACAAGGAGGTGCCAGGGGTGTTTGACCTCTATGCCATGGCCCATAGTGCCCCATACAAGAAGGCCAAGGCATTCTCTGAGTCTGACCTCAATCATCTAGAGAGCTTCACCAACATCTCCTCCCACGACAAGCTCGTGAGGTACAGAGACGAGGGGGAGAAGAGGAAAGGGGAGGACTTTATTTACCCAGGCCAGCGTCCTTTTGATACAGAGCTGGTGATGTTATCTGGTGGCGGAAGGAAACATGGCTCGTTAGCCATTCGGGATGGACTGATACGTTGTCCTAGCACTCTCCCGCAGATCAAGAAGCGCCTGACGAGCTCTGATCCTGAGATAAGGCCTCGTTCACGGCCAATGGAGCTCGCCATCGAGGTTAGTTATACAGACTCAGATACCTTTCCTCCACTACATTGTGTGTGCAGCCGTCGATGATTACAATGCTAACATGGAGTGGTGTTGCAGGCTGTTATTGAGAAAGAGAGAGTGAGAGGGAAACAAGAAGGCGGTGGAGAGGGAGAGGGAAATGGAGGAGAGGACGGCTAAGCTGTTGGAGGAGGAGAGGAACCGAAACGAGGCGTCTCACCGGGCCCTATACGAGCTCATCGTGGTAAGTTTCTCCTGCATATTGGCCAAATCATGCACGTAATGTTCATTTCATTACTAACTAATATGACTGGCTCGTGAAAACCAAATGTGCAGTCTGTTTGCCACACCAACAGTCAAACCCCTCCGCCGATGCCCCAAATTGCTCCGGCGAACACAGTGAGTTTCATTTCAATGGTGATTACTTACTACTATTCACATTTGAGTTGCATCATGCTAATGAGACATTGTAAATGATCTTTGGTGCAGCATGCCTCCCGACAAGCATCGACAAATCCTTCTCCGTCTCCCACTGGCGCGACCGGTCCTCACCTCCGTGATGATGGTAAGATTTCCCAAGTGTCATGCTTAACAAATGCATAGTTAGCTTAAGAAATGACCTATTTAGCTCCAAAAAGACCTATACTTAGCTTATTTCCCTCGAAAATGACATAATAACCTTACTTAGCTCCAAAATGACCTTTTAGCCTAGGATAGCTATAAAATGACCAATACTTAGCATTTTTTCCACCAAAATGACTTAATAGGCTTAGTTAGCTAAAAATGGCATAACTACCTATGATAGCTCAATAATTACCTATACTTAGCTTAGCTAGTTCATTTATGACACAATTAGCTTACTTAGGTAAAAATGTCATAATAACCTTGGTTTAGCTCCAAATTGTCATATAATTAGTTTATTTTCCTCAAAAATGACATAATAACCTTACCTACCTCCAAAATGACCGATTTTAACTAGGATAGCCCTAAAATGACCTACACGTACCATTGTTTCCTCCAAAATGAATAAATATGCTTAGTTAGCTCAAAAATGGCATAACTACCTATGTTAGCTCATAAATGACCTATACTTAGCTTATTTTGTTCATTTATGACATACTTAGCATACTTAGGTCAAAATGGCATAATAATCTTGGTTACCTCCAAAATGACATATTGTCGGGGAAACTGGTCCACCCACGAACACCTATGGGACCAGAGCCCCTTTTCGGTACGGCAGGGGGCGGAGATTGCACAAAGAGCAGATCGAGGCGAGGCACACGAGCAGTTTACCCAGGTTCGGGCCGCACGGATGCATAAAACCCTACTCCTGCTTTGGTTTGTATTGTGTTCTTGCTCGGGAGCGCTGAGAGCTACAGTACCCTCTAGCAGCTAACGAGACCGAGCGTGAGAATGTTCGAACCCCCCTCTACGTTGCGCATGGGCCTCCTTTTATAGGCTAAAGGGGTCACCGACAGGTGGCAACGCAGTTGAGGGTAAAAGTGTAAAAAGGGTGGTAGATGGTACAGTGTTCTATACCTAACCCTGACGGCAGGGGACAAGGGCATTAAATGCCCATCACCGTCGCCCAAACAGTGCAAAAAGGTGCCGTAAGGGGCGCCACCGTTCGCCACAATGGCGTCCTTGTCATCGCCGCTTGGCACCGCGTACCCCTAGCTGCACAGCCTTCCGCCACGTACGCCTGGGAGGATCCCAGAGCGACACGTGGGTGGATGTGCTGGAGCGCGGGTACTGAGTGGAAGCTTGCCGCGGCAAGCACCTTGCCGCGGTCGCTATCTTGTCGCTTCCGGATGCTTGTCGCTCACCGGGCCTTGCCGGGACGTGTGGCGCGTCGCGGCAAGTTTCTTGAGGCACCTTGGTTGGCCTTCCCGGCAAGCTCCTCTTGCCAGGGTCTTGTGTCTTGAGTGATCTTATGCCTTGAGTGTCCTTCCCGGCAAGCTCCTCTTGCCGGGGCCTTGTCTCCTAGGCTTGGATACTTTGTTCTTGAATGGCTCCAAAGGAACCATGGAGGACCTTGGCGATCACCTGGCAAGCCTTGCCGCGGGACACTGCGACTGCCCGTGCACAAGTTCGGGTAACTAAGGGTACCCCTACTTTAGTACACCGACAGGAGCCCCCGGGCCTAGGCCATACACGGTGCCGAGCGTTGTTGGGCCAGGCCCAAAACAGTGCACGGGCACGCGCGGACTGGTTTTCGTCGTATCTTTCTCCGTATCCGCCGTGCCCTCCCCTAACGGCACGCGTCAATCGTGGCGTCATGGGAGAGATCGTGGGCTGTTTCTTTATTCGGAAATGAGGAACGTCCGCCCCCTCCCCCCTTATAAGCAGGGGAAACAGGGGCAGTTTGTCCATCCGCCCGTTGCTTCTTCAATCTTGAGAGCCTCCGCCGCTCCCCTTCCTCCTAAAGCTTGAAAGAGAGCAGTGCTCCACCCCCCGTCGCCGCCAGCTCCACCAGCGTCGTCGACCTCCCTCACCGCTTCCGCCATGGCTCCGAAAGGCGAGAAGGGGAAGACCACGAAGTCGGCCGAGGTGCTGCGGCTCGCGGCGCTGCGAAAGACGCGGGCCGTCTTCC
>LR738716.1:294493432-294511082 GCA_902687465.1 Secale cereale
CCCCCCCCCCCCCCAAGCTTGCCGCGAGGAAGCTGAAGGAGAACTATTACCTCTTCTTGTCGGGGGAGATGCGGGCACATCCGCGCACCAAGGTACTCCCAGCCATTGCTTGCGAAACGGTTCCGAACGGATACGCGTTCTTCTACTGCGGGCTCTGCCCACCCTTCTCTAAATTTTTCTGTGACACCATGAACACCTACGGGTTCCACCTCCTTGACTTCACCCCCAACGCCGTTCTGACAATGGCATTTTTCGCACATCTGTGCGAAAACTTTGTCGGAGTCTTCCCCAATTTAGCCCTTTTCCGCCACTTCTTTACGCCCCGAGTAGAGAGAGGAGAGCCCTTATCTGGCGGAGTCTCCTGGGTCTCGAGGACGCACAAGAAGGAAGCTTATCTGGAGGGAGAGCTCCGCGGCAAATGGGATGAATGGAGAGCAGACTGGTGTTGGATCGTAGAAGAGAACCCGCAGCCATTCACCGCCCGGCGCCAAGCCCCAGTAGTACGCGGCAACGACTGGAGCGATTTGGCCCCGGAAGACAGCAGACCGAAAATTGCCACTGCCCGGATCCTTCGCCTCAGGCTTGCCGGGCTTACTGTAGGCGCAGTTGGCGCAGACTTTCTTCGTCGCCGCATCGCCCCCCTGCAGGAGAGGAAGAGGCCCGCCTGGGAGTTTGAGAACGCGGCAGACATCATGAGGCTGCGCCCAGGCCTCAACTATAACTTCACGGTCCTGGAGCTCAACGGGATGCTGCAGGAGCTGTTTAAGTATGACCCCGATCATCCCAAAGTCTTCAGGTTGCCGAGGGGGGTCATCCCGCTGTGCAATAACTCCGCGCTCTGCCGCATCCACGCAATGATGCCGCTGTGCGACTCGCACGGGATTGACCCAACTTGGCAAGAGCCTGCCGACGAGGCCGTGCAGGAATTCTTCGACAACTTGGAGGAAACCCCGATCTGCTCCGACGAGAAGAAAGGCCTCACCCGCGACACCACCGACAGGGAGGTGGTGTACATCGCCACCAGGATGGAAGAGGCGGCGGCAGCCGCGGCCGCGGGCGAGTTTGGTTTTACCGTGGAGGAGGCGGAGGCAGCGGAGGCGATAAGCCTTGCCGATCGAGAGGCACTCCTCAACGCGGGGAAGCTCGCCGGGCAAGACGCCGAGCCAAGCGAGCCCGCCGAGCAGGGCGTCGAGTCGAGCGTGCCCGCCGAGGACACGAGCGGTTCGCTGGAGATCGACTCCTCTTCCTCCTTGTCTTCAGGCAGCTCGCCACCACCAGCAGAGCCTCCAGCTCCACCAAGAAGGCGTCTCCGCAAGGCCGGGGACGTGACGGAGCGGCAGACGGGTCAACAGCCGCCGCGCCGCGCGACACGCGCCACCGCGGCAAGCAAGGCTGCCGCGGGAGCACCTCGCGCTTCTGCAGCGGCTGGGGGGGTCTTCTCGGACCACTACGTCCGCCCCTGCCGCTCCCCACGCCTCGGCGGCAGCCGGAACGGGGTCGTCTCAGACCACTGCCCCTGCTCCCGCCAAGCGGCCAAGGGAGCCTACTCCTCCGCCTCCTCGCGCCGGGACGCGTGAGCCAGACTTCGACTTCTCTGCGCTCAGCTCCGACGAGGAGGAAGAAGAGTAAGTCTTTGTCGTTCTTGTATTTCTTCAACTTTCTGATGTTCTTTGTCTTGTATCCCAGTTGCCTCACTCTGAATCTGTTCTTCTTTTTCAGAACTCTGGCCCAGAGGGTGGCAAAGAGAGCCAAGGCCCTGGTGATTGTCATCGAGGACGAGCCCGCCGCGACGGCCGGGGGTGCGCCTGAGACAAGCTTGCCGGACCCGGCGACTGATCTTCAGAGCAGCCGCCAGCGCAGCCCCCAGCGTAGGTGTCTAGTTCACTTTCCGCTGTTTGGTGCGCGTGGGCGTCCTTTCTTTGCTGATGTCTTGTTTGTTGATTTGCGTAGGAGCAGAGCGGACACACCAGGAGCGCCTGGAGACCGCCCCCGTCGTGCCACCTGCTTCAACCACGCCGCCAAGGGAAGGTTCCCCGGCAAGGGTCTCCCTGGCAAGTGAGAGTTCTCCGCCAAGGGCGAGTTCTCCGGCGAGGGACAGCACCAGTGGCCCTCCGCCGGTGGGGACCACAACTACGCCGCCAAGGGAGAGCTCCCCGGCGAGGGACACTGCCGAGGAGCCGGCTCGCGCAGGTAATCTCCTTGTTTAAAAACTCCCCTTGGGCTTTTCTTATTTTGATTCTTCTTTTTTGGATATTTG
Source organism: Secale cereale (assembly GCA_902687465.1). NCBI lineage: Eukaryota > Viridiplantae > Streptophyta > Magnoliopsida > Poales > Poaceae > Secale > Secale cereale. Next base: position 294,495,690 of record LR738716.1, read on the forward strand.
CTTGACTGTTTTCCTCCCCTTTCCTACTGCCAGACCCATCTGTTGTGGAGCCCATGGAGACGGAGGCTGCTGTTGAGGAGGATACGCGCGGCAACAACGGCGACGCCGCTGCTACCGAAGAGGCGGCCGGTGCTAACGATCCCGCCGGCGACGAGGCTGCCAAGGCTGCTGCCGCGGCGGCCGACGAGGGGTCCGGCAGTCGCACTGACGGCCCTGAGGCCGCAGGAGCGCCAGGCGCTACGCCGACTGTCGATCCCTCCGCCGCTGCCGCTGCCTCAGGCTCCGAAGAGCCCGAGCCAGGTGCCTACTTGAAGGCCGGCGACGGTGTCTTCATCAAGCTTCCCTGGGCGTCGAGCTCTAGGGTGCCGTCGAGGGAGAAATCTTCGACGGAGAAGTTCTTGCCTCCGCCGGGCTGAAGCTTGTCGATGCGCCGAGCAGCAGCGGCGAGTCTGAGGAGGAGCGGCTGCTGCGGAAGTTGCTGTCGCTCTACCGCGCCCGGCAGGTCAAGCTGGAGTCCCGCGAAGCGCTGGCCGCCAGGGCGGGAGCTGATATGGAGAAGCGCGCAGAGGAGCTCCGGGCCCTCAACCAAGCAGCTCTCCGGTCCTTGGCAGAGGAGCGGGAGCAACTAGCCGGGGAGCAGCAGGCCTTCATCCTTGAGAAGGCAGAAGTGGAGGAACAGCAGCGGCTTGCCGCTGAGAAGCTGTCCACGCTGGAGGGTGAGCTAGCGCAGCGGAAAGTCAACCTCGACAGCCACGAAGAAGAGTTTGCCGCGCGCGAGCAGTCACTTGGCGGGGCACTCCAGGAAGCGAAGGACGCTGCCGCAGCCGCCGAGACCGCCAAGAAGGAGTTGGAGACGAAGGTGGCGCAGCTGGAGGCCGACCTCAAGGCGAGAGGCGAAGAGATCACCGCGCTCAAGCTTGAGCGGGAGAAGGACGCCCACAGCCACTCAGAGCTGCAGGTCCGCCTCGCCGAGAAGGGCAAGGAGCTTGCCGCCGCCACAAATTCCAATGCGGATCTTGAGTTGAAGCTAACCACTTTGACTGAAACGCTGGACGGCGCCAAGAAGCGGGAGGCGGCCCTGAAGGAGGAGGTCAGGGCCGAGAAGGCGCTGCTGGAGAGTGCCGCCATTACCCAGAACAACTTCAGGGCGACCGTCGAGCACTGGACGGAGGGTCTTGTGAACGCCTCCGTGGATATCGACAAGGAGCTGGCGCAGCTGGGGGCGGAGTATCTCGGGTACTCCACCGACGAGAACCTCCACCACAGCGCCAAGCTCACTCTGTTCTTCAGAGGCGTGGCGACGGTCCTCCTGCAACTCCGGGAAAAGATTCCCAAGCAGCTGGCGGACGAGTCGCGCAAGCTCTGCGCGGGCGCCCTTCAAAAGGTGCTGATGAAGGTGGCCTTCCGCAACCCTGGCCTCAACCTCACCAACGTCCTCAGGAGCTTGCCGTCGGATGCTGATCAGGAGGCGCTCAAAGCCCTTGTCGCACCCATTGTGGACAAGGTGAGCGGAATCAAGAGGGTCGAGGGCGGTCGCGCAGATTAGGCTGCCCATTTTTCTTCTTTCCTTGTCGCTGCTAGCCATGTTAGGAGAACAGTCTGTTAGAGCTGCGACAAGCTATCTTTGTAATATAACTCTATTTTGGGTAATGGTTGCACTGTTATTTCCTTTACTTGATTCCTTTGCTTTGTATGTTTTTGCCCTACGCTTTTAGGGAACTTGCCGGTGCATACACCTTTGCCACGAGCGCTGAGTGCAGAACGTCAGCAGCCTGCTGACGGTGTCGTTTGCCGACAAGAAACCTTGTCGCAACTAGTTGCAGCACACTTAAGTTGTTGAGCGTGCTCGAAAACAAAGTAAGGGCGCGACACTAGTCGCAGCGCACTTAAGTCGTTGAGCGAACTCGAAACAAAGTAAGGGCGCAACTAGCTACGAGTTGGTTCCTCCGCGCACAGGTTTTCCATACAAAGCACGGTCGTTCAAGGAAGATAACTTGAAAATTTAAAAATATGATTGCTCAAACTTTGGCAACTTAGCTTTTGTGTCGTCTGCTTCCCGGCAAGGCGAAACTTTCTTGAACGGCGCTTGGTCCATACCACTACCTTCTCCTCCCCCCCCCCCCGGCAAATTTGTGCGCGAGGGAATCTTCCTTTGCTTGAGAAAAAAGAAAGAAGAGAAAATACAGATATGGAGTCTTTGGGCTTGTTATTGCTTACCGGGGGTAGGCGCTGTACAAGGTGTCAGATAATACATGCATAAAGTAAAAAGCATGAAATTGACAAGGTGTGCGGGGCACATGAGCTTTACTGATGCGCGGGGTCTGCGCCCGGCTTTGTACAAAGGATGACATGCAACAGCGGCAAGACTTGTACAAAAGGTGGTTGCCGGAGCGGGTCACGGCAACCGCGCCTTACGGATAAAACTTACGAAGATGCTCAATGTTCCAGGAGTTGCTCACCGGAAAGCCATCTTCGGTCTCAAGGCGGACAGCGCCAGTCCTAGTGACTCGTTTCACCCGGTAAGGGCCTTCCCACTTCGGCGTCAACTTGTTGGAATTCTTGGCGGACTGAACGCGCCGAAGAACAAGGTCGCCTTCCTCGAGACTTCTGGCGTTAACTTTGCGGCTATGGTAGCGGCGCAAAGCTTGCTGGTAGCGAGCAGCTCGCACAGCAGCCTGAAGACGGTCTTCCTCAAGGAGCAGCGCGTCATCTTGTCGCAGCTGCTCTTGCTCGAGCTCATCGTAAGCGAGCACTCGAGGTGACCCGTATACGAGTTCCGTGGGTAGAACTGCCTCTGCTCCATAGACTAGAGCAAAGGGTGTCTGTCCAGTGGCTCGATTTGGCATCGTTCTGATCGACCAAAGAGCCACCGGCAGCTCCTCGATCCAGTTTCTTCCGCACTTGTGCAGCATGTCGAAAGTTCTGGTCTTGAGGCCACGCGGCACTTCAGCATTTGCCCTCTCCGCCTGACCGTTGCTCCTCGGGTGAGCAACAGAAGCAAAGCAGACCTTGGCGCCAAGATCTTGGACGTACTGCATGAAGGTGCGGCTCGTGAACTACGTACCGTTGTCGGTGATGATCCTGTTAGGGATCCCGAAACGGCAAACAATCGACCTGAAGAACTTGACTGCCGACTGTGCGGTCACCTTTCTCACTGGTTCCACTTCCGGCCACTTTGTGAACTTGTCGATTGCAACGTACAAGTATTCAAAGCCCCCGGCTGCGCGGGGAAAGGGGCCGAGGATGTCGAGCCCCCAGACCGAAAATGGCCAGGATAAAGGGATCGTCTGGAGAGCTTGAGCTGGCTGGTGTATCTGCTTGGAATGGAACTGGCACGCTTCACATTTGGTTACTTGTGTAGTTGCATCCTGGAGGGCTTCTGGCCAAAAGAAACCTTGCCGGAATGCTTTGCCGGCAAGTGCCCTTGCGCCAATGTGGTGACCACATATGCCTCCATGTATTTCTTCCAACAGCTTTTGTCCATCTTCTCGGGGAATACACTTCAATTTCACACCGTTGAGTCTTCTTCTGTACAGTGCGTTGTCAACAAACTGGTACATACTTGACTGTCGGGCTACTCTTTCCGCTTCTTCTTGCTCTTCGGGAAGTTCTCCTGTCTGAAGGAAACGGACAATCTGTTGTGCCCATGCTGGAGCTTGTGGCTCGACAGCAAGGACTAAAGGCATATCTGCTGCTGAGGGAACGTCCGCTTCTACGGCAAGAACCTGCAGCTCAGCCGGAGCTTGACATTCCCCGACAAGCTTGCCGGAGCAAGACTTGTCAGGAGCGTTTGCTTCAATGGAACAAACCCTAGGGCTTGCCAGAGCAGATTGCTCCTCAGCACTCTTGGTGTTGATCTTGGGGACCTTCTTGGTGGCGGCTTCGGGAAGCTCTGCCGGAAAATAGTCGCCGAAAATCAACTTCCTCTTCTTGCTCTGTCCAGTTGATGGTGTTACGGATGGTTGAGTCAGCTTGAGCACAAAAATCCCTGGTTCCACAGGTAACTTAAGTGCGGCGCACTTTCACAGGCCGTCAGCAATGTCGTTCTGAGCTCTTGGGACATGCTCCATCTGTAGGCCGTCAAAGTGTTCTTCAAGCTTTCTCACTTCATCAACGTAGGCTTCCATCAACGGACTCTGATAATTCTTGTTCACTTGGCGGACGACAAGCTGCGAGTCGCCCCTGACAATAAGCTTCTTGATCCCAAGGTCTGCCTCGATCCTGAGACCGGCAAGCAAACCCTCATACTTTGCAGTATTGTTTGTCGCTTGCTCCTTGGGAAAGTGCATCTGGACTACGTACTTGAGGTGCTCTCCGATGGGTGCGACAAGCAGCACACCAGCACCGGCGCCTTGCAGCGAGAAGGCACCATCAAAGTACATCAGCCACTCTTTGCTCGCTTCCTTGACGGGGATGCTCGTTTCTGGAATCTCTTCATCTGATGTTGGCGTCCACTCTGCTATAAACTCTGCCAATGCTCTGCTTCGGATAGTTGAAGTGCTTTCAAACTTGAGGCCAAATCTTGACAGTTCCAGTGACCACTCAACAATCCTGCATGTTGCTTCTAGATTCTGCAGTATCCTCTTCAGCGGAAAGCGAGTGACAACTGTTATCTCATGTGCCTGGAAGTAATGGCGCAGCTTTCTCGAGGCCATGAGAAGGTCGAAAAGCAACTTCTGCACACCAGAGTACCTTGACCCAGCCCCCTGCAGAAGGGAGCTCACAAAGTAAACTGGGCGATGCACCATTTTCTTCCGCACCTCCTCTTGCGCCTGCGCAGATCCATCTTTGTCGTGACCAGAGCTTGTCAGGGAAACCCCCTGCTTGTCGCTGGACGTGCTTGCCGTGGTTGCTGGCTCATCGTCTGCCTCCCTCTCTGCTACTAACGCAGCACTAACCACTTGATTGGTTGCCGCTAGGTACAGCAGCAACTTCTCTTGTGGTTTAGGTGCGACAAGTATTGGAGTGGAGGACAGGTACCTCTTCAAGTCTTGCAGCGCAGCCTCCACTTCCAGAGTCCATTTCATTGGACCTGCCTTTTTCAAAATTTTGAAAAACGGGATGGGCGCGCTCAGCTGACTTAGATATAAATCTGCTGAGAGCGGCCACGCAACCAGCAAGTCTTCGCACATCCTTGACGCGCTTGGGTGCTTCGATCTGCTCGATGGCCTTGATCTTGTCGGGATTGGCTTCAATCCCCCTCTGAGACACGAAGAACCCGAGAAGCTTGCCGGAAGGGACTCCAAACACGCACTTCTCGGGGTTGAGCTTGAGCTGGATCCTGCGCAGATTTGCAAAGGTCTCTTCTAAATCTTGAATCAGGGTCGCCCTGTCCTTGCTCTTGACCACTATGTCATCCATGTATGCTTCTACATTCCTGTGAATTTGTGGCTCAAAAGCTGTATGGACCACCCTTGCAAATGTTGAACCAGCATTCTTCAAAGCAAAAGGCATCCGTATGAAACAGTATGTGCCACATGGAGTGATGAATGCTGTCTTCTCTTCATCTTCTTCTGCCATGAAGATCTGATGGTATCCTGAGTATGCGTCAAGAAATGAAAGCAAGTCACATCCGGCCGTGGAGTCAACAATCTGGTCAATGCGCGGCAAGGGAAATGGGTCTTTGGGACAAGCTTTATTCACATCGGTGAAGTCGATACAAAGCCTCCATTTCCCGTTTGCCTTACGCACGACTACAGGAGTGGCCAACCACGTAGGATGGAGCACACCTCTGACAAGGCCTGCTGCTTCCAACTTCTTGATTTCTTCTGCGATAAATTATTGGCGCTGCACTGCTTCTTTCCTGATTTTCTGCTTGACGGGCCGCGCGTGAGGACAAACGACAAGCTTGTGCTCAATCACTTTCCTGGGAACACCAGGGATGTCAGACGGTTGCCATGCAAACACGTCGACGTTCGCCCGCGGGAAAGCAACGAGCGCGCTTTCCTATTTAGGGTCAAGCGTGGCACTGATGGTGAAAGTACCACCAGTGCCGTCCTCCTTGGCGGACACCTTCTTGGTCTCTGGCTGAGCTGCCATCGTCTTCTTACACTTGCCGGTGGAGCTCGATGGTGCGTCCTCGACGGCAGCGCAGCACTCCGAAGAGGTGCGTTTGCCGGAGTGGGCCCCAGAGCTCTTGCCGTACTTTGTCTTCTTCCCTCTGGGAGCTTCAGCGGCAAGTGTCTTGCTATCTGCTACGGCTGCTGCTTCCCGGTAAATCTTGTCGGTGCAGATAAGGGCATCCTTCTTGTCACCAGGGATAGAGATGACGCTTATCGGGCCTGGCATCTTGAGCATGTTGTAGGCATAGTGAGAGGCTGCCATGAACTTGGCGAGTGTTGGACGGCCAAGTATCCCATTGTAAGGCAATGGGAAATCGCAACGTCAAAAGTGACCCTCTCAGTCCTGAAGTTCAGCTCGCCGCCAAATGTCACCGGCAACGTGATCTTCCCTTTCGGCTTGCTCTTTCCCGGGTTGATTCCTTGGAACGTGCCGGTCTCTTTGAGCTCGCTGTCAGGGATCTGGAGTTTGTGGAGCACAGTGGAGGAGATCAGGTTCAAGCCGGCCCCGCCGTCAGCTAACATCTTAGTGACCTTGAGGTTGCGGATGGTTGGTGAAACCAACATCGGCAAGCACCCGACCGCAGTTGTGCGATCAGGGTGGTCCTCAATGTCAAAGATGATAGGCGTGCTAGACCATTTCAGAAGTTTGCGCGATTCGACAGGTGGTTCTGCCGCATTGACTTCCCGCACCCACTGTTTGAATTGGCGGTGTGAAGTATGCAGAGAAGCACCGCCGTCAACGCACAAAACCTCTGTGGCTTTCTGAAACTCCTGCTCACTGGTCTCTCCATCATCCATGTCTTCGTCTTCGTCATCATCTTCATCCTTGCCGCGGCCGCGGGGAGGTCTGTCTCCTTGCCGCTGCTTGGCCTTGCCGCGGCGTCCTCCCCGGCCGTTGAATGGCCGCTTCTTGCCGGATCCTCCATCACCTCCTTGGGCCTTCTCCTTGTCGCGTCGCTCGTACTCAGCCTTCTGCTGCTCGATGAGCTGTTCGACCCTCTTGCAATTCTGGAGGTCGTGACCCTTGGTGCGGTGGATTTTGCAATACTACTTGTCGGTGCCGTCCTGCTTGTCGGCGGCCGCCACGGCCTGGCAGTTGGTGCATGCGGCAGTCCCCTTGCCGGAGCTACCAACTTGGGCTTTCTTGGCGCCACCTTCCTTGCCGGACTTCTCAACGACTAGCACCTCTTTGTTCTTCTTGTTCCTGTTGTTCCGCCGCCGGTTTTTCTTTGCCGGGGCGGCATCATCGCTGTCAGATCCTCCTGCTCCTATATCCTCTCCGGGGAGTTTCCTCCCCTCTTCAGCGCGTGCGCACTTGTCGGCCAGGGCGTATAGCTCGCTGACGTCCCTGATCTTGCACATCGCCATCTCCTCCCTCATCATGTGGTTACGCACTTTCTGATGGAACGCGCTGATAACCGCGGCAGGGTGGACGTCTGGGATGTTGTGCTGCACACGGTTGAATCTCTGGATATACTTGCGAACAGGTTCTCCTTCCTTCTGGACGAGCAGGTGAAGGTCACTCTCTTGGCCATGGGGTTTGTGGCCGCCTGTAAAGGCACCGACAAACTGATGGCAGAGATCTGCCCAAGAAGAAATGGAGTTGTCCGGCAAGTGCATGAGCCAGGACCTGGCGTTGGGCTTGAGTACCAGAGGGAAGTAGTTGGCAAGGATCTTGTCGTCCCGCCCCCCGGCAGCTTGCACCGCAATGGTGTAGACGCTGAGGAACTCCGACGGGTGCGTCTTGCCGTCGTACTTCTCCGGTACGTCTGGTTTGAAATTCTTCATGCTGGGCCACTGGACTTGCCGCAGCTCACGAGTGAACGCAAGACAACCTACCGCGTACGGCAAGTCGCCTGGCCCCTCTAGCGCATGCATGTCGACAGTGGGCCCAGCGCGCTGGTCTGATTGACGCCGTGCTTCTCTTCGGCGCTCGATGCGAGTACGAGCGTCTTCTTGCAGTCGTTCGTGGAGAACTTGGCGCTGGTCGCGACGAGCTCGCGGATCTGATGACGCGGTGGAGTCGTCGTCGATGTTGATCCGGCGAGTCGGCGATTTTGGCCTTCGGGGTGGAGAGTGCACGGTGGTTGCACCCCCACCAGTCTTGTTGCCATCGGCCCGCGCCTGGCTGACTTGTCGCGGCTGCGATGTGCTCGGTTGCCGCGGAGTGTCGCCATTGGCGAAGGCGATGAGGCTCTGAATGGTGGCCCTCCAGTCGTCGGCCTTGTCTGCCGCTGGAGGGAAGTCTAGAAGCAGTTGAGCTCGTGCCAGAGCTTCTGCTGGAGTGGTGGGTAGCGGTGGCGAGCGGTGCGAGGAGCGGGATATGCTCGGACTTCTAACTACGTTAGAAGGAGCAGCATCCCGTCCCGGTGACCGCGCCTTGCTCGTGCCAGCATGTTGGTGCGTATGCTGGTCTTGAGCGTCCCGAGATTCGCCAGCTTGACCCTGGCCCAGCAAGCGTATGGTACCTTGAGTACCACGACGCTGCCGGTCCCGCGCCTCCTGAGATGGGCGTGGTGCATGTACGGACGCCGAGGTCTTGGAGTGCGCCCGGTCGTCGTGGGAGCCGGCTACGCCGCCGATGGGCAGCGCAGCCTTGTCCTTGGACCTGGCCGCACCGTGAGTTCCCTCGTCGACGTCCGTTCTTCCGCCGGCGTCTTCCCCACCAGCCGTTGGCTCCGGCAATGGTGGGATCGACGCGGACGGACCTGCCGCCTCCGAAGCCTTCTTCTTCGGTGGCATGTTGATGAAGATGGTGAAGATCTAGCTCGTGTGGACGCCGGATCAGGTTCACACAACCTCGACGCTGCCCCTACCTGGCGCGCCAAACATGTCGGGAAAACTGATCCACCCACGAACACCTATGGGACCGGAGCCCCTTTTTGGTACGGCAGGGGGCGGAGATTGCACAAAGAGCAGATCGAGGCGAGGCACACGAGAAGTTTACCCAGGTTCGGGCCGCACGGATGCGTAAAACCCTACTCCTGCTTTGGTTTGTATTGTGTTCTTGCTCGGGAGCGCTGAGAGCTACAGTACCCTCTAGCAGCTAATGAGACCGAGCGTGATAATGTTCGAACCCCCCTCTACGTTGCGCATGGGCCTCCTTTTATAGGCTAAAGGGGTCACCGACAGGTGGCAACGCAGTTGAGGGTAAAAGTGTAAAAAGGGTGGTAGATGGTACAGTGTTCTATACCTAACCCTGACGGCAGGGGACAAGGGCATTAAATGCCCATCGCCGTCGCCCAAACAGTGCAAAAAGGTGCCGTCAGGGGCGCCACTGTTCGCCACGATGGCGTCCTTGTCATCGCCGCTTGCCACCGCGTACCCCTAGCTGCACAGCCTTCCGCCACGTACGCCTGGGAGGATCCCAGAGCGACACGTGGGTGGATGTGCTGGAGCGCGGGTACTGAGTGGAAGCTTGCCGCGGCAAGCACCTTGCCGCGGTCGCTATCTTGTCGCTTCCGGATGCTTGTCGCTCACCGGGCCTTGCCGGGACGCGTGGCGCGTCGCGGCAAGTTTCTTGAGGCGCCTTGGTTGGCCTTCCCGGCAAGCTCCTCTTGCCAGGGTCTTGTGTCTTGAGTGATCTTATGCCTTGAGTGTCCTTCCCGGCAAGCTCCTCTTGCCGGGGCCTTGTCTCCTAGGCTTGGATACTTTGTTCTTTAGTGGCTCCAAAGGAACAATGGAGGACCTTGGCGATCACCTGTCAAGCCTTGCCGCGGGACGCTGCGACTGCCCGTGCACAAGTTCAGGATACTAAGGTGTGACGCCCGAGACCGACGTCCCAGAAGATACCAGAAGATTCCAGATGTTCCGGGGTCTCCCGTGTGTTTTATTTTGCTTGTGTTATTTATTTTTGCATTGCATCATGTCATCATGCCATCATGTCATTTTAATTTTTGCATCTCAACCTAAATAAATTGTGTGGACCTTCGGTCCATTTAAATCGAGGGAAGAATGTCTTCTCTTTAAAACATATAAAAGCCTCTCAATATATTAGGGAGCTATATTAATTATTCCATTTGTGTGGAATTAACCCAAACACACTTGCATATTCCCCATGCTTCTTTAATTCAAGTTTCACCGCCAACAACCTTCCATGTATTTTTTATTTTCTCGTTTATCGAGGTTCCTCCAAAAACCCTCCAGCCATTTTAATTAAATTCCTCACATTTTTGTGAGTCCAGGGAATTTTACCCATGCCCTAACTCTATTTCTAGCTCCTCCCTTCTTTTCTTTCTTGTTGTTGTTTTTTTTTCTATTTTAGTTTAGAAAACAGCAGGAGCAGAAGAGCAGCCTGGCCTCTTGGGCCTCCCTCCCAGCCGGTCCACTTCTTCTCCTTCCTAGCCGCAACTGCTCCTTGGCCCACTCCAGCCCGAGGCCCAGCCTCCTCTAACCCTAGCTCCGAGACCGATCTCTCCCTCCGTTTTCCCAGCGCCGCCGCATCCTCCCTTCGATGCCCGACCCGTTTTCCCATCGACCCCGCAACCTCTCGCTCTCTCCCTCGCGAGCGAGCCATCTCCCAGCGCCCGATCCCCTTTCTCCTCCGTGCTCCCATGGCCGCGGCCAACCTCAGCCTCTCGGTTTCCTCGAGCGCCCACTCCCTCCGTCCGTCCTCCAGGGAGCCCGCCCCAATCCCGCGCGCCGGAGGGCCGTAGCGTCCGCGCCCCATCCAAGCCCGCGGCCTGCGCCTCCCTCCGGCCTCCCATCGAGCCAGGGCTCGACGCCCGCACGCCGCGAGCCGTGCCCGTTCCCGACGCCGTGGTCGCCCTCCCGTCCTCCAGCAAGGGCCGGCCACCCCGAGCCGACGCATCAAGCCTCTGCCTCGCCCCCTGGCGCCCCGCGGGCGAGCCGCCACCCACCGCCGGTCCAGGAAGGCCGCCGCGCCATGGCGCCCCTCCACTTCGTCCCCTCCAGCGCGAGCTCTGCTCCTCTTCGCCATGCACGAGCAGCCCGGCGCCCCGAGCCCTCCTCCCGTCGAGGCCGTCCAGCGCCTCCTCCGCCCAAGGCAGCGCCCCGTCGTCCCGCACCATCTCCCTCCATTCTCCTCGAGGCCGCCGGCCTCACCAGCTCCATCATGTTCTCCCTGCTGTTGCTGTCGCTGCCATGGCCGCGTCGCCTCCCGTGTTGTTTTGTTTGTTTTGTTATGTTGCCGTGTGCTGTTGCAAGTGTCCAGGAACCGTTCGTTTGCCAAGTGAAGACCGGAAAAACGGGGATGCATCAAGTTCCTCTACGGAAAACCCGAACGTCTACGAACCGTGACGAGTACGGCTACACGACGATACGACCAAGTACCCCGACATCGATGACATGAACGACTACGAACGAACGACTACTCGGATCAAGTACCACTACCGTCGCGAGATCGAGAACCCCCAAGTACCACGACGCCAAGTACCACGACCAAGTACCCCTACACGTCGATGCGGCAAGTACCTCGACGACATGTACAACTACGACTCGAGACGAGACCGGCAAGACCGAACGGCTACGATGGCGAGTACCTCTCCGATGAACGTGAACAACTACATGGCGATGCGACAAGTACCCCTACGGAACGTGTACCACTACCGTCGCCCCGAAGATGTCCGACGCCGCAAGTACCACGACACGATATCGGAACGACTACTTCCTCTTCGAAAACGAGAACAACTTCTTCCTCTACGAACGTGTACCACGACTCCCGAGAACAACTTCTACCACTACGTCCCTCGACACTCGAACCGCTTCGAGAATGATTGTTCCGAAGGTATAACCCCGAGACGATGACCCGTGTGATGCTTGCTTGTGTTGTATGAAATGTTTGCCCTTGTGTGCACCGTGCCCGTTTCATCTTTTGTTGTGTTCCTCGGTTGCCTCGTCGCCAACCCGTGGGAACCCGGCAACGGGATCACCCCACTTTCATCTCGTTTGACTCGTTCTCCGTCATCTTTTGCACCAGACTCTCAACGAGTTACCGGAGCCGATATGTTGCGTTCCATCATTTCGGATCGTTGTCGTGGCACCCTTTCCTTTCACCACGGTGACATATACTCCTTTTTCTTCTCTTGTCAACTTTTAATAAACTTGCATAAACTTGATCATGTCATCCGCATCATGTTAACAACATTATATGTTTAATTGTTGTTTGTTTATAATTACTAAACATGCTCATGGGGATTTTCCGGAACTGTTGTTGTTATTTTCCGGCCTCATTTAAAATGTCTAAATAGTGTAGTTTTATTATGCTTCACCTCTTGCCATGTTAACAAACATTTAATCTTGTCTTGTAAATAAACGAGAGTCAATTAAATAATTAATGTGGTGTTTCGTCAATATGCAACTCGTTGCATATTGAGCTCCATTTAACTTGTAGTATTGTTTGTGCACTTTGCCATGCCATGCATATTTAAACCGGACATGCATCATACTTGGATGTGCATCGTATGCCATGTTTATGCTTGTGTGTTTACCGTGTTGTTTGCTTCTTTCCAGTTGCTTCTCTTGTTAGCTTCGGTTTCGTTCCGGAGTTGTGAGGATTCGCTCGACTGTGTTGCTTCGTCTACTTCATGGACCCGTTCTTCTTCCTTTGCGGAATCCCAGGCAAGATGATCATACCCTTGGATACCTTTACTACCATTGCCATGCTTAGTTGCCTCGATGCTATCGTTACATGTCGCGCTACCCATCTTTTATGTCAGCCTCTCCTTGTTGCCATGAAACCTCTAACCTTTGACACCTTCCTAGCAAAACCACTGTTTGGCTATGTTACCCGCTTGCTCAGCCTCGCTTGCTCAGTCCCTCTTATAGCGTTGTTAGTTGCAGGTGAAGATGAAGTTCATTCCAGGAGGGAACTTGCTGTTGTTATATCACAATATCTATAATTATTATTAACACACCTATATACTCGGCATGGGTGGAAGGCTTGGCCTTTTGCTCGGTGTTTTGTTCCACTCATGCCACCTTAGGCACCGATAAACCGGCATTATGTTCCTTGATTTTGCGTTCCTTACACGATGGGTGAAATGGGGACCCCTTGACAGTTCGACTTTGAATAAAACTCCTCCAGCAAGGCCCAACATTGGTTTTAATTTGCTCATAATAACAACTTAATTAATTAATTAATTGCATAGGGAGTTAGCGCTACCCGAGGATTCTTAATTCTACATAGCAGGGGGGCCAGTGCTGATGGTGTTGGTCCCAAACGGGGAGACTGCGGGGTCACCACGGGGAAACTCGAGGATTGACTCCCGTAGGCTCACCTATCCGGTCGTGGCCTGAGACGAGATACGCGCGGCTACTATCAGGGTGTCGGCACGCCGGGAGGTCTTGCTGGACTTGTTTTACCATTGTCGAAATGACTTGTGCTACCGGGATACCGAGCCTGATCGGATTTTCCCTAAGATAAGGAGTGATGATATTATATTTATCGCTTCAGCTAATCGTGAGAGCTTGTGATGGGCTAAGTTGGGACACCCCTGCAGGGTTATGATCTTTCGAAAGCCGTGCCCGCGGTTATGTGGCAGATTGGAATTTGTTAATGTCCGGTTGTAGAAAACTTGACAGATGATCCGAAGTAAAACACACAACTGTGTGAGTAACCGTGACTGTCTCTTTTCACTTTGAGAAGAGAACACGGTGGGGTTATGTTTGATTCGTATGTAGTTAGGATCTTTAGCGATCACCTCTTTTGCGTCCGTTTGCGTAGATGCTCATCTTATTCTTGTACTCGTAAGTTAGCCACCATATTATGCTTAGCCGCTGCTGCAACCTCACCACTTTACCTCTTCCTACCCAAAGCTTTGCTAGTCTTGATACCCATGGTTATGGGATTGCTGAGTCCTCGTGGCTCACAGATACTACAACACCAGATGCAGGTTCTGCCGAGTTCGATAAAGGAGCTGGTTCAAGTTCTTCACTGGGAGTTCGATGAAGAGTTTGGCCGTATGCTTGTGACGTTTCGACGATCAGTAGTGGTTTCTACTAGGATTTGATCTAGGCCTGTGGCTTTATGTTGTTTTGGTATCTTTTCTTTTGGATCTTACCCTTAGATGGGATGTGATGTTTTGAATGATGTTTTGCTTATGTAATGTATTGTGTGAAGTGGCGAGTGTAAGCCAACTATCTCCTTTTGCAATTTAATCCCTCTTTTACATGAGTCATGCAAAGATACCAAACTTGAGATCATTCTAGGATGGGCTTATACCTTTAAGTCGTGCCTCGACACGTAGGAGGTATAGTCCCATCCTGGGCATTACAAGTTGGTATTCAGAGCCTTCTCCGACCTAGAAGCCCCCACTGATTGATCGAATCATTGACGGTTGAGTCTAGGCACACACTTAAAAATGTTTTGAGTCCTATATTTATATCGGAGAGTAGGAATTCTTTTGCTTCTCATCTCTTTTCACTCTTGTGAGGACTCTTGACGATTACTCTTGCCTCTTCTACTTTCAAAAATCGCACCAATTTTTTTTTAGGATCTCGCGAGTATTGTTTGGATCGTTTCGATGTCTTTGTGACGAGAACATTGTTCTCGATGCCTCCTGACATTAGGGGTTGTGGCAGTGTCCCGGGGAGTTGAGCTCCGAGGTGTTGTCGTCACAAATCCATCGCGGCAGTACTAGAATACTTAAGACGGCCGACATCGAAAACTCTCCTATGCGGTTAGTGGCAAGATAACCCCGACATCACCCAGTACTGGGGAGGTAGCTCGAGAGTATTGCCATAGCTTGTATAGTGGATGTGTTTCGAAGGTCCGAGGTAAACAGTTTCCGAGAAAGACTGGTTATGTGTTGAAGGATGGATACACCTGGATGTAGGTTTAGAGTTGATTGCGCGGTGCTTCCCGTGTATCCCCAACACCTGATTGCATAACTGGAAACTTTCGGAAATTAATAGGTGGGTTCATCTAGTAGTTCTAGGCATTCTTCCAACGGATGCATGTTATGAAGTTTGGGGTTCTACATTGAGTGAAGTGGTTTATGGGCTTGTTCCGATCGGGAGTTGCATCTTAAAGGGTCCTTGGCTATGCTGATCCAGGGATTGCAAAACCCTTTTGTAACACGTTCCATGAGCTTTCAGCACGGAGATGTCGGAACGAAGCTTCTATCTTGTATTTGTTCCATCTGTTCCTTGTTCCTTTTATTTAACTTTTGTTCTCCAAGTGGCTTCTCGACTAGTTGATGTACCTACGGAATTCATTCGTTCAATTCTCTGTTCGGATGATATTGTGAAGATCATGTTGCATATCTATCCTTTGTTTTTGTTTTGATTCTGGTATTCGAGTTGCTTCGATGTCAAATGTTGATTCCATACCTTTCCTAATCGGTATTCTCATATTTCTATGGGAGTGCTA
>LR738716.1:294559313-294604907 GCA_902687465.1 Secale cereale
TTGGAAATCATACATACCGATGTGTGCGGTCCAATGAGTGTTGAGGCTCGCGGAGGCTATCGTTATGTTCTCACCCTCACGGATGACTTGAGTAGATACGGGTATATCTATTTGATGAAACACAAGTCTGAGACCTTTGAAAAGTTCAAGGAATTTCAGAATGAGGTTGAGAATCAACGTGACAGAAAAATAAAGTTCTTGCGATCGGATCGTGGGGGTGAATATTTGAGTCATGAATTTGGCACACACCTTAGAAGCTGTGGAATTGTTTCACAATTGACACCGCCCGGAACACCTCAACGTAACGGTGTGTCCGAACGTCGAAATCGTACTCTGTTGGACATGGTGCGATCTATGATGTCCCTTACCGATTTACCGCTATCTTTTTGGGGTTATGCTTTAGAGACTGCCGCATTCACTTTAAATAGGGCTCCGTCGAAATCCGTTGAGACGACTCCGTATGAACTTTGGTTTGGCAAGAAACAGAAGCTGTCGTTTCTAAAAGTTTGGGGTTGCGATGCTTACGTCAAGAAACTTCAACCTGAAAAGCTCGAACCCAAATCGGAAAAATGCGTCTTCATAGGATACCCAAAGGAAACAATTGGGTACACCTTCTACCACAGATCCGAAGGCAAAGTCTTTGTTGCCAAGAATGGATACTTTCTGGAGAAAGAGTTTCTCTCGAAAGAAGTGAGTGGGAGGAAACTAGAACTTGATGAGGTGACAGTCACCCCTCCTGGACCGGAAAGTAGCGCAGCGCAGGAAACTGTTCCTGAGGTGCCTGCACCAACAAGGGAGGAAGTCAATGATGATGATCATGGAGAAACAGATCAAGTTACTACTGGACTTCGAAGGTCCACAAGGGCACGTTCCGCACCAGAGTGGTACGGCAACCCTGTCCTAGAAATCATGTTGTTAGACAACGGTGAACCTTCGAACTATGAAGAAGCGATGGCGGGCCCGGATTCCAATAAATGGCTTGGAGCCATGAAATCCGAGATAGAATCCATGTATGAAAACAAAGTATGGACTTTGGTGGACTTGCCTGATGACAGGCACGCCATAGAAAACAAATGGATATTTAAGAAGAAGACAGACGCGGATGGTAATGTGACCATCTATAAGGCTCGGCTTGTCGCTAAGGGTTATCGACAAGTTCAAGGGATTGACTACGACGAGACTTTCTCTCCCGTAGCGATGCTGAAGTCAGTCAGAATCATGTTAGCTATTGCCGCATTCTATGATTATGAGATATGGCAAATGGACGTCAAAACAGCATTCCTTAATGGCTTCCTCAAGGAAGAGTTGTATATGATGCAACCGGAAGGTTTTGTCGATCCAGAGAACGCTGACAAGGTATGCAAGCTCTAGCGCTCGATATACGGGCTGGTGCAAGCATCTCGGAGTTGGAATATTCGTTTTGATGAGGTGATCAAAGCGTTTGGCTTTATACAGAAGCCTGTATTTACAAGAAAGTGAGTGGGAGCTCTGTAGCATTTCTCATATTATATGTGGATGACATATTGCTGATGGGAAATGATATAGAATTCTTGGAAAATGTAAAGGCCTATTTGAATAAAAGTTTTTCAATGAAGGACCTTGGAGAAGCTGCTTACATATTAGGCATCAAAATCTATAGAGATAGATCGAGACGCCTCATTGGTCTTTCACAAAGTACATACCTTGACAAAATATTGAAGAAGTTCAATATGGATCAGTCAAAGAAAGGATTCTTGCCTGTTTTGCAAGGTATGAGATCGAGTAAGACTCAGTCGCCGACCACGGCAGAAGATAGAGAAAAGATGAGTGTCATTCCCTATGCCTCGGCAATAGGTTCTATCATGTATGCCATGCTGTGTACCAGACCTGATGTGAACCTTGCCATAAGTTTGGTAGGGAGGTACCAAAGTGATCCCGGTACGGAACACTGGACAGCGGTCAAGAACATCCTGAAGTACCTGAAAAGGACTAAGGATATGTTTCTCGTTTATGGAGGTGACGAAGAGCTCGTCGTAAAGGGTTACGTCGATGCTAGCTTCGACACAGATCTGGATGACTCTAAGTCACAAACCGGATACGTGTATATTTTGAATGGAGGGGCAGTCAGCTGGTGCAGTTGCAAGCAAAGCGTGGTGGCAGCATCTACATGTGAAGCGGAGTACATAGCTGCTTCTGAAGCAGCGCAGGAAGGAGTCTGGATGAAGGAGTTCATCACCGACCTAGGAGTCATTCCAAGTGCGTCAAGCCCGATGACTCTCTTCTGTGACAACACTGGTGCTATTGCTATTACCAAGGAGCCCAGGTTTCACAAGAAGACCAAGCACATCAAGCACCGTTTCAACTCCATCAGGAATTATGTTCAGGATGGAGACATAGATATTTGTAAAGTGCATACGGATCTGAATGTAGCAGACCCGTTGACTAAACCTCTTTCACGAGCAAAACATGATCAACACCAGAACTCTATGGGTGTTCGATTCATCACAATGTAACTAGATTATTGACTCTAGTGCAAGTGGGAGACTGTTGGAGATATGCCCTAGAGGCAATAATAAAAGCATTATTATTATATCTCCTTGTTCATGATAATTGTCTGTTATTCATGCTTGAATTGTATTGTACGAAAACAGCGATACATGTGTGAATACATAGACCAAAATGAGTCCCTGGTAGGCCTCTAGTAACCAGCTCGTTGATCAACAGATGGTCACGGTTTCCTGACCATGGACATGAGATGTCAGTGATAACGGGATCACATCATTAGGAGAATGATGTGATGGACAAGACCCAAACTTGAGCATAACACGAGATCGTATAGTTCGTAATGCATAAGCTTTATAGTGTCAAGTATTTATTCCTTAGACCATGAGGTTGTACAACTCCCGGATACAGTAGGAGTACTTTGGGTGTGCCAACAGTCACAACGTAACTGGGTGGCTATAAAGGTACACATCGGGTATCTCCGAAAGTGTCTGTTGAGTTGGTACGAACCGAGACTGGGATATTGTCACTCCGTATGACGGAGAGGTACCTCTGGGCCCACTCGGTAATACTTCATCATAATGAGCTCAATGTGACTAAGTAGTTAGTCACGGGATGATGGATTACGGATCGAGTAAAGAGACTTGCCATGACGAGATTGAACAAGGTATCGGGAATACCCACGATCGAATCTCGGGCAAGTACCGTACCGATGGACAAAGGGAATAACGTACGGGATTGAGTGAATCCTTGACACGGTGGTTCATCCGATGAAGATCATCGAGGAACACATGGGAACCAACATGGGTATCCAGATCCCGCTGTTGGTTATTGACCGGAGAGTGGTCTCGGTCATGTCTACGTGTCTCCCGAACCCGTAGGGTCTACACACTTAAGGTTCGGTAACGCTAGGGTCGTAGAGATTAATGCACGTGGAAAACCTTAAAGTTGTTCGGAGTCCCGGATGAGATCCCGGACATCACGAGGAGTTCCGGAATGGTCCGGAGGTAAAGATTGATATATGGGAAGTCCAGTTTCGGCCAACGGGTGATCTCCGGGGGTCACCGGGAGAGTCCCGGGACCACCGGAGGGGCCCCGGGGGTCCACCGGGTGGGGCCACCCCTCCCGGTGGGGCCCCCAGGCCGCAAGGGGATGTGTGCAGCCCCCTGGGCTGGTGCACCACCAAGGGAGGCCCACCTCCCCTGCGCCTAGGGATAAACCCTAAGGGGAGGGGGGGCCACCACTTGCCTTGGGGGAGGGGGACTCCTCCCTGGCCGCCGCCCCCCTTGCAGATTGGATCTGCAAGGGGCTGGCGCCCCCCCTGGCCCCCTATATATGTGGGGGGGGGGGAGAGGGCAGCCGCACCTCAGCCCTGGCGCCTCTCCCCCTCCCGTCACACCTGCCAACTCCTTTGCAGGGCAGCCCGGCGAAGCCCTGCTGCGATCTCCACTGCATCCGTCATCACGCCGTCGTGCTGCCGGATCTTTGACGACTTCTCCTCCCCCCTTGCTAGATCAAGAAGGAGGTGACGTTGCTGCACCGTACGTGTGTTGAACGCGGAGGTGCCGTCCGTTCGGCGCTAGATCATTGGTGACGAAGAACGTGAAGAGTACGACTACTTCATCCTTGCTTCGTTGAAAGCTTCCGCACGCAATCTTCATAACGGTATGTAGATGCACTCTTAGTTGCTCGTTGCTAGATGTCTCCATACTTGGATCTTGGTGAAGACGTAGAAAATTTTTGAATTATGCTACGTTCCCCTACAGGTCGGCCCAAGAAGAAATAGAGTTCTCGGGCAAGTGCATGAGCCAAGATCTGACGTTTGACTCGAGCACGAGCGGGAAGTAGTTTGCCAGTATCTTCTCGTCTCGTCCCCCGGCAGCCTGCACCGCAATGGTGTAGATGCTGAGGAACTCCGACTGATGAGTTTTGCCGTCGTACTTCTCGGGTACGTCGGGCTTGAAGTTCTTCATGCTGGGCCACTGGACTTGCCGCAGCTCACGGGTGAACGCAGGACAACCCGCCGCGTACGGCAAGTCGCCTAGTCCACTGGGCGCGTGTAAGTCGACAGCGGGCCCGGCGCGCTGGTCGGATTGCCGCCGTGCTTCTCTTCGATGCTCAATGCGGGTTCGAGCGTCTTCTTGTCGTCTGTCGTCGAGGACTTGGCGTTGATCGCGGTGAGCTCGTGGATCCGACGACGCCGTGGAGTCGTCGTCGACGTTGATCCGGCGAGTCAGCGATTTCGGCCTTCGCGGCGGGGAGTGCACGGTAGTTGCACCCCCGGCGGTCTTGTCTCCATCAGCCCGCACCTGGCTGACTTGCCGCGGCCGTGACGTCGTCGGCTGCTGCGGCGTGTCATCGTTGGCGAAGGCGATGAGGCTTTGGATGGTGGCCCTCCAGTCTTCGGCCTTGTCTGCCGCTGGAGGGAAGTCGAGGAGCAGCTGAGCTCGGGCTAGAGCTTCTACTGGAGTGGAGGGGAGCGGTGGCGAGCGGTGCGAGGAGCGAGATATGCTCGGACTTCTAACTACGTTAGAAGGAGCAGGGTCTCGTCCCGGCGACCGCGCCTTGCTCGTGCCAGCGCGTTGACCTTGAGCGTCCCGCGACCCGCCAGCTTGGCCTTGTCCCAGCAAGCGTATGGTACCTTGGGTACCACATCGCTGCCGGTCGGTCACCTCCTGAGAGGGGCGCGGCGCGTGTACGGACGCCGAGGTCTTGGAGTGCGCTCGGTCGTCCGTCTTTTCGTTGGACTTGGCGGTGCCGTGAGTTTCCTCGCCGGCGTCCGTCCTTCCGCCAGCGTCTACCCCACCCACCGTTGGTTCTGGTGGTGGCGGGATCGACGCGGACGGGCCTCCTACCTCCGAAGCTTTCTTCTTCGGCGGCATGTCGACGAAGTTAACGAAGTTGATGAAGTTGCTGAAGGTTGCGCCCGCGTGAACGCCGGATCAGGTTCGCACAACCTCGACGCCCCCCTACCTGGCGCGCCAAAGATGTCTGGGAAACTGATCGCCCATGAACACCTATGGGACCGGAGCCCTTTTTCGGTACGGCAAGGGAGCGGAGGGTGCACGAAGAGCGGACCGAGGTGAGCACGCGAGCAGTTTACCCAGGTTTGGGCCACACGGATGCGTAAAACCCTACTCCTGCCTTGGTTTGAATTGCGTTCTTGGCTCGGGAGCAAGAAGAGCTATAGTACTTGTTGCTAGCTACACCGAGCGCGGGAGTGATCGAAGATCGAAACCCTTTCTACGTTGCGCATGGGCCTCCTTTTATAGGTCAAGGGGTCACCTACAGGTGGCAACGTAGATGAGGGTAAAAGTGTAAAAACGGTGGTAGTTGGAACAGTGTATGCATAGTGCTCCTTACCTAACCCTGACGGCAGGGCACAAGGGTATTGAATGCCCGTCGCCATCGCCCCAAACAGTGCAAAAAGCGTCCGTCAGGGCGTCTCCGTCCGCCACGATGGTGGCCTCGTCGCTGCGGCTTGCCACCGTGTACCCCAGGCTGCACAACCTTCTGCCACGTGCACCTGGGAGGGCCCCAGGGCGATGCGTGGCCGGATGAGCTGGAGCGTGGGCACACAGTGGAAGCTTGCCGCGGCTTGCACCTTGCCGCGCTTGTTAACTTGTCGCGCCCGGGAGCCTGTCGCTCTCCGGGCCTTGCCGGGGCGCGCGATGCGCCACGGCAAGTCTCCTGAAATGCCATGTTTGGCCTTCCTGGCAAGCTCCTCTTGCCAGGGTCTTGTGCTAATGGGATGGTTTTGAGCCTGGAGCGGCCTTCCCGGCAAGCTCCTCTTGCCGGGGTCTTGTTTCTTTAACTTGAATACTTTGCTCTTGAATGGCACCAAAGGAACCATAGCGGGCCTAGGCGGCGCGTGGCAAGCCCTGCCACGAGACGCTGCTACTGCCCGTGCACAAGTCGGGATACTAAGGTACCCCTACTTTAGTACACCGACAGTCTTCTCCACAACCACCACTCTATTCCAACCATAGTGTTATATCCATGGCTCACGCTCATGCACATATTGCGTGAAAGTTGAAAGGTTTGAAGAAAATTCAGTATGAAAACAATTGCTTGGCTGAAACCAGGGTTGTGCATGATATGAATATTTTGTGTGATGAAGAGGGAGCATAGCCAGACTATATGATTTTGTAGGGATAACTTTCTTTAGCCATGTTATTTTGAGAAGACATTGTTGCTTTGTTAGTATGCTTGAAATATTATTTTTTTGATAGAAAGACGGTAAGGGAACCCCCTACAGTATAATTGGTGCAACAAACCCAAATTGCAAGTACCATGCCTTGAACCTGGGTGGGTGGGAAGGCATCAGCCCCTTCCCACCACTAGGCTATGCCTTAGTCTGCTGCTTGAAATATTATTATTCTTATGTCAATATAGACTTTTGTCTTGAATCTTTCGGATCTGAGCATTCATGCCACAACAAAGAGAATTACATTGAGAATTACGTTAGGTAGCATTCCACATCAAAAATTCTATTTTTATCATTTACCTACTCGAGGACGAGCAGGAATTAAGCTTGGGGATGCTTGATACGTCTCCAACGTATCTATAATTTTTTATTGTTCCATGCTATTATATTATCCTTCTAGGATGTTTTATGGGCTTTTATATACACTTTTATATGATTTTTGGGACTAACCTATTAATCCACAGCCCAGTGCTAGTTTCTGTTTTTCTCCTGTTTTAGGGTATCGCAGAAAAGGAATATCAAACGGAGCCCAATTGACCTGAAATTCAACGAAGGATGTTTTTGGACCAAAAGAAGCCCAGAAAGTGCCGGAGGGGGGCCAGAAGGTCCACGGGCTGCCCACGAGGGTAGGGGGCGCCCCCCTCCTGGGCGCGCTCCGTTGCCTCGTGGACAGCCCGGAGACCCCCTTTACTTGCCCCCGACTCCAACACCTCCTATATATACTGAAATCTCCGGAAAATAACCTAGAGCAGGAGTTCTGTTGCCGAAAGCCTCTGTTGCCACTGAAAATCAATCTAGACCCTGTTCTGGCACCCTGCCGGAGGGGGGAACCCTCACCGGTGGCCATCTTCATCATCTCGGCACTCTCCATGATGAGGTGGGAGTAGTCCACCCTCGGGGCTGAGGGTATGTATCAGTAGCTATGTGTTTGATCTCTCTCTCTCTCTCTCTCTCTCTCTCTCTCTCTCTCTCTCATGTTCTTGAGATGGCACGATCTTGATGTATCACGAGCTTTGCTATTATAGTTGGATCTTATGATGCTTCTCCCCCTCTACTCTCTTGTGATGAATTGAGTTTTCCCTTTGAAGTTATCTTATCAGATTGAGTCTTTAAGGATTTGAGAACAATTGATGTATGTCTTGCATGGGATACCTGTGGTGACAATGGGGTATTCTATTGATTCACTTGATGTATGTTTTGGTGATCAACTTGCGGGTTTCGTGACCTTGGGAATCTATGCATAGGGGTTGGCACACGCTTTCATCTTGACTCACCGGTAGAAACTTTGGGGCACTCTTTGAAGTTCTTTGTGTTGGTTGAATAGATGAATCCAAGATTGTGTGATGCATATTGTATAATCATGCCCACAGATACTTGAGGTGACAACGGAGTATCTAGGTGACATTAGGGTTTTGGTTGATTTGTATCTTAAGGTGTTATTCTAGTATGAACTCTTGAATAGATCGATCAGAAAGAATAACTTTGTGGTGGTTTCGTACCCTACCATAATCTCTTTGTTTGTTCTCCGCTATTAGTTACTTTGGAGTGACTCTTTGTTGCATGTTGAGGGATAGTTATATGATCCAATTATGTTATTATTGTTGAGAGAACTTGCACTAGTGAAAGTAGGAACCCTAGGCCTTGTTTCCTATCATTGCAACACCGTTTATGCTCACTTTTATCTTTAGTTACCTTGCTGTTTTTATATTTTCAGATTACAAAAACCTATATCTTCCATCCATATTGCACTTGTATCACCAGCTCTTCGCCGAACTAGTGCACCTATACAATTTACCATTGTATTGGGTGTGTTGGGGACACAAGAGTCTCTTTGTTATTTGGTTGCAGGGTTGTTTGAGAGAGACCATCTTCATCCTATGCCTCCCACGGATTGATAAACCTTAGGTCATCCACTTGAGGGAAATTTGCTACTGTCCTACAAACCTCTGCACTTGGAGGCCCAACAACGTCTACAAGAAGAAGGTTGCGTAGTAGACATCAGATCTCACTGGAGGTATGATCCTGTGATTGTTCCTTCTCTTTGGGTGTCCACCGCCCGCACCGATACCCGTCGTTCGCTAGGGTTTTAGCTGTATTAATTAGTGATATTATATGTATGATAATGTTCGAGATGTATTAGTGATAATATTCAACTATGTACGGACGCAAGAGATGGTTTAGTTTTGCTTATTGAATGCTCAAACTGGAGTCCAGCCAAATCTCCATGTTAATATGAGTCCTATAATTAAGATATTTTGAAATGTTTTTGTTCATATTTTAAACCATTGAATTTTGGCATCTCTTGTGCTACGATATTTAGGAAATGTCGTCTGACGATGACGATAGGATCCTGGCGTGCGACTGGTGCGGCGACGACCGGGGTCAGTGCGAAAGGCCACACCTGGTAGACAGTCGATGCTTCAGTGTTAAGCTCGATGAGGCCTTCGATTTTGAGACGGTATGCAACACGAAAAGTCTTGTTTCTTAATTAAGCAGGACTTATGCTTCTTCAACGTGTAATTTTTTTCTTTTACAATTCAACTAGCTTATCCCATGCCATGCAAGATGCTATGTCTTGGAGCATCTAGATTTCGAAGATCATGAAAGTATGGAGACAAAGAAAATTCATCTTAGGACCAATCATGATTATGATTTTCTTGTAAAGCTATACAATTCGGAGAGTGTAACCCATTTTGGTTGCTCGAACTAGAGAGCATTGTGCAAGGCATATGCTTTTCAGGAGGGTATGTATGTCATCTTTGACCTTGGTGATGATGACGATGGCATGTGGGTCCTTGTTGATGCGCTTCTAGTACTACCTCTATGTGAGTTTCTCAAACATATTTATTAAGTAATTTATATTGTTTATTTCAAAATAATTGACAGCTTATTTCCATTCTTCAAGAAATGTACGGAAGATGGTAGACATAACCCACTACACTGATGGTGCAGAATTAACTTGTTAGAAGAAAGATCATCTTGTCTCATTATTTACTTATCTTGAGAATTACAATATCTATTCTCAAACACGTGCACATTATGGTCAATACGTGCCACTAGTGCACGTGTTGAACTACGGTAACATCCATGAAGATGTCATGGTAAGATTTGTGCCCGATCATCTTTCGCATATATAAATTCTTCTAAAACTAAACTACATTACTAACTACGAAGTTATTACAATGTTTTTGAACAGAAAATCCCTTCGAATTGTGTGCCTCATCTGATGTTTCAGAAAGGTCACCTTATTGTGATGAGCTTATTACCGTACTCGGCAGGTCATCATCCTATGCATCACTTGTTGGGGAACGTAGTATTTTAAAATTCTCCTACGATCACGCAAGATCTATCTACCAGATGCATAGCAACGAGAGGGGAGAGTGAGTCTACGTACCCTCGTAGACCGAAAGCGGAAGCGTTAGAACAACGCGGTTGATGTAGTCGTACGTCTTCACGGCCCGACCGATCAAGCACCGAAACTACGGCACATCCGAGTTCTAGCACACGTTCAGCTCGATGACGTCCCTCGAACTCCGATCCAGCCGAGTGTCGAGGGAGAGTTCCGTCAGCACGACGGCGTGGTGACGATCTTGATGTTCTACCGTCGCAGGGCTTCGCCTAAGCACCGCTACAATATTTATCGAGGAGAACTATGGTGGAGGGGGACACCGCACACGGCTAAGAGATCAAGAGATCAATTGTTGTGTCTAGAGGTGCGCCCCTGCCCCCGTATATAAAGGAGGGAGGGAGAGGCCGGCCCTAGAGGGGGCGCACCAAGTGTGGGGAGTCCTACTAGGACTCCCAAGTCCTAGTAGGATTCCCCTTTCCTTTCCGGATTAGGAGAGAAGGAAAGAGGGGGAGAGGGAGAAGGAAAAGGGGGCTGCACCCCTTGTCCAATTCGGACCAGAAGGGGGGTGCACGCCTCCTTCCTTTTGGCCTCTCTCCTCTATTCCCGTAACTCCCCGGTACTCCGAAAATACCCGAATCACTCGGAACCTTTCCGATGTCCGAATATAGTCGTCCAATATATCGATTTTTACGTCTCGACCATTTTGAGACTCCTCGTCATGTCCCCGATCTCATCCGGGACTCCGAACTCCTTCGGTACATCAAAACTCATAAACTCATAATAAAACTATCATCGAATCCTTAAGCGTGCGGACCCTACGGGTTCGAGAACTATGTAGACATGACCGAGACACGTCTCCGGTCAATAACCAATAGCGGAACCTGGATGCTCATATTGGCTCCCACATATTCTACGAAGATCTTTATCGGTCAAACCGCATAACAACATACATTGTTCCCTTTGTCATCGGTATGTTACATGCCCGAGATTCGATCGTCGGTATCTCAATACCTAGTTCAATCTCGTTACCAACAAGTCTCTTTACTCGTTCCGTAATACATCATCCCGCAACTAACTCGTTAGCTGCAATGCTTGCAAGGCTTATAGTGATGTGCATTACCGAGTGGGCCCAGAGATACCTCTCCGACAATCGGAGTGACAAATCCTAATCTCGAAATACGCCAACCCAACAAGTACCTTCGGAGACACCTGTAGAGTACCTTTATAATCACCCAGTTACGTTGTGACGTTTGGTAGCACACAAAGTGTTCATCCGGTATTCGGGAGTTGCATAATCTCATAGTCATAGGAACATGTATAAGTCATGAAGAAAGCAATAGCAGTAAAACTTAAACGATCATAGTGCTAAGCAAACGGATGGGTCTTGTCCATCAGATCATTCTCCTAATGATGTGATCCCGTTGATCAAATGACAACTCATGTCTATGGCTAGGAAACATAACCATCTTTGATCAATGAGCTAGTCTAGTAGAGGCATACTAGGGACACTCTGTTTTGTCTATGTATTCACACATGTATTAAGTTTCCGGTTAATACAATTCTAGCATGAATAATAAACATTTATCATGATATAAGGAAATAAATAATAACTTTATTATTGCCTCTAGGGCATATTTACTTCAGTCTCCCACTTGCACTAGAGTCAATAATCTAGTTCACATCGCCATGTGATTTAACACCGATAGTTCACATCGTCATGTGATTAACACCCAAAGGGTTTACTAGAGTCAATAATCTAGTTCACATCGCTATGTGATTAACACCCAAAGAGTACTAAGGTGTGATCATGTTTTGCTTCGTGAGAGAAGTTTAGTCAACGGGTCTGTCACATTCAGATCCGTATGTATTTCGCAAATGTCTATGTGTCTACAATGCTCTGCATGGAGCTACTCTAGCTAATTGCTCCCACTTTCAATACGCATCCAGATTGATACTTAGAGTCAGCTGGATTTAGTGTCAAAGCTTGCATCGGCGTAACCCTTTACGACGAACTCTTTATCACCTCCATAATCGAGAAACATTTCCTTAGTCATCCAGTTACTAAGGATAATTTTGACCGCTGTACAGTGATCTACTCCTGGATCACTATTGTACCCTCTTGACAAACTCATGGCAAGGTACACAACATGTTTGGTACACAGCATGGCATACTTTATAGAACCTATGGCTGAGGCATAGGGAATGACTTTCATTCTCTCTATATTTTTCTGCCGTGGTCTGGCTTTGAGTCTTACTCAACTTCACACCTTACAAGTCAGGTAAGAACTCCTTCTTTGACTGATCCATTTGAACTACTTCAAAATCATATCAAGGTATGTACTCATCAAAAGTCTTATCAAGCGTCTTGATCTATCTCTATAGATCTTGATGCCCAATATGTAAGCCGCTTCACCAAGGTCTTTCTTTGAAAAACTCCTTTGAAACACTCCTTTATGCTTTCCAGAAAATTCTACATCATTTCCGATCGACAATATGTCATTCACATATACTTATCAGAAAGGTTGTAGTGCTCCCACTCACTTCTTGTAAATACAGGCTTCACTGCAAGTCTGTATAAATCTATATGCTTTGATCAACTTATCAAAGCGTATATTCCAACTCCGAGATGCTTGCACCAGTCCATAGATGGATCGCTGGAGCTTGCACATTTTGTTAGCACCTTTAGGATTGACAAAACCTTCTGGTTGCATCATATACAAGTCTTCTTTAATAAATCCATTAAAGAATGCAGTTTTTTTATCCATTTGCCAGATTTCATAAAATGCGGCAATTGCTAACATGATTCGGACAGACTTAAGCATCGCTACGGGTGAGAAAGTCTCATCGTAGTCAACTCCTTGAACTTGTTGAAAACCTTTCGCAACAAGTCGAGCTTTGTAAACAGTAACATTACTGTCAGCGTCAGTCTTCCTCTTGAAGATCCATTTATTTTCGATGGCTTCCCGACTATCGGGCAAGTCAACCAAAGTCCACACTTTGTTCTCATACATGGATCTCATCTCAGATTTCATGGTCTCAAGCCATTTTGCGGAATCTGGGCTCATCATCGCTTCCTCATAGTTCGTAGGTTCATCATGGTCCAGTAAGATGACTTCCAGAACCGGGTTACCGTACCACTCTGATGCGGAACGAACTCTGGTTGATCTACGAAGTTCAGCAGAAACTTGATCTGAAGTTTCATGATCATCATCATTAGCTTCCTCACTAATTGGTGTAGGAATCACTGGAACAATTTTCTGTGATGTACTACTTTCCAATTCAGGAGAAGGTACAATTACCTCATCAAGTTCTACTTTCTTCCCACTCACTTCTTTCGAGAGAAACTCCTTCTCTAGAAAGGATCCACTCTTAGCAACAAAGACCTTGCCTTCGGATCTGTGATAGAAGGTGTACCCAACAGTTTTTTTTTGGGTATCCTATGAAGATTTACTTCTCCGATTTGGGTTCGAGCTTATCATGTTGAAACTTTTTCACATAAGCATCGCAGTCGCAAACTTAAAGAAATGACAGCTTAGGTTTCTCGTCAAACCACAGTTCATATGGTGTCATCTCCACGGATTTAGATGGTGCCCTATTTAACGTGAATGTAGCTGTCTCTAATGCATAATCCCAAAAGCGATAGTGGTAGATCGGTAAGAGACATCATCGATCGCACCATATGTAATAAAGTATGGTTATGACGTTCGGACACACCATTACACTGTGGTGTTCCAGGTGGCGTGAGTAGTGAAACTATTTCACATTGTTTTTACTGAAGGCCAAACTCGCTAACTCAAATATTTTACCTCTACGATCATATCGTAGAAACTCTTATTTTCTTGTTATGATGATTCTCCACTTCACTCTGAAATTCTTTGAACTTTTCAAATGATTCAGACTTGTGCTTCACTAAGTAGATATACCCATATCTGCTCAAATCATCAGTGAAGATCAGAAAATAACGATACCCGCTGCGAGCTTCAACACTCATTGGTCCACATACATCTGTAAGTATGATCTCCAACAAATCTGTTGCTCGCTCCATTGTTCCGGAGAACGGAGTTTTAGTCATCTTGCCCATGAGGCATGGTTCGCAAGCACCAAGTGATTCATAATCAAGTGATTCCAAAAGTCCATCACTATGGAGTTTCTTCATGCGCTTTACACCATTATGACCTAAACAGCAGTGCCACAAATAAGTTGCACTATCATTATTAACCTTGCATCTTTTGGCTTCAATATTATGAATATGTGTATCACCACGATCGAGATCCAACAAACTATTTTCATTGGGTGTATGACCATCGAAGGTTTTATTCATGTAAACAGAATAACAATTATTCTATGACTTTAAATTAATAACCGTATTGCAACAAATATGATCAAATCATATTCATGCTCAACGCAAATGCCAAATAACATTTATTTAGGTTTTACACTAATCCCGAAAGTATAGGGAGTATGCGATGATGATCATATCAATCTTGGAACCACTTCCAACACACATCATCACTTCACCTTTAACTAGTCTCTGTTCATTCTGCAATTCTCGTTTCGAGTTACTAATTTTAGCAACTGAACCGGTATCAAAAACCCAAGGGTTGCTATGAACACTAGTAAAGTACACATCAATAATCTGTATATCAAAATATACCTTTGTTCACTTTGCCATCCTTCTTATCCGCCAAGTATCTAGGGCAGTTCCACTTCCAGTGACCATTTCCTTTGCAGTAGAAGCACTTAGTTTCAGGCTTGAGTTTTAGCTTTGGGTTTCTTCACGGGAGCGACAACTTGCTTGTCATTCTTCTTGAAGTTCCCCTTCTATCCCTTTGCCCTTTACTTGAAACAAGTGGTCTTGTTAACCATCAACACTTGATGCTTTTTCATGATTTCTACCTTCGCCGACTTCAGCATTGCGAAGAGCTCGGGAATTCCTTTCGTCATCCCTTGCATATTATAGTTCATCACGAAGTTCTACTAACTTGGTGATAGTGACTAGAGAACTTTGTCAATTACTATCTTATCTGGAAGATTAACTCCCACTTGATTCAAGTAATTGTAGTACCCAGACAATCTGAGCACATGCTCACTGGTTGAGCTTTTCTCCTCCATCTTGTTGGCAAAGTACTGTCAGAAGTCTTATACCTCTCGACACGGGCATGAGTATGAAATACTAATTTCAACTCTTGGAACATCTTATATGCTCCGTGGCGTTCAAAACGGTTTTTGAAGTCCCGGTTCTAAGCCATAAAGCATGGTGCACTTAAACTATCAAGTAGTCATCATATCGAGCTTTTGTCAAAACGTTCATAACGTCTACATCTGCTCCTGCAATAGGTATGTCACCTAGCGGTGCATCAAGGACATAATTCTCTGTGCAGCAATGAGGATAATCCTCAAATCACGGAGCAATTCCGCATCATTGCTACTAACATCTTTCAACTTAGTTTTCTCTAGGAACATATAAAAAATAAACGGGGAGCAACATCGCGAGCTATTGATCTACAACATAGATATGCTAATACTACGAGGACTAAGTTCATGATAAATTAAAGTTCAATTTAATCATATTACTTAAGAACTCCCACTTAGATAGACATCCCTCCGGTCATCTAAATGATCACGTGATCCAAATCAACTAAACCATGTCCGATCATCACGTGAGATGGAGTAGTTTCAATGGTGAACATCTTATGTTGATCATATCTACTATATGATTCACGCTCGACCTTTCGGTCTCCAGTGTTCCGAGGCCATATCTGCATATGCTAGGCTCGTCAAGTTTAACCCGAGTATTCTGCGTGTGCAAAACTGGCTTACACCCGTTGTATTTGAACGTAGAGCTTATCACACCCGATCATCACGTGGTGTCTCGGCACGACGAACTTTCGCAACGGTGCATACTCAGGGAGAACACTTATACCTTGAAATTTAGTAAGGGATCATCTTATAATGCTACCGTCATTCTAAGCAAAATAAGAAGCATAATAAGATAAACATCACATGCAATCAAAATATGTGACATGATATGGCCATCATCATCTTGTGCTTTCGATCTCCATCTCCAAAGCACCGTCATGATCACCTTCGTCACCGGCGCGACACCTTGATCTCCATCGTAGCATCGTTGTCGTCTCGCCAACTATTGCTTCTACGACTATCGCTACTACTTAGTGATAAAGTAAAGCAATTACATGGCGATTGCATTTCATACAATAAAGCGACAACCATATGGCTCCTGCCAGTTGTCGATAACATTACAAAACATGATCATGTCATACAAAGCCGTATAACTCATCATGTCTTGACCATATCACACCACAACATGCCCTGCAAAAACAAGTTAGACGTCCTCTACTTTGTTGTTGCAAGTTTTACGTGGCTGCTACGGGCTTAGCAAGAACCGTTCTTACCTACGCATACAAAACCACAATGATGTTTCGTCAAGTATGTGCTGTTTTAACCTTCACAAGGACCGGGCGTAGCCACACTTGATTCAGCTAAAGTGAGAGAGACAGACACCCGCCAGTCACCTTTAAGCAACGAGTGCTCGTAACGGTGAAACCAGTCTCGCGTAAGCATACGCGTAATGTCGGTCCGGGCCGCTTCATCTCACAATACCGCCGAAGCAAAGTATGACATGCTGGTAAGCAGTATGACTAGTATCGCCCACAACTCATTGTGTTCTACTCGTGCATATCATCTACGCATAGACCTGGCTCTGATGCCATGTTGGGGAACGTGGTATTTTAAAATTTTCCTACGATCACGCAAGATCTATCTACCAGATGCATAGCAACGAGAGGGAAGAGTGTGTCTATGTACCCTCGTAGACCGGAAGCGGAAGCGTCAAGTGACGCGGTTGATGTAGTCGAACTTCTTCGCGATTCAACCTATCAAGCACTGAACGTACGGCACCTCCGTGTTCAGCACACGTTCAGCTTGATGACGTCCCACGAGCTCTTGATCCAGTTGAGCTTCACGGGAGAGTTTCGTCAGCACGACGGCGTGGTGACGGATATGATGTATCTACCGGCGCAGGGCTTCGCCTAAGCACTGCGACGGTATGACCGAGGTGTGTTTCTGTGGAGGGGGCACCGCACACGGCTGGAACAATTCAACTTGTGTGTCTTTGGGTGCCCCCTGCCCCCGTATATAAAGGAGCAAGGGGGGAGGCCGGCCGGCCCTCCTATGGTGCGGCTAGGGCTGCAATCCTACTAGGAATAGGATTGCAATCCTACTAGGAATAGGATTGCAATCCTACTAGGAATAGGATTGCAATCCTACTAGGAATAGGATTGCAATCCTATTCCTAGTAGGAACTACCAAAGAAGGAAGAAGGGGGAAGGAAAGAGAGGGAGAGGGAGAGGGAAAGAGGGGCCGCGCCCCCTCCCCTTGTCCTATTCGGACTCCTCCTAGGGAGGGGGCGCGCCACCTCCTGGCTGCTGCCCTCTCTCTCCCCTATGGCCCACCAGGGCCCACTATTCCCTCGGGGGGTTCCGGTAACCCCCCCGGCACTCCGGTAAATTCCGAAACTTTCCAGAACACTTCCGGTGTCCGAATATAGTCGTCCAATATATCAATCTTTATGTCTCGGACATTCCGAGACTCCTCGTCATGTCCGTGATCTCATTCGGAACTCCGAACCACCTTCGGTACATCAAAACTCATAAACTCATAATATCGATCGTCATCAAACGTTAAGTGTGCGGACCCTACGGGTTCGAGAACTATGTAGACATGACCGAGACTCATCTCCGGTCAATAACCAATAGCGGAACCTGGATGCTCATATTGGCTCCTACATATTCTACGAAGATCTTTATCGGTCAAACCGCATAACAACATACGTTGTTACACTTGTCATCGGTATGTTACTTGCCCGAGATTCGATCGTCGGTATCTCTATACCTAGTTCAATCTCGTTACCGTCAAGTCTCTTTACTCGTTCCGTAACACATCATCTCATGACTAACTCATTAGTCTTTTGCTTGCAAGGCTTATTATGATGTGTGTTACCGAGAGGGCCCAGAGATACCTCTCCGACACTCGGAGTGACAAATCCTAATCTTGATCTATGCCAACACCACGAATACTTTCGGAGACACCTGTAGAGCATCTTTATGATCACCCAGTTACGTTGTGACATTTGATAGCACACAAGGTGTTCCTACGGTATTCGGGAGTTGCATAATCTCATAGTCATAGGAACATGTATAAGTCATGAAGAAAGCAATAGCAGTAAAACTAAACGATCATAGTGCTATGCTAACGGATGGGTCTAGTCCATCACATCATTCTCCTAATGATGTGATCCCGTTGATCAAATGACAACTCATGTCTATGGCTAGGAAACATAACCATCTTTGATCAATGAGCTAGTCTAGTAGAGGCATACTAGGGACACTCTGTTTTGTCTATGTATTCACACATGTACTAAGTTTCCGGTTAATACAATTCTAGCATGAATAATAAACATTTATCATGATATAAGGAAATATAAATAACAACTTTATTATTGCCTCTAGGGCATATTTCCTTCAATATCATCGTAGCGGAAATCTTCAATAACAACTTGGACCCATGCCATCTGCCTTAACCCTACAGGCATTCTGACTTGGGAAGCGTCCTAGCTCGCATGCTCGTCACCAAGAAATCTTCATCATATCATGTTCTCTCCTGCCTGGCCAATAAAATAACCAGTGCCAAGACAATGAGTACTTTGAATGTACTCGCAAGCAACCCAAGTGTGATGACAGAATAATTATGCAAGGCTCTACTGCAAGATTGGCAGTTTTGCGGAAAGCTAGTTTTCATATGCAAGTATGATCAACATATAGCATGGATGTGCATGTGTCTGCAACAAGTATCAGGAGGTCACAGACATCATTATCGAGAAAGAGTTGCAATCAACTCATGCTCAAGCTCATTGTTACTTTCTCACAATCACTTCAACAGATTTACCCGAACCGTGTTGTTTTCCTCACACACACACACACACACACACGCCAGGTTTCGCAAACATTGGACGTAGCCCAAGAGCGGTTACCCAACTGTCCTTGACCGTGGACACGGTTATTCGAATAGTTTTACACTCTGCAGAGGTTGCACACTTTACCCACTAGATCCGAGGAACTTCCGTGACATCCACGACCCGCGGTACCTCAAGTACCCGGGGTAAGCACCCGATCACTATCTTTCCCTAGACGACACTAACATAGAGTCCACTCGATTGGTAACAGCCCCGTGCCAAACTTTTCACATCTTAAAGATTGTGGAGCCTTGCTCCCATATTCATCACATACCACTGACACGGGGTACCAACGGTGTGTTCGGTGCCCTGTGAAAACAGTCATGGCTGCCTATCCAAGCACGACCCCGTCCCGAGAGTGACCTCATGTCACCCCCGTCACTAGTAATGCGGGCACCATGCTAGTATCGACCTAGGTAATCAATAATGCCCTTTCCCATATAAGGGTAGAGTGGTTGCGCATGTAAGGTTGGAATAACGGTCGCAACTTAAACCAATCCGTTTTCAAAAACAACACACACACTTGCCTCGGTACACCACTTTGTCATCAAGTGGTTACCCATCTCATCATCCTCCTCGGGCATAAGTGGCACCCGACGGGGTTTTCGAAAAGTCCTTTGAAAGTATTCTGCCTCCGTCACCATGCATATACCTGTCCCATTTGCGTAGCCACTATTAAAGCAACCTAACTACTCCCACCCACATAACCCTCATAGGAAGGTAGGGTCATGCTTGATGCAAGTTTCAATAGTAAGTAACAAAGGTAGCAACCAAAGTGGTCTCCACCTCAACATGATTCTGATGCATTGATAATAAGGTGCTATGAGACATGCATGAAAAGGTTTCTCGAACATGGTCAAAGGGCTGCTTGCCTTATTCTTCCGAGTCTTCAAACCTTCTCGTCCTTCTCTGAGTACTCCGTTTATTTCATCAACTAACGATGGAAACAATCATAATAAGCAACACAACAAGGCAAAAATAAAAGTGCTCTAAAAATAGGAGTTGGACTTTTCTAGGATACCTCTGGTCATATTAGAAATGACCAAGGTGT
The DNA here is from genome assembly GCA_902687465.1 of Secale cereale. Taxonomy (NCBI): domain Eukaryota; kingdom Viridiplantae; phylum Streptophyta; class Magnoliopsida; order Poales; family Poaceae; genus Secale; species Secale cereale. Next base: position 294,579,433 of record LR738716.1, read on the forward strand.
TTTCATAGGTATTGGATCAATGGATAGTTTGGATCATTACAATATGATGGAACCAAGGGGTTTATGGATTTGAAAGAAGTGTACAGAAATATATTTTTCAACAATGAGCAAAGGCACCTATCCATCAAGTCATGACTTTAGAAGCATCTAGGAGTTGGTTTCACTGGATTTGGAGTTCAAATGAATTTCCTAGGATTTTGCAAAGCTGATAAATATGAAGAAATGGCTCATTATTTGGTGGGGTACAGAAAGTGTTAATAAAATGTTCCAAAACTAAGTTTGGATATGACAAGCACCTAGGAATTCGAATCACTGCATTTGGATCAAATTTGAGCTCTCTGTGATTTTCTAAAGTTCATCACAGAAAATGAAATAATGGCATTTGATAATTATTTGTGAAGGAAAAGTTTCTGGAAAAATGTGCATGTTGCACCATTAGGTAGATCAGGATTTTAGAAACTCCTAGAAATTTGAATCATCAAATTTGGAGTTAATTTGGATTATACAAGGATTTTTGAAGTTGTCTGGAAAGAAAAGAAAAGGAAAAAGGGTTATACCCTTTACCGCGCACAGGGCGAGGCTTAGTGCTTCTGTGCACTGGGCCGGCCCAACTGCACAGCCGCGCGCAGAGGGCCAGGCCACGTCGAAGGCGTCTTCCAGGTAAGCCGTCTTCGCGCAGGGGAGGCGGCTCTGGCTGGTGCCGCTTCCACTTAAACGGAGGGGCCCGCCCACTGGGTCGCTGACGCGTGGGCCCCAGCGGCAGGTCGCCCTCTACTTCCCGCGCGGCACGACGGGAAACAGAGGAGGCGTGGCCGAGCGGCGCCGGCGCTCTCCCCGGCGGCACCGGCCACCTCCGTCGACGCCCAGCACACCGGCGTGCTCAGGATGGTGTGCCGCATCCGTAGAGGTGCGCCACGACCGCTGGGGTGGTCGGACACGAGCAGCGCATCGGCCGCGGCGGACGGCGGCGATGGCAGTGTTCAACACGTCGAGGAATGCACGAGGAGGAGGGAATGGAGCACGGGGTGAGTTGGCGGTGGTGATGAGAGTGTGCGGGAGTGTTCAGGGGGAAGAGAGAAGGGGCGAGGCCCACGAATTTAAGCGGCGGCCGGCGGCTCTGCTCCGGCCATAGAGATGGCTGGAGGGCACGGGAAGAGCATCAGGCCTGCCGGGGAGGTACACTAGAGGGAGAGGGGGCAAATGGAGTCGCGAGGCGAGCCTGGGGTGCCCTATAAATAGGTGGGCGGCGGTCCACCGAGGGCTCGTGCGCCGGTGAGCTTGTTCCCGTCGCTGCAAGCCACGGGGAAGCATGTGGGTGTGTCCGGGGTGTTCCTGGAGTTGGTCTAGGGCGAGGGGAGAGAAGAGAGGCAGTGGGGAAGGGACAGAGCGCCGCGTGTGTGGGGCTGCCCACTGGAGTGCTCGGGCGGCCATGGCGCGCGTGCGAGCAGGGGTGAAAGAGAGGGAGAGAGGAGGGGGGGCGACCGTCCAGCGTGTCCCGGACTCCGAGGCGGCCTCGAGCGACACAATCCCATCGCCCCAGGCTGTCGGGTGCAGCCGATTGGGGGTGGCTACAGTGCGCCAGGGCACTATAGCTCGCTCCAGAGCGCCCGTTTGGCCGGCATGGCCGTGCCCTCGCCGCTCTGGACGCGTCCACCTCGCCCAATGATGTCTAGGGGGGTCAGGGGAGGAGTAAACAAATAGGTTTTTGTCTTGGGTGCCCTGGTGAGCTTCTAGAAGGGGAGGGAGGTGAAAGAGGAGGAGAAAGCTGCTGTCCAGAAGTGTAAAAATGGGGTTTTCACCCCTCAATCATTGAGCTGCGGACATGGGGAAGTTACTGGAGGTAGAAGATGATCAGGTTTACGTGTGGTAAGAATTTGGGGTAAAGGGGAATAGTAGGAGGGGTCAAAACAATGGTTTTGGTAAATTGGCAGAAGGTGTTTGATCAAGTTTTGGGAAAGCAAATGACTTCCAATTGACATGGGACTCAACAGGATGGAATGTCACACACATTTAGGCCCCTCCACCAAATTTGAGCTCATTTGGGCAAAGTTGCCAATGTAACTTTGGTGAAACCTAGAAATCAAAAAAATGGTTTCACCATGTTTGAGTTAAGCTAATCATCTCCCCTTGATGCACCACTTGGTGTAGTATCATCATTTGGGGTTATGATCATGCTCACAAAGTTTGAAGCCCCAGGTAAAAAGTTGGTAATGTAAAGTTGTTCAAATTTGAATTTGAACAGAAATGGTTTTGGGGCACTTAGATCAAGTTATGCTTCTCCAAAACTTGTGCCATTTGTCATAGATGCATAATTACATCATTTTAGCATGAGCACCAAGTTTGAGAGCATTTGGACAAGTTTGGCAATGTAAAGTTGCTCAAACTTCAAAATGGACAGAAATGGTTTTGAGGGGATCAAATGATGATTCCTTGATCTTCAAGGCATGAGGCTTTGCAAGATCATCAAATATGTCATATATGACATGATAGAGTTTCCCTGGAATTTCTGGAGAATAATTCCTTTGTAAATATTTCAAAAGCTTGAAATATCCAGAAAGGGTTTTGGAAGGATTTGTCCAATATTTTGAACATGACCATGTGTTGAAACTCTTATATATGGACAATATATGTCCTATGAGTTTCCCTGAATTTTGGCAAATATTTTTGGAATAATTAAATAAATTTTCCCTATTTAAGACCATTTCTGGCCTTAAGAAAAAGCTTTTAAATAAAATATAAAAATAACTTTTAAAATTATACTTTTGTGGTTTCTGGGAGTCCTATACCTAATAGGATTCAAATATACTTTTTGAAAGATTTTTCACACCCTAAATAAGGTACTTGTAGTGCAAACCTCAATTCAGGGGTTTTTGGAAAACTAATTTTAGAAAATACTATTTGGCCAAAATATTTATATAAGAAAATACTATACTGGTCTATACACATGGCATGATCATTGGGAAAAAGGTTTTGGATCAAGGAGATGAAGTATAAGGGTTGGAGGATTTATTTGGTTTTTAGAGCACTAGCAAGCAGCAAACAGAAAGTCAATCAAGCAAAGTCAAAATCACTCAAAAGTTTTTGCCAAACCACATTTTAGCATGATTATCACCTTAAGCAATGTGGCAGGAAAATCAGGGTGTGATAGTGCGGCTATCCTAATTATGGTGCCCACTTACTTTACGCGGTTAGGCAAAGACCGGCCCCTCATATAACACGGAGTAGATCGCTAATGATCATAGTATAACACTAAGTCGTCCAATCGCCGACCAACTCTCGCTTATCATGACAGTCAGTTTTCGGCTTTCTCTACTGAGGTACTTGACCGACTGAACCAGAAATATAATCACAGTAGTTCTCCCTTTACTACCTTAGTCAAACAATGCGGAACGTAAGGTGGCAAGCACAGGAGCCGGGCAACCTAACTATAGACCCAAGACATGATTCAGAGCCGATGCATATAACGCAATATCTGGGACACCGAATAGTTCCCTATAGGTGTTTGGACTTTGAAGTGTGCCATGCCGAATACAGTCCCTGGTATTAAATCCAGATTTGAGGCACATGTGGCAATCTGAAGTAGGGAGAGAATGCAGGTGGTAATAAAACAAACTCCAAACAAATTGGAACCAAACTGTCTCTTTTGTATCCCGTTTAATACGGTGAACCGCGTGGTTACAGATAACACCAATAACATCTTGGGCATTTTACTTGTCGAAAAAGAAATGAAAAAGGGAAAGGGTTTACATAGAGCCTAAATGTGACGAAAAAGAAATTTTGATGGGGGCCCTGCTGCACGTCTGCAGTGTTTCTCCTTTGTAACATGTCCTTGAGGGAGAGAGGTCCGATGACCACCTGTGAAAAAGGAATGGGAACTCTGAAGAAGAATACTATGCAAAACCACGGATAAGGTGGGTTCTTTTAATGAACCTTTAAAGAAAATATATTGTAAAGACCGAATAGGGTCAAGCCGAACTATGGACTATTTATGTGCAGTGTGCCCCCGGCGCTGCCCAAGGTATTTTAAGGGCAAAATTGTGTATGCGAGGTACGTGCGCTACCACCTTGTAGGGAAATCGGCGAAGGCGTAACTGCTAATCGAGCTCAGGTTCTTCTGAGTTGCCGCATTGTAGTGCATGCCAGATACGTTTAGCAGTGTCTCTGGTCTTGATGACCGATGAACTATTCGGCTTGAATAGGCCGCCTTGAACTTTGGCTGCCAGGGCCGCAGTGTCCTCTTATGTATGGAGGGAACGCTCTATGTTTCCATTGACCGTGATGATGCCGCGTGGTCCAGGCATTTTAAGCTTCAAGTAAGCATAGTGTGGGACTGCATTAAAGCGGGCAAAGGTCATTCTTCTGAGTAGTGCGTGATAGCCACTTCGGAAAGGAGCGATGTCGAAGATTAACTCTTCGCTTCAAAAATTGTCTGGAGAGCCGAATACTACCTCCAGTGTTAATGAGCCCGTGCAGCGAGCCTCTATGCCGGGTATCACTCCCTTAAAGGTAGTGCTGCTGGGCTTAATTCTTGACGGGTCTATCCCCATCTTGCAGACAGTGTCTTGATATATCAAGTTGAGACTACTGCCGCCTCCATAAGGACTCGAGTAAGATGATATCCATCGGTTATAGGATCGAGTACTAGGGCCGCCGAACCTCCGTGATGAATACCGGTTGGGTGATCCCTGCGATCAAAGGTGATCGGGCAAGCCGACCATGGGTTGAACTTGGGGGCGACAGGCTCTAGAGCATAAACATCCCTAAGTGCGCGCTTGCATTCCCTCTTGGGGATATGGGTATCATAGATCATATTCACCGTTTTCACCTTAGGTGGAATTTTTTTTGCCCCCGAGTGTTCGGTTGGTGAGGATCGTCTTCATCCTCAATTTGAGGTCCTTTCCCCTTGTGTTCGGCATTTAACTTGCCAGCCTGCATGAAGACCCAACATTTTCTATTGGTGTGGTTTGTAGGTTTGTCAGGGGTGCCATGAATCTGGCAAGGTCTCTCTAATATTTTGTCCAAGCTGGACGAATTGTCTATGTTGCCTTTGAATGGCTTCTTCCATTGACCGGGCCTAGAGCCGCTGAATCCAGTGTTTACTGATGTGTCATCTGTTTCTCCGACATTTTTCTAACGCTTGTTCTTATTGCATCGCGGCTTGCCATTGCCGTCCTTGACTTTGGAAGTGCTAGGGTCACTGGTACTGTTGCTTCTACGAGCTAGCCAACTGTCTTTACCTGCGCAAAAGCGGGTCATAAGTGTTGTAAAGTCTGCCATTGTCTTCGGCTTCTACTGGCCGAGGTGTCTTGCAAGACATTCATCTCGGACGTTGTGTTTGAATGCTGCTAAGGCTTCTGCGTCCGGACAGTCGACAATTTGGTTCTTTTTCGTTAAGAATCGATTCCAAAGCTTGCGGGTGACTCCCCGGGTTGCTGGATTATGTGACTTAAATCATCAGCATCCGGTGGCCGGACATAAGTCCCCTGAAAGTTAGCCCGGAAAGCATCCTCTAAATCTTCCCAGCTTCCAATGGAGTTCTCTGGGAGGCTATTCAACCAGTGCCAAGCTGGCCCTTTCAGCTTGAGAGGTAAGTATTTGATGGCATGGAGGTCATCTCCACGAGCCATGTGGATGTGAAGAATAAAGTCTTCAATCCATACAGCGGGATCCGTCATTCCATCATATGACTCGATGTTTATGGGTTTAAACCCTTCTGAAAATTGGTGATCCGTCACCTCATCGGTAAAACATAGAGGGTGCGCAGTGCCCCAATATCGTGAAACATCGTGACGTAGTTTCGACGGCATCTGTGTTCGGTGTTGATCCCGAACTTGATTGTATCCGGTGTGCTTGGCTTGATAGACACCCTCTCGCATGGGAGCACGTTCTCTTGATCCGTAGATCAATCCGTCCTGACCGGCTTTTTTATTCAGGTCCTGACGTCAATTGTACTTATGGCACTGAGTTTTTGTATCCCTTCCTTTACGGTGGTGAGGTGCGGGCTGGTGTATGGCGTTGCTAGCTGCTTTGTCCCGTCCACGAGGTGGTCGGTCCGGTTGATCGGCCTGATCGTGCCTCGACGGATTTGGCGCGAGGGCCTCGTCGTCGAATTGTGGCAGCAACTTGTGCTTGGGATAGCTATTTGTTTGGCGCTCATGGTCGTACCTCTCTTCAACGTCTAGCACTTCATTCCATCTGTCATTGAGTGTATCCTGATCGGCTTTAAGCCGCTGCTACTGTTTTTTCAGGATCCTTGCCGTGGCAATAAGCCTTCGCTGAAAGCGTTCTTGTTCGAGGGGTTCCTCTGGGACGATGAATTCTTTGTCTCCCAGGCTAACATCCTCTTTGGAGACATGTAGGTAATTACTGTCTTTGGAATCATTGTGATCGATGAGTTGTTCGGGACTGTATTGTCCATCCTCCCGCTTGTCCTGCTCCACCGCTAGCTCTACGGGGTCTTCTGCTTCCTCCGGGTCTTCATTGTCTCCGGTGCCGGTATTACTTTCCTTTCCTCGACGAGGTCATGAGCGGCGCCGCTAACGTCGGCGCTTAGGGGGTTCATCAACGGGCTTATCCTCCTCTGGATCTTTATCGCCATCATCGTCTTTCTACTTGGGTGTGTCCATCATGTACACGTCATAGGTAGAAGTGGTCGTCCATCGCCCAGTTACAGGCGGGCTTTGACCTAGATCGGCTTCGACATCGTGGTCCATCCCATCAAAGTCTTCGAAAGCGTAGTCTAGTATGTTGGTTAAGTCTTCGCCCGTGGCTACCTAGTGGGCGGTGGGTGGGAAGCAAAATTCCCTGATCTCAGCCCCCAATTTTGACTGGGCATAGTTTGGTGGTGAATCCTTTGTAATGGTGAGAAATTACAGCAAGTCCAGCGCCTCGTTTAAGAGCGAGAGCTGGGTAAGAGTTTGGGGGTCTGCGGAACCAGGCTCAGTGACTACCGCTTGGTCGAGCCTGGAGAGTGCGGATCCTGAAAGTTTGAAACCCGCAATTGGCAACGAGTCCGGTTTCCCAGCGACGGAGAGAGCTCCGTTCGATTATGGGTCTATGAGCGGCACGATCACAGTTGAGCCTCCGGCTAATAGTTCCGCGGAGTAGGAGAGTCCGGTGGGGTTTAGCCTCCCGTCTTCAAACGAAGCGATCCGCTCTGGATCTAGGGACAGAGCCGTCATGGGTGTTGATCCCTGGATGGGATCCGACGATAGATCTAAGATGTCTTCATCGTGTAGGCACGGAGCGACAACCATGGGCACGAATCCTTTGAAGATCAAGTCTATTCGGACGCTGGTAACATAATTCAGACTCCCAAACCTGATATGATGACCATGGGTGTAACTGTCAACCTGCTCGAGGTGTCCATCCAAGTTGGCACGTAGCACGAAGCCGCCAAACACGAAAAGCTGGCCGGGGAGGAAGATCTCCCCGGGTGCGGCGCCGTTGCTGATGACGAAGCGAGCCATCAACCCTTCTGTTGACAACAACTCTCAATGAAAGCACCAATGTCGGTGTCAAAATCGGCGGATCTCGGGTAGGGGGTCCCAAACTATGTGTCTGAGGATCGAGGGTAACAAGGAACCGGGGACATGATGTTTTACCCAGGTTCAGGCCCTCTCTATCTAGGTAATAACCTACTTCCTGCTTGATTGATCTTGATGAATATAGGGGTACAAGAGTTGATCTACCTCGAGATCGTAATGGCTAAACCCTAGAAGTCTAGCCTATGATGTTGTGATTATGTCCCTACGGACTAAACCCTTCGGTTTATATATGCACCGGAGGGACCTAGGGTTGTACACGGTCATCTTGCAGAGGAAGGAAACATTACATCCGGACTTTAAACTTGCCATTCTACACATATAGGAGTCCTATCCCGATACGGGGGATAATCTTCAGCGATGATCTTCACGGCCCACCAATCCGACCCATAACGAGTAATCCGACCGCCCGAGGACCCCTTAATCCAGGACTCCCTCAATATCCTTTAACCCTACTATGATCATCTCACCCCCACCGAAATCGAAGCCTTTAGGGCCTTTGAAATGGTTCGTGTTTAGAATACATATCTTACTTGTGAAATTATTTTGTTGGAGGAGCAAAACATCGCCCTTCAGAGCATCAATTGTAGGTTGGAGTACCTGCTCAGCCTGAAGTGCGAAACTACTCCTTCCTCGTCACCACGATCACAAAAAGGAGACTTGGTATGGGCACCCCCCTTGGCTTTCGCCAAGCTTGAGGAAGGTGCCCCGGTATCGTATCACCATCACTTTTATTACCTTCACAAGTTGTTAGTTCGGACCTTAGTTATTTCATGATTTGGTTAAATAAGAAGTTCAGTATGATCTATCTTTTGAGTGTTAGTTCATGATCTATCTATCTATGTAATCGAATTGAGAGAGATATAATAAAGATTAGTTTGAGTTTTTGCTTCTTTACTTTTTATGTTTCAATCAAAATAAAGGAAATAATGAAAAAGATCATATGCTAATCTTATGGAAAGTAATGACATTACATAAGGAAGACTATAAGTGGTAAAATTTATTGAAGATTGACAAACATAACATTGGTCAATGGTGCAATTCATGAAAGAACTAATAAGGGAAGAGAAGATTCACATGCAAATAAACTATCTTGGACATCTTTTATGATTGTGAGCCCCTATTAAATATTTTATGCCAAATCGTTGACGTTAGACAAGGAAGACAACATAATGATTTATGTTTGTTCATATTCACATAGAAGTTATAGTGTAATAGATCCTCTAACATGTGCTGCTGCCAAATATCTTTACTAGCCAAAAATCCACACTAAGTAGAGATACTACTTTTGCATCCAAAACCCTTAAACCCAATTTCTTGTCATGAGAGTCCACTATACCTACCTATGGATTGAGTAAAATCCTTCAAGTAAGTTGTCGTCGGTGCATAAAGCAATAAAAAATGCTTCTAAATATGTTTGATCTTTTATTGTAAGGGAAAATAAGCGTTATACAAACTTATGATGGCAAAGTAATAAAATTTACGGACTTTTTGCTCCACATATATGCTTTGAGTGTTAGCAATTATGGAAGACTAAATGATGGTTGACTTGCTAAAAAGCTCTGGCATATGACCCTTCCTGGAAATATGTTGAATTGCAATTGCGTTGTTGACTGAGAACATAGTTTGTTTGTTTTCAAGAAAGTTTATGCCTTATACTTTGCTATTGTGGTGAATTGTTACTTGATCATAAGAAGTCTTATGATAATAATTATTGTTGTGATAATAATGATCATGATGGTACTATGTCCATATTTTGTTCGTATCAACACCTCTCTCTCTAAACATGTGGACATGATTCTCAATATCGGTTTTTCGCTTGAGGACAAACGAGGTCTAAGCTTAGGGGAGTTGATACATCCATTTCTCATCATGTTTTCTTACCATTATTTTTAGTGTTTTATACATTATAACACTTTGGGGAGTAATTCTAATACCTTTTCTCTCATAGTTTGAAAGGTTTACACAACGAGGGAGAATGTCGGCAGCTGGAATTCTGGACCTGAAAAAGATACATCATAGATACCTATTCTGCACATATCCAAATGAGCTGAAATTTTACGGAGAATTATTTTGGAATATATTAAAAATACTGGAGAAAATATTTTCTGGGGGAGGCCACCCAGGTGTCCACGAGACACCAGGGCGCCCCCAGGCGTGCCCTAGTGGGTAGTGGGCCACCTGGCCTACTTCCGATGTAATGCCCAGGATGGAGTTATACCTCCTACGTGTCGAGGCACGACTTAAAGGCACAAGTCCATCTTAGAATGATCTCAAGTTTGGTAATCTTTGCACATCTCATGTAAAAGAGGGGATTGTAAACATAAATAGTTGGCTTACACTCGCCACGTCACACAATTACATAACATGTCTCAATCATCATACATTAAGAATATCACAACCCTCTAAGGGCAAAACCAAATGTCAAGATACCAAACTGAAATAAATAAACCACAGGCGGATCGAATCCTAGTAGGAGTCTCCACTACTGATCATCCGGATAACGAACATAGTACCGACTACGCTCCTCGTCGTACTCCCAATCCAGCTCGGTGCCATCACCTGGATAGCTCACAACTGGACCTGCATCTGGTGTGGTGAAGTAACTGTGAGCCACAGAGGACTCAGCAATCCCGTTCCCGGGTAACAAGACTATTTAAGCCTTGGGAGAGGATAAGGCTGAAGAAAAGAATAAGTGCCTGCAGCAGCAACTAGCAACTAGCTTACGTGAGTGAGGGCGAGAAGAGAAAGCCTCGGACGAGAAGTGATCACGAAGTGATCCTAGCTACAAGCTCCACAAACATAACCCCTCCGTGTTCAACTCCCGAATCCCTATTCGGAAATTGACAGTCACGGAACACACGCTGGTAGTGTATTAGAAACATTGTGTCAAGTTATCTACAACCGGATATTAACAAGCTCCCATCTGCCACATAACCGCAGGCACGGCTTTCGAAAGTTCAAACCCTGCAGGGGTGTTCCAACTTGACCCATTACAAGCCCACGATCCGCGGAGCCGCAACTCCAAAGTGGGAAGACCCGAGTATCCTCGGAATCCCGTGCTCAAGATATACCAAACTAAGGTAAGGCTAATCCAGCAAATCCTCCCGGCGTGCCGACACCCTGATAGTAGCCGCGTGTATCTCGTCTCAGGCCACGTCCGGATGGGCGATGCTACAGGTTTTTACCAGACCTTGAGTTTCCTCGAGGTGGCCCTGCAGGACCCCCAGTTCGGACCAACACTCATGTGGAGCACTGGCCCGGGGTTGTTGATTAAGAAAAAGGGTTTATAACTCCCTATGCAAGTTTAGTTTGTTATTAGGCAAATAGTACCAATGTTGGGACTTGCTGGAAAAGACTTAGCACTTAGCGGTTTATCGAGGGGGTCCCATACACCCCAACCGTGTTAGGAACGCATAATCAAGGAACATAACACCGGTTTATACGGTTCCTAATGGCATGAGTGGAACAAATCACCAAGCAAAAGGCTTAGCCTTCCACCCTTGCCAATATATAGATGATTTCATTTTTGAACATTTATATAGTGTGATAAAACCCAACCAAACTTCAACATGAAGCAAGCATCTTCGATCTTCACCTGCAACTAGCAATGCTATAAGAAGGGCTGAGCGAAGCGTACTTAGCCAAGCAACGGTTTGCATAGGTAGGTTGGTTAAACATGCAATGGTTACAAGTAGGAGGCTGACAAGAAGATCATGGGCATCGAGGCAAAACTATAGATCGAGACTACTAGCAATAGGCAAAGATAGTAATGTTATCGGGGTTCGGTCATCTTGCCTGAAGAGAAGTCGTTCGGATCGTAAGAAGGGTCCTCGTGCTCAACCTCGTTGGAAACCTCGTGCTCGTACTCGAACTCGAACTCTGCTTCCGGCTCTAAACAAAACAATCACACCAAGCACAAATCAACAAGATGCAATGCGCACTCGAAAATGATGGATGCATGATGGATGCACTAAGGATGCACACGGAGCACGGACAATATCACTCAAGCAAAACACCTCAAAACATGATAACAATCTGATATTGTGAATCTACACGGAAAATCAATCAAGTTTCATGTAAGATTCGCTGAAATCGGAGTTACGGGCTAAAAGTTATGCCCGAAACAAGAAATGAGCGAAAACTGAAAATTACAGCACCATAGCAACTTCGGAGCACAAAATAATTAAGCTACAACACTCAAACAACATGGCAAAGACATATAACACAAACTAGACATATACTACAGCAACTAAGTCCAAAGGTGCACCCCCAACGGAGCCACGGTTCAATAGCAATGAACTTGGACATATTGAACTTGACAATAAAATTCTGGCAGCAGAATTTTATTGAAACTTTGGAGCAATAGATAAACATGCTACAGCCACTTAAATAGACATGTGAGAACATGGATGGAAAGACAACAATATATACTACAAGGAACAATCAAGATCCACTCCAAAACTATCATGCTTTGTCCTAGAACATCACACGAACATGGCATCGGAACGCTACAGATTTCAGACTTAGTGAAAATCCACTAAGTCCTAAAACAGCAATTTCATCATGGCATCTAAAAGAGCATGTTTAAGTCACCTCGAAACTAAACATGGCAAGAGGTAAGCACCTCATCAAAGTACACATGAAGGTGATCCCGAAACACACAAGCATGCTTCATGGAGATAAACACAACGATAGCAACGAGCTCAACAAGATGGCATTTCATAACAAGTGAAACAACATCACAGCCACATGGCACTTTGCAACGATGATAAACATGGCAAGAATAAATCTAACATGCTACCTAGCACATACAACATGTAGATCATGGCAAGACGAACACGTGGACATGTCATTTGCATCATTCGTACAAACGAGCTAAAAGATATCACATGGCAAAGATGACATAAAAACATCACATAGCAGCAGTTTATATCACGATACACTTTTGCAACAGCAAAACAAGCACCTAGATGATCTCTAACATGCATGACACCAAAAGATAAAACGTAGTGCTATTCACCACGAACGTCTGGACATGCTATTTGCGCGAATCGGAGCAACACACAAAAAGTTAGAGCAGTTTGAAAAAAGCATCAGAGATCAAAAATAACTGGGACTTAGTGGTTTTTAGGGGGTCAACCTCTCTCAGATCTGAGGAACGGGCTGGATCTGACGAAGAAAGTGGCCCGGAGAAGAAGAGGCCCGCGGTCGGAGGAGGCCCAGCCGGGGCGCTCGGGCCGGCTGGAGGAGAAGGGCCCAGCCGGTCGGCTGGCCCGGCACGGAGCGGCGCGCTGGCTCGGGAGGAGCCCAGCTGGCCCGTGCGGCGCGGGAGGATGGCTCGGCCCGGCGCGCTGGCGAGCGGAGGGAGGCCTCGGCCTAGCGCTGTGCGGAGGATGGAGGCGGGCCAAGCCGGATCGGCCGGTGGAGGGAAGGAGCTGAAGCGGAGGCTTCGATGCGGCGAAGTGGTCCAGGGGCGAAGGAGGGCCGGCCTTCGCTCGGTCGCTCGGTCGACCAGATCCGCAAGCGCGCTGGCGATCGAGGGAACTCCCTCGATCCAGCGAGAAAACGGTGGCGGCTCGGCTGCTGCTTCGAGGGGAGGATCCAAATGGTAGTGAGGGGGTGGCCAGATCCGAAAATTGAGGGGGAGAAGTGGGGAAGAAGCTAGGATGCCAAAAATGGACCTAGGGGTCTATAAATAGCAGTTTTTTTAGGGTTAGGGGGGAATGGGGTGTTAGGAGCCCTCCGATCGTGATCCGACGGATCCGATCGCGGGGGTAGTTTAGAAGGGCCTAGGAGAAGATAGAGGACTGTTGTAGGGGTGTTTCTGGGACACGAAGTGAAGGCACTTTGGACCCACACGAATAACTGATGGGATAGCCAACGGAGTCCAAACGAGACGAGATTTGAGAGGCGGGTTGCACACAACAAAACAACAACACACACAACAACCTCGCGGCACACCGGTAACGTTACACGCCCAAACAACAAAGTAGGCCTACGGGACGTCACGGACACGTGAGGGAGCTCCGGAACGCGAAACGGACAACGGGAAGAAACACGTGGAACCGGATGCAACCGACAACACAATGCAATGCGATGCACATGTCTACATGATATGAATGAATGCCACACACTCACACAACAAAACGACGAAACCCGAAAGACAAAGAACCCGGAATGGAAATAGATGAAGCCGGAGATATATTATATACCCAAAAGGTAAAGTATTACATCCGGGGCATTACATCCGATGACCATCTTCTGGTATACAATGTAATTTGACCTAGAAAAAATAAGGAGGGTAGTTTTGGAACGGAGCGCCGCCGTCTCGAGGCGTAACTTGGGTAGGAGCACTTTTGCTCTCCAGCGGAGAGATTCTGTCGGGGATACTTCCCTCCCGGAGGGGGAAATCGAAGCCATCGCCATCACCAACAACCCTCTCATCGTGGGAGGATCAATCTCCATTAACATCTTCACCAGCACCATCTCATCTCAAACCCTAGTTCATCTCTTGTATTCAATCTTTGTATCAAAACCTCAGATTGGTACCTGTGGGTTGCTAGTAGTGTTGATTACATCTTGTAGTTGATGCTAGTTGGTTTATTTGGTGGGAGATAATATGTCCAGATCCATTATGCTATTCAATACCCCTCTGATCTTGAACATGAATATTCTTTCTGAGTAGTTACTTTTGTTCTTGAGGACATGAGAGAAATCTTGTCATAAGTAATCATGTGAATTTGATATTCGTTTGATATTTTGTTGATATGTATGTTGTGATTCCCTTAGTGGTGTCGTGTGAACGTTGACTACATGACACTTCAACATCTTTGGGCCCAAGGGAATGCATTGTGGAGTAGTTATTATATGATGGGTTGCTAGAGTGACGGAAGCTTAAACCCTAGTTTATGTGCTACTTCGTAAGGGGCTGATTTGGATCCACACACATAATGCTATGGTTACATTTTATCTAAATTCTTCTTCCATAGTTGCGGATGTTTGCGAAGGGGGCTAATCATAAGTGGGAGGCTTGTTCAAGTAAGCACAACACCCAAACACCGGTCCACCCACATATCAAATTATCAAAGTAGCGAACGCGAATCAAACCAACATGATGAAAGTGACCGGATGAAATTCATGTGTGTCCTCAAGAACGCTTAGCTTATTATAAGAGACCATTCCGGACTGTTCTTTGCCACAAAAGGATTGGACTATCTTGCTGCACCTATTGTTACTATTGCTACTTGTCACTTGTTACAAATTATCTTGCTATCAAACAACTTGCTACCAACAATTTCAGTGCTTGCAGAAATTACCTTGCTGGAAATCACTTGTCATTTCCTTCTGCTCCTCGTTGGGTTCGACACTCTTACTTATCGAAAGGACTAGCATTGATCCCCTATACTGGTGGGTCATCCAGCATTCTTTAGCATTTTTATTTTGAAAGGCATGATTGTTTGTTTAATGCCTGAGTATTGAAGTCTTTGTGTCAAATTATAGACTATTGCTTAGAATCATCCAGATATGAATGTTCATACCATAAAAGAAATATTACATCATCTTCATGAACATGTTAGGTAGCATTTCACATCAAAAATTATGTTATTATTGTTTACCTACTCGAGGATGAGCAGGAATTAAGCTTGGGGATGCTTGATACGTCTCCAACGTATCTATAACTTTTTATTGTTCCATGCTATTATAGTATCAATTTTGGATGATTTATATGCAATCACATATCATTTTCTAGGACTAACCTATTAACTTAGTGCCAAGTGCAAGTTGCTATTTTTTTTTGCTTGTTTTTGGTTTTCCAGGAAATCAGTACCAAACAAAGTTCAAATGCCATGAAACTTTTTGACGATTTTTTATGGACAAAAGAGACCCTAGAAGGTTCGGGAGGAGACCAGACGTGAGACAAGGAGATGGCAATGTTGGAAATATGCCCTAGAGGCAATAATAAAATGATTATTATTATATTTTCTTGTTCATGATAATTGTCTGTTATTCATGCTTGAATTGTATTGTACGGAAACAGTGATACATGTGTGAATACATAGACTACAACGTGTCCCTGGTAAAGCCTCTAGTTACTAGCTCGTTGATCAACAGATGGTCATGGTTTCCTGACCATGGACATTGGATGTCATTGATAACGGGATCACATCATTAGGAGAATGATGTGATGGACAAGACCCAATCCTAAGCCTAGCACAAGATCGTGTAGTTCATAATGCTAAAGCTTTTCCAATGTCAAGTATATTTTCCTTAGACCATGAGGTTGTGCAACTCCCAGATACCGTAGGAATACTTTGGGTGTGCCAAACGTCACAACGTAATTGGGTGGCTATAAAGGTACGCAATGGGTATCTCCGAAAGTATCTGTTGGGTTGGCACGAACCGAGACTGGGATTTGTCACTCCGTATGACGGAGAGGTATCTCTGGGCCCACTCGGTAAGACATCATCATAATGAGCTCAATGTGACTAAGGAGTTAGTCACGGGATTATGTATTACGGAACGAGTAAAGAGACTTGCCATGACGAGATTGAACAAGGTATCGGTATACCGACGATCGAATCTCGGGCAAGTATAATACCGATAGACAAAGGGAATTGCATACGGGATTAAGTGAATCCTTGACATCGTAGTTCATCCGATGAGATCATCGAGGAACACATGGGAACCAACATGGGTATCCAGATCCCGCTGTTGGTTATTGACTGGAGAGTCGTCTCGGTCATGTCTACGTGTCTCCCGAACCCGTAGGGTCTACACACTTAAGGTTCGGTGACGCTAGGGTTGTAGAGATATATGCACATGGTAACCCGAATGTTGTTCGGAGTCCCGGATGAGATCCCGGACGTCACAAGGAGTTCTGGAATGGTCCGGAGGTAAAGAATTATATATAGGAAGTCCATTTTCAGCCATCAGGAGAGTTCCGGGGGTCACCGGTAATGTACCGGGACCACCAGAAGGGTCCCGGGGGTCCACTGGTAGTGTACCGGGACAACCGGAAGGGTCCCGGGGGTCCACCGGGTGGGGCCACCCATCCCGGAGGACCCCATGGGCCGTGGGGGAGGGGAACCAGCCCATAGTGGGCTGGCGCACCCCCCTTGGGTCTCCCCCCTGCGCCTAGGGTTGGGAACCCTAGGGGTGGGGGGCGCCCCCTTTGGCTTGGGGGGCAAGCCTTCCCCCTGGCCGCCGCCCCCTAGGAGATCCCATATCCTAGGGTCGGCGCCCCCCTGGCCCCTATATATAGTGGGGGGAGATAGGGCAGCCGCACCCCTGGCCCCTAGCGCCTCCCCCCCCCTCCCGTTACACATCTCCCTCCTCCCGCAGGTCCTTGGCGAAGCCCTGCAGTTTTTCTGTTGCATCCACCACCATGCCATCGTACTGCTGGATCTCCATCAACCTCTCCTCCCCCCTTGCTGGATCAAGAAGGAGGAGATGTCGCTGCACCGTACGTGTGTTGAACGCGGAGGTGCCGTCCGTTCGACGTTGGGATCATTGGTGATAGGGATCACGACGAGTACGACTCCATCATCCACGTTCTCTTGAACACTTCTGCTCGCGATCTACAAAGGGTATGTAGATGCACTCCTTTATGCTCGTTGCTAGATGACTCCTTAGATTGATCTTGGTGAAGCGTAGGAAAATTTTTGAATTCTGCTATGTTCCCCAACAGTGGCATCTGAGCTAGGTCTTTGCGGAGCATCTTGCACGAGTAGAACACAAACAAGTTGTGGGCGTAGATTTGTTAAATTCTCTTGCCGCTACTAGTCCAATCTTGATTCGGCGGCATCGTGGGATGAAGCGGACCGGACCGACCTTACACGTACGCTTATGTGAGACTGGTTCCATCGACTGACATGCACTAGTTGCATAAGGTGGCTGGCGGGTGTCTGTCTCTCCCACTTTAGTCGGATCGGATTCAATGAAAAGGGTCCTTATGAAGGGTAAATAGAAATTGACATATCACATTGTGGTTTTGGCGTAGGTAAGAAACGTTCTTGCTAGAAACCTATAGCAGCCACGTAAAAACTTGCAACAACAATTAGAAGACGTCTAACTTGTTCTTGCAGCATGTCCTATGTGATGTGATATGGCCAAATAAGATGTGATGAATGATATATGTGATGTATGAGATTGATCATGTTCTTGTAATAGGAATCACGACTTGCATGTCAATGAGTATGACAACCGGTAGGAGCCATAGGAGTTGTCTTATTTTATTGTATGACCTGCGTGTCACTGAATAACGCCATGTAATTACTTTACTTTATTGCTAAACGTTAGCCATAGTAGTAGAAGTAATATTTGGCGAGACGACTTCATGAAGACACGATGATGGAGATCATGATGATGGAGATCATGGTGTCATGCCGGTGACAAGGATGATCATGGTGCCCTGGAGATGAAGATCAAAGGAGAAAAATGATATTGGCCATATCATGTCACTTTATTTGATTATATGTGATGTTTATCATGTTTATGCATCTTATTTTCTTAGAACGACGGTAGTAAATAAGATGATCTCTCACTAAAAATTTCAAGAATTGTGTTCCCCCTAATTGTGCACCGTTGCTAAGGATCGTTGTTCCGAAGCACCACGTGATGATCGGGTGTGATATGTTGGAAATATGCCCTAGAAGCAATAATAAAAGTATTATTATTATATTTCCTTGTTCATGATAATTGTCTGTTATTCATGCTTGAATTGTATTGTACGGAAACCGCGATACATGTGTGAATATATAGACCACAATGAGTCCCTGTTAAGCCTCTAGTTACCAGCTCATTAATCAACAGATGATCACGGTTTCCTGATCATGGACATGTGATGTCAGTGATAACGGGATCACATCATTAGGA
This sequence comes from Secale cereale, assembly GCA_902687465.1. Taxonomy (NCBI): domain Eukaryota; kingdom Viridiplantae; phylum Streptophyta; class Magnoliopsida; order Poales; family Poaceae; genus Secale; species Secale cereale. The sequence goes on from LR738716.1 coordinate 294,597,855, forward strand.
GAATGATGTGATGGACAAGACCCAATCCTGAGCATAGCACGAGATCGTATAGTTCGTAATGCATAAGCTTTTCAGTGTCAAGTATTTATTCCTTAGACCATGAGGTTGTACAACTCCCGGATGCCGTAGGCGTAACTGGGTGGCTATAAAGGTACGCATCGGGTATCACCGAAGGTGTCTGTTGGGTTGGTACGAACCGAGACTGGGATATTGTCACTCCGTATGACGGAGAGGTACCTCTGGGCCCACTCGGTAATACATCATCATAATGAGCTCAAAGTGACTAAGGAGTTAGTCATGGGATGATAGATTACGGATCGAGTAAAGAGACTTGCCATGACGAGATTGAACAAGGTATCGGGAATACCGACGATCGAATCTCGGGCAAGTACCGTACCGATGGACAAAGGGAATAACATACGGGATTGAGTAAATCCTTGACACGGTGGTTCATCCGATGAAGATCATCGAGGAACATGTGGGAACCAACATGGGTATCCAGATCCGGCTGTTGGTTATTGACCGGAGAGTGGTCTCGGTCATGTCTACGTGTCTCCCGAACCCGTAGGGTCTACACACTTAAGGTTCGGTAACGCTAGGGTCGTAGAGATACATGCACGTGGAAACCCGAAAGTTGTTCGGAGTCCCGGATGAGATCCCGGACGTCACGAGGAGTTCCGGAATGGTCCGGAGGTAAAGAATGATATATAGGAAGTCTAGTTTCGGCCATCGGGTGATCTCCGGGGGTCACCGGGAGTGTCCCGGGACCACCGGAGGGGCCCCGGGGGTCTACCGGGTGGGGCCACCCATCCCGGTGGGGCCCCTAGGCTGCGTGGGGGAAGTGGCCAGCCCCTGGTGGGCTGGCGCACCACATGGGCCCCCCTCCCCATGCGCCTAGGGTTGAAACCCTAGGGGGAGGGGGCGCCCCCTTGCCTTGGGGGGCAAGTCTCCCCCCAGGCCGCCGCCCCCCCTGCAGATGCCATCTGCAGGGCATGGCGCACCCCCCTGGCCCCCTATATATATGTGGGGGGGCGAGGGCAGCCGCACCCTTGCCCCTGGCGCCTCTCCCCCTCCCGTCACACCTCCATACTCCCTCCGCAGGGCGCCGGCGAAGCCCTGCAGGATTCTCCACTGCATCCACCACCACGCCGTTGTGCTGCTGGATCTCCGACGACCTCTCCTCCCCCCTTGCTGGATCAAGAAGGAGGTGACGTTGCTGTACCGGACGTGTGTTGAACGCGGAGGTGCCGTCCATTCGGCGCTAGATCATCGGTGACGAAGAACGCGAAGAGTACGACTACTTCATCCACGCTTCTTCGAAAGCTTCCGCTCGCAATCTCCATAACGGTATGTAGATGCACTCTTATTTGCTCGTTGCTAGATGTCTCCTCAGTTGGATCTTGGTGAAAGCGTAGAAATTTTTTTGAATTCTGCTACGTTCCCCAACAGTGGCATCTGAGCTAGGTTTTATGCGTAGCATCTTGCACGAGTAGAACACAAAGTAGTTATGGGCGTTTGAGTTTGTTCAACTTTCTTGCCGTTACTAGTCAATCTTGATTCGGCGGTATTGTGGGATGAAGCGGCCCGACCGACTTTACACGTACGCTTACGTGAGACTGGTTCCACCGACAGACATGCACTAGATGCATAAGGTGGCTGGCGGGTGTCTGTCTCTCCTACTTTAGTCGGATCGGATTCGATGAAAAGGGTCCTTATGAAGGGTAAATAGAAATTGACAAATCACGTTGTGGTTTTGGCGTAGGTAAGAAACGTTCTTGCTAGAAAACCTATAGAAGCCACGTAAAACTTGCAACAACAATTAGAGGACGTCTAACTTGTTTTTGCAGCATGTGCTATGTGACGTGGTATGGCCAAAAGAAGATGTGATGAATGATATATATGATGTATGAGATTGATCATGTTCTTGTAATAGGGAATCACGACTTGCATGTCGATGAACTCGACAACCGGCAGGAGCCATAGGAGTTGTCTTAATTATTGTATGACCTGCGTGTCACTGAATAAACGCTATGTAATTACTTTACTTTATTGCTAAACGTTAGCCATAGTAGTAGAAGTAATAATTGGCGTGACGACTTCTTCAAGACACGATGATGGAGATCATGATGATGAAGATCATGGTGTCGAGCCGGTGACAAGATGATCATGGTGCCCCGAAGATGGAGATCGAAGGAGCAAGATGATATTGGCCATATCATGTCACTTTAATTGATTGCATGTGATGTTTATCATGTTTATGCATCTTGTTTACTTAGAACGACGGTAGTAAATAAGATGATCTCTCACTAAAATCTCAAGAATTGTGTTCCCCCTAACTGTGCACCGTTGCTAAGGATCGTTGTTCCGAAGCACCACGTGATGATCGGGTGTGATAGGTTCTAACGTTCGCATACAACGGGTGTAAGCCAGATTTACACAAGCAATACACTTAGGGTTTACTTAACGAGCCTAGCATGTACAGACATGGCCTCGGAACACGGAAGACCGAAAGGTCAAACACGAGTCGTATAGAAGATATGATCAACATGAAGATGTTCACCGTTGATGACTAGTCCGTCTCACGTGATGATCGGACACGGGTTAGTCGATTCGGATCGTGTATCACTTAGATGACTAGAGAGATGTCATTCTGAGTGGGAGTTCATTAAAATTTGATTAAGATGAACTTAATTATCATGAACTTAGTCTAAATTCTTTACAATATCTCTTGTAGATCAAATGGCCCACGCTCAAGTTTCCCTCAACTTCAACGCGTTCCTAGAGAAAACCAATCTGAAAGACGATGGTAGCAACTATACGGATTGGGTCCGTAACCTGAGGATTATCCTCATAGCTGCCAAGAGATCATATGTCCTTGAATCACCGCTAGGTGATGCACCCGTTCTCCCGGCGACCCAAGACGTTATGAACGCCTGGCAGTCGCGTTGTGATGATTACTCCCTGGTTCAGTGCGGCATGCTTTACAGTTTAGAGTCGGGGCTCCAAAAGCGTTTTGAGCACCACGGGGCATATGAGATGTTCCAAGAGCTAAAAATGATTTTCCAAGCTCATGCCCGAGTCGAGAGATATGACGTCTCCGACGCATTCTACAGCTGTAAGATGGAGGAAAACAGTTCTGTCAGTGAGCACATCCTCAAGATTTCTGGATTGCACAACCGCTTGTCTCAGCTGGGAATGAATCTCCCAGATGAAGCGGTCGTTCACAGAATCCTCCAGTCGCTCCCACCTAGCTTCAAGAGCTTCGTGTTAAACTTCAATATGCAGGGGATGGAGAGGTCCATTCCCGAGGTGTATTCAATGCTGAAATCAGCGGAGGTGGATATCAAGAAAGAACATCAAGTGTTGATGGTCAATAAAACCACTAAGTTCAAGAAAGGCAAGGGTAAGAAGAACTTCAAGAAGGACGGCAAAGGAGTTGCCGCGCCCGGTAAGCCAGTTGTCGGGAAGAAGCCAAAGAATGGACCCAAGCCTGAAACTGAGTGTTTTCATTGCAAGGGAACGGGGCACTGGAAGCGGAACTGCCCCAAATATTTAGCAGACAAGAAGGCCGGCAACGTCAAAGGTATATTTGATATACTTGTTATTGATGTCTACCTTACCAGCGCTCGTAGTAGCTCCTGGGTATTTGATACCGATGCGGTTGCTCACATTTGTAACTCAAAACAGGAGCTGCGGAATAAGCGGAGACTGGCGAAGGATGAGGTGACGATGCGCATCGGGAATGGTACCAAGGTCGATGTGATCGCCGTCGGCACGCTACCTCTACATCTACCCTCGGGATTAGTTTTAAACCTTAATAATTGTTATTTAGTACCAGCTTTGAGCATGACATTATATCTGGATCTCGTCTTATGCGAGATAGCTACTCTTTCAAATCGGAGAATAATGGTTGTTCTATTTATTTGAGAGATATGTTTTATGGTCATGCCCCGCTGGTCAATGGTTTATTTTTGATGAATCTCGAACGTGATGATACACATATTCATAGTGTAGATGCCAAAAGATGTAAAGTTGATAATGATAGTCCGACATACTTGTGGCATTGCCGCCTTGGTCATATTGGTGTCAAACGTATGAAGAAGCTCCATTCAGATGGACTTCTAGAGTCTCTTGATTATGAATCATTTGACACGTGCGAACCATGCCTCTTGGGCAACATGACCAAGACTCCGTTCTCCGGAACAATGGAGCGAGCAACCAACTTGTTGGAAATCATACATACCGATGTGTGCGGTCCAATGAGTGTTGAGGCTCGCGGAGGCTATCGTTATGTTCTCACCCTCACAGATGACTTGAGTAGATATGGGTATATCTATTTGATGAAACACAAGTCTTAGACCTTTGAAAAGTTCAAGGAATTTCAGAATGAGGTTGAGAATCAACGTGACAGAAAAATAAAGTTCTTGTGATCAGATCGTGGGGGTGAATATTTAAGTCATGAGTTTGGCACACACCTTAGGAACTGTGGAATTGTTTCACAATTGACACCGCCCGGAACACCTCAACGTAACGGTGTGTCTGAACGCAGAAATCGTACTCTGTTGGACATGGTGCGATCTATGATGTCCCTCACCGATTTACCGCTATCTTTTTGGGGTTATGCTTTAGAGACTGCCGCATTCACTTTAAATAGGGCTCCGTCGAAATCCGTTGAGACGACTCCGTATGAACTTTGGTTTGGCAAGAAACCGAAGCTGTCGTTTCTGAAAGTTTGGGGTTGCGATGCTTATGTCAAGAAACTTCAACCTGAAAAGCTCGAACCCAGATCGGAAAAATGCGTCTTCATAGGATACCCAAAGGAAACGATTGGGTACACCTTCTACCACAGATCCGAAGGCAAAGTCTTTGTTGCCAAAAATGGATGCTTTATGGAGAATGAGTTTCTCTCGAAAGAAGTGAGTGGGAGGAAAGTAGAACTTGATGAGGTGATAGTCACCCCTCCTGGACCGGAAAGTAGCGCAGCGCAGGAAACTGTTCCTGAGGTGCCTGCACCGACAAGGGAGGAAGTTGATGATAATGATCATGAAGAAACAGATCAAGTTACTACTGAACTTCGAAGGTCCACAAGGGCACGTTCCGCACCAGAGTGGTACGGCAACCCTGTCCTGGAAATCATGTTGTTAGACAACGGTGAACCTTCGAACTATGAAGAAGCGATGGCGGGCCCGGATTCCAATAAATGGCTTGGAGCCATGAAATCCGAGATAGAATCCATGTATGAAAACAAAGTATGGACTTTGGTGGACTTGCCTGATGACAGGCACGCCATAGAAAACAAATGGATATTTAAGAAGAAGACAGACGCGGATGGTAATGTGACCATCTATAAGGCTCGGCTTGTCGCTAAGGGTTATCGACAAGTTCAAGGGATTGACTACGACGAGACTTTCTCTCCCGTAGCGATGCTGAAGTCAGTCAGAATCATGTTAGCTATTGCCGCATTCTATGATTATGAGATATGGCAAATGGACGTCAAAACAGCATTCCTTAACGGCTTCCTCAAGGAAGATTTGTATATGATGCAACCGGAAGGTTTTGTCTATCCAGAGAACCCTAACAAGGTATGCAAGCTCCAGCGCTCGATTTACGGGCTGGTGCAAGCATCTCGGAGTTGGAATATTCGCTTTGATGAAGTGATCAAAGCGTTTGGCTTTATACAGACTTATGGAGAAGCCTGTATTTACAAGAAAGTGAGTGGGAGCTCTGTGGCATTTCTCATATTATATGTGGATGACATATTGCTGATGGGAAATGATATAGAACTCTTGGAAAATGTAAAGGCCTACTTGAATAAAAGTTTTTCAATGAAGGACCTTGGAGAAGCCGCTTACATATTAGGCATCAAAATCTATAGAGATAGATCAAGACGCCTCATTGGTCTTTCACAAAGTACATACCTTGACAAAATATTGAAGAAGTTCAATATGGATCAGTCCAAGAAAGGGTTCTTGCCTGTTTTGCAAGGTATGAGATTGAGCAAGGCTCAGTCGCCGACCACGGCAGAAGATAGAGAAAAGATGAGCGTCATTCCCTATGCCTCAGCCATAGGTTCTATCATGTATGCCATGCTGTGTACCAGACCTGATGTGAACCTTGCCATAAGTTTGGTAGGGAGGTACCAAAGTGATCCCGGTACGGAACATTGGACAGCGGTCAAGAACATCCTGAAGTACCTGAAAAGGACTAAGGACATGTTTCTCGTTTATGGAGGTGACGAAGAGCTCGTCGTAAAGGGTTACGTCGATGCTAGCTTCAACACAGATCTGGATGACTCTAAGTCACAAACCGGATACGTGTATATTTTGAACGGAGGGGCAGTCAGCTGGTGCAGTTGCAAGTAAAGCGTCGTGGCAGCATCTACATGTGAAGCGGAGTACATAGCTGCTTCCGAAGCAGCGCAGGAAGGAGTCTGGATGAAGGAGTTCATCACCGACCTAGGAGTCATTCCAAGCGCGTCAAGCCCGATGACTCTCTTCTGTGACAACACTGGTGCTATTGCTATTACCAAGGAGCCCAGGTTTCACAAGAAGACCAAGCACATCAAGCGCCGTTTCAACTCCATCCGGAATTATGTTCAGGATGGAGACATAGATATTTGTAAAGTGCACACGGATCTGAATGTCGCAGACCCGTTGACTAAACCTCTTTCACGAGCAAAACATGATCAACACCAGAACTCTATGGGTGTTCGATTCATCACAATGTAACTAGATTATTGACTCTAGTGCAAGTGGGAGACTGTTGGAAATATGCCCTAGAGGCAATAATAAAAGTATTATTATTATATTTCCTTGTTCATGATAATTGTCTGTTATTCATGCTTGAATTATATTGTGCGGAAACAACGATACATGTGTGAATATATAGACCACAATGAGTCCCTGGTAGGCCTCTAGTTGCCAGCTCGTTGATCAACAGATGGTCACGGTTTCCTGACCATAGACATAGGATGTCAGTGATAACGGGATCACATCATTAGGAGAATGATGTGATGGACAAGACCCAATCCTGAGCATAGCACGAGATCGTATA